>CM066032.1:1378241914-1378841914 GCA_033557465.1 Ichthyophis bannanicus | reverse complement strand
GACTTTACTGTTTACTAATTGGAGTTCAGTGTGAGGTGAGGATGCTAATGGAGGGCTTTACTACATGATGATCAGAGTCAGGGTGGGTTGGGCATGATAATTGGGGGGCTTTACTACATGATGATCATGGTTTGGGGTGGGTTCAGAGAGTAGACTGGGGGATGTGGGGTGGGTGCATATATTGACTGGAGGGGGAGGGGGAGCCAGGGTGCTGAGCAGGGGATCATTTTCTTTTCTTTTTTACCAAAGTGGGCCATGATAAATCCACTGGCAGATATCACAGATGAACTTACTGCTACTTTCCATTGTATTTACCATGTGGTAAATGTCTGCCTGTACAGTAACAATGACCATGTCCCCACTATTACCTCACATTCATTTTTGTTTCCAGCATGCAATAAATGCATACATTTATGACACTGGTAAACAGGCCCCTAAGTGTTAATATATTTTTCTAAATATATTTTAAAAGTTGTTTGTTTTACTTAAACAATTTTATCTCTTTCTGAGATTAATTCATTCTTTGTGTGTGCGTGTGTGTGTACTCCATGGTGGGTAGTTTTATAAACCATTTTCATGTGCAAAACTGTTTATTTCATATAAATGGGCTCATATAAAATTTAGGGCCCCTTTTACTAAATCCTGTTAGCCAAATAATGTGCATTTTAATGTGCGGAGTTGGCATTTGGGAACACTAACACATGAGCGTGTCTGCCGCTGCACGCTATAGCAAACATTAATCAGCGATCGTGGAACGGGATGGAGAATGGGCAATGAGTGGGCATGGAGAGCTTATTATCACTAGCTCCAGGGCAATTGCCATGCACTCAATGACAATACAGCTCTTAATGTGGGTCTATCTAATGGCTCCTCTAAGGGAGTCATTAAGTGAACCCACCTCAGTGGAGCGTACGTTTAAGTGGCCCATCATGAGCTAGCTTCCAGGAACATACTGGTCATGCCTCATGGAGGCTTTGCAATTAGCATGTGTTTGTTAGGCATATTAATTGCTAATCCTTCGCAAGTTTTAGTAAAAGGGGCCCTAAGTGATGCCTTTTAGGGATGCTTTCTATATATCCCATTCCGTAATCCCAACAGTGTATTCACAGTGCAAGCTGGTACATACTAGCACATGGGGGAGAGTTTGGGTAGAGTGGGAAGAGTCACAATTTATGTACACATTTTATAAAATACATGCATATGCATATAAAATACATGTTAACATTTACATCTGCTTTTGAGCTGGATTTCAATGAGTATTTTATGAAAAAAAATGCAGGCACCTACAGTATGTGTCTTTATAAACTAGCACCAAAATAGATGCCTTCTTGCTCACTTTACCTAGCCACCCTGTTATAAAATTACTCCTAGATATATATTCTCTAACATGCATATGGACATATTAACTCTTACCCCAGCTTTGCCCAGATTATGACCTTGAGGTGCACATGTAAGCATGTATGTTCCCTGTAAAATAGTTATCTCCAAGTTATAATGCCCTGTTCAATGTAATTTCAGTTTGTTCAATGTAAACCGCACTGATGCAGAATAGCGCGGTATATAAGAGAATGTAAATGTAAATGATTATGTCAGCGCATGGATTCATATGCATGTATTCAACCATACTATTTAATAATAACCATTTTCCGCAAGAAAAACACGCTTTATGTGTAGAAAATGCTTTATAAAATTACCTCCAAAAGAGTGCGACTGTCAAAGATATTTCCCAGGATTGTTGCACTATTTTGCACACAAAAATGTCTTTTTATAAAATTGCCCTTTTGGTTTGTAGGTAAAAGTTCACACATAAGCCATGTGTGCACACACTTTTACCCATATTTAAGAGAGGCATTCTGAGGGACGTCTGTGAGGAGTTTTTATTTACTTGCGTACTTTTCACAATGTGTGCATAAAATTTCCCCTAGCAAAACGACCCAAATCAAATAGTAGATGTAAATATGCATGGATAAGTTTGCAGGGTATTATATGCACAAGTTCGCTTTGAAAATATATGGATGTTGCTACAAAATTGTCCCCAAAAGTAGTACTTGATTTTAACCAAGTCTTCAAATATGCCTTGTAGGATTCTCCCATTCTGTATCTACCAGTATAGAGGGGGATAAAGCTCAATAAGTCATGTCCCTTTTATTTTCTAAAGGCCTTGAAGCCAATGATTCCCAGTGACCTACCAGCTGCTGGGTTTTCTTGGCAAGGTATTTCCAGGGCTTTTCTTCTGAGGCAATGAAGGTTAAAGTGACTTGCCCAGCACATGTTAGTTGGAATCAAACCTGGATCTCTTGGGTAGTAAGCTGTTGCTCTACCCACTAGGATACTCCTCCACTACAAAAGGCTTGCCCTTAATGTTTTTTTAATCCAATATTATATCACAGATAGGTCCATATTTTCTCAATAATTTCTTTGACTGATAGAAATTCAATAGCATAATCAGCAACCGCTCATTCCTGTGGAAGTTCTGCAAAATTCCTAAGTTGTGTAAGTGACCAATATCTGAGGTAGTTCAGTAATCACTTTTTACTCTGCTGAGTGAATTCCATTGACAACTATCCTCTGCCTTCTATCAGTGAAATGGGTTAGAAGTTGGTTCACTTAAAAGAGACAGAGGGTAATAGTGCATGGAATTCACACTTAAGAGAGAAAGGTGAATAATGGAGGGTCTCAGGGATTGGTCCTGGGATTGAATGGAGGGAGGAGTGGCCTAGTGGTTGGGGCAAGTTACCTCAGGCTAGAGGGGGCAGGAGTTCACAATCCCACTAGAGGATAGCAACCTTGGGCCAGAAGGACACAGTTTTCTACTCCCACAGGTGCTCCTTACAGCCTTGAGCAAACCACTTAACCCTCTGTTACCTCAGGTACACAGACAGATTGTGAGCTTTCAACAAAAAGGGAGAAATAAATAAACAGTACCTGAATGTGCACCACTTTGACTGGTAGATAAGTCTTGTTAGATACTTTTCAATATCTTTGTAAACAATATAGCCAAAGAATTAAAAAGAAACATTTGCCTTTCTTTAGATGACATGAAGGTCTGCAATAGAGAAGTGATCTATAAAAACTGGAAGAGGGATTGAATGCTAAATATCTAAGCTTTAATGCAGAAAACTGCAGAGTGATAAATCCAAGGACCTGTATGTGATAGGGGATACAGGATGATCTGCACAGACCGGAAGAGAGACCTCTAGCATTAGTGTTTAATGATGTCAAGGTAGCAAACGGTTATGATAAGATGCCATAGGGATGCTAGGCTGCAAAGAGAGAGGAATAGACAGCTGAAAAAAAGATGCAGGTTGTTGGTGAGCCCTCACTAGGAATACAATGGTCCATTTTGCAGGCCATATCTCATTAAGGATATAAAGAGGCTGGAGGTGGTTCAGAGGAAATTGACCAAAAGACATGTGTTCTGCACCAGAAGATATACAATAAGGGATCTATTCTGTCCTGCTATTCGCCCCCTACTGGCTCTGTCAAAAACCTTCCTGTATGAATAAGGAGTTTGTACGAGGAGGCTTAGGAGGGGGCAAGAGGGGGCATTGTGGAGGCGGAGTTAGGGCAGGCAGTGGGCGGTCCATGATCTTGGATGTACAGGACTGATTTTGAAGTCGGCTCTGTACATCTGGGGTCAGCAGACTGGATAGGGGACTTATTCCATCTATTTGCATCTAGGTCCCATGTTATTCAATGGGACCTAGGAGCAAATAGCCTGGGTTAACTGCTAACCCGGTTTAGTAGACATGCCCCTAAAGATCAGTATCAGGAAACCTTTCTTTTACGGAAGGATGCCTGGTATGCCTTCCTGGATAAGGCACCAAAGACAAAAACGTTGTTGGTATTACGGAATGGGATATACAGAAAGCATCCCTAAAAGTCAAAAAGATGGAAACCAAGCATCCTTCAGCATAGGTCATTTGAGAAAGCTTGCTTAACTTTTACATACATAAATATCAGCATTTACACATGTAAATGACCAACATTTATAAATAACTATTTTAGAAAGCTGCTTTTTACACTAGTAGAGCTGCAGTAAGCACAGCTTTCAATGGGGCATTCGTGGGCATGTTTTGGGAGGGTCGTAAAATGTGCATGCTCTTCTGATTTCACAACAGCAATATACACATACTTTAAAAAATGGATGTTGGCATTTGCACTGACTTTGAAGTGGGCATGTCAGCCAAATGTGTGCTTGCATTTGTGATTTTCAGGAATGATAGAAAAGATAATTGTATTTACCTTCCTGGTGTTTCAAGCCAACTCAAAATAAAAAAAAAAAAAAAAAAAGTTTTTACATTCATCTTCTTAATTGACGTTTCTAGATGTCTAAATTTGTACATTTCAGCCTTTATGCATATAAAAGCTATTAAGGCAGATTGTAAAATCAAACATGTTCAAAACCCTGAGTGATGTTCTTTTTTCGAAAGTCTTCCTTTCTAAAATGGCTGTTCTTGTGGAACATGCTGCAGCCTACACATGTATTTCCTGGTGTCATTATAGTATTTTACAAAAAGCTCTGCATTTAGCAAGTCTTTTGTAAAATACTTAGGATATTGTGCACACTCCTACCTGGTCATCCCAATTGCCACATAAATGCCCTTTGCAAAATCGAGCTTATAAGGGGTAAATGGTATAGGCTCGGAGTTACAATACCAAGCATAGGAATGGGGGACTAAACAGTGGAGTAGACTGGATGGGTTATCTAAGCTTTTATCTGCAGCCTATGCTACTATGTAAGGGATGTTTGGACCATTGATTTTTTTCTACTGCTGCACAAGCTATATCAACTAAGAAAGGGGCCCTTTTACTAATGCCGCTAACTAGTTAATGTGCATTTTAGCATGAGGCAGCTGGCAGCAGTGAATGCTGAAGTGCGTCTATGTCAGCTACCAGCCACTAAAGCATACAATAATCAGCTGTTGTTGCACTAGGTTGAAAAGTTGGTCGGGGCAGAGTTGAGCATGGAGACAGCATTGCCGCTAGTGTGAGGTAAATTGCCGCACACTCAGTGGCAATTAGATGATATCACTATGGGTGGCATTAAGTATGCCCATGTTGATCTCACCACACATTAGGGTTTGCGATCATGCTCTAAATGCCATGAATTTGCACAGTGGATGCACTTATCATGCATTGGTATTGCTGCTAATAGTGTAGTAAGTTTATATCTTTAGTAAAAGAACCCTGAAATCTAATACTCAGAATAGATGTCAGGAATTGAACTTGAACATTTGATAGTTTTTAACATCATACCAGTTCTTCAGTTCTCTTCTGTTTAATTCATGTACAATGAGATTTAGAAATTTACAACAGAAATAGGATTCTGTGTTTAAAAAGCACTTGGCAGAAGATTTGTATATTGCAAACGTCATTTAAGATCTCGGGTTAGGAGTCTCATTATCCCTTTATTTCACATTTGGAGAATCCACAATGGGTATGTTAAGTCTATTTTCATTTAGGGAGATGCATCTGTTTTCTAAAAAAATGAAAAAATGCAAGGAAAAATCTTGCTTTCTTTTGTTTCATTATACAGTGAAATGAAAAGACCCAACCAAAATCCGGGATCCTTTTTTTCATTTTGGAAATGAAAAAGATAAATAGCTATACTGACATTTTAAAATTGAACCTTATATCCCTCTCCCATAGTCTTGCCCCATTTGCAGGCCTCTGACTTTGAACTAGGGCAGGAACGATCCCCAGTTGCTCCTGTCCCACTGATGTCATTTTCAGTTTTGGATCCAGCAAGGCAGAAATGACTGGGGATTAACCCGCCCCATTTTCACTTTAGAGACCACAAGGAAAGGGTAAGAACAATTTGGATAAGATGGGGATAGGGAAGGTCTGGAGGATATTCCATTTTAAAATTTTAGCGGGGGGGGGGGGGGTTCCTTCAGGGGGAGAGACCTTCCTTTTGTCTCTTCTTGCTTTCCTTTTTGTATTAGAGGTTATTTCATTTTATGAAACCAAATAAACCAAAAATAAACATCAAATAAATGGAAAAACTAATTTAAAAAACTGAAACTGAAAAACAGACATGAAACATTTTTCCATGCAGTCCCCTAATGTCATCATGGAGGAAGAGAATAAAGCAAAGAATGGCTTCTTAAATACAAACATAAAACATGTTTTCTGGTGACTAGTAGACTTCTTATAAATTCTTAAATCCATAAAATCAATAATAAATGCAGGCATGTCTGTGCATAAGCAAGCATCCCTGAGCATGGCTTGCATTATTAAAAATCTGTCCCTGACGATGCATAATTGAAGAGAAACCAATAAACCAAAATAAAGATTGATCTTAAAAAAGGAGAGAGTTTTATTTTTTATATGGCCAATTCAATAATGATAGCATATCAATAGATGCTGAAATGACCTTCCCACTTATTATTCGTAATGAGACCAAAACATTTTTGTGTTCAGTGAATTTTCATGAGAATTCATATATGAGTAGGTCATATCCTACACCCTTACTTACGTAGTTATGAAAGAAAAAAGCACATTAAGGTCACTATAGCTTTCTTCTTGGTATGTGAAAAAAAATAGGACAATTTTCAAAGTGTTCAGGAGACAAATTTGAGAGTTAGGACTGTAAATTGGCACCTTTTAAAACTGACTAGGGCTGAGATCCTACATTTAGGATAATAGTTTCACTTGGATCCTAAATTTATGAGCAAAGAAAGTGAGTCATAATGGCGGGGAGATTAAAGGAAGAGAACAGTTAGGAGTGTAGCACTGATTTTCAGCTCCAGGTACCTAACTCACAGGCCGATGCAGAAAGCTGGTGCTAGACCCGTGCTGAAATGACTTTTTATGTTCCTGACAATGCACATCATTTAACATACGATGCAGGAAGGATAGGGTATGCAAATGACCCCCCGCATTAACTGTGCCTATGCAAATCAACCACTGCAGCATTAAACTGGGAGAGCAAGCCAAACACATGCGTAGAAGAAGCCTGCGCTAGTTTGGTCTGCTCTCCAGGAACCGCATTACAAATTTGCATATTAGCCCTGACAGTATTTTGATGGCATCGGGGATGATTGTGGCATCAGGAAAAGCCCCCAATGCCATCAAAATACTGTTGGGGGCCAGTGCCCTGTGGGATAAGGAAGACTCTAGTGTGCCCATGGAAGTAGAAGAAAAGAATGATTCTACCTTTAGGAAATGTCACAGCCCTGCAAAGCACACGTTCCAGCAGTTCTCTGGAGAAAACAAACACAGGGATTCAAAAGCTAAGCTGACACACCCAAGGCCTGAAGACGTAGCAACAGGCTTGGAAACTGATTACAAACACCTGTCTAGAGAGTCAGGGATGTTGATCAGAAAAGAGGGATATAAACCAGGGCTGGAGAGTGAGTTAGGGAAGCAGCTCGAGAGGGAGCAGCACGAGAGGAAGCAGCTCAAGAGGGAGCAGCCCGAGAGGAAGCAACATGGGAGAGAGCAGCATGAGAGAGAGCAGCACGGAAGGCAGCCCAGATGGGAGCACAGTTGGAGGAAACACAGTAGCTGGAGGAAGGAAGCCACGTGGAGGAAAGGAACTGAAACAAGCAAAGCAGAAAGGGAGAGGACACGAAGGTGGTCTGGAGTGCTCAGAGAGAAAGAGCAGGAAAACCTACAAACCCCAGCACTGAAGGAAAAGGTTCAGAGAGTTCAGAGGTGGGTGCCTAAGACTCAGTGCAGAAGTCTGCAGAGCCCAGCCTTGAACGGAGAACCATGGCAGAGCTCCAGGGAGGAACCTAAGCTAAGGGTCAAGGGACTGTTTCCCCAGAGCTGGCAAGAGATAGCCGCACAGCTGCAGAGAGGAGTTTCCTCAGGCTCAGGTACTGCTTATCCCTATTCACTAGAGTTGTGTTTAAAAGACCCACAGGGAGTTTTAGGGAGAAAACACCCTGAGGCATTTGCCAGTAGTTTAAAGCAAGGCAGTGCAGCACAAGAACCTGAAGCAATGCAGGTGGACTCTAAGGAGAGTGATTCCTTACAGCCAGAACAACCTATGGATTGTACTTTGTGCTTTGCAGACAGTATTGAAAGCCTTTGCTAAACTGTATAGTATAAGCTGAGTGTAACCTGAAGAAAAGAAGATATTATAGTTTTTCCTATAACTCTGGCTTCATGACTATTTTCTATCAGAAGGAAAACTACTTTTCCCAGCATGCATCAAGAGAGGAAAGTTGGTTGATTTAACCTTCAATAGAGAAAAATAATGGCTACCCCAGCCCTCCAAGCCTAAGGCAGGGGGCGGGGTATGACACCTGAAAATAAAAGACTACTGGTGGTCCAGCGGCCCCGATCCCCGATAATATTTTGATGGCATGGGAGACAATGTAAACACAAAGTGCAAACTTCATTGTGGATGTGCACAGGAGTGGAGTTTGGGCAGAAAGTGGGTGGGCACAAAATTATGTACCTACATTATAAAATACTATAATGTATGCATGCTTTTTAGAAATCTAAGCGCAAGCATTTATACCATGTCTAGGGCTGGTGTAAGTGGTCGTGCTTTAAATTACACATGTTGTCCATCACTTACACTTGTTGTTTATAAAGAAAAGCAGGCATCTACCTAGGCACCTAGGCATCTACCTACCCACCTGCTTTCAGGAGTGATGCAATCTGAGTTGTTCCCTGAAGCTCCTCGCACCTGCTGCACTTAGCTCCGCCAAAACTCTAATCAATGACCAGGTGATAATGATTGGGAAGATAAATGCTTTCTGCTAGATGGCATGCAGCTATCACCAATACTCACCTTAGGAGCAGGACCAGTTCCTTAGGGCGCTCCTTTAGGCACATCCTGGGAATGTCCTATCAAAGCCAATAAATGAGGAGATTTTGCTTCTCTTAATTTGCACAATGACATCTCTCACCTCTTCAACAATCTTGTCCTGTCTCGGCAATGGCAAATATAGCTTGGAGACCCCTACATACTGTATAGCCATGTGGTTCCCATAGTCAGGTATCTATGACTGATTGGCTACTGTAGATCTATAAATATCCAAAGTATCTTAGAGCATTGTGATTTGCCTGACTTAACATACATAGTAACATAGTAAGTGACGGCAGATAAAGACCAGCATGGTCCATCTAGTCTGCCCAGCAAGATGGCAAGAGTAGGTGCACCTGTCGCTCTGTGCAGGCCACTCCTCCCCATGTTTTTGTTTCTGTTTAGGGGTGAACCCACCACTCCATGTAGGACACCCTTATTTGTTCAGACGCTAGATAGTTCAGAAGTTAGATGGTACCGTTTATTTTGCTTTTATCCTGTTGCTGTAAAGGGATCCACTGTGTTTGTCCCATGCCGTTTTGAATTCCATCACCATGTTTGCCCTCACCACTTCCATCGGGAGGGCATTCCAAGCATCCACCACCTTTCAGTGAAGAAATATTTCCTGACATTGCCTTTCAATTTACCACCTTGCAGCTTCATGTTATGCCCTCTAGTTTTACAGCTTCTCCGTCTTTGGAAGAGGTTTGTTTGTTCATCATTTCTCTTTAAGTATTTAAAGGTCTGAATCATATCTCCCCTGTCCCTCCTCTCCTCCAAAGTGTACATATTTAGGTCTTCAAGTCTCTTCTCATAAGGCTTCTGACGCAGGCTCCAAATCATTTTGGTCGCCTTTCTCTGAACAGTTTCCAGTCTTTTTACATCTTTTGCAAGATATGGCCTCCAAAACTGAACACAGTATTCCAAGTGAGGCCTTACCAGTGACTTGTACAGTGGCATAAGTACCTCTTCCTTTCTGCTGGTAATCCCTCTTTGTATGCAGCCCAACATCCTCCTGGCTTTTGCCACCGCCTTGTCGCACTGTTTTGCCACCTTGAGATCATCAGAGATAATCACACCAAGGTCTTTCTCCTGAACCGTGCATACCAACCTCTCACCCCCTATTGTGTACTTTTCCCTTGGATTTCTGCTACCCAAGTGCATGACACTGCACTTTTTCACATTAAATCGTAGTTGCCAAGCATTAGACCAGTCTTCCAGCTTTTGTTCCTCATGTTATCCACTCCCTCGGGGGAGTCCACTCTGTTGCAAATTTTTGTGTCATCTGCAAAAAGACAGACTTTTCCATTCAGTCCTTCAGCAATATCACTCACAAATATATTGAACAGTGCTGGGCCCAGGACAGAACCCTGAGGCACATCTCTCATTGCTAACTTAAACCAAGCTACTTCTGCATTTCAGCAGGCTTTGGAAAACTCTCTCAATGAATTAATCCCATTCTAGTGTCATATTAATAAAAAGTGTTCCTCTCACCCCTGGTTTAGTGCTACATTACATGATAGGAAGAAATAGTTAAAAAAGAGCTCAATGTCATTGTGGTAAGGACAAAATAAGTCTTTCTTTATCTACCTGTAAATCCTAACAGATGAGGAACAAACTAATATTGAGGCAGGCAAAGAAATCTTACATCCAATGTTCAATCCGTAATAATTGTTTGACTCATCAACTTTTCAAAATTTTTTGTAACTTGACCTTGGGTAATGGTTACAGAGTTATCTCAGATTTTTGACCAGATGACTTTGCCAAGTTTTTAATTAAGAAGTTTAAGAGTCATACGCCAGCTTCCCTTCCCAACCGTCTCATTCAGACTCTTCTTCATTACTCTCCTAAAATCAATTCAAATCTTTTATGCCAATTTCCAAAATAGGCCTTGAAAAATTGGCCTTTGATATACAGTCCAGCGTGGTGTCCATGCACATGATGCCTCTTACCCTTTGGAAAAGTATATTCCCCTATTTGGTCAATGAGATTTTAATTTTGATTAATACGAACCTAATGGAAGGCACTATGCCATCATCATGGAAGGAATCCATAATATGTCCATTACTGCAGAAATCTGAAGTGGTTCCTACTCATCCCAACAGTTACCACCCTGTTTCCAATGTATCCTTTTTATTTATTTATGTAATAATATTTATATTCAATGAATCAGAATTCCTCTGCAGGCTGCATAAGAAAAATTAAAATTTAAACACACAAAAACAAATAGGAAGTCATTCTAGAAACCGAATAAGGATTTGTACATGCATCAGGGATGTTTATCTTCTGAAAACCTTTATGAGCATATCCTGTACATAGTAACCATGGACGTTTATCTTGCTAACACAGAGATCTCAGAACATGTCCGGGAGGGGTGGAATGGGGGAGTGGTTAGCCATAGAGACGTTTAAAGTGTGACCTGGAAAGGCCCATGTATGTTTTAGGAGGTCCCCGCAGACATGCTCGTAATACTTGCCGGAGACATGGAATAAGGCCAGCACTTAGAAAATATTCTGCTGTGTGACTAGTTTGTTCTAAACTGGTGGACTGCGGTATGGAAAAACACCACAAGATGCATTTAGAAAGAACAGACATCAGAGATGTGGGAATAGGTACAGGCCAAACATAGCAAGCTCAAATTCCTAAACTTCAAAAACACTGACTTTAATAAAATGGCCGAGTACCTAAAGGAAGAGATGACGGGGTGGAAGGAGATAAGGGAAGTGGAATTGCAATGGGCTAAACTAATGGTGGCAATAAAAGGGGCAACAGATAAATATGTAAGAAAAGTAAATAAAAACAAGAGGAGAAGGAAACCTATTTGGTTTTCCAAAGAAGTGGCTGCTCAAATAAAGGCAAAAAACACAGCTTTCGCAAAATTTAAAAGCTTGCAAACAGAAGAACACAGAAATGAATACAAGATCAAACTCAAAGAGTCAAAAAAAGAGATAAGGATAGCAAAATCAAAGGAAGAGGAAAAGATGGCTAAAGATGTTAAGGGTGGCGACAAAACTTTCTTCAGGTATATTCGGGAAAGGAAGAAGATCAGAGTTGGAACTGCAGGACTCAGAAGTGCTGGGAAAGGATTCGTGGAAAGTGACATAGAAAAAGCGAAATTACTAAACAAATACTTCTGCTCTGTTTTTACTAAAGAAAATCCTGGAGATGGACCAGCTGTGACTCCCAAATATAAAAATGGGAATGAAGTAGATACCACACCATTCACAGAAGATGAGGTGTTGGAACAACTTGCTAAACTGAACGTGGACAAAGACATGGGACTGGATGGGATACATCCCAGGATACTGAAAGAGCTCAGAGAGGTTCTTGCAGGGCCGTTAAAGGATGTATTCAACATATCCTTGGAAACGGGAGAGGTTCCTCAGGACTGGAGAATGGCTAATGTCGTACCTCTACACAAAAGTGGTGACAGGGGAGAAGTGTCAAACTACAGACCCGTGAGCCTTACCTCGGTGGCGGGAAAAGTAATGGAGGCACTCCTGAAAGAGCGAATAGTGAACTTTCTCAAAACCAACAGGTTGCAAGATCCAAGGCAACATGGTTTTACTGAAGGATGGTCTTGCCAAATAAATCTGATTGAGTTCTTTGACTGGGTGACCAAGGAACTAGATCAGGGGCATGCGATGGATGTCATCTACCTGGATTTCAGCAAAGCCTTTGATACTGTTCCTCATAGGAGGATTGTCAATAAACTCAGTAGCTTGGGGATGGGTCCCAAGATGGCAAACTGGATTAGAAATTGGTTGACTGACAGATAACAGAAGGTGATGGTATATGGAGCTCACTCGGATGAAAGGAAGGTGATTAGTGGGGTGCCCCAGAGTTTGGTCCCAGGCTCGGCACTATTCAATGTATTTGTGAGTGATATTGCTGAAGGACTGAATGGAAAAGTCTGTCTTTTTGCAGATGACACAAAAATTTGCAACAGAGTGGACTCCCCCGAGGGAGTGGATAACATGAGGAAAGATCTACAAAAGCTGGAAGAATGGTCTAATGCTTGGCAATTACGATTTAATGCGAAAACGTGCAGGGTCATACACTTAGGTAGCAGAAATCCAAGGGAAATGTACGCAATGGGGCGAGAAGTTGGTGTGCATGGTTCAGGAGAAAGACCTTGGTGTGATTATCTCTGATGATCTCAAGGTGGCAAAACAGTGTGACAAGGCGGTGGCAAAAGCCAGGAGGATGTTGGGCTGCATACAAAGAGGGATTACCAGCAGAAAGGAAGAGGTACTTATGCCATTTTTCAGGTTGCTGGTGAGGCCTCACTTGGAATACTGTGTTCAGTTTTGGAGACCATATCTTGCAAAAGATGTAAAAATACTGGAAACTGTTCAGAGGAAGGTGACCAAAATGATTTAGAACCTGCATAAGAAACCTTATGAGAAGAGACTTGAATACCAAAATATGTACACTTTGGAGGAGTGGAGGGATAGGGGAGATATGATTCAGACATTTAAATACTTAAAGAGGAACGATGAACAAACAAACCTCTTCCAAAGACGGGGAAGCTGCAAAACTAGAGGGCATAACATGAAGCTGCAAGGTGGAAAATTGAAAGGCAATGTCAGGAAATACTTTTTTTACTGAAAGGGTGGTGGATGCTTGGAATGCCCTCCCGATGGAGGTGGTGGGGGCAAACACGGTGACAGAATTCAAAAC
This sequence comes from Ichthyophis bannanicus, assembly GCA_033557465.1. Lineage (NCBI taxonomy): Eukaryota > Metazoa > Chordata > Amphibia > Gymnophiona > Ichthyophiidae > Ichthyophis > Ichthyophis bannanicus. Next base: position 1,378,828,464 of record CM066032.1, on the reverse strand, counting down.
AGCATGGGACAAGCACAGCGGATCCCTTTACAGCAACAGAATAAAAACAAATTAAATTAAACCATCTAACTTCTCAACAAATAGGGGTGTCCTACATGGAGTGGTGGATGCACCCTTAAACAAAGACATGGGGAGGGGTGGCCTGCACAGAGCGACAGGTGCACCTACTCTTGCCGTATTGCTGGGAAGACTGGATGGACCATTCTGGTCTTTATCTGCCGTCATTTACTATGTTACTATGTTTACTATGTTACCCTGAAAAATAATAAGAAGAGCAATAGTGATTATTCTGACTATGCTGACATTTGCTGTTTATACTGAAGGAGCTAACCTAGAGGACCATACCTATTCCTGTGTACTGGAACATGGGACTGTTGAAGAAGGAGTAGTATGTGAGTGAGTGTGGAAAGGATTCTTGTTTGAGTGAGAAATGGAGGTCATATTTTTATTCCTGGGACTCTATGCTATTATGTTATACCAGCTGATTTTATAGATTTTGGTTATCATTTTGGCAGAGTTATGTTTTTCGTGACTGAAAGTGAGTGTGTGTGTGTGTGGTTTGAGGGTTGCATGGGAGGATGTGGTGTGCTCAACTGAAATTCAGGGATGGGGAGGGGGCATGAATGCCTGGCCAGTATGTGATCTCAGAAACATCCTGGATGTCTTGGGTCATGCCTAAGGTTATACAAGTTACACCTCACTCCAGACTGGTTGGTGCCAGCTGCTTCTAGACCAGGGATTTGGGAGCAGGGCACAGGCTTGCGAGGGCTCCCATGTGTGAGGGGTATGCTGTATCAGTCTGCTATTAGCTCGTTTGTCAACTAATTGTGCCATACCTGCATGAATCCACAGAAGGTTATCCCCTCACAAAATTTGCCTGGTTGTTGGGGGAGGAGGGTGAGGTAGTGGGTGAGATTATCCTGTGTGTTGAAATATCAAATGCCACCTGCTAAAAATGAGGACGGGGGAGTGGGAGTCTACTACTACTACTACTACTACTACTGAACATTTATATAGTGCTACAAGTGGTACGCAGCGCTGTACAGACATGTAAGAGACAGTCCCTGCTCATCAGAGCTTACAGTCTAGGCAAGACAAACACAGAAGGTGTAGGCAGGGATAAAGCAAGAGGAAAGGAAAGGAGATCAGGTGGGTCAAGATCCAAAAGCAGCAGCGAAGAGGTGAGTTTTCAGCCTGGATTTGAAGAGGGTTAGAGAAGGTGCCTGGCGTCTGGAGAAGGGTGGGGAAGCGTTAATGTTTAAATGTTCTCAGCAGGACCCCCTAGCCCAGTGATGGCTAACCTTTTTGAGCCCGAGTGCCCAAACTGCCGCACAAAACCAAAGAATTTCCTCAAAGTGCCAGCACGTCAATTAAACCTTAACAACAAGATTTTAGTATCTAAAAACTCTTTATAAAGTTGCCTGAACTATGTAACATCATTTGTAAAGTTTGGAATCTTTGTATTGTCAGAGAATCAATTTGATTCACAATCCTTTGGTTTTCATTTCAATTTATTGGCAATTTATAATGTTTTAATGATTTCATTCAATTTAGAAACAGGAAGGCAATAATTAAACTGGGAACCCCAAAAGCCAAACTTGGAATGTACAACAACACTGTAGAAATAAAACTATAAATTAATTTCCTCTTGTACTAAACAAAGCACAGACACTAATGATGCACATTTCCCAGAGCTGACATATTCCAGTTAATAAATTCAAAATAAAGAGATATCTTTGTACCTTTTGTGCATGTTTTTCAGTTGCAATTGTTCCAGCCACTTTCTTCTGGTTTATTTGTGTCTTCTGCTATCTCTCCATCGTCTGCTGTCCATTTCTCCTTTCTTCTCTTCTAGTTTTTTTTCCATTCTCTCTCTTCATCTGCTTTAACATAATAATCTTTCTCCTTTTTTAGTCTCCCAATACCCGGCCAATTGTACATTTTCCTTCCCTCCCACACAAAATATTTTTCCCCTCTCCATTTCACTCTCCCAGCCCCATCCCCTTCTAATCTCCCCCAACATCAGCTCCCTTTTTTTTTTTTATAATAGTAGTTTTTATTCAGTTTTAACATATAAAATAACAATACAAACGATCATGATACAGCAGGATACAAGCAGATGTTATTGATCAAAATAGCAAAAGAATATAATAACTTAAACAAGACAGTACAATAACGTTAACAAGAACTAGTATCAGTCCATGCCAGCACGCCACCCTCCCTCTCTCCGTTCAATGTGGTTACAGCAGAGACCATTCCACAAGGCAGCCTCCAGCAATCATTTTCATCAAACATAATTTTGTAAAGCTGACCATTTCTTACTTAGTTTACCAGACCATGGGTTCTTGGCTATATAGATCTCTTCGTAGGTCTTATGTAGGATTAAGAGACTCCACCAATGCTCGAAACAAGCTTTGTCGAGATTCTTCCAGTGTATTAGAACTATTTTAAGCGCTATCCCGAGCATTAAGTCCAGTAGTTTACCATCCCATTTCATCAGAGTAGGTTCCAGAGCTATGGATTTATATATCACTATCCGATAAGTGATAGAGTTTGTAAGTTGAGGATCTGTGATATGCGTTCCCAAACTCTGTTCCAATATATTTCCAGGGATTTACAGTGGAACAACATATGTGCCAGTGTCCCAATTTCCATGTTACAGGACCAACATCGATTTCCCTCCTGTAGTGTCCATTTCATTTTCGTAGCCGGTGTAATATGCGCTCGATGTGCTATAAAGTACATAGATTGTGTGAGAGACGCTGCTCTCGTGGCACGTATTTGAGTTCCCCAAAAAGTGTCCCAATGTTCCGGAGGTAGATCTTGACCGGTTTCAGTAGCCCACACCGACTGTATCTGAGAACATGTCTTGTCACTTTTGGATCGGAGAATCGCAACACATCTTGAAACAGCTTTAGCATCTGTTTGTAATTCTTGAAGTTTCTGTCGCAGTGGCCATCCTGTACGTATCAAGACAGGTGACACACCCGCTTTGCTCATGCAGGATCGGAGCTGACACCATTGGAAATAGCATGTATTAGGCAATCGGAATTCCGTTCTTAATCTGTCAAAGGTTTTAAATGCACTTCCATTGATCAATTGTCCAATGGTGATAAGATCATGTTCCACCCATTTTTTCCATAAGACAGGCTTCCCTCCGATGATAAGGCGCGGGTTCAGCCATATGGGCATATCTGCGGCAAAGTCATCCCCTCCATCGATACATGATGCCAATAATCGACAGGCATGCTGTGTTTCTCGGATAATAGCATTATGTGGTGCAGTCTGGTCTACTACTGTGCCTACCAGTAGCCATGTGGGCAGGGGGGAATGTAGGGCCCGCTCCACACTCAGCCATCTAGGTCCTTTATCCGTGGCGTCAGAGTCGACCCATTGAGCACCCTGCTTTAAAAGAGAGGCAGTGTGTAGCCAGCCGAGATCTGGGAAATGGACACCTCCTTGTGTATTAGGTAACTTCAGTTTCCAGGCAGCTATTCGGGGTACTCGGTTGTTGTTCCATAGAAAGTCTATCAGTTGACTATTCATTTTCTTATAGAAGGCTGACGGGAAACGTAAGGGTATCATACTTAATATATAGCTGAGTTTTGGTACCAACATCATTTTTATCGTTTCTAGCCTGCCCCACCAGCTCAAATGAAGGGGGGTCCACTTGCAGATGTTATCATGTACAATTTCTTGACACATCTTAATGTTGATTGCGACAGTCTCTTCCAAGGTGGTGCCATAGGTCACGCCCAGGTATCTAAAGGATGACTTCTCATATTGAAAGGGGTATCCACGCATCATTTCTTCGCTGACCTGTTCATTCAGAGGAATAATTGTTGTTTTTATTATTCAAATTTACTTTATATCCGGATATCGCTGAGTATGCATCTATGAGTTGCAGTGTTTCAGGAAGGTCTGATGGTTGTAGAAAAATGAGCAGGTCATCGGCATATGCTGACAATTTACAGGGACCATCAGCTAACTCAATTCCTTTTATGTTTTCCTTCTGTCGGAGCGCTATTAATAAGGGTTCCAGGGCTAAATTAAAAAGCATCGGTGACAGGGGGCATCCCTGTCTGGTCCCTCTTTGCAACTGAAAAGGGGCTGAGAGGTGTGAGTTGACCGCTATTCGAGCTGTGGGTTTGGTATATAACAATTCAACGCGTTTTAGGAACTTTTCTCCTATCCCAAACCACCGTAGGGATCGAAATAGAAAGGACCATTCCAGTCGATCGAAGGCTTTTTCGGCATCCAATGCTAGCCCTATCAGGGGCTCGGCCTTGGTCTTGGCAGATGCCAGTACATGTGCCAATAATCTTCCATTATCTGTAGTGGATCTGTTTTGTATAAATCCACATTGATCCTCATGTATCAAATCTTTTAAGATCCGTCCTAATCGGTTAGCAAGCACTTTAGCATAGATTTTATAATCAGAGTTTAGGAGAGAGATGGGTCTGTAATTCTCTATCTTTTGTGTATCCCTGCCCGGTTTCGGGTGAATTACCACCACAGCCTCTGCCAGGGCTCCAATCTCTGGAGATTCATCTTGCAGGCCACTGTAGTAGATCTGTAGCATGGGAGCCAATTGAATGCAATATTTATTATAGAATTCCAGCGGGATACCATCTGGACCGGCGGCCTTGCCACGAGCCATCTGTTTGATCGCATCTTGTATTTCAGTTACTGAGATCTCTTGTTCCAGCGTTCGACTTTGATGACTGGTTAATGTGGGTCCTACTATCTTGGAGACAAAATCTTCAAAGGCTCTGTCACTACATTGGGTATCTGAGCGATATAGTTCCTCATAGAATTCTTTGCAGCGGTCTAGTATTTTGTCAGATCTCAGGAGAAGGCCCCCGGAATTGTCCTGCAACGCCGCTATAGCGGTCTTGCTGGTTTTTGGTCTGAGCTGCCGAGCTAAGAGGGATCCTGAGCGGTTGCTGTCATAGTAGTATATACTACGTTGTAGCTGGATGCTACTCAGTGCTTCTTTGTTGAGGAGAGCATTATATTGGTATCGCAATTTTTGGAGTCTAATCAATATCATTGAGTCAGCTCTTTTGGCTAGTAACCTTTCCCCAGCTTTTATTTGGAGTTCCAATTCATCTTTTTCTTTTTTCCTGGCTTTACGCCGTCTAATGGTGTAGGTGGTAATATGAGCTCGTATGGTCGCTTTAAAACCTTCCCACCAGCTCCAGATGGAGGTATCAGTGGGTGTATTATATTTAAAATAGGTCTCAATTTCCCCTGACAGTAGCTGTACAAAGGAGTCATCTGCTAGTAGGGATTTATCAAATGTCCATCTTGGCGGAACATGCTGTGTAACGTTGGTATTCAACACTAGGGAGACAGCGGCGTGATCCGATACCGTTGTAGCATATATCTCTGCGGACAACACTTGGGGCATCAGCTCTGTGGACAGTAGGAAGAAATCGATCCTTGTTTGGGTATTTTGTGGGATGGAATAAAATGTGTAGTCTCTTTCTTGGGGATGAAGTAGGCGCCAGGGGTCTACCAAGTGTAGCTCTGTTATGATGCCTTTAAGAATCGCCTGCGATTTGACTTTGTCTACAGCCCGATAGGGCGTGCGATCTAACAGTGGATCCAAGATGACATTGAAATCGCCCCCTAATATGATATTGGTGTGAGCCGCGGCTGTAACTTCTTTAGCTATCAGTTTGAAAAAGTTAGGGTCATCGAGGTTGGGCGCGTAAATATTGAAGAATGTGTAGAGCTGTTATTTTCATCGTCACTCTGGCCCATCGACCTAGCGGATCAATCCGTGTGTCGGTAATGGCGGATTGCAGGAATTTGCGCACTAATATTATTACCCCCCCCTTTGCGTTGAGTGGCAGAGGCCGAGGCCGCCACCAGGAAGTATTTGGTTACTTTCTGCGATTCAGTATCTGTTAAATGTGTCTCTTGTAAGAGGGCAATATCTGCTTTTTTTTGCTGGCAGTACGCTAAAATCTTCTTTCGCTTGACAGGGCCAGTAATACCTTTTACATTTAACGAAAGCATTAAAAGATCACTAGACATCAACGTTGGGATAAGCTGTCTTATAGGTGAAAGCTATCCTATGGATAGGCCTGCCGCGTACTTGCATTTGCGTGTATGTGGAGGGTTTTGTACTGGACTGGACTGACACAAACAACTGCATAACTGGCAAACATTGTATCGCTAAGGTGAACACAATCCACTGAAACAGTAACCAACCCCGACCTCCCGTTGCCACCCCTACATTTCAAGCAGAAATATCTGTTTAATTAAAACTATTTAGAACAACAGAAATACAATCAATGAGGTGTTTAACAAGGCTTAAGGCGTTCCAAAATTTGTGAGAACGCACGGCCGCACCCCCTGAGTATATGCTGAGTTCTCTACACTGCGTGAGAGATCAGAATATTGACCTCAGGTTTCCATACCGCATTTTTCTTGTAGGAAAGTTTTCAGTTTTTCAGCATCAACAAAATTCCTCGTTTCATTATGCAGCGTGACCCGCATGGTTCCTGGGTAGTATAGCCCGTATCTTGCCTGTGCACTTTGTAGCCTGGGTCTACAGGCCAGCAACGCTTTTCTCCGATCTACCGTTTCCTTGCTCAAATCCGGATAAAGTGCTACTTTGTGTCCCTGGATTTGCAGTGATCCGGCCTTCCGTGCAGCTTGAAAGATCTGTAGGACCTGTGGGTATCTCAGTACCTTCATTATGAGTGGGCGCGGGTATCGTGTGTTTTCAGCTTTGTGTGTTGGGATTCGATGGGCCCGTTCTAGTTCAAAAGGCCTTGCAAAGACAAGCTGCAGCATCTCCGGTATGGTTTTTTCCAGAAATCCAATCGGATCGGTACCTTCAGCGCCTTCAGGGACTCCAACAAGGCGGATATTATTTCTACGGGAATGGTTATTTTGATCTTCAATCAGATTTTCTATGTGCCGGACTCGTTTGGCCAAAGGGCCCAGCTGTTCTAATGCAACGCCATGCTTCTGGGTTTGTAATTCAACTGCATTAAGTCGAGTGGTGATGGTGAGGAGTTTTTCTTTTACCTCCAGTAAGTCTTCTTGAATCATGTTCAGTGAACTAGAATTGGCTGCAATCATTTCTTTAACGCATTTCAATTCCTGTAGCACTTCACGTAGGCCACCGGCAGTCACTCCCTCCTTCTCTCCCGCGGCCATTTTCTGCGGGGAGCCCACTTCGGGTTTGGATCGTTTCGCTGCTGAGCCGGATCCCTGTGGAAATTCCAGCCGGGCAGGCTTCAGGGATGCCATCCAGCTGTATTGCGGTGTTATTGATGTAGGTAGGGGGTACAAACTTCAATGGAATACCGGGATATGTTCAGGATTCTTGGGCAGCAACGGGAGCAAAAATTCAGGCGTCCATTCTGTTCAGTGGCTAGCTCCGCCCCCCCTCAGCTCCCTTTTAATTCCAGCCCCACCCAGTATCCGCTCCCTTCTAGTCCCCACATCAGCCCATTTCCAGTCCTGGCCCCCCATCAGTCCATTTCCAATCCTATCCGAGTCCCTTCATCAGCTCATTTCCAATACCAGCCTCCCATCAGCCCATTTCTAGTCCTTTCCTAGCCCCACCATCACTCAGCCCATTTCTAATCCAAGCCCCCCATGAGCCTACTTCCAGTTCTAGCCCCTCCATGAGTTCATTTCAATCCAAGCCCCCACCACAGCCCATTTCCAAACTTAGCTCCCCCAACACCCAATTCCCAGTCCTATCCTAGCCCCTCCATCAGCCCATTTCCTGTCCTAGCTCCCTCCCCTAAGAGCCCATTCCAAGCCCCCCTTCCCATCAGCTATTTGCAGTTCAAGCCCCCTTCCACTCAGCCCATTTCCATTCCAAGTCCCCCTCCCCATCAGCTATTTGCAGTTCAAGCCCCCCACTTCCCCTCAGCCCATTTCCATTCCAAGCCCCGTCCCCCATCAGCTATTTGCAATTCAAGCCCCCTTCCACTCAGCCCATTTCCAGTCCTAGCAACCCCCCCAACCCATTACCAGTCCTAGCCCCCCATAGCCCACTCCCAGTCCTAATCCCACCAGCCCATTTCCAGTCCTAATCCCCATCACCCCATTTTCAGTTTAAGCCCCCTCATAGCCCATTACCAGTCCAAACCTCCCCATCAGCCCACTCCCAGTCCTAATCCCACCAGCCCATTTCCAGTCCTAATCCCCCATCACCCAATTTTTAGTTTAAGCCCCCCATAGCCCATTACCAGTCCTAACCTCCCCATCAGCCCACTCCCAGTCCTAATCCCACCAGCCCATTTCCAGTCCTAATCCCCCATCACCCAATTTTTAGTTTAAGCCCCCCATAGCCCATTATCAGTCCTAACCCCCATCAACCCACTTCCAGTCCTAATCCCACCAGCCCATTTCCAGTCCTAATCCATCACCCAATTTTTAGTTTAAGCCCCCCCCATAGCCCATCACCACTCCTAAACCCACCCAGCACCCAGCACCACTCCTACCCCCCCCAGTGCCCATCACCACTCCTAACCCCCCCCAGTGCCCATCACCACTCCTAATCCCCCCGCAGCACCCATCACCACTCCTAACCCCCCCAGCCCAGCCCAGCCCAGCCCAGCCAAAATTTAAAATAAAAAAAAGCTGTCTTCTGCCGCTTCCGGGGCCGCCGCGGCAGAATCGAGTGTGCCGCGGGGCCCCCCCTGTGCCTGGCAGAGCCTGCCCTCCAGATCATGCCTTCCCCGGTATCAGTCCCTGTTTCCAGCGTGTCACTCGCGCCGGCTTTTCAGAGCGCGAAGGGAACTAGTTTCCCTTTCGCGGCTCTGTTAAGCCCGCGGGGGCTGATGGGAACTTCCCATCAGCCCCCGCGGGCTTAACAGAGCAGCGAGGGAGAAACTCTCCCCTCGCGCTCTGAAAGCCGGCGCGTGTGACAAGCTGGAAACAGGGACTGATACCGGGGAAGGCAGGATCTGGAGGGCAGGCTCTGCCAGGCACAGGGGGGGCCCCGCGACACACTCGATTCTGCCGCGGCGGCCCCGGAAGCGGCAGAAGACAGCTTTTTTTTTATTTTTTTAAATGCGGACCTTCCCGCGTGCCAGCTGCAAGGCCTTCGTGTGCCACAGCTGGCACGCGTGCCATAGGTTCGCCATCGCTGCCCTAGCCTGTTGTAACCTGTGCATAGTGTCAGGAGGCCTGAGACATGCCATAATTGTCTGGCAATGCCTGTGTCTGCTGTGCACTCATGACATCCATTGTCATGTCGTCCTTTTGGTGTGTGTGGTATGCTTCCAGTGTCCAGACCATTATTAAAGATCTCATCTACATTTACCTTTCTCCTGCCTCCCTTCTTTATGCTTGTTTGTGCAGTTGTTGGTTTATTACTATGACCCGGACATGATGTGGTCATAACTCCCTCTGCACCTGGTGTGGGCACAGTGGCTGCCCAATGTGGATGCATGAGCTGTGGGCCACTACCAACTCACCTTTGTCTACCTGTTTATTCACACCTTCAAAAAAATATAACAGATTAGTAAGACAAGATCTTCCTTGTCTAAAGCCATGTTGGCTTTGTTCTATTAAACTATGACTCTTTACATGTTCAGTAATTTTGTTCTTTATAATGGTTTCTGCATTTTGCCCGGTACCAGATTAATATGAATAAAACACTACCTCTAAAATGCTTCTATGCAAATGCTAGAAGTCTAAAAAATAAGATGGGAGAGTTAGAATATATAGCTCTAAATGAGAGGTTAGAAATGATTGGTATCTCAGATGCCTTGTGGAAGGAGGACAAATGGGATACTGTGATACTTGGGTACAAATTATATCACAATGATAGAGCAGATCAAATTGGTGCAGGGGTTGCACTCTATATTAGAGAGAGCATTGAGTTGCATAGGATTAAAGTGTTGCATGATACAAAATACAGCCTGTAGTTTCCAGGATCACCCCTGGAACCCTTTTTAAAAATTGGTATTACATTGACTATTTGCTAATCTTCAGGTACTACAGATGATTTTAATGATAGTTCACAAATTACTAATAGTAGATTTGTAATCTCATATATCACTTCTTTCAATACCCTTGGGTGTATACCATCTGTTCCAGGTGATTTGCTACTGTTTAATTGATCTAATAGTTGTAGTAGTATATTCCTGGTTTATCGATATTTATTTCAATTCTTCTGATGCATCACCTTTAAATACCATTTCAATCATGGGCAATTTCCCTAGATCTTCTTCATTAAAGACCGAAGCAAAGAATTCATTTAGTCTCTCCACTTTGGCCTTGTACCCTTTTAGTGCCCTTTTACCCCTCTATCATCTAATGGTCCAATTGATTCTCTCACAGATTTCTGGCTACAAATGCGCTTGGAAAAGTCTTTATTGTGCATTTTTACTTCCTCAGCAAGCTGCTTCTCAAATTCTCTCTTTGCCTGCCTTATCAATGCCTTGTATCTAACTTACCAGTTCTTATCTTTTTTCCGGTTTTCGTCATTTGGCTCATTTTTCCTTTTTCTATTTCCTGAAAGATGCTTTTTTGGCTACAACAGCCTCTCTGACTTCACCTTTAAACAATGCAGTTTTTTGGACTTCCTTCCACCTTTCTTAAAGCATTAATACAGCTGATCTGGGCTTCTAAGATAGTATTTTTAAACAACACCCATGCTTGATGTAAATCTTTAACCTTTTCAGCTGTTCCTTTCAGTTTTTTTCTTAACAATTTTCCTCATTTTATCATAGTCTCCCTTTTGAAAGTTAGAAGGCAGTTTTGTGGATTTCCTTGCCATCCTTCCTCCATTTATGAAATCAAACGAGATCATTCTATGATCACTATTGCAAAATGGCCCCAACATCCTTATCTCTTGCACCAGATCTTGTGTACCACTAAGACCTAGGTCCAACATGGCTTTGGCTCTTCTTGGTTCATGAACCAGTCGCTCCAAAAAGCAGTCATTTATTTCATCTAGAAACTTTATCTGCCTAGCATGTTTTGCCGTGACACTGACCCAGTCAAAACCGGGGTAATTGAAACTACCCATTATTATTACAGTATTGTAACTTTTGTTATCCTCCCTGATTTCTTTGAGCATTTCATAATCCATTTGTTCATTCTGTCCAGGTGGTCTGTAGTATACCCCTACTGCCATTGCCTTCTCTTTTTACATGGCATTTCAATCCATAGAGAATCTACTGTGTATTTTGTATCATGCAACACTTTAATCCTATGTAACTCAATGCTCTCTCTAATATAGAGTGCAACCCCTGCACCAATTTGATCTGCTCTATCATTGTGATATAATTTGTACCCAAGTATCACAGTATCCCATTTTTCCTCCTTCCACAAGGCCTCTGAGATACCAATCATTTCTAACCTCTCATTTAGAGCTATATATTCTAACTCTCCCATTTTATTTGTTTAGACTTCTAGCATTTGCATAGAAGCAATTTAGAGGTAGTGTTTTATTCATATTAATCTGGTTATTGGTAGGCAGAGGTAATTTGGAATCTTTAAGCTCTGTCTGCTCTGCACTTAAGAGCATTTGGATTACTTTTGTGTTTTTTTTTAAACCTCTCTGTCGATATGCACTAACTTCAATCTTTTGCTAGTATCCTTCATGGATACATCATTCCAAACCATGCACTCTTGGGCAACTGTTGGCTTTCCCCTATTATCTAGTTTAAAAGCTGCTCTATCTCCTTTTTAAAGGTTAATGCCAACAGCCTGGTTCCATTCCAGTTAAGGTGAAGCCCATCCTTACAGAAAAGCCCCTCCTTTCTCCAGAATGTTGCCCAGTTCCTAACAAATCCAAAACCCTCTTCCTTGCACCAATGTCTCATCCATGCATTGAGACTCTGGAGCTATGCTTGCCTTTTGGGCCTACACGTGGCATGGGAAACATTTCGGAGAATGCTACCCTGGAAGTTCTGGATTTCAACTTCCTACCAAAAAAGCCTAAATTTGGCCTTAAGAACCTCCCTACCACACTTTTCTATGTCATTGGTACTGTGGTGAATACCCCACTCCAGAGGAAATGGAGATAGGGGAAAATCCTGATAGAAGGGATGACACACACAGGATTTCCAAAACTGACTTGGAAAAAACACAGTTATCAGCTGAGCTGAAGGCAAGCCCCAGCCCAGGGGAGGAGTTAGGCTTCAGCAATGATTGGGCACGCCCAGGGGAACGACAGGGAGTGCTGGGAAATGAAGCCCTTTTTAAATCCTCAGACAGGATTGACAGAGGAGGCAGCAAGGCTGGCAAAGGAGGCAGCAAGACTGGCAAAGGAGGCAGCAAGGCTGGCAAGGCAGGCAGCAAGGCTGACAAGGAGAGCAGAAAGAAACGAAGCAGACGAGAAGCAGCTTCCAGTGCACGTTGGTCTTCAGGAGGAACTTGAAATCAAAGGGGAAAAATGCTAGAACCCTGGGAGAAGGCAGAACCCTGGAACAGTAAGCCTTGGAGCCCCATATACTCTCAAGGAGATCCTTACTACACGGTAGAGCCTAAACGTGGGAAGGCTAGCAAACCCAGCTCTTGGAGAAAAGGTATTTTGTCTGGTGGCGAGCAGTGCTATAAAAACCAGGAACCAAAACAGGAAAGAAGTTTTTCTGAGAGAAATTCCCCTAGCAGAAGAACTAGCCATTAGGCTCCTGAGTTTCTAGAGAGGAGAGAGTCCTGGAAAAAAGGTGCCTGTTCTTATGCCAACGTCTCTGATAAAGGTAAAGCTGAATTTCCTAATTTTAATGCCTTGCTGGAGAAACCCTTTTATTGTGCTGACCTCCCTAAGCCAAACTCTGCAACAGGAGCAGATAGTGAGTGGAGGAAGGGTGTGACCCTTACCGGAGACTATCAAGCAGCTAAAGGGCAGCTACAGGCTGAATTGCTTCTAAAAGAGTTTCAGCAATTTCTGGAGCTAAAGTCAGGGAAACATAAGAAACCTGATGAAGAGAACAATTGCCTTAGCCCAGATGAATGTATGCAGATAGATAATGACGTGCCTACCTTGAGTTATGATCCTTGTGCAATGGATTGTTCTTTATGTTTTAGAGAGTAACAGTGTAAAGAAACATCTGGAGTTTGTATGAGAAGAATACAAAACGTTTGCTATACCTGTTGCCTAGCCGTGAAAGTTCACAAATTGTTTTCACCTGATTCTGTAAAGCCACTCTGTGAAGAGAACAGCTGTTACTGTGAGACTGCAATAATCCCAAGCAACCACACGAGGCAAAGCTGAGTAGAAGCTACCATGACTGTGTAAAGCTGAGTTAAAGCTATTTGAGTACCGTTGTTTTCCTGACCTCCTGATTTCACCTTTATGTTGAAAGTTGCACCTTTACGTTATGCACCTTTGAATTGTAATGCGTTGAAAATATCCCCACAACAAATACATTTCTTGCAAGCCTTATCACTCGAGTCACAACTACAACTTTCATCCTTAAAGAAAAAAAACAAGTGTACTACGAATCCCAGCATTCAGAGGGATCAGTACCACCTTTATTCATAAGGGACATTATATAAGGCCACTCCTGCCTGTAAGCTCTAGGGCCCAGGCAGGAGCGTCGCAAGTGGCGTCGTCTAGAGGATGCTGCGCATGCACAAAAGAGTGGCAACGCCAGAAGATCTACAGGAAGCAACTGCCCAGGAGGAGCCCAGCTGTAGAACATCTAAAAGGGCAAGATTCACAGTACTAGAGGGCTACTGGCAGCACTGTTGCTGATAAGCATGAAACATCACCTGACCAAGGTAAAGGGTATCCACCCAGGAGAATCTAGGATACCAGGACAAGGGGATAGCTAGGCTTGATTGAAAAAAAAAAAAAAGAGGGGTTTTTTTCACATTTTTGTGGTATCGCACTTGGGTCTCTCTGTGTTTGTGCTTGCAGGAATTCCAACATGTCTCTTGAACCGCAAGAGATTTTCAAGTGGATGGCAGCACAGTTGGAGAGGCAAGGAGACTTGGCTCTAGAGGCACAAGAGAGGAACACGACGAGCATCCAGGCTCAACAAAAGCCTTTGCTGGACATGTTGCAGACATGGCTGTCTGAACAAAAGAAGCAGCTGGAGCCACCAGCTGTTCCACCAGGTTTTCCCGCGCCAGCCTCTCTTAGCTTGCATGCTGGGACTATGTTTAACTTTGGACAGCTTAGAGACACCAATGATATTGATGATTTCATCGAAAGCTTTGAAAGAGTGGCTCACCTAAGTGCTTGGCCACAGGAGCACTGGGCCATGCGTTTTGCGGCGTCCCTCACAGGGGAAGCCATGGCCGCTTATAGAGCAATGCCACCCACACTCACAGGAAACTATGATGAAATCAAGAAAGCGGTCAGGGAGAAACTAGGTCTCACACCGCTGGTCTATCATAATCTCCTGCGAGCTGTGAAGCTAAGACCGAATGAGACCCCAAAAGCCCTGTGTCATCGGATACGCACTTTAGTGAACAAGTGGCTTAATCCGGGGGAAAGGTCTAAGGAGTCTATTATAGACAGTCTCATACTAGAGCAATTTATAAGTGCTTTGCCCACCGAGATACGCTCCTTCCTGATTTTACAGAGCTGTAAAACCCCGCAAGAGGCTATTTACCTCACCGAACGCTTCATGGAAGCAAAGTTAATGGCCCATGAAGGCGGAAGTGCTTCCAAGGGGACAGCAATAAGAGAATCAGAAATGAGGTGGGGGCTAAATGAGGAATCCGTAAGGATGTGCATGCCAACAATGAAAGGTCCGGTAACCCGTAGAAAATGTTTTAAATGCGGTAGAGAGGGCCATGAACAAAAGAGTTGTTATGTGAAAACGGCTCTGGTAGCAGTGAATGCTCAGAATGCTAGAGAGGGTTTTCTGCTTGATGTTGAGGTGCAAGGAATTGCTACCACAGCGCTATTGGACTCAGGCGCATAGCAAACGATGTTGTCTAAAGCACTATGGCAGCAGATAGAGGCCACAGGGGTAGCAATTCAGCCTGTAAACACTGTGAAAATTCGCTGCATTCATGGGGGCACTTCACTATACACTGTATATAATCTCCAAGTGAAAGGGTTAGGGGCCAATAGAAAAATCCCCATAGCGGTAGTACCTAGGTTACCACATAAGATAATTCTGGGGAGAGACTGGCCGCAGTTTGTCAGACGGCTGCCTAGGGTGAGAACTTACACAATCTTGACGATGCATATATTCATATGATTCTTGCAAGGTATTGTGGGTAATGTAGTTCTTTCACTCCAAACACAGCTGAAGACAATAATTGAGTTGTGAAACCAGTGGTTAAAGCCAATAAAATACTTCTTTTATTGATGGGGTTTAATTCACCCAGCACAAGTATGCTTGTTAGCAATATAAATGAGGTTACTTGCTTGCAGTGTTTAAATGGATAACATAAAGTCACAAAGCAAATCAGAAAACAACCTTCAGCTTGTCAGGCAATTAGCTAATGTTTTCTTAGCAAATAATTACCAAATAAAAAGGCACAAAGAATTAAATGAACTTTGCTTGTTAGATTAACTTCTGCTTATTTTCCACGCAGATCCCAGCAGTGATTCTCCCTTGCTCACACACACAATCAGGTGCAGCTTTAATTACTATCAATTGACCAGCTGAAACCTTTTAGCTGGCTGGCTGCTACTGTGTGAACCCAAATCCTGCTTTAAGAGCTGTTTGCAGTGGAAATAAAAGACAAAGTTAGGTTTCTTTGTGATGGCTGATGTGTTTGCTCACAGAAAGCTAGCAATAGCATTTAGATAGAGAACAGTCCATGTAATTAATAGTTTCATCTGCTGTATCTTCCCCTTCATCAATCAGCATAGGGTCACTATCATACATTGGCACAGACGAGTCTTTCATTAAGGCACTATCATGAGAATGCTTATTCCCTTGCTGCCATTCTCTATTATAGATAGGGTCTGGATCAGTGTTCATACCTGAGCCTCTCCTGCTATCATAATTCCTCTCTGTATAGCCTGGCCAGTATGTAATCCAATTCTGATGTCCAGCCTTCCAATCTTGATCCCTGGACACTGGATCTTTCCTCACATACCTTCTGGCATGGGTCTGAAAGTCCTTTCCACGTGCAGTCTTCTCTCTTCCAGGTAGCCACTGGTGATTCCTATCTCTGCCATTCCATTCCTCTGGCTGACTCCAGTCCAATGGACTCTGCTGGCATTTGGAATACCTCCCAGTATAGGTACTGCCTTGGAATCTCCCAGACCTTCCAATGGCCTTTCTTCTCTTCCTTCCAGAGAGTTTCCTTCTCTCTCTATCCGCTTGGCTTGGCTTCTGTTTCTCCAGGTGATGCTTAAACCTGTAGCTGGGCTGGAGCTTGTAGCCGTTGCTGTCTCTGTCTTTGAAGCTCTTTCTGTAGCTATTATCTGTAGAATAAGCTCTATTCTTATTCTGTCCTAATGTGTGCTCCTCCCTAACACAGCGCAGCTGTGTTGAATCAGGCCCTGCCCTTTGAGATGAGTGCTTAGGGATTACCTCATAGCTCTCTTGATTGCACACACGTTTTCTCACTTCAGCCCCCCTCATGGCTGCTGGAAACCTGGTGCATTCTGGGACTGGTAGTCTTTTATGTGAAAACTCTGTTTTCTTGCTTCTACCAGAACTGACAGGTTGCTTGTTCAGAGTCACATCATCTTTTCTATAGCTCCTACCTGAGCTATGATAAGCTTCCTTATCACATACCCCCCTGCTTAAGTTATTACGGACTGGTTTTACTGGTGAAACGTCATTCCTACAGTCCGTAATACCTACGAGAGTGTTATCTTCTTGAAGCTCACTTACTTCCTGACTGGGTTCAAGGTCATTATTTACAGGCCTCTCCTTCCAAGACTTAAGTACATTAATATGGTAGGTCTGCCTACGCCCTCTGGCATTTTCTACCATATAAGACACTGGGCTTACTTGTTTAACAACCTCCCATGGCCCTTTCCACTGTACCTCAAATTTTGGAGCAGTTCCTGCTACTTGAACCAAAACCTTTTCACCAATGCTTAATTGGCGGCTTTTGGCCTTTCTATCATACCACCCTTTCTGGCGAACTTGACTGTCCTGCAGGTTCCTCTCAGCAACCTGCGACGTCCTTTTCAAACGTGCTCTCAAGTCACGTAGAAACAGTGGCACCTCCTGACTTCCTGGTTCAGGATCAATCCATTGTTCCCTCAAAATATCCAACAAACCCGGGGAGCCCTACCATACATCAACTCATATGGAGTTACACCTAGGGACACTTGAATTCTTTCCCTGCAGGCAAATAAGGCAAAGGGTAATAACATATCCCATTCTTTTACCTCTCCTGCTAACCCCCTTCTCAACATTTGTTTGAGAGTTTGGTTGAATCTCTCCACCAAACCATTTGATTGTGGATGGTAGGCTGAGGTTTTCACGTGACGAATGCCAAAGGCATCCCAGACCTGGGCCAAATATTTGGATACAAAATTGGACCCTCGGTCAGTCAACACCTCTCTTGGGAATCCCACTTCACAAAACAATTTTACTAGCTCTAAAGCTATTGTTTTTGCAGAAACATTCCTCAATGGTATGGCCCAGGGAAACCTTGTTGCCTGATCTACCATAACTAGGATGTATTGGAAACCTCGGGGCGTTTTGACTAATGGGCCTACAATATCCATGGCAATGCGACCAATTGGGTCTGTGATGATTGGCATGGGGATCAATTGCACCACCGGTGGGTGAGCCGCTTTAACTCGCTGACACGCTGGACATGCAGCACAAAACTGGGCAGTTTCTTTGAAGATACCTGGCCAGTAAAAACGCACAAGAATTTGATCCAGCGTTCCTTGCATACCTTTATGACCTCCCACTGGATGATCATGTGCCAGTCTAAGTACTAGCCCTTTGAAAGTTGTGGGTACCACCAATTGTTTACGAATGGCACCATTTCTGGGGTCCTGACTCTCTCTATATAATATGTCATTATCTAGTCTGAATCTGGGCAATTCCTCCCTGACCTCCTGAGCATACTTAAAAGCTCGGGTGAGAGCTTGATCAGCTCGCTGCTCTTGTGGAAAGTTAGGAAACTTTGCCACCAACTCAGCTGGCACCCAGGGTAAAGTTTGACCAGCTAATATCTCAGCCCTACCCTGTGCTCTACAAAGTCTCTCACGCCTCTTTTGTGCTTTCAACTTTCTTACTTTACCAGATGATGGGGTTATTAAATCATCATGAGAGGGTAAGTCTCCTAATAACTCTGCCTGCTCCCCCTCCTCCTTCTGCTGGCTCTCTAACTTAGCCTGCGAGCGGGTGGATACAAGGCCCCTCTTATTACCTATGGTTTGGCCTTCTGGAAGCTTAACCATCTTTTTAGCTAGGGACTGAGGACTTCCAAAGAAAGTCCCGGGAGCTGTTTCCATTATTAAACCTTCTCCCTCCTTCTTTCCTAGCCCTTTCACTAGTTCCTGCTTAAATCTTGGCCAGTCTCTTCCTAGAACCAAATCAAAGGGTAGCCTGGGCACCACTGCTAACAGGACTTCCTCTTGTTCCCCCAGGCACTTAACCTTAAACCTATAGGTGGGATATGATGATGCAGCACCATGAATGCATCTGATGTGAACTTGGCTTTCAGGGGTTCTAGGCACAAATCTTTCTTGGGCCTCTATCCTCTTCCAAAGCCTTTTTGACATCATACTCTGGTCTGCCCCAGAGTCTAATAATGCATTTGTGGTAATTCCCTGCACATCAACCATCAAAAGAAATCCTTCCTTGGGCTGTTTTAAATCCAGACCCATTAAATAGTGTGTGTCTGGCATCTCTTCTCTAAGTGTCCCACTTTTCCACACTTGAAACATTTCTTTCTATTCCACTGTGTCATCTGGTTTGATACAGTACATTCATTTTCAGAAACATTCTTAATTATTCTCTTTTCTGATACAGCACATTTAGCCTCAGCATCCATCTTTAGAGGGCCACCCATTCTATGGCAAGCCTGCGTGGCTTCCAAGAATCTCTCTGCTAGCATGGTTGCCTCTCCAAGATTTTGGCAATTTTGCTGTATAAGAAAAACATTCAAATCTTTAGGTACCCCAAGCATAAATTGTTCCAGCATTATAATATCTAATAACATTTCTACTGTCTTTTGCTCAGGCTCCAACCATTTTACAGCTAAACTTCTGATTCTCTGACTCAGAGCCCTGGGTGTCTCACCTACCTTCAATGTAACAGCTCTAAACATTCGCCTATACTCTGAAATAGACAACCCTAGGCGATCTCTAATAGCTGCCTTTACATCCTTATAATTCAAAGCCTGGGCTGCTGGCATTGCTCTGTAGGCTGCAAGTGCCTCTCCAGTTAATGAGGCTGCCAGCCTTACTGCCCACTGGGTCTCTGGCCATGCTAAAGCCTGTGCCACTCTTTCAAAAGACTCTAGAAAATCATCAACATTATCATCTGGAGTTAATTTCCCAAAATTAAATGCCCCAATCCCTTGATTGAGTCCCACACTGTCCACATGTGGTGTACCAGTATTCACTGCTGGTCTTGCATCTGTTCCACTTTGGCTCTGCAGCTGAACTAGAGCTTGCACCAGATTAAGCACTGGTTTCTGCTGTTCCATTAAGGCCTTCATAGCAGTGTCCTGGGCCTGCTGTGATAGCTCCTGCTGCTTGCTAAATTGGGCTGCCATCCACTGAGCCATCTCCCTCGGATCCATCTTGACCCCTGCAAGAAATAAAGAAAAAAAAAACCAAAGTGCAGCACCTTCCAACCAGGAGTGTTTTTTTTCAACTTTTTTTTTTTTTTCAATTACCCCCTATGCTTACACACATCCACCACTAGACATGCCCAGGTACATATTACCTTGTCTCAGTGATGAATCCAGCTTTGCACAGGGTCTTTTCCTCTGGGACAGCTTCCTGGAACAACCACTTCTCCTCCAAGGTGCAGATGAGGGAAAAAATCTTCTTTCAGCTTCAAACTTGAATTTTATTTGTAATCCACAGCAAATAAATCCTCTTGGTGCAAAAGCAATCCGAAAAACTATGCCATTTGTCAGACGGCTGCCTAGGGTGAGAACTTACACAATCTTGACGATGCATATATTCATATGATTCTTGCAAGGTATTGTGGGTAATGTAGTTCTTTCACTCCAAACACAGCTGAAGACAATAATTGAGTTGTGAAACCAGTGGTTAAAGCCAATAAAATACTTCTTTTATTGATGGGGTTTAATTCACCCAGCACAAGTATGCTTGTTAGCAATATAAATGAGGTTACTTGCTTGCAGTGTTTAAATGGATAACATAAAGTCACAAAGCAAATCAGAAAACAACCTTCAGCTTGTCAGGCAAATAGCTAATGTTTTCTTAGCAAATAATTACCAAATAAAAAGGCACAAAGAAATAAATGAACTTTGCTTGTTAGGTTAACTTCTGCTTATTTTCCACGCAGATCCCAGCAGTGATTCTCCCTTGCTCACACACACAATCAGGTGCAGCTTTAATTACTATCAATTGACCAGCTGAAACCTTTTAGCTGGCTGGCTGCTACTGTGTGAACCCAAATCCTGCTTTAAGAGCTGTTTGCAGTGGACATAAAGTAAAATTATAGGTTTCTTTGTGATGGCTGATGTGTTTGCTCACAGAAAGCTAGCAATAGCATTTAGATAGAGAACAGTCCATGTAATTAATAGTTTCATCTGCTGTATCTTCCCCTTCATCAATCAGCATAGGGTCACTATCATACATTGGCACAGACGAGTCTTTCATTAAGGCACTATCATGAGAATGCTTATTCCCTTGCTGCCATTCTCTATTATAGATAGGGTCTGGATCAGTGTTCATACCTGAGCCTCTCCTGCTATCATAATTCCTCTCTGTATAGCCTGGCCAGTATGTAATCCAATTCTGATGTCCAGCCTTCCAATCTTGATCCCTGGACACTGGATCTTTCCTCACATACCTTCTGGCATGGGTCTGAAAGTCCTTTCCACGTGCAGTCTTCTCTCTTCCAGGTAGCCACTGGTGATTCCTATCTCTGCCATTCCATTCCTCTGGCTGACTCCAGTCCAATGGACTCTGCTGGCATTTGGAATACCTCCCAGTATAGGTACTGCCTTGGAATCTCCCAGACCTTCCAATGGCCTTTCTTCTCTTCCTTCCAGAGAGTTTCCTTCTCTCTCTATCCGCTTGGCTTGGCTTCTGTTTCTCCAGGTGATGCTTAAACCTGTAGCTGGGCTGGAGCTTGTAGCCGTTGCTGTCTCTGTCTTTGAAGCTCTTTCTGTAGCTATTATCTGTAGAATAAGCTCTATTCTTATTCTGTCCTAATGTGTGCTCCTCCCTAACACAGCGCAGCTGTGTTGAATCAGGCCCTGCCCTTTGAGATGAGTGCTTAGGGATTACCTCATAGCTCTCTTGATTGCACACACGTTTTCTCACTTCAGCCCCCCTCATGGCTGCTTGAAACCTGGTGCATTCTGGGACTGGTAGTCTTTTATGTGAAAACTCTGTTTTCTTGCTTCTACCAGAACTGACAGGTTGCTTGTTCAGAGTCACATCATCTTTTCTATAGCTCCTACCTGAGCTATGTTAAGCTTCCTTATCACAAGTTCCAGAAAGGGGTAGAACAAGGCTTACTTGTGAAAGAACGGGGGGATTCCCAACAGCCGCCTGTGGAAGCTTTGGCCCAAACAACAGGAAAAAATATGGTTCCTAGCCCATTGTTTGCACAGCCAGTGAAGCAGAACCTTAAAACTGGACCCCAGAAAGAGGAAGCTATTAAAAAGCCAGTGTTTGTACTCAAATACTGCAAAATGGGCACCAATGCTCAAGCCCCCAAGAGAGCCTCGACCAACTCGGCTGGGTTCGACCTATGCAGCGCAGAGGATGTAGTTGTGCCTAAGCGAGGGAAAGCCCTTGTTGATGCGGCTTTGCAGATGGAGATGCCATTGGGCTGCTAGGGCCGTATAGCCCCTCGCTCTGCTCTCACTGTAAAACATTTCATAGACGTTGGAGCCGGAGTTATAGATCCAGATTACAGAGGCTCTATAAAAATTCTCCTCTTCAATTTCGGACAAGAGGACTTCCGGGTAGTCGCGGGCGATCGGATAGCGCAACTGATTTGTGAAAGAATGGGTCTGCCCCCTCTTGAAGAAGTGTCTACCCTATCGACAACAGCCCAGGGAACGGGAGGATTTGGGTCAATGGGGGGGGTACCAGCCTTCAGGGGTTATCAGCAGTTGTGAAGGAGAAAATGGATGAAGATCTCGGGCCACAACTGGCTGAATGTAAGAGCAATCTGGAACCCAAACTTGCCGAAGGGCTTTCCTGGTCACAAAAACAGGAGTTTGCTCAGCTGCTGGCCAGGTATAAAGATGTCCTCACCCCAATGCCGGGTGAGACGGATCTGATCGCCCATGAGATTATAACGCCTCCTGGGGAGATAGTGAGGCAACGACCATACAGGTTGCCGGAGGCGAAGAAAGAAGAGGTCGTTCGGCAGGTCCAAGAGATGCTACGCATGGGAGTAATTGAGGAGTCCCGGAGCCCATGGAATAGCCCAATCGTCCTGGTCCCAAAACCGGATGGGTCCATGCGTTTTTGCATAGACTTCCGAAAAGTCAACTTGATATCCCGCTTCGATGCGTACCCCATGCCACTTATAGAAGAGCTCCTAGATCGCCTAGGACGGGCCAGATACCTCACGACCCTGGACATGAAGAAGGGGTACTGACAGGTTCCGCTTACCAGGGATGCGCGACAGAAGACTGCATTCAGCACCCCCGTCGGCTTATACCAATTCAGGAGAATGCCCTTTGGCCTCCATGGGGCTGCCGCCACATGCCAGCGCCTGATGGATCTAGTTTTGCGACCCCACCAAGCCTACGCCATCGCATATATGGACAATGTGGTCATACATAGCGACAACTGGACCCAGCATTTGCCCAGAGTTGAGGATGTTCTTCGAGCGCTACGAGACGCTGGTCTCACACTAAACCCGGCCAAGTGTTTATTCAGGGGCCAGGAAGTGAAGTATTTGGGTCATCTAGTGGGCAATGGTGTGGTGAAACCTCTCACCAACAAGATAGCCAGCGTTCAAGCCTTTCCAAAACCAGCGAATAAGAAGCAGTTGAGGAGCTTCCTCGGTTTGGTGGGCTACTACCGACGGTTTATCCCAGGTTTTGCAGAGAAGAGCGCCCCCTTAACCGATATGTTAAAAAAGAATGCGCCCAATCAATTAAAGTAGCAGGAGGATGCTGAAGGGGCATTTCACCTTTTAAAAGAAAAACTATGTGCAGCACCAGTTCTGAAGGGCATCGATTTTACCCGGCCCTTTATAGTGCAGACAGACACGTCTGAGACGGGCCTCGGCATGGTATTATCACAGCGGCATGATGGCACAGAACACCCGGTGCTATTTCTCAGCCGAAAGCTGGCCCCGGCTGAAAGAAGATATTCAACAATAGAACGCAAATGTCTGGCCATCAAGTGGGCCATTGATGCACTGCGTTTTTATTTTACTGGCAGAAAATTCATCTTGATCACTGACCACACCCCATTGAAGTGGCTCAATCAGATGTACAATCATAATGCCTGTCTAACGCGTTGGTTTATGGCTCTCCAGGCCTTTGAATTCCAGGTAGAGCATAGAGCCGGCAAGTTCCATCAAAACGCGGATGCTTTGAGTCGTATCACGTGCTGTGCCTCGGAGTCGAAGCCAGCCCGTGATATCTTAAGGGGGGGGGGATCTGTGGTGAAGACTCCCCTCCAGAGGAAATGGAGATAGGGGAAAATCCTGATAGAAGAGATGACACACACAGGATTTCCAAAACTGACTTGGAAAAAACACAGTTATCGGCTGAGCTGAAGACAAGCCCCAGCTCAGGGGAGTAGTTAGGCTTCAGCACTGATTGGGCATGCCCAGGGGAACGACAGGGAGTGCTGGGAAATGAAGCCCTTTTTAAATCCTCAGACAGGATTGACAGAGGAGGCAGCAAGGCTGGCAAAGGAGGCAGCAAGGCTGGCAAAGGAGGCAGCAAGGCTGGCAAGGCAGGCAGCAAGGCTGACAAGGAGAGCAGCAAGAAACGAAGCAGACGAGAAGCAGCTTCCAGTGCACGTTGGTCTTCAGGAGGAACTTGGAATCAAAGGGGAAAAACGCTAGAACCCTGGGAGAAGGCAGAACCCTGGAACAGTAAACCTTGGAGCCCCATATACTCTCAAGGAGATCCTTACTACATGGTAGAGCCTAAACGTGGGAAGGCTAGCAAACCCAGCTCTTGGAGAAAAGGTATTTTGTCTGGTGGCGAGCAGTGCTATAAAAACCAGGAACCAAAACAGGAAAGAAGTTTTTCTGAGACAAAGTCCTCTAGCAGAAGAACTAGCCATAAAGCTCCTGAGTTTCTAGAGAGGAGAGAGTCCTGGAAAAAAGGTGCCTGTTCTTATGCCAACGTCTCTGATAAAGGTAAAGCTGAATTTCCTAATTTTAATGCCTTGCTGGAGAAACCCTTTTATTGTGCTGACCTCCCTAAGCCAAACTCTGCAACAGGAGCAGATAGTGAGTGGGGGAAGGGTGTGACCCTTACCAGAGACTATCAAGCAGCTAAAGGGCAGCTACAGGCTGAATTGCTTCTAAAAGAGTTTCAGCAATTTCTGGAGCTAAAGTCAGGGAAACATAAGAAACCTGATGAAGAGAACAATTGCCTTAGCCCAGATGAATGTATGCAGATAGATAATGATGTGCCTACCTTGAGTTATGATCCTTGTGCAATGGATTGTTCTTTATGTTTTAGAGAGTAACAGTGTAAAGAAGCATCTGGAGTTTGTATGAGAAGAATACAAAACGTTTGCTATACCTGTTGCCTAGCCGTGAAAGTTCACAAATTGTTTTCACCTGATTCTGTAAATCCACGCTGTGAGGAGAACAGCTGTTACTGTGAGGCTGCAATAATCCCAAGCAACCACACGAGGCAAAGCTGAGTAGAAGCTACCGTGACTGTGTAAAGCTGAGTTAAAGCTATTTGAGTACAGTTGTTTTCCTGACCTCCTGATTTCACCTTTATGTTGAAAGTTGCACCTTTACGTTATGCACCTTTGAATTGTAATGCGTTGAAAATATCCCCACAACAAATACATTTCTTGCAAGCCTTATCACTCGAGTCACAACTACAACTTTCATCCCTAAAAAAAAAAAAACAAGTGTACTACGAATCCCAGCATTCAGAGGGATCAGTACCACCTTTATTCATAAGGGACATTATATAAGGCCACTCCTGCCTGTAAGATCTAGGGCCCAGGCAGGAGCATCACAGTACTAACATGTACCAAGACAGCAGACTATCCCCAGCACTATCTAACACTTTGTTTAGGTGGTGCATGAAGTGCACTACCTTCTCACCAGGCAGACATGTTACCAGGTGATCCTCACATCTACCAGTCACCCAGTTATCCACATGTCTAATGATTGAATCACCAACTATAATGGCCATCCTTACCCTCCCATCATGGGCATATGGCCCTGGAGAAACCTCATCGGTGCGAGAGGGTTTTACATCACCTGGAGCACAGGTCCTTGCTACAGGATCACTTCCTGCCACTCCAGGGTGATGCTGTCATGTCATGTGACTTTTCTCTTCCATGGCAACAGGGAGGTTGCCAGACTGGAGGTGGGACTTCAGTGCTACATCCCTGTTGGTCTCATTTATATACTGTCTATCTTATGTCCTCCAAGTCTGCTACCCTAGCCACGAGAGATCGGACTCATTCCCTGAGAGCAAAGAGCTCCTTGCCCCTAGTGCACACGTAAGACCCCTCACCAACCTGGAGAAAATCATACATGACACAATGCAAAGACTGGAAATCCCCCATCTCACTGCTAGACTGTTGTCTGCATCTTAGTTTTAAGGTTTTGTTCAGATATTAAAGTTGTTTACTTACTTAGGTTTGCAGGGGATACTTATACTAATATAACTATACCTTATATGTTAAATGTACTTTGTTCACTTCAAGAATAATTCATCTCAGGTCCTTCATAAAATATATTCCTGATTAGGATAACCAGCCACACCTGAAAGTGATTATGGGTACCTCCCCCCTTTAATAGGCTTAAAAACCTATAAAACTATGATTATCCCAGAGTGGGAGGGAGGAAAAGAAGACCTAGAATGTGGCTTGCTACACAGTGACATAACCTGTGCTTCTAAGATAAAGTCTTACCGATTTCCTGGGTGATTCACACAGCCCTTGTTTTGATAGAGGAGACCTTTCAAATTACCGCTTTCATCTATCACTTGCCTTTAACATTTATTTAAGACAACTTCACTGATATTTTTCTTCCTAACTGGAAGACCTCTTTGTAAAGATCACTGGAAACAAGTTTAGTTCTTTGTACTCAGAGACTATTCTACTTGTATGCTAAGCTATACTCTGATTTGATTTAAATGAAAAGATCTCTAGCAAAAACTTTGATTTCTAAAATATACAGATGTATCTGTTTTAACCATTACCCCTTTTTCCCAAGATTTAGAATATATTTCAGAAGATAAATAGTTACAAGTGAAGTTGTAGTAGTCTCTCTGGGTAGTCCTTCAAAACTGAGACTTAGATATAGATAGATATAGATATAGATATATATGGTACTTAACCACTTCCCAGTAAATAAAAGAAGCCAAACTACTTAGCTTAGACTAGTGTCCAACGGTAGTCCATGTGGTCTCACGTATAATTGTTCTACCACTTAACTTGAGTTTCATCAGTGCTGCAACGGCTGCTTCAGGAGTACAGAACAGTAAATTCCAACCACCACAACACTGCAGAAGGCTTCAATTCACTGGGCTTCTGTGCCCAACCCTGGTCCTTTTCCAGTTTTAAACAGAACCTGCAACCAAACACACAGTCATGTGATGAGATCACAAGATTTGACATCCATTCTATCTCTTCATTCAAGCCCTTTGGCTGCAAACTCACTAAGTCATTGTTCCATGCGAGTCAAAACATGCTCTCTATTCCCCATAATATGCTAAGGTGGATGATCAATGACAAACGATTGTGCATCATTCCAAGCATGATTCTCCCCCAACCAATGCTGAGCCATAGAGACAGTCAAGACGCTAGTTGTAATCCTTGACTTGTATTCAGTCAATAGAGTTTTCCAGCTCTGCATGTTCTCCCAAAATAAACCTTATCACAAGGGTAAATAATAACATATATAGCCCACACATTCAGACTGTTGTCTGAGAGTGTGATTCCTGTCAGTAAAGGGATCAGTCCAAGTGGTCACAGATAAAGAAAGAATACACATGGAGCATTGCCCACATGGGGACTGGCATCCCTCCATTGCAGGTGATACAATCTCATGATTAATCTTTACGTTAAATTTGATATACCACCCAGGCCAAAACATCAGAGCGGTTTACAATAATACATCAATATTACAGAAACATGAAAAGAACGCCATTTATAAGATAGGAAAGAAATAAGAGATACAGTGACAGTCAACAGAGATAGGAGGAAACAAGAGGGGAGGAAATAGCAGGTTTCATCCACAGGATACCGGCAAAACAATTGTGATCAAGGCTTTTACTACATAGTCTCTCAAATTTCTGCCTCTGGTGCATGCTATACATAGGCCACTCTGAAAGATCCCGTGTAATGCCAAATATGCCATGTTTATAAATGTTCCTAGAGACCACTGCTACTTGATCTGAAGATCTCACCATGCAGACTTGTTTATTCATTTGTTCGTGTGGGGTATTCTGCAAAAGCAAATCCCAATTAGCAAATCTAATCCTCATCATCAATGCACATCTACTCTTTCAAGGATATTTATGTTATAACATTTCTGAGCTAATATTTGAACTTGATGCTTAAATTCTAAATCCTTCAAGCAAATTCTACATAAATGGAGGAATTGGCTAATAGGCAAAGCATGCTTAAGCTTGGGAGGATGATGGCTCTCATAGCTCAAAGGATTATTGTGATCAACAGATTTCCTGTACAAAGTGGTGGACAGACCACTTCCTTATTTCTTGACCAACACATCCAAAAATGAAATAGAGCACTCAGAGGCTGTCATCACAAATTTAAGGTTTAGATTAAGACCATTATGTCACTCCAATAATGATTGCAAATCATCCCTCGTAGATGTCCAAATAAAAAAAAAATCTATGAAACAATGCCAAACCAAGATGTTTGGATACCAAATAGAAGAATACAAAAATCTTTCTTCAAACCTGACAACATAAAGATTGGCCTGCTAGGAGCCACAGTGGTACCCATAGCAACTTCACATATCTGCAAATAAAAAATCTTCCTCAAAATGAAAAATGTTTTTTACATAAGGTCATTTGTGCCAGGGATAACAAAAATCCTGTAAAAACATGCTGATCTTCCCCACGGGAGGATAGAACTTCACCAATGGTCCTCAGAGCCGCTTCCTGTGATATATTTGTATAACAGCACCTCGATGCCCAAAGTGACGAAGATAGAAGTCTTGAAGGACTAGAAAAAGGGACTGCTACTTCTGGAGAGAGATCTGCAATTTTGAGTATATACTTCTGGGAATTTTCTGAAAGGACTTCTTTGTATTAAAGCTAATTAATCTGTGAACCCAGTGTTTTTTGTTAAATCAGTCAGGGCCTAGTAGCGGCAGTTTAAGTTTAAATTTAAAACACAGAAGAGAACTTTCTGGTTACATTCCATATCCAGCAGAGAGCTTGTAGTTTAAACTTAATAGTCACTCAGGGCCTAGTATCAGCAAAGTACTTTTAGTTTAAATTTAAAACACAGAAGAGAGCTTTCTGGTTAAATTTAGAACCTAGCAGAGAGCTTGTAGTTTAAATTTCATAATAAGTCAGAGCCTAGCAGTAGCAAAGAGCTGTAATTTAAATCAAATCAGAATATAACTTAGCATAAAAGGCAAAACAGGGTCAGTACTCTGTGAGCAACAAATAAAGTCTTCTAGAGACCTTTACAAAGAGGCCTTCTACCTAGGGGGAAAGAGACCTGTGAAACTTTTTCAATAGGTGTTAACACCAGGTGGCAGGTCAAAAGGCCATTTTGAAAGACTCCTTCTATCCAAGCAAGGACTGTTAATCACCCAGGAAGTTGATCACAGCTTACCTCAGAAGCACAGGACAGGGTACTGTATAACAACCCTCTTTTAATAAGTGTTATTTCCCTCCCTCCCCCCCCCCAACACCCACTCACCCCTGGGATAATCGTAGCTTTATAGATACTTACACATATTAAAGGAAAGGAGGTGCTCTCAGGTGAAGCTCGTTATCCAAATCAGTCATACCGTAAGGACTTGAGATTAATTAAGCTTCAGGTGAACAAAGTATATTAAACGTATATTAAACGTTTTATTAGTATAAATATCCATAGCAACCCTTAGTAAGTAAAGAACTTAAAGATCTAAACACAAGCTTAAAACTAAGATGCAGACATCAGTCCAGCAGCGAGATGGGGGCTTTCCAGTCTTTTGCATTGAGTGTCACATGTATGATTTTCTCCCAGTTGGTGAGAGGTCTTACATGTGCACTAGGTGCAAGGAGCTCTTTGCTCTCAGGGAACGAGTCCGTTCTCTAGAGGCTAGAGTAGCAGACTTGGAAAACATAAGAAAGACAGAGAGGTACATAGATGAGACCTACAGGGATATAGTCCTGAAGTCCCACCTCCAGTCTGGCAGCATCCCTGTTGCCATGGAAGAGAGAAGTCACGTGACAGGACAGCATCACCCTGGTGTGGCAGGAAGTGATCCTGTAACTAGGACCTGTCCTCCAGGTGATGTAAAACCCTCTCACACCGAGGAAGTTTCTCCAGGGACATGTGCCCATAAGGGAAGGGTTAGGACAGTCGTTATAGTTAGTGATTCGATCATTAGGCATGTAGATAGCTGGGTGGCTGGTGGATGTGAGGATCACCTGGTAACGTGCCTGCCTGGTGCGAAGATAGCGGACCCCACGCGCCACCTAGATAAGGTCTTAGATAATGCTGGGGAGGAGTTTGCTGTCTTAGTACATGTCGGTACTAATGACATAGGAAAATGTGGCAGGGAGGTTCTGGAGGCTAAATTTAGGCTTTTAGATAGGAAGTTGAAATCCAGAACTTCCAGGGTAGCGTTCTCCGAAATGCTTCCTGTTCCACGTGCAGGACCAAAAAGGCAGGCAGAGCTCCGGAGTCTCAATGTGTGGATGAGACAATGGTGCAGAGATGAGGGTTTTGGATTTGTTAGGAACTGGTTACATTCTGGGGAAAGGAGGGGCTCTTCCGAAGGGATGGGCTTCACCTTAACCGGGATGGAACCAGGCTGCTGGCATTAACCTTTAAAAAGGAGATAGAGCAGCTTTTAAACTAGATAATAGGAGAAAGCCGACAGTCGCCCAAGAGTGTATGGTTCGGAACAATGTATCCTTGAAGGATACTACAAAAAGCAGAGAGGTTCCAAAAAAAAGTAAAGCAGCCCAAATGCCCTCGAGTATAGAGCAGGCAGAGCTTAAAGATCCCAAATTACCCATGTCTACCAATAGCCAGATTAATATGAATAAAATACTGTCTCTAAAATGCTTGTATGCAAATGCTAGAAGTCTAAAAAATAATGGAGAGTTAGAATATATAGCACTAAATGAGAGGTTAGATATGATTGGAATATCAGATACATGGTGGAAGGAGGACAACCAGTGGGGCACTGTGATACCTGGGTAGAAACTATATCGTAATGATAGAGCTGATCAAATTGGTGGAGGGGTTGCTCTCTATGTTAGAGAGGGCAATGAGTTAGAAAGGATTAAAGTTTTGCATGAAACACAATTTGCTGTAGAATCTCTATGGATTGAAATTCCATGTAAAAAGGCGATGGTAGTGGGAGTGTACTATCGACCGCCTGGCCATAATGAACAAATTGATGATGAAATGCTCAAAGAAATCAAGGAAACCGCTTTAGATACAAATGACAGAGCTCCAGAAGAGTTATGGAATGACATCAAGAAGGTTGTGTTGGAAGAATACTTTGCCACTAAAATCCAAAATCTTCGGTCACTTTTTCCCTCCTGCCCTCCCCCCTTTTTCCCTCTCCCCTTCCTCCTAACATCCCCCTTCCTCCCCTTCTTCCCATTTCCCTTCTTTTTCCCATAAATGGTCCTCTTTTCAACCTGTGACTATGCCAGACCTCTCCAGGGTATATTCTTCAATTCGAAAGACCACCTGCATCTCAGATCCCATCCCCTCCCAATGGCTTCTGGACACCTCTTTGGCCCTCTCTCCCTTCGTACTCTCCATTATCAACACTAGTTTATCCTCTGTTTTTTTCCCCACTGTCTGGAAGCATGCTAATATTCATCCCATCCTAAAAAAGGACTCTCTTGACCCGTCCTCCCTAGCCAACTGGCGCCCTATCTCAAATCTTCCCTTCCTTTCCAAGCTCCTCGAGAAACTGGTCTATGCACAACTTTCCTCTCATCTTGAGGCCACCTTGACACTTCACCCCCGCCAATCCGGTTTTCGTCCCAATCACAGCACTGAGTCTATTTTGCTTTCCTTTCTCAATGAAGTCCGTATCGCACATGACCAAGGCCGCATCTCTATTGCCGTTTCCTTAGATTTATCTGCTGCTTTTGACCTTGTAGATCACCCTACTCTTTTGTCCCACTTACATGATATTGGGCTCTCTGACTCTGTTCTTTCTTGGTTTCACTCATTCCTCTCCCACCGAACCTTTTCTGTCTCCACAGTTTCTTCTTCCTCTCCTCCCACCCCTCTCCCATGTGGTGTCCCCCAGGGTTCTGTCCTTGCCCCTCTTCTGTTTAACGTCTTTTTGGCCCCCCTCGCACTCCTAGTTCAGCAGCATAGCATTTCGGCCCACTATTATGCAGACGATATCATTCTTCTCCACCACACGGACCCTTCTGCCACAGATCTTGCCCCCCTTAACTCTTGCCTGGCCTCAGTGTCCTGCTGGTTCTCCACTAATTTGTTGCATGTGAATCTCTCTAAATCATTTGCCTTTTGGTTTACCTCTGGTGCCCTAGTTCCCCCTCTTGCCCCTACCTTGTCCTGTTCCCCATTGCCGGTAGTTTCCTCCCTATGTTATCTAGGAGTTACCCTGGACTCTGCCGTATCCTTTAAAGAACATATTTCCTCTGTTGTACAGCGGTCCTTTCACACATTACGTCAACTCTGTGCCATCCGTCCCTTTATATCAGTCTCCTCCCTGACTACACTGTTACTGTCCCTGGTGGTATCCTGCCTGGACTACTGCAATGTTGTCCTCGCCGGTCTCCCTCAAACCCAGCTGCGAAGGTTACAACTAGTCCACCATACAGCTGCACACATTCTCACTCACGCTTCCCGCTTCGACCACATCACCACCATCTTGATTCACCTACACTGGCTTCCCCTTGTTTACCGTGTACAGTTCAAAATCCTTATATATGTGCACAAAACCATTCATACCAGTATTCCCCTCTACCTTGCCAATTTAATACATCTTCATTCGTCTCACCACTCCCTTAGATCGGTCCACCTGAACCGCATGTCCCTTCCCTCCCCCTCACAGGCTCATCTTGAGTCCACCCACTCCTCAGCATTTTTCTTTTTGGGCCCACGACTCTGGAACTCGCTTCCCATTGCTCTCCGTTTAGAACCCTCCTATAAAACTTTTAAGGCTAAGCTGAAGGCCCACCTTTTTTGCAAAGCTTTTAACCTTTCTCCTCCTCCTGCTCCCCTTTCTCCCCCACCCCGCTGAATCTGAATGTATTTAATTCTCTGTTTCATCTCCCGTTGCATTACCTGTTGCTTTACTCTATCTCCTAACCCTATCCTGTCTCTTAAATATTTTGGCGTTCCTTTTCCTTTTCAGCAGCCTATATATTTTATTGTTGTAAACCTCTCTGGTGCCACCAGTAAAGAGTGGTATATTAAATGTGAAAATAAAGATAAAGAAAAGATAAAGAAAGCGAGAAGTCTCTACAAAAGGTGAAAAAGCAAAAATGGCCAAAATGGATGACGGAAGAAACTCTGAAAATTGCCCAGAAATGCAGTGAAGCTAAAGCCAGAGGAGAAAGAAAGACAATAACAGAACTCAACAGAGATTTCCAATGTGCAGCAAGACAGGACAAGGAAAAGTACTACAATGACTCATGCAAGGAAATAGAAGCAGAAACTATTAGAGGACGAACAAGATCGGCTTTCCTAAAGCTACGAGAGCTAAAGAAAAAGTTCCAGCCTCGAATTAGAATGTTACAAGATGCTCAAGGTTCTATGTTGAATGATGCTGAGAAGATCAAGAAAAGGTGGAAGGAATATACAGAGTTTTTATATGATAAAGAGCAAGTGGACCAACAGCCGTTTCAACCTGTACCTTATGATCAGGAACCATTGGTGATGAAAGAAGAAGTTGAAGAAGCATTGAAAGCCTTATCAAAGAACAAAGCACCAGGCATTGATAGCATTCCCATAGAGGTATTACAGCAATCTGATGCAGTTGTTACCATACTTACAAGGCTCTGCCAAGAAATATGGAAGACAACATCATGGCCAACTTACTGGAAAGATCTGTGTTTATACCAATACTAAAGAAAGGTGATCCAGCTGACTGTGGAAATTATCACACAATCGCTCTGATCCCTCATGCCAGTAAGATTCTACTGAAGATTATTCAAAAGAGACTACAACAATACCTGGAACAAGAACTACCTGAAGTGCAAGCAGGGTTCAGGAAAGGGCGAGGAACGAGAGACATCATTGCGGATGTGAGATGGATCCTTGAAAAGACTAAAGAATACCAAAAGGATATATATTTGTGTTTTATTGACTATAGCAAGGCTTTTGACTGTGTAAACCATGAGAAACTCTTGGCCACATTAAGAAGCATGGGTATACCAGAACACCTGATCGTACTCTTGCACAATCTCTACATTGATCAAGAAGCAACAGTTCGAACGGAACAAGGAGAAACAGAATGGTTTAAAATAAGCAAAGCATAAGACAAGGCTGCATACTTCCCCCCTACCTGTTTAATTTATATGCAGAACAAATCATCAGAGAAGCAGGATTGTATGAAGACAACAGAGGTGTGAAGATTGGTGGAAGACTCATCAACAACCTTCACTATGCTGATGATACCACATTACTGGCTGAAAGTGAAGATGATCTGAAACATTTGCTTCTCACAATCAAAGAACATAGTCTCAAAAAGGGCCTGCACCTTAATGTAAAGAAGACAAAGATCATGACAACTGGCTTAATCAACAGATTCATCGTTGAAGGAGAAGAAACTGAAATTGTGAACAACTATAACCTACTTGGATCAACTATCAATAAAGAACAAGCAGTCAAGAAATCAGATGACGCATTGCTCTTGGCAGAATGGCTATGAAAGACCTAGATACGATTCTCAAGAGCAGAGATGTCTCTCTCCATACAAAGATTCGACTTGATCAAGCCATGGTATTTTCAATAACATCATATGGATGTGAAAGCTGGACAGTGAAAAAGATAGACAGGAAGAAAATTGATGCCTTTGAATTATGGTGCTGGTGGCGAATACTGTATATACCATGGACTGCCTGAAGAACAAACCAGTCGGTACTAGAGGAGATCAAACCTAAGCTTTCTTTAGAAGCTCAGATGACAAGACTTCAACTTTCATACTTTGGACACATCATGCGAAGAGAGAGATCATTAGAGAAAGACATCATGCTTGGCAAGATAGAAGGTCAACACAAAAGAGGAAGGCCAGCAATGAGATGGATCGATACAATAACAGCAGCTACGGGTAACAGTCTGTCAACAATGAGCCGCCTGACTCAAGACCAAACACAATTTAGGATAGCTATCCAGAGGGTCACCATGAGTCAACTCTGACTCAACGGCATTTAACAACAACAACAATAATAAAGGGTGATTTCAATTACCCCGGTATCGACTGGGTCAGTGTCACGGCAGGACATGCTAGGTAGATAAAGTTCCTAGATGAAATAAATGACTGCTTCTTGGAGCAGCTGGTTCATGAACCGACCAGAGTGGAAGCCATATTGGACCTAGTCCTTAGTGGAATACCAGATCTAGTGCAAGAGATAAGGGTGTTGGGGCCACTTGGCAGTAATGATCATAGCATGATCGCGGTTGATTTAATTAGTGGAGGAGAAAATCCACATTAAATCCACAGTACTCCTTTTAACTTTTGAAAGAGAGACTATGATAAAATGAGGAAAATAGTTAAGAAAAAACTAAAAGTAACATTTGCAAAGGTTAAAGACTTACATCAAGCTTGGGTGTTGTTGAAAAATACTATCTTGGAAGCCCAAACCAGCTGTATTCCACGCTTTAAGAAAAGTGGAAGGAAGTCCAAAAAACTGGCAGCATGGTTTAAATGTGAGGTCAGAGAGGCTGTTGTTGCCAAAAAAGCATCTTTCAGGAAATGGAAAAAAGAGCCAAATGACGAAACCTGGAAACAGCACAAGCACTGGCAAGTCAAATGCAAGGCATTGATAAGGCAGGCAAAGGGAGAATTTGAGAAGAAGCTTGCTGCGGAAGCAAAAACGAGAAATAAAAACTTTTTCAAGTACATTCATAGCAAAAAACCTGTGAGAGAGTAAGTTGGTCCATTTGATGATAGAGGGGTTAAAGGGGCACTAAGAGGTGAAAAGGTGATAGCGGAGAGACTGAATAAATTCTTTGCTTCGGTCTTTACTGACTGAAGTGATATTTAAAGGTTGTCAGACGTCTGCCTGGGTGAGAATCTTCACAGTCTTGACAAGTGCATATATCTATATGATTTGCAAGGTATTGTGGGCAATGTAGTTCATTCACACCAGACACAGCTGCTGACAATAATTTAGTTGTGCTCTTGGGTAAAGCCAATAAGATTTTTATTTATGGGGTTATTTCTCCCAACACAGATATGCTTGGTAGCACATAAACCCACAGATGGAGCACATAAACCCACAGATGGAGCAGCCCCTGACCACTCTGTCCAAGAAGATTATCCTGTATATATGTATTTATGTATATATGTAAATGAACTCCCCCATAGCTAAGAAGTGTTAACTCTGTATGATGTGCTTTTCTGACAATCTGTATGTAAACAAAATTTGTACCTGCCTTGATTCGGCAGTTTCACAATAGTAATCCTACCCGCTTCTGATCGCTGGAAGGAGCGGGCTACAAATGCTTGCTAAATAAAATAAATAAAAAGAAATAAATTAGGTTACTTGCTTTCAGTGTTAACTTGGAAAAACAAAGTTAAAATCAGGAAAACAACAAATGAAAAGCCACAAAGCAAGAAACAAACTGTTCTTTTCAGGTTAACTTCTGATTACTTCCCACATAGATACAGAAGTGATTCTCTCCTAGCTCACAAGCAATTAGGTAAGGCTTAATTGCTAGCAGTTACCAGCTGAAACCCCTTAGCTGGCTTGCCTTCCACTGTGTGGGTCAAATCCTGCTTCAGGAGCTTTTCTGAGTAGATTAAAGAACAAATTTGTATTTCTTTGTGATGGTTGCTGTACTTTATAACAGAAAGTTACCAACGGAGTTTAGATAGAGAGCAGTCCATATAAACAGGATCCTCATCTGCTATTATTCCCCCTTGTTCAACAAGCATGGGTTCAATATCATGGATTGGCACAGATGAATCTCTCAATGGAGCATTTCCAGGAGAATACTTGTTTCCCTGCTGTCTTTCAAGGTTATAGCTAGGGCATAGATCAGTGTTCATACCTGAGCTTCCATTGCTGCTAGAGTTCCTCTCTATATAGCCTGGCCAGTATGTAGTCCAGTTCTTATGTCCAGCCTTCCAATCCAGATCCCTGGACACTGGATCTCTCTTCACATACCTTCTGGCACAGGTCTTAGGGTCCCTTCCACGTGCAGCCGTCTCCCTCACAGGTAGCCTCTGGTGATTCCTAGCTCTGCAGCACCATTCCTCTGGCTTTCCCCAGTCCAATGGTGTATGCTGGCCCTTGGAATACCTCCCAGTATACGTACTGCTTTGGACTCTTCTAGACCTCTCAAAGGCTTTTCTCTTCCTTCTTCCAAAGGGTCCCTTTCCCTCTCTGTCCGTCCAGTTTGGCTTCTGCTTCGGATGATCCTTCAGATGAAACTGATGATCAAACTCAAGCTGATTCTCAGGATACTGAGGACAATTCTCTGAATATCCAAGGTGATACTGAAGATGGTCATCTGTAGAATAAACTCTACTCTTATTCTGCTTAGATGAGTGATCCTCCCTAACACAGCGCAGCTGTGCTGAATCAGGTCCTGCCCTTTGAGATGAGTGCTTAGGGATTACCTCATAGCCCTCCTGATTGAACACACGTTTCCTCACTTCAGCTCCCTTAATGGCTGTTGGAAACCTGGTGCATTCTGGGACTGGTAGTCTTTTATGGCAAAATTCTGTTTTCATATTTCTACCAGAACTGACAGGTTGCTTGTTCAGAGTCACTTCACCTTTTCTATAGCTCCTTCCTGAGCTATGATAAGCTTCTTTATCACAAGGTGCGGAAGAATTGAAGGAAATATCGATACATCGGGAAGATGTATTACAACTATTAGATAAACTGAAGAGTAGCAAATCACCTGGGCCGGATGGTATACATCCAAGGGTGTTGAAAGAACTGAAATATGAGATTGCAGACCTGCTATTAGTAATCTGTGAATTTTCATTAAAATCATCTGTAATACCTGAAGACTGGAGGATCGCCAATGTAATGCCAATTTTTAAAAAGGTTTCCAGGGGTGATCCGGGAAATTACAGGAAACTACAGACCAGTGAGCTTGACGTCAGTACTGGGAAAAATGGTAGAAACCATCATAAAGAACAAAATTACTCAGCATGTAGATAGTCATGGCCTAATGGAGGACAGCCAACATGGCTTTAGACAAGGAAGATCTTGTTTTACTAATCTGTTATGTTTTTTTGAAGGTGTGAATAAACAGGTGGACAAAGGTGAGTCGGTTGTTATAGTGTATCTGGACTTTCAGAAAGCCTTTGACAAGGTCCCTCATCAGAGACTTTTGGCAAAACTAAAGAGTCATGGGATAGGAGGCAGTATACTATTGTGGATCAGGAACTGGTTAAAAGATAGAAAGCAGAGGGTAGGGCTAAATGGCCAATTTTCCCAATGGAGAAAGGTGAATAGTGGTATACCCCAGGGATCTGTGCTGGGTCCGCTGCTTTTTGACATATTCATAAATGACCTGGAAAGGGGAATAACGAGTGAGGTTATCACATTTGCAGATGACACAAAACTAATTAAAGTTGTTAAAACCCAAGAGGATTGTGGAAAATTGCAAGAGGATCTTGATAAATTAGAAGACTGGGCATCAAAATGGCAGATGAAATTTAATGTGGACAAGTGCAAAGTTATGCACCTAGGGAAGAACAACCCAAACTATGGTTACACAATGCAAGGTTCCACATTAGGAACCACCACCCAGGAAAAAGATTTAGGCATCATTGTGGATAACATGTTAAAACCATCGGCCCAGTGTGCAGCGGCGGCCAAGAGAGCAAATAGAATGCTAGATATCATAAGGAATGGAATGGAAAATAAAACAAAAGATATTATAATGCTTCTATATCGTTCCATGGTGAGACCGCACCTTGATTATTGTGTGCCGTTCTGGTCGCTGTATCTTAAAAAGGACATAGCGTTATTAGAAAAGGTTCCGAGAAGAGCCACCAAAATGGTAAAGGGGATTGAAGGATACTCCAATGAAGAAAGGCTAAAAAGGTTAGGGCTCTTTAACCTGGAAAAGAGACGGCTTTGGGGAGATATGATAGAAGTCTATAAATTAATGAACGGAGTGGAACGGGTAAACATGGATCGATTGTTTACGTTATCAGAGTATAGTAAGACTAGGGGACATGGAATGAAACTACAGGGTAAACTATTTAAGACTAATAAAAGAAAATATTTTTTCACTCAACGTGTAATCAAACTCTGGAATTTGTTACGTGAAGATGTAGTAAAGGCTGTTAGTGTAGCTGGGTTTAAAAAAGGTTTGGACAAGTTCCTGGAGGAAAGGTCCATAAACCATTATTAAGAAGGGACCCAGGATATCAATGCTTGACCCAATACAAGCATTGTGGAACCTGTGTCCCTTGGGGAAACTGCTAGGTATGTATGACCTAGATTGGCCACTGTTGGAAACAGGATACTGGGCTTGATGGACCTTGGTCTGACCCAGTAAGGCATATCTTATGTTCTTATAAGTTTCTATCAAATTTGATAGCATATTCCTCAAAAAAATCAGTAGTATCCCTGTTATACCTGTATGATCTTTTCTGGATCACGTAAGGTTGTAAAAATGTGTCTAGAAAAATAGGCAAAGGTTCCAATACAGATGCTTTACTGAACACTAGTACTACGACTGCTATTTAGCACTTATAAAGCGCCATGCACGCAGCGCTGCACAGCTAGCCTACAAGAGCTGGCTAACATACAAGTGACAGTCCCTGCCCGTCAGAGTCATGCTCATTGGAGCTTACAATCTAGTTAGAACAGTACAGAGCATTAGTCAGTTCAGCGGAAGGTACCGTGTGGTACAGTTAGGTATGGTTTGGTCTATAGTTTGGTTACTATATATAGTTTGGTCACTATAGTTTGAACACTATTGGCCACCCTGGCAGTTGCTTAGGGACTTGTGAACTTTCGGTGCAATACAGAATACTGGAGTCTGGGGATTGTGAGCCCATAAAAACAGTATTACTGTGATGTAACTTTGCCAGCTTCCAAAGGTTCCTAAGTCAATTTAAATGTTGCTCCCTCTAGTGACTTCATAGGCTCCATATCTAATTTCTGATAAAATCATTGGTCAGACAGTTGCCTCAAAACTTCTCCCACATACTATTGGTGACTTAACTCACATAAAGCAGACTTCTCCACTCTCATAATATTGCGGTAACGATGACATTGAGACAACTCTTTTTCCAATGACTGAAGATCTTTAATTACTAAACAAGTATGTAGATTCTTCTAGCTAACTATAGAGGAAAACATCTTATTTCAATTTGCAGGGAAAATAACTAGGGGGATTAAGGAGGCTGTATAGTCCCAACCATGGCATGTATCTGCTTTCTCAGCCCTTTCAGGTGTGCGACCATGAGGTCCTTTGACTGCAATGAAGCCCTGCTGAACCTCTTCTCACAGGGACATGAGGTGTAGCAGGATCTATGGGTCTGCTAAGGCCTGGGACCTCATGGTGACATACCTGATCCAGCTTAGAAACAAGCTAGGCAGATTGGATGGCCATTGCTGCAGTGACTCTGCAGCCTGTCTACCTGTCTCCTGCCCCTCCCACTCCCCTCTGCCTCCCTTTCCCATTCAATACCCCTTCTCACAGTCCTTCCCCTGTACCTCACCTTCCCTCTCCCCTTCACCTTCCTGCTCCCACTCATCACTTCTCACCCTCCATGCTCTCTAGTTCCAGCTCCAGCACATGTAGCTTTTTAGAGCCAGTCCCCGCAAATGTCTTCACTGCTTCAGGGATATACAGTTGCAATTCTTGCCCACACTCTCAACAAGGGTGATGACCGCATCTATGGCTGCCTCCTTCTCGTCTCCCTCCTCCTTGATTTTAGCAACACCCATGTCATTGCTGCTGATGTCCTACACTTCAGTGATGGTGATGGTGTTACCGTCTACCACTTATTAGTACAATGTCCTGGCTGGTCCCCCACACTGCATGTGGCCCATCTTATGGGCCCCAGGTCCTTGCTTCTGCTGCTCCTCCTTCTCCCCGCTGATGCTTCAAATATTTGAGAACACCATATCATCTTGGGCACACCTTGGGCTCTCTCTACAATATATGGCAACAGCTGTGCAGTGTTCTCTATTGCATGCCACCTTTCTAACCTATGCCCTGGCTGCTGGGTCCCAATGTAGCATTCCATGTCATTGATGCATGATGTTGACATGCATATCATAGTCTTCCACAATTCAGATAGAAATCCGTGATCCCCTCCCAATATGTGGCATCTATGCCATGTGTGCCTCAACTTACTTTACTGCTACTGCAACTCCTGACAGAGGTTTTGCATCAATCAGGGCTAGGTCTTCTGCATGGCCCTGAATCTGACCTTCACAGACTCCAGATCTCGGAGGATGTGAAAGCATCTGTTGAGAATACATGAAAACCTCTTGCTTAGCAATACACTCATTTCAACAGTTCCTCCCCTGTCATCCACCTGATCTCTCTTACTCTGTTGCCTGTATTTTATGTCATGTTTGAACATCTCTGTGGCTGCTGGTCTCTATGGTAACTCTACATTTTCCATTGCACATGCATGAAACCCCCACAGGCCAGTGAGTGTGTATCTTCACAGATGGGGAAGTGCCAATTTCAGAAGCCTCAAGCACATTTGTTACACCTTTTTTAAAATTGGCGTTGTGTTCCACATATTTAGCCTTGTATGTCCCTGTTGGAATGTGGACTGCCTTTCCAAAACATGCTTTCATTTGTTTAGCATATTTCAGGTTAACAAACAGACGCTAATAGTGCTTAAAATGCATTTGCTTTTAGTATCTACTGTAAGCCTCCTTTAATAGGAAAATACAAGATAATCTAGTACATGATTGCTGCCTATTGTTGTACTATAGTATGCTGACTTGTTTTATAAAACCTAAACTTTTTAGCTATTGGAGTAATCAGTATACTTAATCAACTACAAGTTCCTGTTATTGTACACAGAGTCATTTAATGGATTTAACTGAACTCCTACAAGCAACAATTAATCAGCATTTTGTGTCCTCATCTATTGGATTTATAGGTTTTTCCTCAGTCAACATATCTTTGTCCAGAAGGGCTGTCAGGAGAAGCAAATTGCCTTTTTTTCTGTAACTGGAAAACACTATAACAAGTAATTGATCATAGACATTGTGGAAGGGATATCAAGCAAGATTATACTGTAGCTTTATTGCCACTTAAGCAGTACTGCTTTGAAATCAAGAAAACAAAGTTTGGATAAATAAAGTATGTTCAGACAACTACTATATTCAAAAAGCAATAATTAATTTAATAATATGCAGTTAAAAATATCTGTTAGAGGAAAGATGAATAATATATATTTTATTCTTTGACAATTGCTCAAAAAATAAACCTGGAATTTTATACTTTTTAATATATTCAAAAATGTGGCAATAAAATTAAAAAACTGTTTCCTCAAAATATTTTGTTTTAGCTTTCACTCGCCATCCTACAGCAATATGTTCAGTGAAGCATTTACAGCAGAAATTCTATGCACAAATGCATATGATTGAACTATTATTATTATGTGTAAAGTCTTCTGTAAGCGTAGGGTAGTTCTATAAAGTTGTGCTGTTAGTGCGCATTTTCACGTGCCTTTTTTATAAAGCCAAGTTCATGCTCAATTGATTTTATAAAATACTTGTGTAAGTGGCAGAGAACACACCCAAAATTAAGAGCTGGTATAAATGACTGTGCTCACTTTTTTTTGGAAGTGTATTTATTTTTATTGTTTTCCACTAATCATGGATATTACAAGGACTCATAGGGGGTCTGTCTACTAAGCATTTTCCCCATAGACACAAAATGGGAAAAAAAAACTTTAGTAGACAGGCCCCATAATCAACACAAACAACCACAACCTTGATCTTGAGGCCCAAACCTTAAGCTAATGCATTAACAATCCTCATCTGAATCTCCCCTTTCGAAGTCCCCAAGGATATCAGTCTATTCAGCAATAATTCATTGCCACTTGGGACTCGGTTGCTTTCTGCTTGCAAAGTCCATTTACATGTTGCTATAGAATCTTTCTGGCCATTGTACTGGTCTGGAACCATTCCTCATCAGATTATGGGCCCCCGAGAGGCCTTTACACTTCCTATCATACCTTTCCTTAATGGGACATTGCATGGAGATCACCATACACATACTTTTAAGTACCCTCAATGTCCCTCCACCCAAAAAAACCCTCCTTATAACCCTCCCTGTTCCTTCCACTCCCCTTCCCCCCCCCCCCCCACCCAGCTGTTCTCCAGTCATTGAGTCAACTAAAGCTCCTATACGCCCTTGGTGTTCCTCTATTGTTCATAAGGCTGCCAAATATGATGAGAGGCACTAAGCTCCCCCCCCCCCACACTTGAATATTGATCATTTACTCATTAAGCAGATATAATCTAGTCTTGACAACACCTTCAGCAGGTCAATTTTAGTGGTGTTCTTCCAGTTCAATGCAATTTCCATCCATACTACTGTAGCAAACATCCATAGGAAGCTCACCAATGCCCCTCCTGCCCAATCCCTCAAATCACTGAGCAGGGCACTATCAGGTCCTGTCCATCCCACTATATCCTTGAGCATTTCTGTCATCCAGTCCCACACTTTCAGACCCTAGGGCATACCCACCACAAATGGAAAAAAATCCCCATTTTACCCACAACCTCCCCAACACAGCAGAGATTCTGATCTCCTAATCTTAAACAGCTGTTTTGGGGTAATATACATTCTATACAGCACTTTGTAGCCTTATTTCTGGATGTGCATTGACACAGAAGGCAGCCTCACTGCCCTGTAAATCCTTTGCCACTGCTCCCCATCCTAATCTCCCCCTAAATTGTCCTCCCAAGCCTTCTGAAAAGGTTTGGGGTTGTCCAAGTCACCCAACTTCCAGTATAGCGAGGCCACAATACCCTTCCCCCGTCCTGGAGTCCTAAACAGTTTTTCAAAAGGGGTCTCCTACCATCCCATCTCTTTTGAACCCCCACCCTTTGTTATCATGTGCATCAGCTGAGGATAGCCTAATCAATCTCCTTTCCCTAAAGCATGTTGGTTTTTGAGCTCCTCAATACTGCACAGGGTCCCTGTCTCCATGAGCAACAGGCCCATATAGCATAAACCCTTACAGCCAATCCCTGAAAGTAACCCTGGCCTTCCCCACCCAAATAACCTCTTTGGGCTGCAATCCTTTGTAGTCTTCAGCCCCCATTCATCCCCACCAACCTCCTCCCTGCCTTATGCCATATCCATGGTGTGAGGTGTACAAA
This sequence comes from Ichthyophis bannanicus, assembly GCA_033557465.1. Classification (NCBI taxonomy): domain Eukaryota; kingdom Metazoa; phylum Chordata; class Amphibia; order Gymnophiona; family Ichthyophiidae; genus Ichthyophis; species Ichthyophis bannanicus. The sequence continues at coordinate 1,378,784,541 of CM066032.1, read as the reverse complement.
GAGGTTCCCTGTTCCATCACCCCTCCCCTGCCCTCCATTTTCCAAAGTTGGTCCAATAATTGTGGCCCTTCACCACCCCTTACCCCTGACACTTGTTCCATATGACCCCAGGATGGGCTGGCTTCCCTCCTCTCCAATCCAGAATCACCTGTAATTGTGTTGCCTGATAGTATTGCTCCAAATTGGGAACAGCTATGCCCCTTTCTACCTTGCCTCTCTACAGAATGCATCATTTCACCCTGGGGGACCAGCAACACCAAATAAAGGAGAATATATGCTGCTGCAACAACTGGAACATTTTAATTGGAACCTCTATAGGTAGGGACATAAAGAGAAGTACTAATCTTGACATCACATTCATCTTTACAATGGCTGCCCTACCCAACCAGGAAAAAACAAGACTTATCCCATCTATGCATGTCATTGATGACTTTTCTCACCAGGTAGTCATGTACTTCCAGTCATACTTCTGTCATACTGTCCCATTCATCACCCTATTGGTCTCTATGGGAGCAGGAACTCCCTGCATGCCAGCATCCCGCATGGCCAGTGCCAGTTCCCACAGTGACATGGCTCTCTTAGTTACTCCATTAGCCATAAAAGCCAACCCTACCAGGTTACAGCAACTTATAACGGTAGTTGTTTTCTTTCAGTTTACTAGTGTACACGCTGCACGCTTTCCATCAATGTAGGGTTGCTATGGCCAAGTCTGCAAAAATGGCATTCATATCTACTTGCCATCCTAATTTTAGCCACAATTCTTTCTTTAAGCAGAAAATCATGGACACAAATCATGATGTCACGTGGCCATTCCCTACACACCGGGTCCAGCTTTATATCACAGTCTATTTCCTCTCCTCTCTCCGAGTGTAATAGTGGCCTTTGCCACTTTAAAGCAGTCCTTATATGCATCCTCCTCAGGGACACTTTTAATCCTAAGATTATTCCAGTGCTCTCTGTTCTAACTTCAGAGAAAGAGATTCATTAGCTTTTATCAACTCTTGCACTGTTTTGCCCAGTGAACTCACATTTTCTTGCCCTGCATCCATCTGCTGTTTGTTATCCTCCAGCTCCAGATGTCAGCCAATATCCCCCATGTCTGCTCTCAGCTCAGCGAAGACTTCCTTGAACACTCCTCTAATGCCTGCTATTTCAGTTTTTAGTTCATCGAACCACAACCGGAGTTCAGCTTTTGTAATTTGCAAAGTTGCTCATCTCCCCACTGTGACCCCTGCACTCCATACTGCTCCTCCTCATGGGATTCTGTTGCCGTGCTTGCTGCCATCTTCCTGCTATCCATCAGTTTGCCACACAGCCCCCGAGCAGGCATATTATCTAATGTCCACTGTTTTCCACCATGTTGTGTCTACAATGCCTCCGGACGCTCAGGAGATGTTCTGCCAGATGCGAGCTTCGGTTCCTCCCTTGGGGCTCAGTTTGATCGCTTTGGGTGAGTAATAAATGGAGAACTCTTCACTCATCCACCTGCTTATGATGCTGACATCACTAGAAGTTGACTGCACTCACGTGTAAATGATAATTTTCTACCCTGCTCATGCTTTGCTCATCCCGTGTGCACACCCACAGTGAAAACACAATCCATGCAAGCAAGGTGTATGCTTTCATGCTAGTTTTTTTTTTTTTTTAATATTAATTAAAGTTTATAACTACTTTAACAAATATGCACTTGTGAAGGAAACAAGGGAAGAATGACAAAAAGAAAATTCTCACAAAAGGAAAATATCAATAGAAGGTAATAAATAAAGTTTGCGTCCCTCAAACTTTAGACCACAAATCAAATGGATGACAGGAAAATAAAATGGCAGAGACACTAACAAGAAAACAAGATAATAATCGTAAAAAAAGGGATTAGCCATAGGCATGAAACCCCAAGCACAGCAGGTGAGATCTTCCAAAATTCTGATGGCAAACAGGAAATTTCTATCAAATGCCAACCTGCAAGTTGGAGCGCAGGTGAAAACTATACTTCTGGTGATTGATCTCACATCATGGCGCTACTTGCTAGATGGTTGTTGTAGTGAGGAGTCACACTGAGAGTAAAGTTTTGCTACTACTACTACTGACCATTTTTGTAGCGCTACAGGGTGTACTCCTAGGCCAGTCAGGTTTTTAAGACATCCACAATGAATATGCATGAGATAGATCTGCATGCACTGCTTCTATTGTATGCAGATCTATCTCATGCATATTGTCACCAGTGGTCTACCCTGGGTCCTAAGGCATGCAGAGTAGGGCCAAGCTGGTGAATATCCTGGGCTGGGAAGTGGGGCAATGCAGGCGTAGTAGTGCACTGCCTTCTGGGTGACGTAGTCCCACACACTCCCCAAGCACAGAAATAAATGTAATCGAGTGGTTTTAAAGCAAATAATGAGGTTTTATTTCCCCTTCCCGGGGGATTGGTAAGCACAAAACTTAAGACAAAATATCCATACTTTCTGGCATAAGGAAATTAACTCAGGAAGAGAAGAAAAAAAGCTTCTTTTTCTTCTAGCTTTTCAACACACCATCCTTTAACACAGGATTCACCAAACAGTTCCTTTTAAAGGCATGAAGGTTTACTTTGCTTTCAATGCTGTGCATATAGCTTTGTATATCCAAGTCAGCGCAGAGACTCTATATTATCTGCTATGGACAGTGTACAATCCATGGGTTCACCAATTACACTTTCATCTAAAGATTCTATTTGCATATCTTCCAGCCCTTCCCCTACTGGGTACGTAGGAACACAATCACAGAGAGCTTTAAAACAGGTATCATTATTACTGAGAGAGTCCTGGAGAGCCTGGCAATCCCAGAGAAAACTTGTATCTCTAGTTTTCTCCTTGTCCCTTCTAAAGGGCTTACCTTCAGGCTTCTGCCTAATGGGTTTCCTTAGCAGTGCTCCTTCAGCATTATCAAAGTCCATAGGCCTGTACGTCTCTCTCACCGGAGTTTCTGGGCACTCCCAAACTGACCTTTTGGATGGCTTCTCTCTCCAATGGCCCTCAGTATAAGGCTTTAACCGAAAGTTGCTTCCCTGTGGTCTTTGGGCTTGGCCTCTCTGTAACTCCCTAGCTGGAGCATTCTCTGCTCTGTCCTCATGGCTGCTTGAGTCAGATTCAGCTTCTCTGCTTTCAGACCTGCTGATGGCTCTGCTCCTCTGCACCCTCTCTCTCGTTCCTTCTCTTACATCTGTTCCTGTTCTTGTTCCCGGGCTTGTTCTTGAGCCTCCGCTTGTTCCTGTTCCTGTTCTCTCTCTTGTCCCCCTTCTCCCTGTTCCTGATTCAAATGAGTGCTTTTTATCTTCCTTTCCCTTAGGGCTTAGCTTCGCCCCTCCCCCACCCAGGTGTCTACTATTGAGCTCAGAGCACGGGGATAATTTGTAGCTTGGGCGGGGCTGCTGCACTCGTGACTGAGTTTGTTTACATCTCCCCTGGCAACCTGTAGCCATGTGTTTTGCTTGCCTGTCAGAATCTGACGTAACCTCCTCAGTTTCACCTAGCTCCATATCAAGGGACGGGTCTTCCCCATTACAATATGCATTCTGGATACCCTGAAAACCTGACGGACCTGGGGGGTACCCAAAAACTGGGTTGGGAACCACTGATGGTAAATATCAGGCAAAGCAAATTAGCTTTCTCGGGACCATCTCACTGTGTGTGAAAGGAAAGCTGGCAATCCATTAAAAGGGAGGGAGAAAATCAGAATGAAGAACTTTTATTCTGGGAGAAGACGGAGAAAAAGGATTAGGTGTCATCTAATTTGGACATGCTCTGCCCCCCACATTAATCATTTCTTTAGACTCTCCGGCATTATTCTTCAAAACAGCAATCTTCTCATGCCATTCTTTGGTAAGAGACTCCTGCTTCTGAGCCAAGCTACACACTGTATGTAGCAAAGAAGTACAATTATCAGAACACTGTGAAACTGTAATACTGAGCTTAAGGAACGTTTTCAATATTGCTTGCAAAGAAATCCCCTGTATATCTGACCTTGATGACCCTGACAATAAGACCTTGCTTGCAGCCTTTACAAAAGAAAACTCAGGGATTCTTCCTAAGACCAGATATTCAGGAACACCACCTTGAGCTCACTCTTCAGTCTCCTCTTGCAAATTTCCTGGCATCACTAAGGGAGTTGGGATGATCACCACTCCCTGCGATCCATCTTTAGCAAGTTCCATTGAATTTCCCACTTCCCCAAACTTCTGCAGATCCCGCTGCTCCAGAAGGGGTGTTGAGTGAAGTCATTGTTCTAGAGATATTAGAACCCCAAGAGAGTCCCTCACTCCACCTTTGGACTCTCAGTAGGGGATTCAGACATGACAGACGATTTGTTGGCAGAAACTGTGCTTATTGATCTACTGTTGAGACAGGTCAGAAGTGGCGACTTTGGAAGCCTCAGTCGTGATCTCTTCTTTCTTTTTTTGGAGAAATTAGGAAAACAAATTTTAACAGTTAATCGCTATTTTATAAGAGGTCATCTATGCTTATAAATGTTCACTTCTATGCGTAAATGACTAAAATATCTATATATACATGTGTTTTGCCACCTAAAACTATCTGGCTCCTTAAAATATTATTCCTTAACTGCCTTTTGCAGTGAGCTTAATAAAATCAGTTCTAGCAAAGATGGGGATCAATGTACAAAAGCTGCTATCATAAGAGTTATCATGCATTAAACACTTGTGTCATCGACAGCAAGTGGTTTAGCATGGGTGAACAGCACTGTTAATGTACTTCAATTAAAATAATAATGTTAAGGCAAAATCTATGCTATTGGGGCAAGGGGATACAAAACTATGGGAATTAGCACATCACCTATTAGCACAGTGAAAAAGCATATGTTGTAAAATGTGAAAAATATATTACAGATGCATCATTATAAGAAATCTCATAATGTCTACATGTACATCTGTGTTTATACACACTAGCATCTGTGGTAATGTATGCACATTTATAGCTCATTAAAATCATCCATTAACATGCATGATAATTATTGTATACACCTGATGGAAGACCAGCGTTCATGCATTGTAATACATTTTCCCCAATGCTTAATTGTCAAAGTAAATTCAGTTAGCCTTATTGATGCATTACAACAATTATCCTTACTTCCCAAAACACCAGGAATACTTGCCAGGTGGAAATTAACCTGATCTACTTTACTCACCCTTAATAAGCTATTTAGCCATCATATTTATTTGTGCAATAACTGATTTCTGAAAAGTCTAGTCAAACAAATATATCAATTTTAAACACTGGGCACCCGATATTTAAAGGGTTTAACATGGTTAGCAGACCTTTGAATGTCCAAGAGTGGCATCAAGGTTTTCCAAGCACAGAGTGGAGGCAGCGTGCAGGAGATAATTGGGCAGCGGTGAAATTCCCTTGGTGGCAAGTCAGGCACGGTAAAAGCCGCCCTATCTTTCACTGCCAAAGCTAACCGGACAGGGGCTGATATCATTGCTGCCCAGTTAGCTTCCTGGTTATCTGGCTGACCCAGATCCCGAATGCCAATGGTTGCATTGGGTTCTGGCTTTAAATATCTGGGTCTAGGTTTCCATGGCGATGACTAGCCGCTGTAATCGCTCTAGCTGCCGCCATTGAATATCGGGCCCTTGAAGTAACTGCTACATTAAGACAGGTTCCATAGCATTTCTGTTTTCAAAAATATGTTTCAAAATGTAAGTTGACTCTGTATTTGCCACTGTGTATAGATCTTTTTCCATACAATATGTTTTGAAAGCAAAAAAAAAGAACAAAGAAATAATGGAAATACGTATACCTGCTCGTATCATTTTAAAGAAATGTATAATATCCAAGGAGATATTTTTTAGTACTAAATATTTCAGGCTTTATTCTGTTTTCTACTACTGTTCATAAAGGAGTTTTATAACAGTGCACCCATGTGGAATGCCAGAAAGCATGCCTACTTTACATCTGTTTATAATGGCAAAATAAGCGTTTACTAAAGATTGCGCTGGTAGCATGTAAATGGCCCCTGCAATGAACTTCAGATAGTGCATGTCTTTGTTTCCCTGCTGTTGATGTGGTGCAAAAGCATGGCACTGTGGAAGCAACTAATGCCACCCACTGAAGTAGTGTTAAGTGTACACATACTAACACAACAATGGTAGTTAGCATTCACCCCTTATGCCCACACTAACTACTAGTGCTGTCTGCCAGGGTCAGTCTTAGTCATGCAGAAACTGATGAGAGGGCCCCAAAGTCTCCCTGCAAGCTATGCCTCCTTCAGCTTGAGGCAAACTTGGGGTTCCTTGTGGCATGGGGTCCCAAGGCAATTGCCTTGTTTGTTACCCCCTAACACCATCCCTGCTGTCAGCACCAATGGAGGAATAGCCTAGTGGTTAGGGCAGCAGCCTGAAAATGGGAAGATCAGACTTCATATCCCACTGGCACTCCTTGTAGCCTTGGGCAAGCTACGTAATCCTCCATTTCCTCAGATACAAACTTCAATTGTAAGCCCCTTAGGGACAGGGAAATATCTACTGTCCCTAAATATGATGCACTTTGATTCTCTACTGGAAAAGTGTGAGCTAATAAATAAAAACTCATCCTGTCTTCACCCAATTGCACATTTACTCTGCTAGCATGGGATTTTTAACACAGGGCACCAGGCCAAATTTAAGCATGATGCACTTACGACGTGCTGTATCCCATGTTACTGGTTAGCACAGTTTAGTAAACATGATCCTAAGGGGTATGTTTACTAAACTGCGGTAATGCCATTCACGTTAGGTTTTGCGGTAGAAGCAGAAATGGCCAAATAAGGACATGGGCGGTACATCGTTGCAGATAACGCGCATTACAAGGCGCCATAGAGTAACAAGTGTTACAAAGTGCCGTGTAAAGCGCCCTGTATGGTGCCCTATAAGGCATTTGATAAGGTGTTTAGCATCCAGAGCTGTAGCACAATGGTTAATACACTGACTGATGGTGCAGGGGTTGTGAGTTCAATCCCCTGTGGTTCTAGTAAATAAAGCTGGCTAAGACATTACCCTTTACTTTAAATCAGTGCTGTCTGAAGCATTTTGTTTTGTAATTTTAATTAATGCTGCCAGCAAACACACCCTCACAGGGCCGTAACCTAAGGTGCCACATAAGGCACCCTAAAAGGCACTCCAGAGGGCACATTATAAAGTGCACTGTCCGCCAAGGCACCCTATAATGTTTCCTATGGGGCGCCTGATAGGGCGCTTTATAGGGTGCCTCATAGGGCACTTTATAGGGCGCCTGATGAGGCACCGTAAGGAGACAGCACTGTGAGGGTGTTTTTGCTGGCAGCACCAATTTAAATTAAAAAATAGAAAATGCCTCAGACAGCCCTACCAAATAACCCCACTGTGGGATCAAACCCATGACCGCTGGCTCCACAGGCAGTGAAGTAACTAGTGGGCTACATCTCTAGTGCTACTAGCAAACCCCTGGCTGGCTACTGAAGGACGTCAGGTCACCACAGAAACTGTCTGCTGTGGTTACCAGGATTTGGGTTAACCCACCCATACCCATGGTGCACTGCACATGCAGATCAGCGGTCTACAGATGACCACAAGATGGGGTATGCACCCCCACAGCACCTCTGCCTGGCAGGGGCAACTGGCTGTGTGTGTTACTGACACAGAGTAGCTACAGACAGTAGCCCAACAGGGTGCCCTATAAGGCGCATGACAAGGTGCCTAGTAAGGCGTCTAATAGGGCATCCTAGGCTAAGCGCCATATCAGGTACACATGGATAAGGCAGTGCAGAAGGCACCCTGGGCTATACGTGTAGAACCATACGTCAAGGTGGCCTAACAAGGGTATGGTGTCCTAGGTCAGTGTGACCTAGGGACTGCAAAGTGCCTCAGGAAGACCTGCATGACCTGTGCAGAACAGAGACAGATGTAGCCCTAACACTACATAGAGCACGCAGGAAAGGCAATGAACAGGTGAGTGAGGGAGGGAGAGCTGGGAGCCACTGGACCTGCCATATCTGCGGGCATCCCATGTGGCTGCCAGCAGCGATGACAAACATGGTGGGGGCAACTGTACCACAGCACAGGGTGTTGGCAATGTAAAGTACCGGAAAGACAGTTTGTGGTAGATGATGGGAATATGTGTCCCCCAGTGGAGGTGAAGGTGGCAGGATAGTTACAATGATGGGTGGACAGAGGAGTGGTGGTGCCATGCAGATGAGGCACAGGCAAGGCAAGCACAAAGAGGTGCAATGCAGGAAAGGGTAGCAGTGCAGGACATGGGGTGATAGCCCACACTGGCATACAGGACACGTCACAGCAGACAGATGCAGAAAGATGGACCGAAGGATGGTTGGCAACTGTGATGAGGGCAATATGAGCAGGCAGCACATAGCAGCCAAGATATGACTGTTACAGGGATTACAGGTACCAGCATAGGAAAGGCATCAAAAAAAGGAGAACAAAGAGGGTGTGAATCCATGACCACTAGGATGGAAAGCACTGCACAAACCAATAGGCTACACCACCACTCTGAGGCTCACAGCGATGGCTGCATACAAGAACACTGCACGGCACCACAGAAAACACCAGCTGTGTGTCAGGAGAGGGCAACCCAAACAGTCACCATGATGCAATGCACAGGTAAATCAGGTGTCCACAGCTCATATCACAGTCTATAGGTGGGATGGGAGGCACATAGAAACAGATGCACACACACCATGAGATGTAACGCAGTGTAAACAGCATGCAAAAGAGCATGGGAGCGATACACAAAGGGTGTCAGGGACCAGCTGAAGGGAAAGCTATGTGGATGGCCCGTGGACCAGGGCAATGGACTGAAAAAGGAGCATGTGAAAGACCAACCCGCTCAGTGATGTGGCACAGACCAACCAACAGTAGCAGTACCAATCGACCAAGCAGACCGGTCACATGGTCACCACCAAGAAAAAGCTATAGGTAATCCACAAGATGTGGTAGATAGGCTGCAGACAGGGCACACTGTCATTCACAGCCCAAAGGTGGAAGGGTGTGTGGAGATGTGATGGGGCTGCACCAGCACATGGGCAGATAATCAGCAAACATGAAAGGAAAAGGAACAGAACATGTGGGGTTCAAACCGGCAACCTATGGATTGGCAATGCATGTCTGTGACCACTATCCCAAAGAACCCTAACAACCAAAATGCAAACAATGGTCCACAAAAGGCACCCACTAGATCACAGCAGATATTGTATCCCGCACCCTGATGCACCGTATGCCTTGGATAAACTCACGGGGCCTGTGTGGCAGGCACCTTCGCCAACACACATCCAATCCTTGTTGTGAGCCCACCTACCTGGTGCTGCCCGTGGACCCTAACCACCCTGACCCCACACCACCATTGTCTCCCCAACCCCTGGCCCTCATTCCGTCACCCATCCCAACTAGACTTTAAGATGTAATGAGGAGGGTGTCAGCACGACACGTCCCCACAGCGCTGTGTACAGGGGGAATTTACAGACAAAGGTATGGAGTCATCTATGTAAGTAAACAGTTGTCCATCCTGCCGTACCCCTCATATGAAGCAGTGGCCAATGTAGGGCCACATAAGGTGGGGCAATACGACTGCAAACCCCAATCCCAATGTTCCTGTCCCCAGTTGAGATGTGAACCCATGGATCCCTGGTCTGAGATACTGTGTCTGAACCAGTAGACCACCATCCCTACTGTGCAGGTGTGGTACATGTGTCAGGGATGAATGTAGTGGGACTAAAATATGTGATGTAACCATACCCAGACATGGTACACATCAGCAATACCTTTACACTGTGGGGATAAAAATGAGTCCCCTCAGGTACCGTCATTACAGGTTGAATTCCGCTTGTGTTAACGTCTATAACTAAGGCCCAAGGAAGGAACAGCTTGCACTGACTTCATCACACTGAAACTGCAAATTCAGCAAAGATTGAGCAATGAAATGAACCCAGACCCTGTCCCAGAGAGCTTACACAATGAGAATCTCTGAATACCATACAACCAATGAAAGGCTATCACATGGCCAACATGGGCCTCTCAAATGAACAAAGGAAAATATAAACAAAGAAGACAAACATCATTACCCACAGTTTATCTGCAGGAAACATGACTTGCAGGTCAGCACACAGCGAGTGAGAACAGGATTCAAAAAACAAAAGTGGAGACAGGATGCTACAGTGAGACATATCGGGAAGCAAAATTTCTATTAACAATAATGCAGAAGAAGAAAAGAAAGGAATCAATTTGTCAGCAAACTGTGGATATAAACATGGAGAAGAATTCCTGATGCATAGACATAGCTGATCTCATTGGAGTGAAGCTGTCCTCCATCTCCAGGATTGACTATACCTAAGCTAGGTGCTTTGTTTGTCATACCATGGATTGGAAATGAAATCTATACCTTACTAAAGCAAAGCTTGTTGTGACAGGCCTGGCAAAATCTACATAAAACAAATCCTATGCGTCTATGGTGTCATGAACAAATTAATCATAGTCCTGTAGATGTATGTTGGGGTCGAACACAAACAGCCAAAACATAACATAGGCAATCCCCCAAGAAAGTTAGGGGAAGCCCAGAAAAGCCCCAACACCACTTACCCCCTCACCCACAGGCCCGCATCCGGATGTCGTATCCAAATGACCTTGCATGAATACCCCTGCTTACCACCATACACAGTCCCCCAGTGTGGCTATCAGCACCCATGGCTGGCTGTACCAGGTAGATACTGATGGCCCACAGAGCCATCTACACACACCTGATCCCTCCCCGGCTAACCAAACCATGAGTGACGCCTGTCATGATGACATTGGTGCTTGGATGGTTCACCATGGCCAGAAAGCGGATATGGCCACGACTGTACCTCCCATCCATCATCGTTACACATCCCTGCCCCATCCACCATTGTCAGTGTCTGTGGATAACTCTGTAACTCCCCCAGTGTCCCCAGGTTGCAATCCCTGGCCATCCATGGACCCCACCCCTGTCCACGACACACAGCCATGTGGTAGCTAGCACCCGCCTCCCTCCCCTACAACACCAGTGACACCTGCCCCACCCGCCCCACCCACCCTGAACACACCACCAAAATGTCCACGCACTGGCCAATTGCATCCCATCGGTACCTCAATAGTCTGCCCCCTGCTTCCAACCATGTGCCATGCTAGTCATGGATGCACCACCCCCTTGTCTGGTCACGTCAAAGCCCCCCCCCCCAACCCTCACCAAACCCATGTCAGACCCCCTGTGCAGAGACTCCGTGGTGACCCACCACCCCTCATCTCCCAGCTCCCTGCACAACCACCCCTGAAAACATCGTGCCCAAGCAGGCACCCACCACCAGTGCAGCACACCCCTACTGGCAGCCCCACACTCTGCCCCTGTCTCCATGAAGCAACATATGCTGTGAGCTCACCCCCACCGTATGTACAGCAGTCACCATCCCCAACCTCCCACAGACCCATTTTGAAGCATGCAAAGTCAACAGGGACCATGCAAAGTCACCAGTGACGTATCAATGTTCCATAACAATGCAAAGGTGATCCACCCAGCTGCAATCAACGAAACACCCAGACAGTTCATGGCAGTGACGGTGTGTCAGTACCCCCAGTGACAGTCAAAATAGCAGGCCAACAATGAGGTCCAAAAAAGGCCTGTGTCCAACTCGCAGGGGTCCATCTCCCACTGGCACCAACACCCAGGGACAGTTTCACAGAGATGCCGTGTCCAAACACATTTGGCCGATGGGGTCTCCAGATGCAGTGTAGTAGATGTGCCATGTATGTTGGCTGTGTCCTGTGTGAAAAGGGGTAGAAAAAAGGTAAGGGAATGGCACACCCACCATCAGGTCACAAAGGAGACAGTGACATCACAATATGTGCATCATGAATGCTCAGATATCACAACATGACACGGCCACAACACACAGCACAGTGCACGTGAACCACAGCAGGAGATGGGCCTGCAGAGCAAGATACCATCTCAACATGGTCATGTAAATGCCCATGTCACACAGGCATCCCAGAGGTCCACAGCATGTCCAGCAGTGGTGGTGCACGGAGATACCACAGAAAGGCACGTTGATACTAACAGACCAAATGCAGCATCTGCACATGGTGTATGTCACAGAAGATCTAAGGTGAAACCTACCTGAAAGGTATAGCATGTGTCTGATGGGGACAGTCCGAGTCAGGCAAGGGCACAAGGGGCCCCAGTAGAGGCTGAAGACGTCAGTGAACTGGATCCATCACCACGTCGTCACAGTCTGCTGTCAGAGGAGCATGTCCGAGGAATGTTGCATTGCGTGGAAACCAAACGTTGACGTGCAGTGTCCTGCCATCAAACATGAGACACGTCAGGGAACAATATATGACACATGCACACAATGTACAGAAGGGCAGAAGCAGAAGGACGTAGAGAGACGGGTGAACATCACTGCACAGGTGGCCAGACACATCCCTGAAACAGACAAAGGCAGAGGGGAGCAGAAGGTACCGTCAATTAGACACATCCCAAAGACACAGAGACATACACCGTGAGACAAGGTACGCATGCCACAAGCTGCAGATGGATGGACTGTCATCAATCAGGGACCAGTGGAGACAACCATCCCTGTCCATGCATGGGTGCACCGAAGTTGTCTAATGCCACAATGGCAGGGAAGTCTGTATGTGCGCTCAAACAATACAATTCCCTGTGTCCGGAGACACACACAGCCCAGTAACATGTGCAGTAGGTACAGTGTGTAGACTCTCAAGATGTGCACAGGCAATGGTCACATGTGTATCAAACGTAACATATGATGGATGGAGTAGTAGGCCAAAGACATGTGCAACACCAGAGGAGCAGTGGAGAGGGAAACACATATATGTGTCATGCGGTGCTGCCACCACAGTACACCTACCTGTATGTCCACCCACCCCAGTCACCTGCAGGTTGCATTGATGTACACACAGTCCCTACATGCAGCACAGCATTGGGCAGTATCGGCAGCCTATCCTGGGGATCCCAAAACACAGCAGCTTATCCTGGGGAGCCAAAAATGCAAGAGACATATATAGACATGTCTTGACAGTGCCGTGAAACATACAGATCAGCTCACACATGGCGACCCAGAAGCACAGCCCCACACATGCAGAACTTAGAGGAGAAGAGCTCCTCGATCAGATGTTGCCTGGCCGCCATCCCCTCACATGTGTCACCACGGCCACATGCAGGAGGGCACACAGGATCCTCCTCTAGATCCTCATTAATTTTGACTGGGACATTGTACCTGAGAGCAATGTTGTGGAGGATGCAACAGGCCAGAATGATCTGTGCCACAGTCATGGGTCCATACTGTAAGGCACCGCCGGTCCTATCCAGACACCTGAAGCGACTCTTTAGAACTCCAAAGGTGCGCTCAATTACTGAGCGGCTGGAGGCGTGGGCCTCATTGTACCACATCTCTGCACCTGGCCGAGGGAGACGCACAGGGGTAAGCAACCAGGCATGACACCCATATCCTGCATCACCTGCAGTAAGAAATGCCATACAGTCACATGTGAGATGAGGGACCCACAGAATCACTGATGTAGCAATGTTCAACTGGACAGCAGATAAGCATGGACACAAACATATGACGTCACATCATTGCACATGATGGCAGTGCACCAGAGTCTGATGCTGGGAGACCCAGAGCCCCAGGGAAGGCCAATGGGGCAATACACATCTACGGTACCATGTCAACAAACACGTCCCAAACCTGTGCCCAGACAGCAACAGTGGCTGCTGTGAGGGCACCTGGCCGCCAGCGGCATGGCATACTGGGAAGGGCAGAGATGCGCAGTTGTGCAAGTATGTTACAGTCATGATACAGTGCACACAGAGCAGAGGTCAATGGAACATATCCCCGAGGGTCCAGGTGAGAGTGGAAGTGGAGACAAGATAAAGTGGGCAGACATATAGCATACATGAGTGATAGCAGGTGTGGCCACAGCTCAAAACATGTGACACCCCCTACATAGCCAACAGAGAAGAGGCCCCATACACACTGTACATCATGTGGATGGTTATGTGCCCCCAATTCCCCCCCCCTGGATGGCACACGCACAAACATGTGGCACATGGGGTGGGAGAGGGACACACCCCACAGGCATACATATGTACAACTGACCGTGCAGTATGCCTGAGACCAGGTGTGGGAGGCATGGGCAAGCCAGAGGTATCGCATGCAGCAACGGAAGGGACACACCATACGCGTCCAGAGTGTCCCTGTACACAGGAGCTGGGTAACCAAACAGCAGAGGCAGATAACAGTCCACACCACATGTGTGCTGGGACACCCAGATGAGCACTGACACACACATGGTATACAGAGAGACGTGTGGCAGCACACAGAGGTATGTGACCCCATCCCTGGTGACAGGGTGTGATGTTGTATGAAGGCCCACAAATAGGCTGCACCCCAAAATACCACCGCAATGTAAGGCATGCAGAGGACACAGATGACAATGGGGTTCCGTCAGCCATATACTGTAGGCGCATGTTAGATATGGTGAATACCCACCCAGCAGGACATAGTCCTCATATTGTCCGGCCTCAAATTGGCCGAACAATGCCGAGTGCTGCAGGATAGAGGAGTCATGGGCTGACCCCGGGAACCGTGGAACCACATTCAGAATACGCATACTTGCATCACAAACAACCTGCACATTCAGGGAATGGAAGTGTTTGCGGTTGCGGTACACAACCTCCCTGTTGCGTGGCAGGACCAGGGCAACATGTGTGCAATCTATAGCTCCCATCACGTGTAGTATCCCTGCAATCTACTGGAATGCCTGTCCCAGGGCCCCCAATGTTGCCTACTGTTGGGAATTGCAATGTAATTCCCATCCCGGCTGACCATGGCCCGCAATACCTGGTGGAGACAGCGAGAGAATGTTGGCCTACTCATCCCACCCACTGCAGCAACTGAGGATTGGAAACAGCCAGAGGCAAAGAAATGTAGGGCAGCCAGGAGCTTGGCCAATCCCGGTATAGCATGTGACTGGGCAGTCAGGGGCTCGAGGTCAGGTCTGAAATCCTCGTAAAGCTCCCTAATAGCCCCTGTGTCCAGATGGTAGAGGGAGATTACGTGGTCCTCTCTCATGTCCTGCCAGCTCCATGACATGTACATGCGTGCGCAAGAGTAATGCGTGCTACACAGCGTGTATGCAACACGCGTAGAACCACACCCAAGCTACATATAACTATAGCATGTTCCAAATGCCAAACACCTCAGCACACATAACTGACCACATCATGGAGGATATCGATGGAGGAAACCAGGAGGCTGGAGGGGGGCACATGCAACAGCCACCAGTGCCCAATCCTGCCGGTGAGGAGGAGAGCGAGAGGCCAGGCCCATCTGGGGCCCCACAACACCTCAGCAAACAGGCCATAGGTGCACCAGGGCAGAAGCGCCGCAGGACCCCGGTGGCAGAGGATGTCAGGAAGAGGGCGGTGTGCTTCAGCCAGGAGGAGAATGACCTACTCCTGGCCAGCATCCTGGAGCGCTTTGAGGTGCTGTTCGGACGTCTGAGCTCAACTACAACCATTGCCACATGCACCAGGGCATAGGCCGAGGTGCAGGCAGCGGTGGCAGAAGCAGGGGGACCCCATCGTGACGTGGAAAACCTGAGGAAGAGTTACTGTGATATAAAGTGCAACATCCGGACGGAGCTCACCAGGGAAAGACTTGGTGCTCAGGGCACTGGAGGGGGCCCAGAACAGGTGTCCAACCTGTCAGAGCTGGAGCAGCACCTGGCAGACCAACTCAGGCCCATGTACATACATGGCCTGCCCCCTGCATTGGACACGGCACACCCAAGTGCCGGTAAGTCTGAGTGAGCTGTACCGGTGGGAGACAATACACACACATGTGCAGGGGTGGACTGAGGGGTGGGGGGGGCATTACATGGCTGACAGAGATCTAGGGGGTGACACTGACACAGGGTCTAGGGGTGGGCCAGCACAGGGGCAGCTATAGATGCACAGCCCAGTGGGGGGGAGGTGTCGACAGTGGGCAGGGGGTGGCGCAGCGCAGTGGATGAGTGCAGGGGCGGGGGGGACAGGCCCATGGTAGCAGCAGAGGTCGTATGTAGGGGGTGCGATGGGGCGGACAGGCAGCCACGCCCATCTGACCTATGTAACATTTTGCCCTACATTTGACATATACTCCAGTGAGGTGGCAGAGGAGGCATCAGAACACACTGATCCTGGGCCGTGGTGCCATGTGGATGCTGTGCCAGAGGTGCTGCCAATGGGGGATACAGCAGTGGCCCATGTGGGAGCGGGGGATCCAGCCCCACCCCTGGGGGAGGACAGCGGACAGGGCCTACAGCTGGCGCAGGATGGCACGCCACAGACCACTGCAGCCACGGGGGAGGTGTTTGCAGATGATGCACAGCAGTCCAGGCAGGATGTGAGGTCCATGATAACAGGGGTCATCGGGGAGATGCGGGCGCACTCCGAGGCGGCACAGAGGGATTCAGAGGGTGAGTGACCAACTGTGTTGGTTTGTTTATGCCTATGTACAGGTGGCAGATGGTTCCCTGTCTCACAGCGCACAACCTGCCCCCCCACAGGTATACGGCATGTACTGCGTACAGTGGTCCGCGAACAGTGCAGGCAATGCCATGAGGTGTGCCACCTGCGGCACACAATGTCGGGGATCCTGGCAGAGATGCATGACCTGACCACATCAGCATGGGCCATAGCTGCCAGCATGGAGCTCCTGGCGGCAGGCAGAGGGACCCCCTCAGGACTGCAGTGGCCACTGCCGCTGCCACCACCAGCAGCAGCAGCAGCAGCAGCACCAGGCATGCCACCTGCACCACGGGGTGGGAGGGGCCGCACAAGGCATGGACGAGGGCGTGGGAAATAAATGACTGCACAGGCAGCCGTACCTGATGTCATGTGTCCTGTGTTGCTTGTGGGGGGCCATTTTATGCACAGCCCTGCCCGTGTCTGCCCCAGGGGCCAACCCCGTGCCACTGATGCAGCCAACCTGTGTCCCCCCCCAATCCAGCTGTGGCCACCATGGGTTGCCCCACCAGCCATGGCGCACCCACCCGCCGGCACACGGCAACCCCGCTGCCCCCAGCCCCACCAGTGTGAATGATCCCCCCTCCCCCTGTCCCCCTGCCCCCTCCACCCCACCTGTCTCCACCAGCACCTGCTGGGGGCACGTTGGGGTGTCCCCGGATACATCTCCGTGCAGTGCCCTCCGCATCACATTGGATGGACACCGGATCCTGTACATTGCCACGCCGGCACCCCTCGCCTCTGGCTAAGAGGGGCGTGTGTTCCTACAGGAACCTTCTGCTGTCCTCTTTTTCAAGCTTTCCTCAACTATCTCCCCATTGGGGCTTCTGGGAAAGGTAGTCTTTGCTTGGCTGTATGTGTGCATCACACAGAAAGCTTGTAGTTGGGCTCCAAGGAGTAAGGCAACTGACAGATATGTATGTTACCCAATGGTGCAGTTTCACCACATACAGGATATTTGTGCAGGTTTACAGGAAAACAGAGTATTCCTCAGAACCATTCAAAAACCCAGCAATGTCTGTTTAAAGATACCCCCATATTGCAGGGTACACAGGTTTGTAGCAGCAAGGATAAGCCACTCTCTCTGTAGCCTTGCTGGCAAAAGCAGAAGACCAAATGTACATTCATTGGCCATGATAGCATAGCCTCCCCTCAGCTTCAGAAACCTCTACACCACAGACACAATTCAGGGTAGGAGAAATCTCTGTTACAAAGGCTACATTCTTACCCCAGTGTCCTCGTTCCTGCAGCAGGTGCGTAACAGGCTCATCTCAGATTCCGGTTGTACTCCTTAGTCCCTATGACCTGCCCTCTAGCGATAGGAGGGATGCAGGGCCACCAAGCCTGAGAACTATGGGTTCTCCTCCCTGGTACACTCTCCCTCAGGACTAGCTTGTGTTATCCCTGTTCCTCAGGTTCTAGAGCTTTGCCAAAGGAACAGTCCATAAGTGTGTCATCCCCTTTCAGGTGTACCTCAGGCTCTCCCAGCTGCATAGGTTCAGGTTCTCCGTCCTTCACACTGTTTTCAGCTACCAGTCTCCTAGGTAAACCTGGTATCGCCCCTGTGCCTGGCTGCCAACCCACCTGTAAACGTGCTAGATCCCACTAAGCAGTCTTCTCTCTTGGACGCTCCGTGCCTTTGCTCTGCTCTGCACCGGTCAAACCTCTCCAGCGTGCAGCTGTGCTTTGGCTCGGAGCATTCTGGCGTCCTGCTTCCCCTTCTCCACTGCTGCTGCCCTTGCCCTCGACTTGGCTCCCACTTTGGCTGTTTCGTTCATATTCTGGCCTCAGTTTCTACTTCCAGGGCTTTAGCTTCCACCCCTCCACATCCAGGTAATGGCAATCAGCCTGCCTTCTTGCACCTGAGTACTTGCTGCATTCCCTGCCTAAGGGACTCTGGGCTCTGTGACCTTCCCCCTTCATTCCACCAGGGGAACCATGCAATGTGGACCCGGTGGAAGACGTTTGATTCCTGGAGGTGTTTGTGTCCTTCCTACGCTGCTTCAGTAAGAGGGGACCCTTTACAGGGGTGAAATCCCTGTCACTTTGCCCTCCCTCATACCTCTGATAGGCCTCCTTGCCACTACATCTGTTGACATGTGCATGCTGTCTGACCTGTCCACATGCCCAACCCTGGTAGCACACTGGTAGGGCATGTGACGCAGCGGACCCTCTTCTAGAAAGAAAAAAAGTTTTAAATTCTGAGAAAAAAAGAAATTACCTGCAATTTCCAAAGGATCCATCTAGGGGGAGCAGGAGAGGCAGGACAGAGACTCCAGAACCACGCCTCAGGGGGCAGGAGTCATACTCCAACACCACACATTTAAGGAGATGCAGGCAAGAGTCAGCAGTCTCGCAAGGGAGCTCAGAAGGTTCACCAGGAAGTGTGCCACCTGGAAGAGAACAAGTTAGAAGCAGCTCCAGAGAAGGACCAAGAACAGGCTATGCAGAGGAGAGACCAAAGCCAAGGTCTAGGCCCAAGCCAAGCCTGAGCAGAAAAACAGGCTGGGGAAGGAGAACCAGTCCTATAGCCCAGAGGATAGGCCGAGAAGGCCGAAGCCTGACTAGATTAGGCTCTGAAGCCGGAAAGAAAACCAGCCATAAAAGCCAAAGGAGAAAAGAGTGGGAGAGCCGAAGGAACGCACCAGAGAGCACTGACACGGAAGACAGTAGCCAAGAGAGGCCTCCAGCTTTGTCCCAAAGAACCAGGAGAAAAGCAAGAGGTAAAGCTTTTAAAATTTGTTATAGTTTGCCTAGAGAAGAATCCTGGGAAGGTGACTCTCCTTATCATAAACAAGGACAGAAAAATAAGTTAAAAGACAGCTGTTATAAGCAAAGAACTGGCAGAGGAAAACATTACCAAGAAAATGTTTTTAAACATTTAGAAAAAGAGCTGCCACTGTGGTATTCCACCCTGCAGAAGCCTAGGCCCAAACATTTGGCTAAGCCCTGGGAAACACCAGAACATACTCCAGGGAAGGACACTTATTCGGTTTCCCCAGAGCAGTCAGAGGAGGAGGCCATGCAAGTGGAATCTATATCCGAGGACTTGGATAGCCCAGTGGAATGTACCTACTGTGCTGTGGATGAGATTGAATCATTCCATAGATCTGGCAGTGAATGAAGCATTACTGTTTGAACATTTTTATACTGTGAAGTTAACAGCCCTTTTTGGTTAATTTATGCCCTGTTTGGAAAATCCGTTGCAAAGACTTTTTCTGTTACGTTTACCAGTGTGTTGTGCGTATGATTTGAACCCTTAGTGCAAAAAGGGGAATAAAAGCCTTTTTCATTTTTCCTCCACTTTGTGCAAGAGTATAAATTTTTCTCTTTGGGAGTTTGGTAACGAGGCCGGCACAAGGCCCTCGCACCTGGCCAACCCCAATCCAACCTTCTTGGTGACAGCGGACCAGCGAGCGGCGCCCCGCGGAACCCACCCTTTGGTGGAACTACTACGCCGCCACCAGGGGGTGCTGGCACACGCGCGCGCACACTCCGCCCGGCCCCCGCGTCACAGGCATTGCTGGTACTATGTATACCACCGTGCATAGCTCATTGCACTGTGTGCCATGGAGGTGCCCCCACCCTACGGACCCAACCCCTGAGACACCTGGACACTACTGATGGACATGGGCAGATGCATGCTGCGCTGCCGGGCCATATCATACCCGTCACATAGGGCCGTCAATGGTCTCCAGGACCGTGATAGGTGCACTGTGTATCCTGCATAGGTTTCCACACTGCACGCCACCACCACAACACGCCCCACCCCAGGCCCCAGGTACATCCTGGCACCCTCCCCATATGCGCCTGTCTGGCCACACACACCTGTGCAAATCTCGCCCCACTCCCCATGCCCCATATAAGCCACTCATCCCCTGTCCCCCTGCATCCATAGCACTGGTCCCTGGGTCCATCCCTAGCCATGCGCACTGCTCGCCACAGTGTTCATTATGCGTCTGGCAATGTCCATTGTGGTGTCCGCCCTGGTCTGTACCCATAGCCACTGCTGCCCCTACGCTTGCATGGTCCATCACAGGTGTCCCATACCCACCGTGCCAGGTGTGTGCATTTGTCCATCTGTGGTGCTAAACCATGCGATGCCCATGGTCTCCACCCTCCCCTGACATGGGTACAGTACCATGCCCTCACCCGTTGTAGTGCACACAGACATGTATGTGGGTGCTCACACCTGTCATTCACACAATACTGAGACCTAGCAATGAGGGACATCTGACCATCGTAGGTATGTGTAACATATTTACAGGTTTATTAACTTTGAGAACTATTTGCATGGCTGCCCATGGTCACAGCTGCGAGGCCCTGTGTGGTAGGGGCCCTACCATCCACGTCCCTGGTGGGTGTAGCAGGCCATGGTATGGGCCAGCACAGGGTGGATGTGCCATGCATGTCCCCACACTACACACCCTGGGGATCCCCATCACATGGTGGCTGGCCGGGTACGCCCCCTGCATCGCGCTCCTCCAGCTTGCGCAGCTGGTCAGCCACCACAGTCAGGGTTGCCAGTACCTGCCACATGATGCATGCGTGCTGCTGTTGGGGATGCACCTGGGCACGCACAGCTGCAGCCAGGCACAGCCCGCACATGCAGCCGCACAGACACACATCTCCCCTTGTCTGTGTGGCTGCATGCATGGTGCGCCTGTCAGCGGCTATGTGTGGCAGGCACACGTCCAGGAGGGGTGCATCACCGGCATCATGGGGTGGGTAGCTAGTGCCCCCATTGCCCTGTGGTGGCCCATGCCAATGGGGACTGGTCACAACCCCCGCCCCCACCCCCACCCCCTGATACCCCCTCCACCTCCCAAGCCCCATGACCCCACTCTACTGCCCCACCCACAGCCTCCCCTGCCCCCCCAGCCCCTGCCTGCTCCACCCCTCCCTCCTCCCCCTTCCCCTCCACCCCTCCCCTACCTCCCCCGCACCCACCTCCCCCTCCTCCTCCCCGTCCCTCTCCTCCCCCTTGCTGCGTCCAGCGCAGCTCTCTTCCTGCCCCCCGCCCCTGCCGTTAGCTGCTGCCATGGGCTCTGGGATGTCCTCCTCCTGCCCCGTTTGTCCATCCACCTTCTCCGGCCCCGATGCTTCGTCATCAGCATGTGCGTCTGCTGTGGGAGAGGGGAACACAAATTATCTCCATGGTCACACATCAGCCACGACAGTCACATGCATCCTGTGGATCTGCCGGCCATTGCCCCACAGGGCCATGCCACATCACTCACCGTCACGTTGGGCCATCCGTTCACGCTGCACCCATGCTATGAAACGTGGGTACTTGGCCCTCAGCTCCCGTGCCTTCTTGCACAGGTCCTCCACCTGTCGTAGAGACAACATGCATGGACATTAGCGGACACACACCCACACCAAACACAGGGACACACCACATATATATGTCTGCATGCAACAGGTACCTGCCCCTATTGTGTGCTACGTTCATGCCCCAGGCTTATGCCAGGGCCACCCCCATGTGTGCACTGCGCCTGTGCATGTCTGGCTTGGCACCTATGTGCCCTGCGTGCGGGCCCCTCTGACCTAGACACAGCACACTTGTATGAGCCACCTCCACACATCTGCCAGTGCCCATACGCTAATGCCGGGATGGGAGGTGGGCCTCTGAAGTGCTTCCTGCAGCATCCTGGGGATATAGTTAAGCCTTTTATTCGCAGACAAGGCCACATACCATAGCACCAGGATGGGTGATGGAGCCCTGTAGTGAGGCCTGCAGCATCCTGGGGATATAGTTTAGCCTTGTACTTGCAAACTGGGCCACATACCATAGCACCAGGATGGGTGGGAGACCCCTGTAGTGAGGCCTGCAGCATCTTGGGGATATAGTTGAGCCTTGTACTCGCAGACAGGGCCAGATACCATAGCACCAGGATGGGTGGTATACCCCTGTAGTGAGGCCTGCAGCATCCTGGGGATATAGTTGAGCCTTGTACTCGCAGACAGGGGCAGATACCATAGCACCAGGATGGGTGGGAGACCCCTGTAATGAGGCCTGCAGCATCCTTGGGATATAGTTGAGCCTTGTAATCGTAGACAGGGCCACATACCATAGCACCAGGATGGGTGGGAGACCCCTGTAGTGAGGCCTGCAGCATCTTGGGGATATAGTTCAGCCTTGTACTCGCAGACAGGGCCAGATACCATAGCACCAGGATGGGTGGTATACCCCTGTAGTGAGGCCTGCAGCATCCTGGGGATATAGTTGAGCCTTGTACTCGCAGACAGGGACAGATACCATAGCACCAGGATGGGTGGGAGACCCCTGTAGTGAGGCCTGCAGCATCCTGGGGATATAGTTGAGCCCTGTACTCGCAGACAGGGGCAGATACCATAGCACCAGGACGGGGGATGGACCCCTGTAGTGAGGCCTGCAGCATCCTGGGGATATAGTTGAGCCTTGTACTCGTAGACAGGGCCACATACCATAGCAACAGGATGGGTGGGAGACCCCTACAGTGAGGCCTGCAGCATCCTGGGGATATTGTTGAGCCTTGTACTCGCAGACAGGGCCAGATACCATAGCACCAGGACGGGGGATGGACCCCTGTAGCGAGGCCTGCAGCATCCTGGGGATATAGTTGAGCCTTGTAATTGCAGCCAGGGCCACATACCATAGCACCAGGATGGGTGGGAGACCCCTGTAGTGAGGCCTGCAGCATCCTGGGGATATAGTTGAGCCTTGAACTCGCAGACAGGGCCAGATACCATAGCACCAGGACGGGGGATGGACCCCTGTAGCGAGGCCTGCAGCATCCTGGGGATATAGTTGAGCCTTGTAATCGCAGACAGGGGCAGATACCATAGCACCAGGATGGGTGGGAGACCCCTGTAGTGAGGCCTGCAGCATCCTGGGGATATAGTTGAGCCTTGTACTTGCAAGGGCCGGATACCATAACACCAGCATGGGTGGGAGCAATGTTCCCTCTAATTTTCTGTAGGCTGTGTGCGCATAAAATATCAGCTGTGCAACTTTTGAAGGAAGGTTACATTTTTGTGCGCCACATAACAACACTCGGAGTTATATACTTTAAAATTTGACTGCACGTCAGAATACAGTATGTACACCACATTGATTTTAATCAAATTAAATGAAAATAGACAATTACTAAATGAAGCGGAAAATTTCTAGCAATTACAATCACAACTTTTAAATTTTAAGACATCTGTGTTTTTTTCTATCAGAATCAGAACTGTAATTTTTGTGCGCTCTGTTGTAAAGTATGTGCGCTCTCTCAGTGAGGTGTGTGCTTGCGCACACGCGCACAGCTTAGAGGGAACAGTGGGTGGGAGACCCCTGTAGCGAGGCCTGCAGCATCCTGGGGATATAGTTGAGCATTGTAATCGCAGACAGGGCCACATACCATAGCACCAGGATGGGTGGGAGACCCCTGTAGTGAGGCCTGCAGCATACTGGGGATATAGTTGAGCTTTGTACTCGCAGACAGGGGCAGATAGCATAGCACCAGGATGGGTGGGAGACCCCTGTAGTGAGGCCTGCAGCTTACCTGGGATATAGGTGAGCCTTGAACTCGCAGACAGGGGCAGATACCATAGCACCAGGATGGGTGGGAGACCCCTGTAGTGAGGCCAGCAGCATCCTGGGGATATAGTTGAGCCTTGTAATCGCAGACAAGGTTAGGTGGCATACCCCTGTGTGTCTGTTGGGCTTCTGTGGTGGGCCTGTGGCGTCCTGTGGGTAGGGCACGTCACTGACACTGCAACAGCGCCACATACCATACCTTTGTACTGGTTAAACCATCTCTGTGATGGTCACAGCTACCCCCTAGGGGCAGGGCAGATCTGTTTTTGGGGGGGGGGGGCAGACATTACTCCCAGTTGGACACACCAATGCCTGACATTCCCTGGCAGTGCGTGGCTGATAGGTGGTTTGATTACAGGGTTTTCTCTGTCACATCCTAGGTTGGGGTGCCTGTCCCCATGCACTTACCTCACGTGGGTAGTCAGAACCTCTATTGAACCTCCTGGTGAGGCGCACCAGGACCTCCTGACCCTGCCCAGATTCTGCCTTCGTGAGGAGCCAGGGAAGAGGCACTGCTGGCGGAGGCAGATCAGTTCTGCTAGGAGATAGAGGTCTACCTGTGTAAAAGCTGGCTTTCTCGACATAGCAGCCATTTCCTCGAGGATTATGTGTGTGATACGCACTGCGTGCGTAGGTACGTGCATAGGTGCGTGCATGGGGACGTGCATAGGTGCGTGCATGGGGACGTCCGTGGCCACGTGCGTACAGCCGCGCGTGCGTATGCACGTGCTTATCTATATACATATGCGTGCAGAGGGTTCTCCTTTGTAACGTTCGTTGCCATGCATTGATGCTCTATTCACTCTTGTTGATGCTATCCCTTCCTATATCTGTGTACAGTTGATCCTTCTGGGGTTTGGACACAAAAAGCATTGTACTCTGCTCTATTGCTTACCCACTACGCTACATATCTAACATTGTGGTGAGCCATCCTCTTGTGGACTGTAGGGGTGGGGGACGTTACAGGGTGTCAGGCATTATGGGGACGTACTAGGTGTCAGGCATTAGGGGGACTGCCGTAACCTAATGTGCCGCATGAGGCGCCCTATAGGGCATTATAAAGTGCACTGTCTGCCTGGGCACCCTATAATGTTGCCTATAGGGCACCTTATAGGGTGCTTCATGAGGCACCTTGAGGTTACAACACTGTGAGGGTATTTTTGCTGGCAGCACTAATTTAAATTAGAAACAGGAAATGCTTCAGACACCCCTACCAAACAACACCACAGTGGGATCAAACCCATAACCTCTGGCTCCACAGACAGTGAAGTAACCAGTTTGCTACAGCTCTATAGCTGCTACTACATGCCTGGCTGGCTACAGAAGGACTGCAGGTCACCACACAAACCATCTGCTGTGGTTACCAGGATAGGGTTAACCCACCCATACCCATGATGCACTGCACATGCAGATCAGCAGTCTACAGATGATCACAAGATGCGGAATGCACCCCCACAGCACCTCGGCCTGGTAGGGGGTACTGACCGTGTGTGTTACTGGCACAGAGTAGCCACAGACCGTCACAGTGTGCGGGTCCTTTGCTCACCCTGAGGGTGAGGTGGGGTGCCCAGCACCATTTCCTCAGCACCTGGCTTTGCTGAGATAGGCTATGCTGCAGGTCCCCATCAGTGCCAGTGTGTGATAGGTAGTCCTTGCAGCCGCACCTAGGATATGCCTGTGTCCATCTGTATTTCACATCTAGCCCTTGTGGACTATGATGCACCCAGAATAGTGCATACCCTGTGTGAGTGCCATGGTCACATGATTTAGGTGAAGGGGGGTGTTTGGACCCACATGCTGATTACGTACAACCACCCAACCCACCCTCTGTGGCTCAGGGTGGGGGACAGAATCTCCCACCAACAGATACACATTCTACTCCCCTGCAATGGTGACAGTAGAGGGGACCATCAACTCCAGTCCTGCTGGGGAATAGACACCCTACAGGGCAGTCAATGCAGATCTGTATGCATCCATAAATATGGCAATGGCAGACAGACAGTAGGCCTGGAAATGCACAGCTGCCCCCTACCACCATCTGACATTTTCCAGCAGCAAGCACAGTGAGTCACCAACCGCTGCACCCTGCAAGGTGTTCCAGCCACACACATACTAACTGAAGACAACTTGCTAGCTAGTCCATAGTGCATGTTCCTGGAGGAGATGTGTGCACCCAAACCTGGGATGTGAGCGCACCCACCAAGCAGATAAGACAGTGATTGGGCCCCAGAAAACAGAACCCATATATATCACTTAAGAGAAAAACTGAATAGCACTATGGGGGAACCCAGCCATGCCGTGGTCACTGCACAGTCAGGGTGAGAGTGACCTCACAGCAGGACATGCTGTGGCCACACTGTCCATGCAGGTGGTGGCCGGGCACTACAGTGTCCCAGCCATTGCCCTATGCCCTGTGCAGATGCATCCAGGCCAGGCCACCCTGTCCAGGCTATACTCACAGTACTTTGCTCCTCATTATGCACATTGGCAGGCTAACACTGGCAACTGTGCAAGCAGTGTGGGCTGAGGAAGGTGTTGGCAGCCACCACACACTGGATAGACAGACACACATTCCCACACCTATGCCAGCATTGTGCAACTTTAGAGGCTTTTGGCAGCCCTGGCCACCGCACCAGTCCTGGGCACAGTGCAGGCATGGCTATGGTATGCAGTACTGTTGGGGTCACTCCCCAGGGTGGTGGACACTGTCAGATACCAGATCTGACACACACTCCACAGACATCAGAGAGGTTGGTGTGATACAGCTCACTGAGCAGATTGTGCAAAACGTAGGAATTGCTATGTGCCAGTAGTCATAGCAAACTTTTGATATCTGTGTACCGTATTCCCGGGTTTAGGGTGGCATTGCTAAGGTATGAAAGTGCTAGTATTGGGAGATGCACGCAGGACCCAACATCCTGCCTCTCCAGGAGGCTCTGGATAATGGGGCCTGTGGGTGCAGGTGTTTCTGCCCCTGTTGGCCGCTGCTCTGGGGCAGGGGTTCCCAACTCCGGTCCTGGTGGGCCACACACTGTTCGTGTTTTTATGCTGTCCCTGATGATATGCATGGAAGATATCTGCATACCATGGGGGCGGCGCATAGAAATGCAGCACAGGCATCTTTATTAGCAACAACATGGGACCTGAATGGTGTTTGGCCCTCCAGGACTGCATTTGGGAAACTCTGCTCGAGGTATTGCACATGTTTATGGTGTCTGCTCTGTAGGGTAAAATGTGGGCATATTGGACATGTTTCTGTTATCTGCAATAAAGGTTCTGTCTGTATTACCATGTTTTAGTAGTGGGTAAAATATGGGGACTGGGTTGGTAGGAACCACAGCTGGGACTTGAACCTGTGACCTTCTGCTCTGGAGCTCACTGGCTGTGTGTACCGCACAACACTGTTGCCATAGGGACAGTTTATTCCCTGGAAATACCATGACTGTTTGTCAGACGGAGCCTGTCTGTTACAGTGTACGGCACCCACCTAAACGGGGCTAGGCCATGTTCTGCTGTGGACAGATGCCACTGCCCCCTCCACCACCAGTACCCCTACGCCACCATGCTAATATGTCCTTATGTTAGAGACAGCATGGAACCTGAATGAATTTTGGCCCTCCAGGACTGCATTTGGGAAACTCTGCTCGAGGTATTGCACATGTTTATGGTGTCTGTGCTCTGTAGGGTAAAATGTGGGCGTATCGGGCATGTTTCTTTTATCTGCAATAAAGGTTCTGTCTGTATTACCATGTTTTAGTAGTGGGTAAAATATGGGGACTGGGTTGGTAGGAATAACACTTGGGACTTGAACCCATGACTTTCTGCGCCTGAGCACACTGATTGTGTTCATTGCACCACCATGTTGTTGCAAATACTGTGCACTCCCTGGAGATACCATGACTGTTTGTCAGACAGAGCCTGTCTGTTGCAGCGCATGGCACCCACCTAAACAGGGCTAGGCCATGGTCTGCTCTGGGCAGCTGCCACGGCCCCCTCCACCACCAGTCCCCCGCTGCCACCATGCTAGCATGCCCTTCTGCTGGTAGTGCTGGTGGTGTACAGTCTCAGGCCATCCAGTGTGCGGGTAGGCGGCTGCCTATGGTGCAGATTCTGGGGTAGGGGTGCCTGCATAGACGTCCACGCTTCCCCCCCAGCACCGCCTGCCACTGTTCTGTGCCCTTGGGGGTAGCTGCTGGGTACTATCCCCTGTGACACTGTGGGAAACACAGTCGTGCCCATGTTGGGCCTTCATCAGTTGCTGTCTGGCTGCTCTGCTGTTTCAGCATTCATATGGGCCACCTAGGCATCACCCTAGTCCACACTGTGGCCCAGCTGCACCACAGCATGTGCCGCCTGCGGCCTTCTGTATCCCCTTTTCCAGCATCTGTCCAGTTGCCCATTCCAACATGCCCACCCTGCTGTTGGGGAACATATGCATACTATAGGAAACCTGTCCAATAAAAAGGGAAAGCCCTGATCAACGCTATTTCACTGTGGGATCATTCACCTTGTTGGGGGACTGAGCATAGACCCTTCCATGATTAATATCTTTTTTTGGGAGCTTTCTCGGTAGTGTTTTTTGCTGTTTCCCAATATTATCACTATTGGCCAGCTTGGTTAAGTTTTTTACCAGTTTGTTGAGGTCTTTAATCTTTAATCACACTTGATAAACCGCTTTGTCGAAACTTGATGCGGTGTACAATAAAATAAAAAGGACGCATTAAAAAGGTCATTTTCAATGTTTATGTGCCCTTTTGTTCTGTGCACATGTATCACACTTATCACTTTGTGTAGGTTTCCCTGCCTATGCTGTACATTGCTGACACTTAAATGGTTTCTCTCCCCTGCAAATGTGCATCTAACGGCAGGTTTTCAATCGCGTTAGGATTCAGCTCTTCAGATCAGCGCATTAGTGTGAAAGGAGCCTCTCCCCGCCCACACTCCACCCATTGACCTCTTCTCTCTGCCCTCTCTCCACGTTCTGCGGTGTTTACCGCACCGCGGAACGTCAACGATCATTAACGTTACGTAACGCGCGTTATGTAACGTTAACGATCATTAACGTTACATAACATGCGTTATGTAATGTCAACGATCATTAACGTTACATAGCACGCGTTATGTAATGTTACCGCAGTTTAGTAAACATACCCCTAAGTGTCCTAAAAAATTGACACCCAGAAGCAGATCAAATAGCACATAAATCTACTTACATAATTTTACATCTGCTCCAAGAAATGCATACATTTACATAGTAACATAGTATATGATGGCAGATAAAGACCAGTATGGTCATCTAGACTGCCCAGCAAGGCGGCAAGAGTAGCTGCACTTGCCGCTCCATGCAGGTCACCCCTCCCCATGCCTTTGTTTAGGGGTGTACCCACCGCTCCGTGTAGGTCACCCCTATTTGTTGAGATATAAGAGATAGTTATGCTTATTTTGATTTTATCCTGTTGCTATAAAGGGATCCACTGTGACTGTCCCATGCCATTTTGAATTCTGTCACTGTGTTTGTCCTCACCATTTCCATCAGACGGGGGCCATTCCAAGCATTCATCACCCTTTCATGGAAAGAGTATTTCCTGACATTACCCTTCCGTTTACCTCCTTGCAGCTTTATATTATGCCCTGTAGTTTTATAGCTTCCCCGTCTTTGGAAGAGGTTTGTTTGTCCATTAATATTCTAAGTATTTAAAGGTCTGAATCATATCTCCCCTGTCCCTCCTCTCCTCCAGAGTGTACATATTTAGGTCTTCAAGTCTCTTCTCATAAGTCTTATGATGCAGGCTTTGGTTGCCTTCCTCTGAACCGCTTCCAGCCTTTTTATATCCTTTGCGAGATACTCCAAAACTGAACACAATATTCCAAGTGACGCCTCAGTAGTGACTTGTACAGTGGCATTAGTACCTCTTCCTTTCTGCTGGTAATTCCTCTCTGTATGCAACCCAGCATCCTTCTGGCTTTTGCCACCACCTTGTCACACTGTTTTGCCACCTTGAGATCATCAGAAACAATCAACAATCTCTTGGGCTGTGCACACCAATCTCTTGCCCCCTATTACATAAGATTCCCTTGTATTTCTGCTGCCCAAGTGCATGACACTGCACTTCTTCACATTAAATCTTAACTGCCAAGCATTAGACCATTCGTCCAGCTTTTGTAGATCTTTCCTCATGAGAAAAATAAAAGGATAGTTGAGCCTGTCTCTATGGGTGCTGGTACCCTTGTTGGCTGAATCATTGGGGGTTGCACATGTTGGTGTTGTATCTCCAATGTGCAATAAAATTCACCATAGGGATATGTGCTGCATAATCCACAGCCAGAACCCAAACCAGTGACCCTCCGTTCATATATACACACCAACTGTGTGATGTGCACCACAGTGTATTCTATCTGTCAGCAGTCATTGGGCAGTCATATTTTTTTAAATATATATGTGCATTGCAACTCTACTTCCACTCCACCCAGACTATGCCACAGGAATACCTGTGAGTGTGATTCCATAAGGTGCATGTTCGGCTCGCAGACACGTCTAAATGAAAAATGGGTCTCGTTTGACCATAATTCCATGTGTGTGGATCTGGATGTGCCTGCAGGTCCGGAATCAGGGATGTATACATGTTCGGCATGGCACGCACAAACTCCGGGACACAGGTAGATGTAGCAAGTAGCCTGGATGTCCCTGCCCTCAGCAAATTCCAGAAAGATGCACAGCTCTGTTTCTGCCTGTCTCCATGTGGCCACACCTCCTTAGTTAAAATGTTCAACCTCCGAAGCTGCTCCTCACACTGGCAGTGTGGTGTCCATGCCAACTACCCATGAGAACAGATGACACAGATATGCTGATGCAAAACAGACCACATAAGCTAGCCCTTTGCATAACAAGAACACTGCAAAGTGATCTCTGTGCACTCAGAGATGTTACAACAGCAAGTAGATATGAGTGTCCTGACATACCCTACAGCACAACATACATGGCAGTAGATGAACATTTTAGATGGGTTTCCATTGTTCTTCTCTGACAACGGTATGCATAGACCAGAAGAAATCAGAAATGGTCCTCTACAGCTATATGTCAGAGCATATCCCTGACATTAAATAGGGACCCTCTGATTGAGTGCATGCACCAGTGTGAACAGCACTACTAGATGCCCAAGAGCACC
The DNA here is from genome assembly GCA_033557465.1 of Ichthyophis bannanicus. Lineage (NCBI taxonomy): Eukaryota > Metazoa > Chordata > Amphibia > Gymnophiona > Ichthyophiidae > Ichthyophis > Ichthyophis bannanicus. The sequence goes on along the minus strand of CM066032.1, from coordinate 1,378,753,252 downwards.
AGCATCTGTCTATACAAATGTGCACATTTGTAAGACAGCTGCTAGTGCAGTGGGCCCTGTTGCATGAACTCATTCTGAGGGTCCCTTATCATTGACAGGGATATTTTGACATTTAGCCATAGAGATCTTGTTCTGCTGTATCTTGGCCGATCACACTGGCACGTGGTCATGCTGCAGTCAGTCCTACGGACTATGTACTGGCCAGGCACTGATGTCCCCCTAAAATTGCAGTTGCACGCACCAGGTGCCCCCGTGCATTCCTCCAACTACACACACACACACTCTCTCACTTGCAGTCACACAAAACATACATCTGCAGTACAGATGCCCTGATGCTGTCTTTCTCACGGAGTCATGGCTCCGTGAGGGAGAGGACGCCCTGCTCCATCAATGTCTTCCCCCAGGATATTCGGCTTTCCACACCCCTCTCCTTCACCGCTCTGGCGGCAGTGTAGCTTTGATTTTCAGATCCTCCCTCTCTCTGTCGCTCGTCTCGCCCCCCCCCCTGCATACCCCAAGTCCCTGTTAGTCCGCTCCGACTCCCCCACCCCACTCTATTTCCTTCTCGTCTATGCCCCTCCCTCTTTGCGCCCTGACCTCTGGGATTCCCTCCTGCTTTCCATATCGGACTCTGTCCTCCTGTCCCCTTTATTTTATTTATTTATTTATTTAACAATCATTTATATCCCGCATCTTCCAGAGTTCAGATGCGGCTTACAATTGAACAACAGTCAAAGCAAGGGCTTGTTTTACATGGAACAATTTTTGACAGTAAACAATGTAATAGTTAAATACGTAACAGAACGGTGAATGGTTAAATACATAACAGAACAAGAACAATTTAAGAACTATGTACAGATACAGGTTAGTAGGTTCCTTAGATTTAAATCATGGTTATTTACAAGAGGGTGTAAATCTGTTAATTATGGGGTTTAGCTTTACTCAGTTGGGTGTTATTTAGCCTTTTTCTGGGATGATTAGTGTATTATCAATGTTGTTGTAGTGCATGGCAAAGAGGTAGGTTTTCAGTTTTTTGCGGAATTCTATAATTTCTGTTGTGGATCTTAGGTCCTCTGGGATGGAGTTCCAAATGAAGGGGGCCGCATGTGAGAAGGCTCTGTTATTAGTTAGTTTGGTTGCTTTTATAAAATCATTTGGAGTCCTTAATTTATTATTTGAGTGTCCTTTTCTGTGAGTGACTTTTTGAGATTCCTTGCTTATAAGATTGCTTAATGGGATTGGAGCCATGCCATTGAGAGCTTTAAATGTGGTTATTGTGGTCTTATATATTATCCTGCTTTGTATTGGGAGCCAATGCAGGGTTGCTAATATTGGAGTAATATGCTGGAATGAGTGTGCTTTCATTACAATTCTAGCTGCTGCGTTCTGTGCTAGTTGTATTCTTTTAATGTTTTGTTTCGTTATACCTAAGAGAATTAGGTTGGAAAAATCAAAGTGTGGGGTTATGGTTGCCTGTATTATGTTAATGAAATCTTGTAAGTGAACTAAGGGGCGTAGTTGCTTGAGTATTTTGAGTTTGAAGTAGATTTTCTTTATAGTGTTTCTAATGTGGGTGTTCATCGTAAGGTGTGTATCTAAAATGACTCCTAGGTATCTTATTTCGTTTTTTATTTTGATGTCATGGTTTTGTATTGTTATGTGGGTTGGAGGGACATATGAATGGTTTTTTGTTACAATTAATACCTCTGTTTTGAATGGTTTATGTGGAGGTTTTTCGCTTTTAGCCAGGTTGCGATTTCGTTAAGACAATCTGTTAAGAGTTTTATCGGTACATCAGGGATGGTGAATGGAATGTATAACATAATATCATCTGCGTATAGATGATAGAGTACACTGAATTTTTGAAAATGTCACAAACTGGTTTTATATATATGTTAAATAGGAGGGCTGATAGAGCTGAGCCTTGTGGGAGACCAATTTCTTGTTTATATGTGGTGGATGTCTGATTAGCTATTTTTACATTTTGCGTTCTATTATGTAAATATGAGGTGAACCATTTGTGTACCGTGGCATTTATACCTATTTGTTTTAGGTTATTAAGCATTATAGTGTGATGTACACTATCAAATGCAGCTGATATGTCAATAAATAGGAGTATGAATGCTTTTTTGTGATTATCAATCCCTTTAAGGAGTGTATCAATTAAGACTGTTAAAAGTGATTCTACTCCATGCTGAGGTCTAAAACCATATTGGTGTTCATCAAGTGGGTAGTAAGAGTCTAGGTATTCCTGTGTCTGGATCTGTACCACTTTTTCTATTATTTTAGCTAAGAAAGGGATACTTGAAATAGGTCGATACGATTTTGGGGATGTTTTGTCCGTAGTACCATTTTTGAGAATTGGGCGGATTTGTGCATGTTTGAGTTTAGGAGGGAGGTAACCTTGGAGTAATGAGAGGTTGACTATAGGGAGGATGAAAGAGATTAGTATTGGAAGTGTGCTTTTTATCCATGTTACAGGGCATGGATCAAGGTAAGAGGTGGTAGTGTTGAGGTTGGAAATAATATTCTTTAGTGATTCTTTGGATGTGGGGTGAAAAACTGACCATTCATTTGCGCAATTTAAGGCTACGTTATGTTTGTCTATGGACATTATAGGTTGTGTGGATTTATTTTGATAGTAGTCAGCTAAAGTTTGTACTGATATGTCAGTAATTTCATTGTTATGTGTTTGAGGGTTATTAGTGAGATTTCTAACAATGGAGAATAGCTCTCGTGGCCTATTATAGGATTTTGATAAGATTGCAGCATAGTAAGTCTTTTTTGTGCTATCTATAGTGTCTTTGTATTTTGTAAGAATGGTATTATATATTTCCTTATGTATAGTTAGTTTGGTTTTGCGCCATTTGAGTTCTGATTTTCTTAGTTGTCTCTTCATTTGTTTTAGCGTGTTGTCGAACCATGGAGCTTTTTTTGAGTTCGTGGGTTTTTTGTTACTTCGGTCAGATTTAGCTGCATCAGTTATTGTGTCATGCCAATTTTTGATAGCTTCATCTAAGTCCATTGGGGGAGACACAAGGTGGGGTATTATTGTATCTAGGAATTCAGTTTCGTTAAATCTTTTGAATTTTGTGGTGAAATCACTTCTTGAGTAGTTTTTGGTGCTATTGGTATGGAATGTGAGTTTTGATTTAATGATGTAATGATCAGACCAAGGAATTTGTATGTATTCTATAGTATCTGGGTTGAATAGTTGGAAGATTGTGTTTGGGAGGAGTATAAGGTCTAGTGTGCCTCCTTTTGTGTGTGTTGTATTGGTGATTATCTGGTGAAAATCCATGTCAGCTATGGTTTCTAGGAAAAGGTTGGCTTCCGATGCTGGAAGTGAGGGGAGGTTGAAATCACCTAGCATGATTATTGGATCTTGATCGGTAGATGAGCCCAGAAATTCAATAAGTGGATCTAGGCTATCTGCTTTTTGGTCAGGGGGTCTGTATATTAGGCAGATTCTAAGATTGTTAATCTTTATGATGAGGGTATCTATGTTATTGGTTATATTATGTCTTATTGATTTGGCATTTAATATCTTTCTCGTCATGATAAGTACACCTCCTCCTTTTTTGTTGGGTCTGTGGGTAAAATTTATATCGTAGTCATCAGTGTTAAGCTGGTTTAAGTAGACTGTATCCGTTTCAGATAACCACGTCTCAGTTACACATAAAATGTCAGGTTTTAGGTCTGTTATTAAATCACTAAATATGGGAAGTTTATTTTTCATTGAGCGTGCATTGATAAGGATACATGACAGTGAATTGGTGTTTTTGTTGTTGTTTTCTTTTATTTGTTGTAAATCAGTTTGTTTTATTTGTATAAGTCGGTGGTAGTTTATTTTTGCCTGGTGGTATGGGTTTGTGTGGGCAATATGGTAGTTATTTCTGGGTGTTGTTCGTATTATGGGGATTGCCATATGATTTTTAGTAGATAAGGTAAGTGTTAGATCGATTAGGATTGTCAATAATATGAAGTTGTAGGTTATTTTTAGAATCATAGTTTTTGTGAGTGTCATGTTCAGTGTCAAGGTACTGCTTGGTGAGTTTTATGTAGTGGAGTGAGTTTCGTAGTTCAATGTAATAATGTCCGATTCTATTACCGGTGATGGTGATTATTTGGTTAGGGAGGTTATGGAAGGAATAGATCAGGCAGTAGTTTTCTGTACTTACAAGCAATAAAGATTATGCAGGAGGTAATGGAAACAGTAAAAGTCGGACAGTTGTGAATAAATCAGGCAATATAGTTATACATACATAAATGAGATTACTGGCTACAGTAAAACAGGCAATAGCTATAATGGTTGAGATTACTGGCTACAGTAAAACAGGCAATAGCTATAATGGTTGAGATTACTGGCTACAGTAAAGCAGGCAATAGCTATAATGGTTGAGATTACTGGCTACAGTAAAACAGGCAATAGCTATAATGGTTGAGATTACTGGCTACAGTAAAGCAGGCAGTAGCTATAATGGTTGAGATTACTGGCTACAGTAAAACAGGCAATAGCTGTAATGGTTGAGATTACTGGCTACAGTAGAACAGGCAATAGCTATAATGGTTGAGATTACTGGCTACAGTAAAACAGGCAATAGTCATTAGTGACAGTCAGGTAGGAAATACTTGCTGTGATCGAGACGCTGGTGGATCAGTTGAAGGTACGCGAGCTCGACCGTAGGGGAGCTCCAGCAGTACCGGAGGGTGAGAGATGTAGTTGGGGTTTCGAATATGATGTTTTCGTGTCACCGATACCGCTTTGGAGAGTTCCTTAAGCGCCTTTCGCTCTCTTTTTAAAGTGAGAGGACAGCCCCGATTGGGTCAAGAAGCTCGGTGATGCGCTGGGTGGGTGGAGCTCGCTATCACCTTTTCCGGTGGGCTCTTCTGTGAGGCCGATTTCCTTACTCTGAAATCTATATATCAACTTGCTGTGATCGAGGAAATCTCCGTTGAGGGTGGGGGCGAGCTCAACTTTGTAGGAGCTCAAGCTGCTTGGATTCTTGGGAGATTTGCAAACGGCGGTTTTCCTGTTAGCGTGAGTCTGCTTGTGAGATGGCTGTATGTTAGATGGCTGGTCGTTGGAAGTGGTTGCTGTTCAGGTTGTTGTTGCTTTTTGCCTGTCATGCCCCGCCTAAGGGCCACGCCAAAGGGCCCTCTTGCGAGGCCCTCAGGCGCGGGCCCGCAAGGCGCGGGCGCGCTTGCCGGCGGCGCTTTTTAAAGAGTAGCGCTGGTTCCTCCCACAGCCCGGATAGGGCTGGAGTGCAGAGCGGGAAACTGCTGTTTGCTCGACCCCGACTGGGGAGCCTCCGAGATGGCTGCAGATGGGAAGGGGCTGCTTCTCTGCCGGCGGCGCTTTTTAAAGAGTAGCGCTGGTTCCTCCCACAGCCCGGATAGGGCTGGAGTGCAGAGCGGGAAACTGCTGTTTGCTCGACCCCGACTGGGGAGCCTCCGAGATGGCCGCAGATGGGAAGGGGCTGCTTCTCTGCCGGCGGCGCTTTTTAAAGAGTAGCGCTGGTTCCTCCCACAGCCCGGATAGGGCTGGAGTGCAGAGCGGGAAACTGCTGTTTGCTCGACCCCGACTGGGGAGCCTCCGAGATGGCCGCAGATGGGAAGGGGCTGCTTCTCTGCCGGCGGCGCTTTTTAAAGAGTAGCGCTGGTTCCTCCCACAGCCCGGATAGGGCTGGAGTGCAGAGCTGGAAAATGCTGTTTGCTCGACCCCGACTGGGGAGCCTCCGAGATGGCCGCAGATGGGAAGGGGCTGCTTCTCTGCCGGCGGCGCTTTTTAAAGAGTAGCGCTGGTTCCTCCCACAGCCCGGATAGGGCTGGAGTGCAGAGCGGGAAACTGCTGTTTGCTCGACCCCGACTGGGGAGCCTCCGAGATGGCCGCAGATGGGAAGGGGCTGCTTCTCTGCCGGCGGCGCTTTTTAAAGAGTAGCGCTGGTTCCTCCCACAGCCCGGATAGGGCTGGAGTGCAGAGCGGGAAACTGCTGTTTGCTCGACCCCGACTGGGGAGCCTCCGAGATGGCCACTTAGTTGTTCTCGGTGATTTCAATGCTCACCTGATCACTCCATCGCGTGTATGCAATAAGGCCCTCTCCTCTCTTTTTTCCAACCTGTCCCTTGTTCAACACGTACTCTGCCCAACCCACGCTTCCGGTCAGACCTTGGACCTGGTTCTCACGCTCGACCCTTCTCCTTACTCTCCTTCTCGTATCCACTCACTCCCTGTCCCCTGGTCTGACCACCTCTGTCTCCTTTTTTCCCTTCCCTTTCCCTCTCCCAAGAGAGTAGGTCCCCCATCCTCTGTCCCTTCAGTCCCTCCTCTCAAGCGGCAAATGACCCCACACACTTTACACTCCTTCCCTCCGGCCAGTTCCCTCTTTCCCTATGAATTTTCCTCGCTCCCAGTCGACCAACAAGTGGACACCTGGTCCTCCACTCTTTCCTCTGCCCTCAATACACTAGCCCCCCTTCATCCTGTGTCCTTCCGCTCCTCTTCACATAACCCTTGGTATCACCCCGGGCTTTATCTCCAGCGCACTCACCTTCGTCGTACAGAGCGCCTGTGGAGGAAGCACCGGTTGGCAGACTCTTATTCAGCCTTCCGCCAAGCACATTTCTCCTATCGCTCCATGATAGCCTCGGCCAAGCGCTCATACTACTCTCACCTCATTGATACCTCTTCTAACTCCTCTAGACATCTGTTCCATGTCCTCAGATCTCTCTCCTCCACCTCCTTCTCCACGCCCTCTTGTCCCCCCCCCACACTCTCTCCCTAGTCCCTCTACCCTTGCATCCTTTTTCTCTGATAAAGTCCTCTCCCTCCGCTCTTCCTTCCCCTCTTGCCCTTCTCCCCTTTCTCCCCTTCCCGACTGCCTTACTTCCCCTGCTGTCATTTCCCCACCCCCTTCCCGTGCCTTTCCACACATTTGGTGCGCTTTCTCGCCTATCTCCTCTTCTGAGCTCACCAGAGCGATTTCATCTGCTCACCAGACCATCTTCCCTCTTGATCCCGTGCCTTCGTCTTGGCTACTCAATTTGGATCTCGGGCTGTCCCCATTCATTCTTTCTATTTTCAACTCCAGCCTCACCTCCGGTCGTTTCCCGTCCAGTTGGAAACATGCCATCGTCCGCCCTCTCTTGAAGAAACCCTCCCTTGACCCCGTCATCCCCGCCAACTGGGGACCAGTCACTAACCAACCTTTTCTTTCCAAAATTCTTGAAAAGCTTGTTTTTGCTCAACTCACTTCCCACCTGGACTCCACCTTTGCACTCCACCCATGTCAATCGGGCTTCCGTCCTGGACATAGCACAGAGACCATCCTCATTGTGTTACTCTCTGAACTCCACCGTGCTCACAACCGTGGCGACTTTTCTCTTGTGGTGTCTTTGGATCTCTCTTCTGCTTTTTGACATGGTCGACCATCGCACTCTTCTCACCCGCCTGTCTGACTTCGGTGTTCACGGCACCATCCTGCAGTGGTTATGTTCCTTTTTGTCTTCCCGCACTTTTTCTGTTCACTCTGGCTCCTCTGCCTCTCTTCCTTTTCCCTCGACCTGTGGTGTTCCCCAGGGGTCTATCCTTGCCCCGTTGCTTTTCAACATTTTTCTGACCCCACTTGCCTTGCTCATTCAACAGTTTGGTATCTCCGTTTACATCTACGCTGACGATATTCTTCTGGTTCATCATACCTCTCCCTCCTCCCCTGATCTCGCTCCACTAAATCCCTGTCTAGCTTCCATCGCCTCATGGTTCGATCTCAATTTCCTTCATGTCAACCCCCTTAAGTCATCTGCAATCTGGTTTTCCTTCGGACTTTCCCCTCCCGCCCTGGCACCTTCTATGTCTTCTCGTTCTATTCCCCTGGTTTCGACTCTTCATTATCTGGGTGTCACTTTGGACTTTTCTCTTTCCTTTCATCAACACATTTCCTCTGTAGTACATTCCTCCTTCTTCCACCTCCGTCAAATTAGGGCTGTTCGCTCGTTTCTCCCCCCTTCATCTGTTATCACTCTGGTCTTGTCACTGGTTATCACACGTCTGGATTATTGCAACGCCATCTATGCTGGTCTTCCTTTCTCTCAGCTTCGTCGTCTCCAACTCGTCCAAAATACCACTGCTCATCTCGTTACCTGCTCCCCCGCCCATTCACATGTCACTCCCTGCCTTCTCGCCCTCCATTGGCTTCCGATGAAGTTCAGATTTGTTTACAAATTACTCACCATCACACATAGAGCTCTTCACTCCAGCACCCCCCAGTATCTGGCTGACATCATTCGTCTTCAGCCCTCCCCACGCCTTCTTCGCTCAGCACATGGCAATCATCTCTTTCTCCCCTCCCCTTCTCACGCACGTCTGGAACTCACTCGTCACTCCGCTTTTTTCTTCCTAGGCCCCGCTTTATGGAATTCACTTCCTCTCTCTCTCTCTCTGCACTGAACTGTCTTATCCCCGCTTTAAAGCTCTCCTCAAAACCCATCTCTTCTGTCAAGCTTTTGATCTCTTCCCCACCACCAATGGCGCTCTGCCCCCAGCCGCGCCCCCCCCCCACCCTCCGTAGCTTTCCCGCAAGTATTTTTTGACTAGCCCTTCCTCATCGTCTCTCCCGTCCCCTACCCTCCTTTCCACTTTATGGACCTCCTTTGTTCTGTATCTTCTCTCTACCCCTCTCTGTCCTCTGTCCTGCTGTTATTGGCGTTCTTTTCCAACTTTATTTCTCAGTAGCCTTGCTTTTTTTGTATTGTACACCGCCCTGACGCTATGGCTTGGGCGGTCTATCAAGCCTTACGAATAAAGATAAAGATAAAGATCTCTAGAAAACAGCTGGTATAACATGATGGCATAGGGTCTCAGGACTACTAATCTGATCTGCATTTTTCACCCACACATGCATCCATCCTATATCACCCACATACATTCCCTACATCAGCAGTCCCACTTCTTGGAAGACAGCAATTGTTAGAGTGCCCTAGATCATTTCCTTTAGCTCACCCACCAATTGTCAGCATAGCCAGAATAATCACCATTGCACCTTTGATTTTTTTCCTGGAGAAGTGTTTAGTAATGTGTCTTTACCATACAAGTTTTCCCCACCTCTGCATTCTGCTCTTTACAACTGCATCTTGTGGTCTTCCAGGCTGCAGACTCACCAATTTGAAACATCTTTGTCATAGCAATTCATCTCTATGGGACGAATTGCAGAGCTAAGCAGAAACATTTCTAAGTTTTGGCCTTATTCCACGTTTTCGCTGGTATAATGTGGAGATCTGCAGGAAACATGCAGTTCGTACATGGGCCTTTCCTTAATATGCATTGTACGTTTCTCCACTGATGACCAAGCCCCATTCCGCCCCTTCCCACCCACGTTCTGAGAACCGCGTGCTAATGCTTTGTACCTGCAGGGCTACGAGTGTTTCAGAATATGGTTGTAGACGTTTTCACTAGAAAAATGTCTATGCCACACATCCAAAGGGCTTATTCTGGAATGACTCCCTGTATGTACGTACACTGTGTGCAATCAGTCATGCAGTTTCATAAGATTCATTTTCTGCATGCAAAATATTTTTTTTACAAAGGAACACTATAGCTGCTAGCATCTACCAAATGCCAGTGCAGCTTACACTGCCTTCAATCATCTGCTCTCCACAAATGCTTTATTGATTTTAAAAATTTTTTTAAAATAAAAATCAGTCTTTAATGTCCATTAATTATAAAGTAAAGCACTCTATCCGAAAAAATGTTCAATGGTCTCACAAATCTATCAGAAGCACTTCATATTATATTTACTCAATTATAATCAACTGAATTCAATTCAAAATAAGAGACAGCCAAATTTATTCTTCATTAACCGAATTTCACTGTTGGTCTAGGTCCTCCAAAGTAATTTTTCAAGCACAGTTTCCCGACTTGATGAGTTTTATCAATGTCTTGACTGCGTCAGAGTAATAAATAATATTGGCTCTACTCAAATGCGATGAATTAAAAAAACAGCAGTGTTCATTATTCTGCTTGCATCTAAGCTTCCTATAAACGAAAAGATGCTGGGATCAGTGCCTAAACATCTGCCTAGTGGTACCACATTGCTCATGTTTAGCAACATGGTGACATCATCAGGTCCGGTCTAAAAAGGACCTCACTCAAAACACAAACTCTATATCAAAGTACTGTACTGTGAGCCATTCAATTTTCTTCATTCAGACCTTACGGTACTAATGTTTTTAACTCAAAAATCCATCTTTATTCACTCCTAGACAAAAAGTCTATCTCCTTGCATATGTGCTAGTTTCATGTCCAAAATAAACCGCTTCACTTATAGGTCAGTGAGGAGAAGTTTGAACTGAATGCAGAAACGGATAGGGAGCCAATGAAGTGACTTGAGAAGTGGGGGTTATGTGAGCATAGCGACACTGGTGGAAGATTAGCCATGTATCTGAGTTTAAAATAGACTGAAGGGGAAAGAGGGATGATTCTGAAGGAGACCAGTGAGAAGCAGGTTACAATAGTCTAGACGGGAGTTGACTAGAGAGTGAATTTTGCTAATGTTACAAGAAATAAATGATGGGTCCGATATTCAAAGCAATTAACGTGATTAGCAAATCTGCTCACTGTGTTCACTTTGGTGACTGGGATATTCAGCAGCACTAATGCGGTTTCTGCCGCTGAATATCTGTGGCTGCCACCACTAACACCCTGATGCTAGCCTGCCTGGTTGTTCCTCAGTGGTGAAAGTTAGGCACCTTGAAGGCTGTCCTAGGTTTTGCTGCCAAAGCTAACTGAGTAGTGGCTAAATATCACCATAGCCCGTTTATCTTTGCTGCTATCTGGCAACCTGGATGTTTAATGCTAGTGGCCAGATATAGCCCTGGCATTGAATATCTGAGTCTGAAGTTCAGCGGTGATGGCTAGACACATTTCAAGGGCTAGTTGCCACTGCTGAATATCAGGCTTTAGCTAGAAGTGACAGAATGACTGGTTCAAAGCAACTTAACAATCAATTACATCAAATCAGAGGCTCTCATAATCACCAGAAACACCTCATTCAACTCACCTCTCAGCCTCTTAATAGGAACGCAAGCAGTAAAGAGTGAAGTAAAATACTTAGGAATACACCTGGACCAGAGACTCAATTTCCAAACACACATTAACAAAACAACTTCCAAAGTATACTATAAAATGAAAATGCTACAAAACCTTAGACCTCTACTCAACCAGAACCATTTCAGATCCATTTGCCAAGCACTGATCACCCCTCAGCTTGATTACTGTAACTTGATCCTACACGGCCTACCAAGATGCACAACCCAAACTTTACAACTGGCTCAAAACGCAGCAGCCCAGCTGATCACAGGCACAAACAAGCAGGCTCATATCACCCCTATACTGGAATCTCTTCACTGGCTCCCCATTCACTCCAGAATAAGATATAAGGCAATAATGATAATTTTCAAAATACTACATAATCTGCCATAATCAGAAAAGTCCCTAACACTTGTGCAAGAAGGAAGCAGCACACAAACACCCTTATAAATACCACATTCTCTACAGTCACTACCCAGAACACCCTCTGTAGAGCATTTGAGCATTATGCTCCTTCACTATGGAACTCCCTACCACACCAACTGAGAGTGATTACTGATACCGCCAACTTCAGAATGTTCCTAAAAGCCCATCTATTTAAAGAGTGTTTCAACACCACAGGAGTAACATAACTTCACTGACAACTCTACTCACCTGCAAAAGGACAACATCACATTTAAGCAATCAATTCCCTGTAAATAGTTCCAAATGTTGTAAGATGTCATTGTTATTTGTTCTGTTGTCTTTTACTAATGAACCTTTCTATATAAACAAAGTTACGTTCTATGTAAATCGCTTTGAGAATCTGAAAAGTGGTATATAAAAAAAAATGTTAAATAAATAAATGTGTGCAGAGAAAGGGAGAGAAGAGTCAATGATTTTGTTTATTTATTTATTTAACTGTGTTTATATGCCACTGATCTACGAGTCTAAGCAGTTCACATATAACCACAAAGATGTCCGAAGGTTGAGAGCTGAGGGAACATGGAGGAATATAAGTTAGTACACACATATATAGAGAAAGGAGGAAGGGGGAAATGAGCTTATGGAGGACAATATAGCTCAGTTTCGGCCATGTTCAGTTTCATATGGCGGTGGGACATCCAGGCAGTGATATCAGATAAGCAGGCTGAGATATAGGCCTGGATTCCTGGAGAGATGTCAAGTGCAGAGATGTAGATTTGAGAGTCTTCAGCATAAAGATGATAATGAACATCGTGGGGGGAGATAGTGTAGATAGAGAAAAGGAGAGGTGCCAAGACAGAGCCCTGAGGTACACCAATTGAAAATGGGATTGCAATAGAGTTTGATGGGATAGATAGAAAGAAAACCAGAACAAAGCAGAACCCTTAAATGCAAGTGAGAACAGAGTATTGAGGAGAAGTTGGTGATCAACAATGTGAAAAGCAGCAGAAAGTTCAAGGAGGATGGGGATTGAGTAAAGGACCCTGGGTTTGGTGAGGAACAAGTCACTGAAGACTTTGGCAAGAGCCATTTCTGTAGAACTTAGAGGGCAAAATCCAGATTGCAGCAGATCAAGAAGGGTTTGAGAGGACAGAATATCATGACTGGTGGTTTGAGTAGTTTAGAAGCAAAGGGGAGGAGGGAGATGGGCCAATAATTTGATGAACAGGTAGGGTCTAGTGAAAGTTTTTTGAGGAAAGGTGTAACTGCAGCATGTTTGAAGGCTGCAGGAACAGTTGAAGTTGAAGATATGACAGATGGAAGGGATGACAGAGGAAGAGATAGAGCTTAGTAGATTGAGTTTGAAGAAGAAGAGAAGATATGCAGTTTCTTCTTCAGTGATTTTAGAAAAGGAGGAAAGAATTACAGAGGTTGAGAAAAGGATTTGGAATAAGAGGAGAAAGATGGGATGGAGGTGACCCTATGGAGAACTCAAGACTAATCTTGTAGACTTTATCATGGAAATAGTTTGCCAAAGTCTGGGCAGAATGCAAAGGAGTGGTCAGAGGGGAGACAGATTGAGGAGAGAGTTGAGCATTGCAAAGAGATGGTGAGAATAGAAGGCAAGAGAGTTAGTCAGATGAAAATAGTTCTTTGCTTGGTGAGTGCAATGCCACTGGAAAGTGGTTAGCATGAATTTGAAATGTAGGAAGCCAGCAAAGGTATGGATTTAAGCCAAAAGCACTCAGCTGAGTGGGCATAGGAACCTCAGTAGTAGGTTTTGGAGGACAGCCAAGTCTGAGGCATAGTATGCATCACAGAGCATGGAATGAGAGGAGTGAGAGTAATCAGAGCAGATGAGAGTAGTGTTATAGGAAGACACAGCCTCATCAAAAGATTCAGATGACATATGGAGGGAAGTGGCGATGAGATAGCAGTGGAGAGAGCTGAAGAGTTCATAGTATGAAGATTCCTAAACATGGTATTGGAGACTGGATGAGACTAAGGTGGGTGTAGTCAAGCTTGAAGGTTAGCAGATGATAGTCAGATAAGGGACAAAATGAATGGAGAAGATTGAAGGCAAGCATTTGGAGAAAAATATGAGGTTGAGGCGGTGGCCATACTGGTGAGTAGGAGCAGCAAAGCGCAGATGGAGGTTGAATGAAGAGGTTAGGGAAAGAAGCTTTGAGGCATTAGGGTCAGAGGGGTCATCAACATGGAGGTTAAAATCCCCAAGGATAAGGAAAGGGAAGATGCATCCAGAAAGAAGAAAAGTCAAAAGTCAAAGTCAGTGAGAAAGGTAGAGGTGGACTTGTCAGAGGGTCAATAAATGACAGTTACCCTGGTAGTGGATTAAATAGGTAGGATGGAGTAGACTTCAAAAGAAGAGGAGTGAGACTGAGGTGGAATGAGAAGTTGAAACTGGAAAAACTGAGAGAGCAGCTACCTAACACCATTGCCACAGCTAACCAGGCGAGGCATATGGAAATCTTGGTAGCCTCCATGACAGAGGGCAGCAACTGAAGCAGAGTCTTTAGGGAGAAGCCAAACCATGGTTAGTGCAAGAGGATGCAGAACGTTAGTGATAAAGAGGTCATGAATTAAGGCAAGTTTATTGGTGACAGGACTTACATTCCACAAGGCACTTGAGAAAGGGAAAGAAGAGGGAGGAAGGAGAGGGATGTGAATACGATTTGAGGGTTTGCACATTGATTTGCCTCGAAAGTATGAGAAAAATTAGGGGGGGCCAGAGTTGGGATTGATGTCACCAAATGAGAAAAGGATAAGGAGCAGAAGAGTACAGGGGAGAGAGGAGACAGCATGGTGGTAATGAGGGTGACGTTCTTTCAGAGAGAGTGGAGATGGCTGAATGAGAGAAAGAAAATGGTGAAGTTCGAAAGTAGAAGAGAGGGTAGAAAGTAAAATGGCAGGAGAAGTATAGAACATTAATTGTTCATTGAATTATTTGATATACCAGCTTTCTGTAAACAAGCAAAACATTTTACATTAAAATACGAAAAGATCAGAAAGGGACAGCAATTGTGATGGCATAAAGTGCTAAAAGCAGACATAAAGAAAAGATGAGTGATACCATAATAGCCCTGCCTCAAGAAGCCTAGTCACTGGCCTTCAAATGATAAGGCAACTACTATAGGTGTGTTTTCAGGGCTGCCTAAACTTCTTGTGTTATGTTTTGGTTCACAAAGAGAAAGGCAACTCATTCCAAGGAGTGGGAGCTAGAAAATCGAATGCTGAGGTCCTGGTGGCTTCATATCTGGCACAGTAAACTGAGGAAACAGTGAGATAGTTTTCATGTGCAGAATGCAAGGAATGAATGGGGGTAGAAAGAGGAAGAAGAGATAACACATAAATGGGATTAATAGAAAGTGTCTTGTGAGTTAAAGCAAAGATCTTGAACTTTATTATGAAGTCAATTGTGTAAGAATGATCAAATTTATGCATATGTGAGAGTATTCAAATAATAGTATTTTGGATCCTTTGAAGGCATTTAAGATCAAGTGGAGGAGTAGACTAGTGGTTAGAGCAACTGCCTAGTACCCAGACAATCAAGGGTTCAATCCCCACTGGCACTCCTTGTAACCTTATGCAAGTCACATTGCCTTAGAAGAAAAGGCTGGCAATCTACTTCTGGTGATACGTTGTCAAGAAAACCCAGAGGTAGCTGGGTTGCTATAAGTTAACACTGACTTGATGGCCCAAAAAAGATCAAATGAATGTGCTCCTGCAAGGGCAGACTTATAATAGTCCAAGGGCATTCTAATCTAAGCATATTTAGCTGCCATGTCAAAATATGAGCCCATTGTCTGAAACTGGCAAAGGACTCAAAATGTGTTTTTCACTGTAACAGAGATTTGATTCTCGAAGGAGAGATCTGCCTCAGTAAGGACTCCCAAATATTTAAATGAGTCAGTAAGATTGGGGTAACATGCCAGCACAAGAGAGGCATATAGTTGAAAGGACTGGCTAGAACTCCAAGTCACTGTGCTGTACTGAGGATTTAATTTTAGACAATTATCTAGCAGCCAGGTATTCACTTTATCAAGGTAGTGGTTAGAAACATAGAAATATAGAAAAATGACAACAGAAAATTACCACATGCCTATCTAGTCTGCCTTTCCATATCACCCACTACAATAGTCCCTTTTTTTTCCTTTAGAGATCCTCTGTGTTTGTCCCATGTTTTTTTTTAATTCAGATACTGTCTTCATCTCTACCATCTCTACTGGGAGATTATTCCATGGATCCACCACTCTTTCCATAAAGAAATATTTCTGCATATCACTACTGAATATATCCCCCTTCACGTTCATCCCATGTCCCCTCGTAGCAGAACTTGCTTTTAATCGAAAGAGGCTCTCCCCCTGTGTATTTATGCCACAGAGAAATTTAAACGTCTCAATCATATCACTTCTATCCCGCCTTTCCTCTAAGGTGTACATATTAAGATCCTTAAGTCTGTCCTCATATGCTTTATAATGAAGACTACAAATCATTTTAGTAGCCACCCTCTGCACCGACTCCATCCTGTTTATATCCTTTTGAAGGTGCGGTCTCCAGAATTGCATTCTATACTCCAAATGAGGTTGCACCTAAGACTTATACAGAGGCACTATCACCTCCTTTTTTCTGCTGGCCATTCCTCTCCCTATGCACCGAAGCATCCTTCTAGCGTTTGCTGTCACCTTTTCTACCTGTTTAGCTACTTTAAGATCATCAGACACAACCACGCCTAGGTCCTGCTCTTCTTTAGTGGACAAAAGTACTTCACCTCCTATACTATATTGCTCTCTTGGATTGCTGCAGCCCAAATGCATGACCTTGCATTTTTTAACATTAAATCCCAGCTGCCAAATTCTAGACCATTCTTCAAGCTTAGCTAGATCCCTCCTCATGTTATCTACAGCTTCCTGGGTGTCTACTCTATTGCAGATTTTGGTATTATCTGCAAAGAGGTAAACCTTACCCGACAGCCGCTATATCACTAACAAAGATGTTAAAAAGAATTGGACCAAGGACAGATCCTTGGGGCACACCACTGGTAACATCCTTCTCCTCAGAGTGAGCTCCATTTACCTGTACCCTTTGTCCTCTTCCACTCAACCAATTTCTAACCCAAGCAGTTGGTTAAGGGAAGAAAGATCAGAGAATGGGGATCGGTGTATGTAATCAGCATTTCATCAGCATCATAGTTACTAGAACAATTTTAGTGCTATGGGCCACAGATGTGATTTGTTAACTTTGTCTGTAAAGTTAAAGAGTTGTAAAAAGATGACTTTTTCCAATAATTTTGATAGCTGGGGGAGATTTGAGATTCGTCTATAATTGGACTTAGTTGCTGTGACATGTAAAGGCTGCTGGAGGGAAGAATGAACAATGGATTTTTCCAGTCAGTTGGTACAATAGTAGTAACAAACTTGTGATTATCATGTGAATGAAAGGCAGTAACTCAATTTTTTTTTTTTTTAGTGTCATCAAGTCAGTGCTGACTCTTGGTGACCCAGTTGCCTCTAGGTTTTCCTGGCAAGGTATCACCTGAATTAGATTGCAAGGCCTTTTTCTTCCAAGGAAATTGAGGGTAAAGTGACTTCCCTTAGGTCACAAGGAACAGCAGTGGGAATTAAACCTTTGACCTTCTGGAGATTAGGCAGTCGCTATAACCACTATGCTACTCCTCCATTAATAAGTCCAATACTGGATCTTTTAAACATTTTGAAGGAAATGGATCTAACAAACACATGGCAAGCCATGTTGTGAACGTCAGTTTGCAGAGAGAGACACTATATAACTGGTTGAAAGAAGACAATGTGCTCAGCTAATATTGGTATAGAAGGCATAGGTAAAGTGGGAACAAAGAACAAGAAGGAGATGGACTACTAATCAGAGTATCAAAAGGACAAATTTCTTTGTGAAGGCTCATTCTTTTGCTATGAAAAAAAATGCTATTAGTTCATCAGCAGTAGGACCAGAACTGGAAGGAATCCTAGAGGAGGTGGGGACAGTCGAACTGGCCAGTATCTGAAAAAGTGTCTTATGATGGTTATTACTTGCAGCTAGTATAGACAAAAAGTATTTTTTTAAATGTAGCTTCAATACCTTCTTTATAATAACACTTTCACTCCATGCATCGGAAGTAGCAGATGCTTTTTCTTTCCTCCAAACTCCTTATACCTTTCTGTTTTGCTATTATAGGAGCTGAAGCCCAAGGTAGTACCATGGGTGACAATGCTTTTGTTGAGTTGATGTGCATGTTTCCCTAAGTTATCCAAGTTGTATTTCCTTGTTCTCTGTAAAACTAACGTTTGTTCATTATGTTTCACTGTTCCATGTAAACCGCGCTGATACTAAATAGTGCGGTATATAAGAAACTAAATAAAATAAAAAATAAAAATAAAATTTTGAGGACCTATGCAGGACTTTAGACTACACAAACTGAAAATACCCCTATTTATTGTGTTTTATCATTCATCTGAAAATGAATGCACATCCCTATCAACTAGCTGCTCTTCAGTGAGATAAAGAGTACACCAGTGTTTGCCAACCCATTCTTGGAGGTAGACCAAGTCAGTTGTGTTAGAACACAAGAACATAAGATATGCCATACTGGCAGATCAAGGTCCATGAAGCCCAGTATCCTGTTTCCAAGAGTGGCCAATCTAAATCACAAGTACTTAGCAGGTTCCCAAAAAGGCACACAGGTTCCACAATGCCTGTACTGGAGCAAGCAGTGGATTTCTCGAGTCCTCTTTAATAATGGTCTATGGACCTTTCCTCCAGGAACTTGTCAAAACCTTTTCTAAACCCAGCTACACTAACAGCTTTTACTATATCCTCCGGCAACGAATTCCAGAGTTTGATTATGCATTGAGTGGAAAAAAATGCTTTCTCTTATTAGTCCTAAATGGGTTACACTGTAGTTTCATTACATGTCCCCTAGTCTTTCTACTTTTTGATGGCGTAAAGAATTGATCTACATTTACCTGTTCCACTCCATTCATTAATTTATAGACCTCTATTATATGTTTCTTCAGTCATTTCTTTTCCAGGTTGAAGAGCCCTAACCTTTTAAGACTCTCCTCTCCTTCCATCCCCTTTACCATTTTGGTGGCTCTTCTCTGTAACTTTTCTAATTCTGCTAGATCTTATTTTTAAGATATGGTGACCAGAATTGCACACAATATTCAAGGAGTGGTCGCACCATGGAACAATACAGAGGCACTATAATATCCTTTGTTTTATTTTCCATTCCTTTCCTTATGGTTCCTAGCATTCTATATGCCTTCTTTGACACCACTTCACACTGGGCAGAGGGTTTCAATGTGTTATCTACGATGACGCCTAAATCTTTTTCCTGGGTGGTGATTCCTAATGTGGAACTTAGTGTCATGTAATCATAGTTTGGGTTGTTCTTTCCTTGGAGCATAACTTTGCATTTGTCCATATTAAATTTCATTTGCCATTTGAACGTCAAGTATTCCAATCTCTCAAGATCCTCTTGCAATTTTTCACAATCCTCTTGAGTTTTAACAGCTTTGAATACTTTTGTGTCATCTGCAAATTTGATTACCTCACTCATTATTCCCGTTTCCAGGTTATTTACAAATATGTTAAAAAAGCAGAGGACCCAGCACAGACCTCTGGGGTACTCCATTATTCAACTTTCTCTATTGGGAATATTGGCTATTTAGCCCTACCCTCTGCTTTCTATCTTTTAACCAGTTCCTTATCCACAATAGTACCATGCCTCCAATCCCATGATTGTTTAATTTTACAAAGAATCTCTCATGAGGGACCTTGTGAAAGGCTTTCTGAAAATCCAGATACACTATATCAACTGGTTCACCTTTGTCTACCCGTTTATTCACACCTTAAAAAAATATAACAGGTTAGTAAGACAAGACTTTAATTGGCTAAAGTCACGTTGGTTTTATCCCATTAAACCATGACTGTTAAGTAATTTTGTTCTTTATAATGGTTTCAACCATTTTGCCCAGTACTGATGTCAAACTCACTGGTCTGTAGTTTCCCAGATCACGCCAGAAAGAACCCTTTTTAAAAATTGGCATTACATTGGCCATTTGCCAATATTCAGGTATTACAGATTGTTTTAATGATAGTTCACAGATTACTAATAATATTAGGTCTGAAATCTCATATTTC
Source organism: Ichthyophis bannanicus (assembly GCA_033557465.1). Lineage (NCBI taxonomy): Eukaryota > Metazoa > Chordata > Amphibia > Gymnophiona > Ichthyophiidae > Ichthyophis > Ichthyophis bannanicus. The sequence goes on along the minus strand of CM066032.1, from coordinate 1,378,733,586 downwards.
AGTTCTTTCAAAACTCTCAGATGTATACCATCCTGTCTAGGCGATTTGCTACTCCTTTGGTTTATCAAATAGTTGCAATACATCTTCCCAGTTTATCGATATTTCTTTTAATTCTTCCAAATTATCACCTTTAAATACCATTTTAGTCATGGATAACTTCCCTTATCTTCTTCAGTAATGACCAAAGCAAAGAATTCATTCACTCTCTCCAGTATGACCTTGTCCCCCCTTAGTTCTCCTTTTACCCCTCGATCATCTAATGGTCCAACTGACTCTCACAGTTTTTTTGCTATGAATGTACTTGAAAAAGTTTTTATTATGTGCTTTTGCTTCCATGGAAAGGGTTTTTTTTTCATATTTCTCTTTGTCTGCCTTATCAATGCCTTGCATCTAACTTGCCAGTGCTTAAGTTTTTTTCGATTTTTTCATCATTTGGCTCCTTTTTCCATTTCCTGAAAGATGCTTTTTTGACTTTAACAGCCTCTCTGACCTCACCTTTAAACCATGCCAGCAGTTTTCTGGATTTCCTTCAACCTTTCTTAAAACGTGGAATACAGCTGGTCTGAGCTTCCAAGATGATATTTTTAAACAATGTCCATGCTTAATGTAAATCTTTAACCTTTGCAGCTGCTCCTTTTAATTTTTTATCTATTTTACATATTTCATCATAGTTTCCCTTTTGAAAATTAAAAGGCAGTACTGTGGATTTCCTTGCTGTCCTTCCTCCATTTATGAAATCAAATGAGATCATACTACACCCTTATCTCTTGCACCAGCTCTTGTGTTCCACTAAGGACTAGATCCAAAATGGCTTCTCCTCTTGTTGGTTCATGAACCAGCTACTCCAAGAAGCACTCATGTATTCATCTAGAAACTTTAACTCCCTAGCATGTCCTGCCATAACACTGACTCAGTCGATATTGAGGAAATTGAAATCACCCATTATTATTACTGTATTGTAGCTTTTGTTAGCTTGCCTGATTTCTTTGAGCATTTCATCATCCATTTGTTCATTCTTGCCAGGCGGTCTGTAGTATACCCCCCACTGCCACCGTCTTCCTCTTTTTACATGGAATTTCAATCCATAGAGATTCTACCGTGTATTTTGTTTTCTGCAATAATTTAATCCTGTGTGACTCAATGCCCTCGCTAACATAGATCACCAATTTGATCACCAATTTTATCTGCTCTATCATTGCAATATAATTTGTATGCAGGTATTACAGTGTCCCACTGGTTGTTATCCTTCCACCAGGTTTCTGAGATACCAATCATATCTAACCTCTCATTTAGAGATATATATTCTAACTCTCCCATCTTATTTTTTAGACTTCTAGCATTTGCATACACGCATTTTAGAGGTTGTATTTTATTCATATTAATCTGTTTATCGGTAGACAGAGGTAATTTCAAATCTTTAAGCTCTGTCTGCTCTGTACTTAAGGGCATTTGGGTTACTTTTGTCTTTATAGGAACCTGTTTGTCAGTATGCCCTAACTTCATTCTTTTGCTAGTATCCTTCAAGGATACATCTTTCTGAACCATGCACTCTTGGGCAATTGTTGGCTTTCTCCTATTATCTAGTTTAAAAGCTGCTCTATCTCCTTTTTAAATGTTAATGCCAGCAGCCGGGTTCCATCCCAGTTATGCTGGAGCCCGTCCCTTTGGAAAAGCCCCTCCTTTCCCCAGAATGTTCCCCAGTTCCTAACAAATCCAAAACCCTCTTCCTTTGACCTTTGTCTCAACCACACATTTAGATTCTGGAGCTCTGCCTGCCTTTTGGGTCCTGTGCATGGAAAAGGAAGCATTTCGGAGAATGCTACCCTGGAAGTTCTGGATTTCAACTTCCTACCTAAAAACCTAAATTTGAACTCCCACATTTTCCTATATCATTGGTGCCAACATGTGCCAGTGTTTTCAGGCTATCCCCAATGAATTTGCATGAGATAGAGCTCCATACTCCAGGTCCTGCTATGTGTGAACATTTACAGCATGCATATTCTCTGTGGTAATTCTACAGAGGCCTATTACTAAAGTCCACTAAGGTTTTGCACTACATGTATTACCAACTCACGTTTAGTGCAAAACCACTGAATTAGATGTCAGGGGTGTGATCAGTATGCTCTCGGCTGCTGAGGCGTAATGGGCCACTCTAACATGTGCTCCAGTGAGGCGGGTTCACTTAATGACACCCATAGAGTTGTTAGGTGAACTCACGCTAAGAGACACATTGCCACTGGGCAAACGACAATTGCCCTGATGCTAGTGGTAATGCACCTTGCAGGCCCACATACCGCTCATTACCTATCCTACCCTGCAATGATTGCTTAACGTGCATTTTAGCATGTGATAACTCTCTTTCTCGCGCATCAGTTACCAATGCATTAGAATTCACATTAACCAGCTTTAGTAAAAGGGGCCTTAAAAATCTGATTTGTTAGGAGTGTCTCCAGCAGAGGGTTGGAAAACACTGCAATATACAATTTTGACTGAAACAAATTGTTAAGCTTTACAGTTCTTTTTCTAAAAAGTTAATCTGGCCTAATTTATTTCAAAGAGGTTTAAAGCATGTCAGTGTTTTTCTTCTAAAATGTGTCATTACTACATTCCAAAGGATAATAATTTAATCACTGACCAATCCCCTGAATGCCATAATTTCTTACGATAGTGTATCGATGTAACCCTCTACTATTGGAACTGTTAAAACAGTACATTAGTGACATAGGTTAATTGCAATTTACAATAAATCACAAACATGAGTGCAGTTAAAAGTGCTCACAGTTTTTGCCCTTTATTCCAACTGACTGACATCAATAAATCTTTGATAAACATGGAGAGTTGTACTGCTCTAGTTACTTTAGAAAATTTCCAATGGGCATGGTATTGTTAGCTAAGATTTACCACATTCATGTGGAAGTGCCGGGCAAGGAGAGAGAGGCTAGGCACAATGTTTTCCAGATATTTCCGTTGCCATTACACAGCAAAAGAAATTGCATAGTACATAAGAAAATAAACCTCTTGACTAATCTAAGTGTAATTCTAGTTGATTACAATAATCATTCTTTCATATAAAAACTTTGTGTTATTTGCTGCAGCCTTTAGCAAATACTGAAACCTTTTACTGAAGTTCATTAAGCAGGGGATGGGTGAGGAATGGACATGGACTGCAGCTTGCAGTTAACGCACAGGAACTTACCATCTGTTAATCAATACTGTTACAGATAATATATATCACTTCATGCCATGTCAATAGGCAGCACTAAGGGCTGATTCTATACAGGGTGCACCAAGATTTATGTGCCTAAAGTGCACGTATGTCCTTAATTCTGAAGGACTTTGCATGTGAATGAACACTTATGCGCTTGCTTCGGGCTATCGCTCTTCAGAAGCATGTGTGTAAGTCCCATTGTGCATATGTTCAGTTGGGGTATGTATGGGGGCAGAGCATGCACAGACCATAGGCGGGAGCATGGCTTATAGAATACTACAAAAAAATACAAACAAACCCCTGTTCAGGGTAAAATACAGATCAGAAAAAAACCCCAACGTGTTAGAGATGAACATCTTATTATCTTTTTGTCGCAGCAATCCTTCCAAAGAAGGAGGAATCAAATCCTTCCCCTCGCCGTGATTATTCCTTTTATTTAATTCAGAAGCAGTGTAACAGATTTAAAACACTTAGCTGTATGTTGTAAGCTTTGTCCACGAGCTTAAAGACAAAATTTGCCAACAAAGTTGGTCAAAGCTGTGTGTTCTTTGTAGACAGTGCTCTACCATAGGTGCTGCAAGGGTCTTCACATGGAGCCGGGAGGCATGCTCACCTAGGCGAATCTTAACCCGCTGAGTGGTATGACCTATGCAATACAAGGAGCAAGGACATATAATCAAATATACCACAAAGGTGGAGTCACAGGTAGTGCACCATTTAGATTTATAGACAACCGCAGTATGAACATCTGTCCAAACAGGTCCAACTAAGGCCGATAGACAATAGTGGCATGAGCCGCATTCATAATGACCTGGCTCCAGATGTGAAGATAGAGGTCGATCCATTGGAGATGCAGTCTTGACCACCAAGTCTCGTATGTTGGACCCTCTGGAATAGACGATCATCAGGCATTTATTTTGAAAACAAGGGTGTAAACCCAGAACCGGCCAGAAGTGGTGCAATATTTTTGTAACTTTAGAAATACCTCCCACATATGGAATGACACCGGTGATTTTATCTTCTAGTGGTTGTACCTGCTGAGATGGTCTGGGAGGTAAAAGTAGCCATTCTCTATGGGAAAACCGGGCTAGTTTAAATGCTGCTTTTATCAAGGAATGGGGATAACCCCGAAGTAGTAAACAATGCTGTAAATCTTCCGCATGCTGGTAAAACTCCCCTAATGTGGAGCAATTACGTCAGAGTTTCAGAAATTGACCATATGGTAAACCCCGCTTAAGAGGGGTTGGATGGTAACTCGAAAAATTCAACAATGTGTTCCGTTGCACCGGCTTACGGTGTAGAGTAGTGCTTAAAACCTCCGGGGACAGCCAAATGGTGATATCCAAAAATTGAATTTGGAATTGCTCTACATGGGCTGTGAATTGAATATTATGCATACGAGTATTCAATGATCTTATAAAAATTTCCAACTCTGCTGCAGAACCCGTCCAAAGGAAGAAAATATCATCTAAAATACAGTGCCAAAATGCAACATACCTAAATAAAGGGGCAGTATAAACATATGACTCTTCAAACTGGGCCACCCATCGCAATCCCAAAAATCTGTAGGAAATACCTCCATTGGTACAGAAAGTAACTGTTGTTAAGCACCAAATCTAAAAGTTTGAGCAAAGAATCATGAGGAATGCGCGGAGGAAGATCCAATGGAAATGTTGTCAAACATGCTAGTACTTCAGCCTGATTTATATTTGTGTATAACGCCTATATGTCAAGGCTAACCAAAAATGTATAAGATGTATATTCCGTGCAAGTTGACAATTGCCCAAGAAAGTCCCCTGTGTCCCAAATGTATGAAGACACCTTAGCTGCAGCAGGTTGTAAAAAGAGGTCACAATATTTAGACAACGGTTCCATCAGAGAGTCACGGCATGACACAATTGGTCATCCAAGCGGGTTCACCAAAGATTTGTGAACCTTAAGGACAAGGTAAAACACTGGTGTTTTAGGATATGGTAAACTCACGTTTAGTGATCCATTCCTTCTCAAGGGCTTCTGACATCAAAGTGCTCACACGAGTCATCAAACCAGGTGTAGGGTCAGCATCCAAAAGTTGGTAATGCCGGCTATCATTCAGATGGATATGTATTTCTCGCTGATACTGGGCAGACGACAGCACTACCACTGTGCCACCCTTATCAGCCTGACGAATAACCAAATCGGCTTGTGATAGCTGTTTTATCGCTTCAAAAGCTTTCCGGGTTAAGTTGGAATAAGGCCGAAAGGACACATCTTCCATCATGCCAACTTCTCGTAAAACCTTGACGTACAGGCGTTATACACAAATATAAATCAGGCTGAAGTGCTAGCATGTTTGACAACATTTCTGCTGGATCTTCCTTCGCGCATCCCTAGTGATTTTTTGCTCAAACTTTTAGATTTGGTGCTTAACAACAGTTACTTCCTGTACCAACAGAGGTATCTCCTACAGATTTTTGGGATTGCAATGGGTGCCACGGTGGCTCCTTCTATCGCCACCATTTATATGGCCCAGTTTGAAGAGTCATATGTTTATACTGCCCCTTTATTTATGTATGTTGCATTTTGGTGCTGTTTTTTAGATGATATTTTCTTCCTTTGGACGGGTTCTGCAGCAGAGTTGGAACTTTTTATAAGATCATTGAATACTCATATGTATAATATTGAATTCACAGCCCATGTAGAGCAATTCTAAATTCAATTTTTGGATATCACCATTTGGCTGTCCTCGAAGGATTTAAGCATTACTCTATACCGTAAGTTGGTGCAATGGAACACATTGTTGAATTTTTCGAGTTACCATCCAACCCCACTTAAACGGGGTTTACCATATGGTCAATTTCTGAGACTCCAACATAATTTCTCCACATTAGGGGAGTTTTACCAGCATGCGGAAGGTTTACAGCGTTGTTTACTACTTCGGGGTTATCCTCATTCCTTGATAAAAGTGGCATATAAACGAGCCCGGTTTTCCCATAGAGAATGGCTACTTTTACCTCCCAGACCATCTCAACAGGTACAACCACTAGAAGATAAAATCATCGGTGTCCTTCCATATGTGGGTGGCATTTCTAAAGTTACAAAAATATTGCACCACCTCTGGCCGGTTCTGGGTTTACATCCCTGTTTTCAAAATAAATGCCTGATGATCGCCTATTCCAGAGGGTCCAACATACGAGACTTGGTGGTCAAGACTGCATCCCCAATGGAATGACCTCTATCTTCACATCTGGATCCCGGTCATTATGAATGTGGCTCATGCCGCTATTGTCTATCGGCCTTAGTTGGACCTGTTTGGACAGATGTCCATACTGCGGTTGTCTATAAATCTAAATGGTGCACTACCTGTGACTCCACCTTTGTGGTATATTTGATTATATGCCCTTGTTCCTTGTGTTGCATAGGTCATACCACTCGACGGGTTTAAATTTGCCTAGGTGAGCATGCCTCCCGGCTCCATGTGAAGACCCTTGCAGCACCTATGGTAGAGCACTGTCTATAAAGAACACACACCTTTGACCAACTTCGTTGGCGAATTTTGGACAGTATTCCGTTGGATCTTAGTGGAGGAGATCAGATTTCTAAGTTACAAAAGTTAGAACAAAAATGTATTTTTAAATTGGGGACAGTTTCTCCCTCTGGTTTAAACACTCACCTGGAATGGCATAGCATCACTTGATTTGTTGCTTTTAGATATTTTGGCCAAACCGGTTCCAGATCATGGCTGCTGTAATTCATCCAACCAATAGGAATGGGGGGGGGGGGGTCCCTTTTTCATAGGGCTCTCCCAGTTCGATTGGCTGAAGCATATGTCATCATTCCTCCCTTGACTATGCACCCTGGCTGCTGGTAGGTTTTATTATTTTGTCAGCACTTAAGTCACACACCGGTTCCTACAAAAGTTGAACGGCTCTGCTTTCTTGACATTGAAGCTTTAAATACTACAGGATCTTGTTTAAGCTGATGCAGTGTCAAGATTTTTCTGACCCGAAACATGCCACTTTGTTCATTGTAGACTCTGTGGTGTCTTTAAGCTTGTGGACAAAGCTTACAACATACAGCTAAGTGTTTTAAATCTGTTACACTGCTTCTGAATTAAATAAAAAGAGTAACCATGGCGAGGGAAAGGATTTGATTCCTCCTTCTTTTGAAGAATTGCTCTGACAAAAAGATAATAAAGGGTTCTTCTCTATCACGTCGGGTTTTTTTTTTCTGATTTATAGAATACTACGACATATGCACGCCACTGTGCCCATCTAGGAATGGGCAGTTACGCCTGTTGTAGAGTAGACATAACTTCCACAGCTAGACTCAGATGAATCTGTGTGCTTTATTCTATAACATAAAGCATGTGAATGCTTTACTTTATAGATTAGACCCAAAATACGCATATGCCAAGGCATTGTGCCTGCTTGCAAAGTACATCTGTGTTAGCTGTCATGTACTGTATATTGCTTCTGCATTCACTCTATAGGAAAATATTGGGTATGCTTCCCGCAGTTATCGCAGAGGCTTTCCAGTTACCACATGTTAATTGTGTGCCTAAGGAGCAGTACCTGCAAATTTGCATTGCAGTTTGGTAAAATGACCATATGTTTGCAGGAAAAGCCTAATTGACACCTCCAGTCTGCCTAGTTTCCCCAACTACCCTGCTTTGCCTATGTATATCTCCCTGCTGTCAGCTATACAAGACTGACCATTGGCAGAATACTTTGTCCTAGATAAGTCAGTTTTGTTCTCTTCCCTTCTTGGTCCTTTGCACTTACAGGTAGATACACATTCAGCTTTCCATCCCGACACTAGCATTCAGCCTCTCATTTCTTTCATCAAATTGCTTTTCATCCCTGCTCTTACCAGTGGCTTCTGTATAAGTCCCAAGAAGGGCCATATCTAGAGCTGTGAGAGCTTTGAGGCCGTACTGTGTGCAAGTACGAAAGGGATGCTGATATCATCACTGGGCTTCTAGAAAGCTCACAAAGAGTGAAATATTGAATGTGGCTGAGTGGAAGAGGGGCTCCAGATTGATTAGTTGCACAGGGTGTATTTCTAGGTTGGTATAGTCCTGGCCCCACACACATTTATATTCTATCACAGTTTGGGCTTTTACCTCTTCTGCTGGTAGGTTATTCCAGGGGCCTCTCAGTAGAAAAGTATTTCTCATATTTCCTCTAAGTTTTCTTTCTTCTTGCTCCATATCATGACCCTTATTTGTCCCATATTTGTTATATTTCTTCCTGCTTGGATAATTGCATCTTCTTGGAGACTACTAAATATTCAAATACCTCTAACATCTTTTTTTTTGTAACTTTATTTTTATACTGAAGATATTCAAAACAAAATTATTAGACCAAGTAGCTCAAAGATATCCATGATATACCGTAATCATGACAGTATGTAAGGAAAAAAAATTACAGCATGTAAAGTTGCAATAGGAACCAAAGGCTTAAATCTCCTTTAATTAAGTTACGGTGCTGAGTAAAAGTCTGTGAATCCCGCGGGATGATGTAGTTTAGCATAATTTATACTAAGAACATGCTTAGACCCTAATCTAAATCTTGATAAGAGAGAAAGATAACTCCACTGATTAAATAGCTCAGGGAAATTTTGTCCTTGTCAGTTTGACCCCTTAGCAGTGGTACCGTGAGACTACTGCTAGGGGTCATGGGAGGTAATTTGAAACCAGGACTCTGATGGAGCAGAAACAACTGGGGATTATTTCTTCTCCCCACTAGACCCCCAAGAACCCTTCATAAAAGCTGAGTGTAGGATTGGGGGTGGGGTACTTCCCTGGGAATCAAATGAGGAGGGGGGTCATCCAGGGAGGTGATGGATGTCTGCGGGTTCTTTGATGTCCTGAGGGGGTTTGGAGGGGGTACTGATGTTAAGTGGGAGGATTAGGGAGTACTGATAGTAAGAAGGATCGGAGGCTTGAAGGCTATCGCCGTTACACCTACACTTTCAAGCAGGTATTTATGCATATCTCAGGGTTGGTAAATGCTAGTGTCTAGAATTTTTAAGATCTATATGTATTCCCCTTGTAAAACGGGGAATACATGTCAATATTTTAAACCCTATCCATACCTTAACTTGCTTCCTTGCAATCTCTACATGGTATGAATCATCGTGTGTAAATACGGACTTCCTAAAGTCACTGTCTACACGTGTAAGCGATCTACACATTTAAAAGCTGCTAGTTACTTGCTGGGATGCTTCTAAAAGGATGGTTTCTTACTACCACATTAATTAAGCATCTGATTCTAATTAGCCAATTAATTCTGCTGAGCAGGGCCTGTGTTAGGGTTTCTGGTGCTTCCCTGAACCAATAAATTGGTGCCCCCTCCCTCATTATTATTAATGCTGGCACACCCCACCCCCTTTTTTCCCAAAACTCCTTTGTGAACTCTTCACATGATGCTAATATTCCTCCTTCAAGTCCAGTGATGCAAGAAAATTGCAGTGAAGGGGCTAATGCACAGCCACAATAAAAATAACTACTGAGCCATAAATACTTAGCATCATATCAACAGGCTGTGATAGTACAAGAGCATGCTCAATTTTAGATATGGATCAAAAGAAAACCACTCAGCTGTATGAACAGCTTAAAAATATTTTACTCATTGAAAAAATACGCAGGAACAAGATTTTGTACAGAATGTAGGAATCAAAAACATGATAACTGTACAGTCAATGTAATCTAGAAATTATAAGCAAAATTGGTATAATGTTGATGCAAAGAATAGTAACAATATAGGAAGACAGTGACAACATCAATATGTATCACAGGATATGTTTTCATTTCATGATCAAGCATGAGTTATTCTAGCTTTTTCTTGCTCTAGTTTCACCTCCTACTGACAGTCATGCAGACAATATACTGGCAGTAGAAAGTAAAGCTGGAGCAACAGAAAAGCAAAAATAACATGGCCACTTTCTGGCTGGACCAGAGCGCAAGTCCCATGCTTTTTCCATTATTCTTAGGCTTTCAGGATTTCTTATCCAAAATTATACTTTCCTCCAAAGTGAGATGAGAGAAAGAACTCTTACATGCAGGCACCTGCATTGTCCGCAGAAACTAACATAATAGCTCAACGCAAGTAGGGTGGGTGCGACTAACACCATCTCAGTGGGTGGCTTTAGTTGCTCCTGCAGTCATTTTGAAATATGGTAACTGTAGGGGATTTCAGCCGGTAATGCTGGTAATGTGACACACACATGTGTTACCAGCACAGAGCTTAGAAAACATGATGCTAAATGTTCCAAACAAAAAGAGGGATGTGACAACATCAGCGCAACAGCTCCCACTTCCACAAAAACAACAAGAGCAACTTGGCAGCCCCAACACAGCATTTTCCACCTTCAAAAAAACAAGAGTCTCAGTGGCCCCTACACAGCACTTTCCATTCTTAGAAAAAAAAGAGGTGGTTTGTGACCCCAACACAACACTTCCCATTCCAACATAAAAACCAAGAGGAGCATGGCATCTCCAGCATAACTCAAAAATGTCCACTAAACCAGCATTGTATTACTGTAAATATATATTCTGTAAAAAACAAAGGAAATGCAAGATGTTTGCACATCAATGAACTAAAAAAAAAAGCAAGAACCACAGCACAGTTTATAACACCAAATTATAAAATTATAAGTCATTTTATTTTGTTGTTATAAACTGCAATATGGTAATTGCTTTTTCTTTTTGAACATATATTCTGCATCCACAGGACCCCTCCCTCAACAGTGGGTGCAGAGAACAAGGCGGACATTCATCCACAAAATTCAATTTAAAAAAAAATCTGATTCTGGTCATCTCACTAACAACAACATAAACATTTTTCAATGCCAGGCATATTGTGAACTAATAGAAAACCCTGCAAAAGTCACTGAGGATCTATAGAGCAAATCTACCATACCAGCACAAACTTCCAAAACTCACACGAGGAGCCTACCCAGAAAAAAAGAGCACAATGAGCCCGATATTGAATTGAGCAGGCTATGCGCCGCTATGGCACATAGCTCTGCCCACTGATCCTTATTCAATGCTGCAGCAATGGCATTGAATATCTGAGGTTGCCGCACATGCCCCGGAATCGCCAAAGTTAATCAGGTAGTGGTGATATTGCACCGCAACCTAGTTAGTGTCTGTGAGTAAAACTAGGCCAGTTTTTGCTATGCCTAGTTTTCCCACTGAACGCTAAACGAGTAGCAGTACAATATCACCGCTACCTGGTTAGAGAGTCTCCACCTCCATTCCACCCAGAACGCCCCCAACATACCCGGACGCTAACTGCATAGCATCGGAGCATGTAGCAGGGTTAGAAGGGGATATTCAATGGCATTAGACGTGTGTCATTGAATATGCTGATTTAAGACATTTACACAGTTTACTGGGCTGTGAACCATGTAAATACCTTTTAAATATCAAGCCCTATAAATATAGCAATGGACTCTGGAACATCCAAACACCTAATTGAAAAGCTGAACAATTCAGATTACTACAGTGCAGATCCCTATGTGCAAACTCCATCTTAACCGAAAACCTGGCCTTGGTCATGCACTCAAAATACAGACCCTCACCAAGTACAGAATAAGGGCCCGATTCTAATCCCAACATCCATCTCCTTTGTACGTCCAGGCTGAGCCGGACATACAAAGGAGATTGCGATTCTGATCCTGTGGTGTGGCAGGTGCAGGCCTGTGATCCACGGTGTCTGACATAAGCAGGCAGGCCTAACTAGCTTGACCTGTAAATGAAGCCTGTGGAGAGGCACATAGGAATTGCACATCCCCCAACATGCTGCTATTGTAGGATAGAACTCTGTAAGAGAACTAAACTAACTTAGGTAAGCAAAACTGAGAGATGGAAAAATACAGAAAAACATGTTTAAAAGTTACTGATAAGAAAAAGAACATCTGCAAGGAATATAATTGGGAGTGCTGACAGATGAGTTGCAGAGCCCTGCTCCCCTGCATGCACAAATTGGCTCTATGGCCTTGAGAGTATGAAAGTAACAAGTTGATGAATTGACCATTGTAATTGGGACTAGAAGGGGGGTATGCAGGTGCCATGCCCACTGAAGGAACATAATTGGATAGACTTATCAGTACCGGGACCAATGGAAGGGGTACGGGAGGTACGGGAGAGTACCGGGACCAATGAAATGTTTTTCTATACCTAGAATGGAACAGAAGTCTATAAAAGTTGTTGTAATGCTAGGAAACTTTGCTCAGCCATTTTGAAATTGACTTGCTTGAGACTTGTGCACAAATAAATGATTTGGACCTTCTGAACAGACTCCTGGTATCATTGGTTTGTCTGCGCTTTGCTGCTACATATTCTTGGTGCATTGGCCGGGAAGTTGTGGAATCAAAGTGTATATAGGGCAATATACCACGACTTTCCGCCTCTATAGGCTTGGTCCTGCCGGGATCGCGCCCTTCCGACGAGGGCTGCTCCCTGGCGCCGCCGGTCCCTTGTATCGGACGGAGCTGGTCGGACCTCGGCGGGTGCCGGGCCCGGCTGGAGCCAACGCCTCGAACCCGAGTGAGGGGAGTCCGAGGTCCAACTCATGCGCCTGCTTGGGAAGTTTGAGGACTGGATCCGGTGAGTATAGTTTTGATTTGGTGTCTAGACAGATATAGAAAGAGCAGTACTGCCATTGGAATTTGGAATTTGTAATCTCGAGATATTGGGAATTGGTAAGAGAGCATGATCACCTCTCAAGGAAGGGCCGAGTAACCCCGCATGGGAATTCGCCGGGTGAAACCCTCATCCTTTTTGTAATTGGGAAAAAGACTAGTCAGAATAGATAGAAACGAATGCATTCTGGGATACGTTGCTAGCATGATTGTGTGAACGAAGTGTGAATGAGAGGTCTGGCAGCACGGACCAAGTGAAGGCGGACCCCTGAGTAGCGCATTTCCTGACCGGGCGACCGCGTTCAGGTCGCAAAAAGGGGGAAGCGATTGTCGTCTTGTCTTGTTATTTGTACTCCCTATACGTTTCCAGGGCCGTGAGGACCCCTTACCCACGGTCCGCCCTCCTTTTCCCTTTTGTCTGTTGTTGCGCGCACACATCGAAATGGGAGGGGCGGGGTCTACTAGAAACACTCCATTAGAATGTATGATCGCACATTTTAAAGAGGGATATTCAGGAGATTATGGTATTAAAATGACAGCAGCCCGTTTGCAGATTTTGTGTACTAGGGAGTGGCCCGATCTAGACCCCATCTGGCCCCGAGAGGGAACGTTTAATGTAGAGATTATTCAGTCAGTACACCGTAGAGTGCGGATAGCGCACCCCGATCAGTACCCCTATATAGATTCCTGGTTAAGCATTTGTGAAGATCCGCCCCCCTGGGCGCAGCGCTGTTATGAGGAACAGTGCAGGATAATGTTAGCGAAAACAGATTCTAGACAGAAAACGGAACAGCCTAAAATGAAAGAGCAGGATAAGAAGTCCAGGAAGAAGCCCATCCTGGTAGATCCTGATTCCCCGGAGATAATTCTCAGACAGCCCCGAACCCCAGGTCCGATAAGAGTAGCCCGGCGTCCTACCCCAGAACCCCAGAGACGGCGGGAGCGGGACCCAACCCCTGAACCCCCTCCTGGAGGGCAGAGAGAGGAATTAGCGGAAGAAGAGGATGCTATAAAAAGCGAGTCAGAAGTAGAGGGAGAAGAGGAAGAAAAAGAGAATGCCCAAAGCGAGGAAGATAACGTACAAAAGACCCAAGTGGTTGCTAGTGCCAGCGAGCCAGCAAAAGATACACCCAAAGTGAAACCTGTTGAGAAAGCGAAAGTAATCCCTGGAAAGATAGTTAAGAAAACAGCCCTTAGATCCCAGAAGACAGCTCCCGCCAAGATGCTACCTTTACGGCAAGTCCCGGGAGTGCCCATAAAGAATGATAATGAGGAGGTGGTAGCGGGACCCTTAACTTATGTGTATATCCCTTTCTCCACAACTGATTTGTTAAATTGGAGGTCGCATTATGCCTCCTATACTAGTAAGCCCCAGGAACTGACAGAATTGGTAACTACCATTATGGAAACCCACCAACCCACCTGGCCAGATTGTCGCCAGCTCCTGACCACCCTATTCACGACAGAGGAGCGAGCACGAATTAGAAAAGCAGCTATTGAGTGGATGGCAGATAACCCTGTAGCCCCGGGACAGGGACTGGGCAGAATAGACTATCGGGAAGCGGCCCAGAGAGAATTCCCAAATGAAGACCCCCATTGGGATCCAAATACAGATGAAGGATTCACAGCCCTAGCCCGTTTTCGCCAAGGCTTTTTACAAGGCCTGAAAAGGGGGGGCCAAAAAGCTATGAACCTTTCCAAAGTTGCAGGAGTTATCCAAGGTGTAGATGAGAGCCCAGCAGATTTTCATGAAAGACTAACTGAAGCATACAGAATGTATACTCCCTATGATCCCGAGGCACCAGGAAGTTTATGTATGGTGAATTCTGCTTTTGTAAACCAGTCTCAACCAGACATCAGACGTAAATTACAGAAGTTAGAAGGGTTTGCGGGCATGAATGCAACACAGTTACTGGAAGTCGCTCATAAAGTGTATGTGAATCGTGATAATGAAAGACAGAGAGAATGTGATAGAAAGATGAAGAAGAAAGCTGATTTCTTGGCTGCGGCCATAGTTGAACAGAAAAGGAGGTGTCCCTAGTCGACGGAGCAGAGGAAGAGGGCGGGGTCAAGGCGGAGGCCGGACCCAGAAGCTAGGCGTGAACCAATGCGCCTACTGTAGAGAGGAAGGACATTGGAGAGATACGTGCCCGCAACTCGAAGACGCCCAGCAAGATGACGACAGCAATCATCAGTGGCGAGAAGAAAGGCGAGGCTATCCCCGAAACCGCGGAGGAGCCAATTGAGAACAATTCCAGCGAGAAAGAGGAGGAGGAGCCATTCAAGCATTGGCCACAACGATCCATGATGAAAATGACGTGGATTAGGACAGACTGGGCTCCAAGTTTGCTTTAGGTCTCCAGGAGCCTATGGTCGGAATACAAATAGGAGACCAAGTTATGGACTTTATGGTTGATACTGGAGCACAACATTCAGTAATAGACAAAAAGATAGCCCCATTTTCTACAAAAGCAGTCACCATTATAGGAGCAACTGGTGCCAAAGCTACAAAATCTTTTCTTCAGAATCGTATATGCAGTCTAGGAGGACAGCAAATAACTCATCAATTCCTTTATATGCCCGAATGTCCAGTACCACTACTGGGACGAGATATGTTGGCCAAGCTTCAAGCACAAATATCTTTCTCTGAAGAAGGAGAAATGCAAATGACAGTAAATCCCCAAGCCAAACCAGCAGGAATAATGCTGCTGACAGTTCCCCGAGAAGAAGAATGGAGGTATTACATTGATGACTCTATCCAAGACACCTATTTTGAACAAACTTTAAAGAACATTCACGCACCACCTGGAGTATGGGCAGAAGGCAGTCCCCCAGGCCTAGCCAAACATATAGCTCCAGTGATTGTAACCCTCAAGCCTAGTGCTACACCAGTACACGTCAAACAGTACCCTCTCCCAAGAGCTGCAATTGAAGGCATTCATCGCCACTTGCAAAGATTGCTCGAGTATGGCCTACTGAAAGTATGTCAATCCCCCTGGAACACTCCACTTTTGCCAGTAAAGAAGCCTGGAACGGATGATTACCGCCCAGTACAAGACTTAAGAAGAGTAAATGATGCAGTTGAAACTATACATCCAGTTGTACCCAATCCTTACACTCTTCTAGGACTGATACCTGCTGAAGCTACCCATTTCACTGTACTGGATTTAAAAGATGCATTCTTTTGCATAAGATTAGCCCCTGTAAGTCAAATATTGTTTGCATTTGAATGGCAGGACCCCATCTCTGGAAGAGGGGGCCAACTCACCTGGACAAGATTACCCCAAGGATTCAAGAATTCGCCTACCATCTTTAGTGCTGCACTGAATCAAGACCTTTCAAGCTACCCAGTGGCCCCGGGGAAGAGAGTGCTTCTCCAATACGTGGATGATTTGCTGATAGCTGCCATATCAGAAAGTGAATGTATACTAGCCACCAAAGATCTCTTGCAGTTACTAGATGAAGCTGGATACAAAGTTTCCAGAGCAAAAGCACAGCTATGCCAAAAAGAAGTGAAATACTTGGGTTTTCGTATAACCCAAGGAAGCCGAAGATTAGGCAGAGAAAGAAAAGAAGCAGTATGTAGAATTCCAACTCCAACAACCAGAAAGCAAGTCAGAGCCTTTCTGGGAGCGGCAGGATATTGCCGAATCTGGATACCCAACTTTGCCCAAATTGCCAAACCACTGTATGAAGCCACAAAAGGAGAAGAGAAGTCGCCACTGGAGTGGGGACTTGAGCAGGATACAGCCTTCAAGAAGTTAAAGGAAGAATTGATGTCATCACCAGCACTTGGACTACCAGATGTCCACAAGCCTTTCCACTTGTTTGTACATGAAGCACAGGGAAATGCCTTAGGCATGTTGACTCAGAAATTGGGAAATTGGGAACGACCTGTAGCATACCTATCGAAACAGTTGGACACTGTGGCCAAAGGATGGCCACCTTGCCTGAGAGCAGTTGCAGCTACAGCATTATTAGTGAGTGAAGCAGACAAGCTCACACTAGGACAAAACATACGAGTCACTGTGCCACATGCAGTCCTTGCCCTTATGGAACAAAAAGCAAATTATTGGCTCACCAATTCTCGAATGCTGAAATACCAGAGCATGTTATGTGAAAACCCACAGATACAACTGGAAGTGAGTCATGCCTTGAACCCAGCCACCTTGATACCCATCAGTGAAGAACTCCCAGAACATGACTGTATCGAAGTCATGGAAGCTGTGTTCTCCAGTCGACCCGACTTGACAGATGTGCCCATAGACAATCCTGACCAAATCTATTATGTTGATGGGAGCAGTCTCATCCTTGACGGATGACGCTGTGCTGGATATGCAGTCGTCACTCAACACGAAATAGTTGAATCATCAGCTCTAGCCTCAGGCACATCAGCTCAGAAAGCCGAATTGATAGCACTCACCAGAGCATTATTGTTAGGAGAAAAACTTGTGCTAAATGTATATACAGATTCCAAATATGCCTTCACCACTCTGCATGCCCATGGAGCTCTCTATAAAGAATGAGGGCTCATCACATCCGGAGGAAAATCAGTCAAATATGGTCTCGAGATATTGATGCTACTTGATGCAGTTTGGGCCCCAACACGTGTAGCTGTCATGCATTGTAGAGGACATCAAGCAGGAAAAGGAGAAGTTGCCCGAGGAAATAGATTTGCAGATGCTTCAGCCCGACAAGCAGCTATGACAGGACAGATTGCCCCACAAGCTATGCCAATGCAAGCAGCATTATTTCCAGTACCTCTGAATTTATGGACACCACGATATACCACCAAAGAATTGGATTACTACTGTAACAAAGAAGATGGAGTACTGAAAGATGGATGGATTGAGCTGCCACCAGAAGAGGGCAGTCAACCCCCTGGACGAATAGTAATTCCTGAACTGCTAGGACCATCCTTTGTCAAAGCTTTCCACGAAGCGACCCACTAAGGGAAAAGTGCTATGGAAAAAGCACTCAGACCACATTTCTACATCCCTCTATTGACAACCATATCAGCTTCAGTAGCACGTCAATGTCTAACCTGTGCCAAAAATAATGCCAAGCAAGGCCTTATAACGGCACCCCGAGTTCAGTCAGGAGATGTCACCCCCATGCACAACCTCCAAGTTGATTTTACCGAAATGCCAAGAGCCAATGGATACCATTATCTATTAGTATTAGTTTGTACTTTCTCTGGGTGGGTAGAAGCCTTCCCAACCAGAACTGAGAAAGCCCGAGAAGTTACCAAAGTCTTAATGAGAGAGATTGTCCCTAGGTTCGGAATTCCAGCAGTAATAGGGTCAGACAATGGACCCTCATTTGTCTCCCAGGTCACTTAACAGTTAGAAAAAGCTTTGCAGATACAATGGAAACTCCACACTGCATACAGACCCCAGAGTTCAGGGAAAGTTGAGCGAATGAATCGTACCCTAAAATCCCAAATGTCCAAGCTTTGCCAGGAGACACACTTGAAGTGGCCCCAAGTTCTCCCCATAGCTTTACTCAGAATATGCTCAGCTCCTGTAAAGTCAACAGGATTTTCCCCTTTTGAAGTTCTGTATGGTAAACCCCCCACCAATAGTGCAGGGAATTAAAGGAAATTTAGCCCAAATTGGTTCAGAAGTAACCAGACAAGAACTCCTAGCTCTTAGTTTTGTTCTGCAGACTCTCCATGCGTGGATCCAAGACCAGTTGCCCATCAACTTGACGGAACCCTTGCATCCCTATCAGCCTGGTACCTCGGTGTGGATCAAAGATTGGAAGAAGACACCGTTGGAACCCCATTGGAAGGGACCGTACACCGTCATCCTGTCTACCCCAACTGCAGTAAAGGTAGCCGAGATCGACGCCTGGATCCACCACAGCAGAGTCAAGCCCGCCGCTGATCCTGAACCTGAGCAGTGGACAGCAGAACAGCATCTTGATGCACCCTTGCGAGTTACTCTGAGACGGCAACCAGCAACTTAGACACTTCATCACAGTGCTTTGCAGTAGCCAAGTCTTTCGAAGAGGATTGCTGTTTTCCATACAGCAACAGTTTTGTTTCAACGAACCCAATTTGCGTGCAATTTGGCACATTACTTTGATACTATATTGATTAGCCAGACTTCACAAACCAACTGAAATTGCTAATCAGTTGGTTAATGTGTACTGGACAACCTGAGGATCTTCAATCAACACTCAGCACCCGTTAAATTGCTTCATTAGCAAACGGGACGAAGAAAAGAGAACGTCGTGATCAAGATCAGCAAGCTGAGGATTCAGAAGAACTCCAATCAACATCAACATGCATCTTTACTTTTGCTTTGCTTTGGTTGCCTTCTTTGGAGGTTTTGAACAGACTTATGCTTTACCTCCATGCACTGCTTGCATTACTTCTACTTGAACTGGACTGAAAGTAACTCAGACTTTGATTTACCACTCGTACTATACCTGCAAGGGAAAAGTGACTCGGTGTGTTTATAACACCACTGAACTAAATATTTGCACTTATGGCAAGATTAGAGCATGCTATAATCCGCATCAGAATCCATCCTATTACACATTGGAAATAAGATGGAAGGATGCAGATGGACCTATACTAGCTGCTACACCACCACTTAAGGACATTACTAAACCTGCTGTTTTGAATTTTGATGCATGTAATGCCATTAACAGAGATAGTTATTCCACCTGTGGTACTTGGGAGAAAGCGTATCGAAATGACCATAAGTACATGTGTCCAGAAGGTGCCACAGGATGGTGGAAGTGTACAGGTAAACGGGATCAGGCTATAGTACTGCACCAGCAGCAGATTACTATTGCCCGTATTGGGGATGTGTTTTTTATGCTACCTGGAATAATGGTATAGTTGATGAGAAGATAGATAAACGAATGGCTACCTTAACCAAGCCAACCACAAATGATAAATGTCAGAAAGATGCTTGTAACCCCTTACACTTACGTATACATAATCCCTATGCTTGGAAACAAGGATACAAGTTTGGTTTGCGGATTGCTGGAGGGGCAGTAGATCCAGGAACCATTGTGTATATTAGATTGAATACCCAAGCTCACAAGTCATCCAAATATCATATCCATAATACCTTCTATGAAGCCTTGCATGTAAATAAGTTTGAGATCCCTCATCCCTCACAGAATCTATTTCTAGAATTAGCCGGAGCAGTAGTATCTAGTCTTAAAATCTCAGATTGCTATTTCTGTGGCGGAACCCAAATGGGAGACCAGTGGCCATGGGAAGCCCAAGAATTGAATTATTCTTTGATTTACAATCAGACTGAATTACACAAGACTACCAGTGAATGGGTGTTAGCGCACTCAATCGTTGGACGTCTTTGCTATGCCAGAACTGGACCCCAGTTCACCCAAAAGGTAGGACAGCTGGTCTGTCTTAGCCAGAAGTACTATAATGCCACGACCAAAAAGACAGCATGGTGGTCAGGAATCAGACACCCTGAACCTCCTAACCCATTAGCCAGATTTCCTGAACTTGCAGATTTATGGACTAACCTTGCCAAAGTCCATGCCTGGCAAGTCCCACCTGGCCTATATTGGATCTGTGGAAACCGAGCGTATGCCCAACTCCCACCACAATGGGGAGGAACATGTGTCTTAGGAACCATCAGACCTTCTTTCTTTCTTTTAAACACTGAACATGGAGAACAATTAGGATACCCTGTATACACTACCCACCGACACAAAAGAGCATTAAGACAGAAAAGAGAAGCCTTACAGATAGGCAAGTGGGAGAAGTGGCAAGGGGATGATTGGCCACCAGAAAGAATCATTGAGTACTATGGGCCTGCCACTTGGAATGATGATGGTATGTATGGTTATCGCACTCCAATCTATATGATTAATCGTATTATTCGCTTACAAGCAGTAGTTGAAATAATAACCAATGAAACTAGTCATGCTCTTACGCTCTTAGCTAGACAAAGTACTCAGATGCGCACTGCAATATATCAGAACCGCTTAGCACTTGATTATTTGTTAGCAGCAGAAGGAGGAGTATGTGGTAAACTGAATTTAACTAATTGCTGTTTGAAAATAGATGATAAAGGTCAAGTAGTTGAAGAAATTGCTAAAGATATGCAAAGACATGCTTATGTGCCAGTACAGACTTGGCACTCATTGAAATTCCCTAACTGGTTTGCTAATCTTTTCTCCTGGCTGGGAGGATTTAAGACCTTCATTGTCTTAGTACTAATTCTTGTTGCTGTTATTTTCTTATTACCATGTTTAATCCCATGTTGTATGCGTTCCATTCATAATGCTATTGACAGTACAGTAGAGCGGAAGACCGCAACTAAAATAATGGCTTTATATAAAGCCAGCCCTAGTCGTAATCCTTCAATCATGATGTGATTCTTCAAAAGGTGATTTAATTCTCACACCTTATTAAGTAATAGGGTGAGATTAATCAAAGGGGGGAATGTGGCAGGTGCAGGCCTGTGATCCACGGTGTCTGACATAAGCAGGCAGGCCTAACTAGCTTGACCTGTAAATGAAGCCTGTGGAGAGGCACATAGGAATTGCACATCCCCCAACATGCTGCTATTGTAGGATAGAACTCTGTAAGAGAACTAAACTAACTTAGGTAAGCAAAACTGAGAGATGGAAAAATACAGAAAAACATGTTTAAAAGTTACTGATAAGAAAAAGAACATCTGCAAGGAATATAATTGGGAGTGCTGACAGATGAGTTGCAGAGCCCTGCTCCCCTGCATGCACAAATTGGCTCTATGGCCTTGAGAGTATGAAAGTAACAAGTTGATGAACTGACCATTGTAATTGGGACTAGAAGGGGGGTATGCAGGTGCCATGCCCACTGAAGGAACATAATTGGATAGACTTATCAGTACCGGGACCAATGGAAGGGGTACGGGAGGTACGGGAGAGTACCGGGACCAATGAAATGTTTTTCTATACCTAGAATGGAACAGAAGTCTATAAAAGTTGTTGTAATGCTAGGAAACTTTGCTCAGCCATTTTGAAATTGACTTGCTTGAGACTTGTGCACAAATAAATGATTTGGACCTTCTGAACAGACTCCTGGTATCATTGGTTTGTCTGCGCTTTGCTGCTACAGTGGGGCACGTCTAGCCCCACAGGATCAGAATTGCGAACATGTCTGTACATGCAGGCTGGGACTGCAATTCAGTCCCAGCCTGCCTGTACAACCATAGCCCAACTAACTCAGCCAGGGCTTGTAAATGGAGCCAGGGCGCCATGGCGTCCTGTTGCCATGGCACCGCAGCTCCATTTAAAAGCTGTGATGCTTCCCGCTGCTAAAAAAGTTAATTCCCCACAGCCTGACGCCCGATCCGGCCTCCTAAGGCCAGGGTTGGGCTGCGAGGTATTAACTTTGCGCTCTCTAGCCCCTTCGTGCCCCGAGCTTGCCGGCGGTGAAATAACTTCCCTGGCTAGCTGGCCCTGGACGTCCAGGGCCGGCGACAAACCGACTGCCTGCCCACTCTCCACCCTGGGCCGCCTCTTCCCCGCCCCCGACTAACTTTCCCACACAACTGGCGGACAAGTTAGTAGGGACATGCAGCCAACACGTATAGCCCCCTAAGTGACCACAACCTAAAAATAAAAATATGTAGATAAATATTAAACTGCAACCCCAAGAAGCCAGATTCTGCATACAATGCAGCACTAGAGAAAGAGAAAAAGATGCATTTCCCTGTACTGTATAAAATATAAAGAACGCAAAGTCTAATCATTAAATTGAAAATAAACGTTTTTATTCTACCTTTGTTGTCTTGCCATTTTATTCTCTGATCATGCTGGTCCCAATCTGAGGTTTCTGCTTCCCTCTTTCTTCTCTTAGCTCTCTTTCTATGGTCTCTAGTCCATTGGCCATTTATTGTTTCCTCTTTTGTTTTCTTCACTTTTCCCCTTCCCCTTCAGCTTTCTTCCATTTATTCTTCTCTCTTTCTGTGCACTGAGATTTCACTGCTCTTTCTTACTATCCAGTCCTCAGTCTCTCTCTTTTCAACCCTCACACCAGTCCTCCCATTCCCCACCTCTATTTTCCTGGTCCATTATTCCCCAGTCTCACTCACTCTCTCTCTCTCTCTCTGTGTCTCTCTCTCCCCATCCAGTGTCTCTCTCTCTCTTTTCCTCCACCAAGTATCTACTACTACTACTATTTAGCATTTATATAGCGCTACCCACGCAGCGCTGTACAGAATCTCTGCTCTTTCTCTCTCCCTATCCTTCCATGTCTGCCCACTCCCTTCCTATTCTCCTGGGTCCAGCATCTCCCCCCATCTCTGTATCATACCACCCCCTGACTTTTACCCCCATGTCCTGCATCTCTCCATCTCTTTCCATCTTCTCCCCTCCCTATTACCCCCATGTCCTGCATTTCCCTCTCCCCTTATTACTCCCCAACCTAGCATCTCTCCTCTGTCTCCCTCTGCCTTCCCCCATACCCAGGATCTTCCTGTAGTCTCCCTATAACCCATATCCAGCATCACCACTCTATCTCCCTTTCTTACTTATCCCTATGTCCATTCTTCCTATGTCCCTTCCCGTTTCCAGCATCTCCCTTTATCTCCCTAGCTCCTTCCACCTCTAATTTGTCCCCTCTTACTTCCTATTCCACCAATGCATCCAACATCTCCCGTTTGCCTCCCAGTGTCCCGCTAGTTTCAGTATATCTCCTCCAACTCCTAATGCACCCCCTGTCTACTCCCTCCCTTCACAGCCAAGAGAGAGCTGAGCCTGCCCACGAGAGTAGCGTGTCCTGCAGGCAGAGGATCTTTAAAGCCACTGAGGGCTGAGACTGGCAGCGATTGCAACAGAGAGAGGGCCGAGTCTGCCCATGGGAGTAGTGTGCCCTGCAGACAAAGGACCTTTAAGGCAGCAATCATGGTGGAGAGTGGGCCAAGGCTTCCCACCAAAGTAGTGTGTCTTACAGGCAGAGGCTGTTTAAGGCAGTGCAACTTTGCACAGCCTCTGCCCATGGGTCATGCTGGTCCCACGCGCAGGCTTTGTTTCTCTGGCCGCACTTGTCTTCCTGCTTGGGAGTGGGGGCAGAGAGTGACAGTGCCCTCTGGAGATCAGTGCCCCCTGCCTGCTTACCCCACTTACCAGGTAAAGCTGGCCCTCTGTGCTGAGGAAGTCAAAGGTTCACCCACTGTTTTACACACTGATTAGTCTTAATTTTCCTACATTGTGTCTCAAGAACTATATATTTTGTTCAATTTATACCCTTTTTATTGCATACAGAAAAATTTGTTTCAGTTAAATAAGGATATCACAGTAAGAACTTGTAATTCTTATTATTATACCTGGGTTCCGGAAGTTCTTTTCTCTTCTCTGTCTAACATCAGTTTCTAAGCAGGTTAAAGTGGTTGAAGCCTAAATGAAAAAGAAAGCTCAATATATAAATTAATTTTTAAAATTAAAAAATAGAGAGAAAGGCGATTTTAAAAACTTCAGAAACTGTCAATCCAAGAATGCTAAAAATGGATCTCAGGTCTTGTTCCTGTGAAACAGTGCTCAAGACCGCAATAGATGCAAAATATGTCAGCTAGATTACTATTAAGAATGCACATTACAGAAAGGATTACCCCCTTCCTAATACCATTGCAGTGGTTGCTGGAACAGGCCAGCTTTATTTTAAATTATTATGTCTGATTTACAAAATCTTAATTGAAAAGTTCCATTATATATATCCAAAATGATAGAGATTTACCATGCAAATGGGGAATTATGCTCCGTGGATAACACTGAGATATCCTTGCGTAGGAAATTTCCACTGGATAAAAACAGTGGAGAAATTGTTTCATTTTAATTTAGCAAATAAGTGGCATGCCTTACTCGTTTTAAAGAGAAAAGAGAGCAGCTACCAGATTAGACGACGAGTAAAAACATTTCTATTTCACACATTTTTCTCTATGGACCATTAATAATTTACTGAGATGGGACAAAGTAATTGTTATTTGATTAGAAGTTAGATTTTGGCTGATCATTGTGGGATTGCATGTCTATGTAGCTCTGTAATTGTTTTCACTGTTGATGCTTATTCTATTGAGGGCTGGCCCCAGAATAGAATAAGCTCATCAGACTTTAAGCTTTACACCTCCCCACCCCCCCGGCTGTCAAAATGTATTGTTTAGCTATGAACGCTCTGTTCTTTGCCATCTCAACCCCCCCCCCCCCTCCCTCCACAAAGTTGCCATCTTAGGCGACTACCTAGTTTGACTAATGGATGGGCCAGCCCTGGTTCTATGGAAACATGCATCTTTTATTTGTAATCCACTCTAAACCAGTTTGGTAAAACAGATTAGAAATATTTGTAATTGTATTAAATTCATTCTTATGTATCGTTACCAAATCTGAACATGGTATCGATTTCCCTCCAGAATTTCTTGGAAGATTAAGAAAAAATCTTTTTGATTCTATGAGGGTCAGGGTGCCAGAAACACATTAAGCCATTTTCCAAAAGAAAGGAGGCCAGGAGCTCAGGAACACTACAGGCATCCTCATTGGTGCTCACAAATATGGTGCAGATCTTTCGGTGCAGCCCCAGGATGCTAGGGGGGCAGCACTGTGCGATTGTGGCCATTTTGTGGATCAGTGATGCCTGGGGCAGGAGCAGGGAGGACCACTCCTGCTCTTGGTGACCACTGCACCACCAAGGATGATTAAGGTAATGGCTTGGGAAGGTGGAGGATGAGGGCCCCCTTAGACTGACTGACCAGCCAGGATTTAGAGTTTTGAATGAAGGTGAGGGGTGGGGGGGGGAGGTCCAGGCCCCAACTGACTAGCCGGGTTTTTATTGAACACAGAAGAGGCAGGGCTTTGGGCAACCATCTGACTAGCCGGGATGTTGGTGTTTGTCAAGGGGTGCATCGATCCCCCCAGACAGTTCCCAATGGGGATCAGGAGTTGTCTGTGGGGGATCGGTGATAAAGGGGGGGATGCCACACTTTTGATGATTATGTGCCATGGATCTGTACACCTGTAACATTGACAATATTGAGAGATCGGGGGAGAGGGGGGCTGACAGTGCTTGGAGAGAGTTTAATAGTGATTGGGAGAACAGAGCTAGTAAGATCTTTGTCCACCTCTTCGCTACCTGTCCTCCCCTTGCACTGACCACAGAGACGTGCAATCCCTGTATCAGCAGGCACCATGGGACTTCCCACACTACCTAACGATGCAGGTATCACGGTTCTCTGCAGTAAGTCCAAAACCTCCCCGGTATCTGTAGGGGTAAAGATAGAAATTCCCCCTGCAGATACCATGGAGGTTTTGGATTTACTACAGGTCTTTTGCAAGGCTATCGCAGTTTAGTATATATATTGCAGTTTAGTATATGTATGCCCCTAACAATCTGCCCATTTAGTATGAGAATATCATCCCAGGAGAACTCTAAAAATGCTGACACATCCAAGCTGTCCCATAAAATCCATTCCTCCACTTTCTTCATTCTCTAGGAATTTCCCTGTAAGCAAATAATACATTTTCAAGATGTCAGTTGCTTCCTCATTAGACATTTTCAATATGTTCCTCAAATGAATTTTCCACAACTCAAGAGTGGCAAAAGTGTTGTTTTGAAAAGTTCATGAGCCTCAGATTTTTCTTCCTAGCTATATTCTCTTGGGACACTATTTTATTATGTAATATTAAACTGTCCTGGATAGAAGCCACCCTCACAGCCTGAAAAGTCATTTGAGTCCCCAGTGATTTATTTTTGTTCTCTATTTTTGCCTCTTGTCGGCTTTTGAATTTCTTCAGAATGTAACTATCTATCCTTTTCTCTCTAGTCTTATTCTATTTCAGCTCTCTCATTACTAACTCAGGTTTCTTTTTTTATGTAGACCACATTGATATGATGCAATGAAAGGCAGTATATGAAACCAACAAAGAATAGAACAGAATGGCATATTTGTTGTTCCAATGCCCCCTGTCTGCAATCATGTTCTCCAAATTTGCCCGCTGTCTCTTTAGGAAAAGCAGAATTTGAGCACTAGAATCATGAAGGATGTCTTCCTTCCTAATCACAGACTCCCAAATATTCTCTCAAGATGTCTTCTTGGCCAGTGTTGAGGCTCTTACCATCCCCCAAAAAAGGGAAAATTACATTTGGCAAGGAATAATTCAACAAGTTAAGAAAGCCACCATCAACCTACTCCAAGACATTGCTGGATCCTTTGGTCTTGAAGCACCAACATCTTTCAGCAAAATAGCCCATTCTGACATCACACTAGCTGCATCTCCACTACGTCCTTCATTGGCATCTGTTCACAGACAACTCATGACTCTGTGGCCTCTGTGCTACCTCATAGCCTCCAGTCCCTGCACATCAATCGCCTTGACCTCCCCTCTCTTGCCCGTGCCCGCCTGGAGCAAAGCCGGCATTCTACCTTCTTTTTCTAGCCCCATCACTATGGAATTCCCTTCCTCCCCTAATCCGTCAAGAAGAATCATTTCCCAAATTCAAGTCTTTCCTGAAAACCCACCTCTTCTGTATTGCCCTTGACCTCCCTTTCCCTGACCCCGCTGTTTCCACCTCTCCTTCCACTTAGGCTCTTTTCTCTTTAGTCCTGTATGGGTGTGAACTTTCCTGTCTGGCATTGTACGTAGTTCCTTTTCTGTTTCTGGCTTTTCTTATATATATCATTGTTATGTAAACTGCCCAGATGGCTTCCGTTGGGTGGTCTATCGAATGTTTTAATAAAGATAAAGATAAAGAAGTGCACTTAGATTTTGTGAACATAATTATAGCTCTTTTAAGTCCACCTATTATTTCAGGCCTAAAACAAATATTTCACTCATTTAAAAATTGTAAACTAATATACTCTAAAATCCCAAAGAATAATTGGGACCTCAAAGACATCTCTTACTTTTAATATTTTGACTATATTAAGCTTCTATGTGTGAAGATTATGCTACACGTCCTCAGCCATTTTGGTAGTCCTTCTCTAAATGACTTCCTTCTTCTTAAGGGTTAATTTTATAAAAGCTTTTCATACGTAAGGCTGTTTTATACAAGGAAAAGGTCTTTTCTAAAACTGTACAGTGATTTATATATACAGGGTGGCCCAAAAAAGTGAGAACATCTCGTAGCATATAAGTTATTTAAAATTTTAAAAAGACAGATGTAAACGATTGACAAATTTTAAAAAAAAGATGGCGACCAGAAATTGTCAAAATAAAGGCATTATATAGCTAAAAAAGGTAAATAAGTAAACTAAGCTTTTAATTTACGAGATGTTCTCACTTTTTTTGGGCCACCCTGTATATACATATTGGTATACACGCCAGCAAGATGGCACATTCTTTTATGCATGTTAACAAAAAATGCATGTCAACAAAATTTCCTATATCATTTCATATCTTTTTCAAATGAAAATGAAAAAAAAAAATTTCATCACTTCCCATCTGTTGAACAATAGTGCATTCTGTGAGCAAACAGTGCATACTATTGAGCTGTAGAATGGACTATGAGGCCATAATGCACACTATTAGGCAACAGTGTGCTCTATTTGTGCATGTGTGAATAGTGTGTAATATTGCATCATAATGTGCACTTTGACTCTAATGTGTACTATTTGCACATAGCACACACTATTGCTCAATAGTATGAACTATTAAGTGATAGTGTGCACTATTAACGACAGACAGGAAGTGGCAAAATTAAAACCGAACAAAACAAAATGAAATGAAAAATTCTGCAAACAACATGGAAAACTAAACAAAACAAAACATTTTGGCCTGCCTACTTCTAGTAGTTATTCCCAGAGGCATAGTTTGGGCAGAATAGTAGGGGTAGAGTTGTGATGTATGTGTATATCTTAAAAAATATGTAAGTACCTTTCAGCAGGTAGAAATGTGTGTGCTTGTGTTTCTGTACTATTGGGATCGGATCTATGAGGCTATGTTTTGTAGGCACATAGATCCTTTCTAAATTAATAGACGCCTTTTTAGTACTTCTCACATAGATGGCTTATAAAATCAGGGCATCGATGCCCTTGCTATACTCTGGCATGTAATATGTCTTTTCTGCAAGTGATACCTCTCCTTATCTATACAAGCTAACTGCTAACTTTCCCTACTGCTTTATTACAATGACTAGTAACTATCAGATCATATATTGATTTTTCCTATTTAAAAATTGCTAATTTTTGTCCATTTCATTGATAAGCGTCTTATAGAAATTTGCATCCCAGATCCAAAAACTGCACATTCCTTAGTCTGATGTAAATAATGTATGAATATCAGGAGAAGGACTAAGAGAATTGAAAGGGAAATGAAAGATTTAAATAATTACAAACCAAAGACTGCAGACATCTATTTTAAGAGTGAATCACAAATGAAATAGATTAGCAATCACTGTGGGTGATAGGTTAGTGAGCACATTAAGAGCTAGCAAAATCTTAAACTATGCATTTTAAGTGACAGGATGATACCAAGGCAAGAAATAGATGAAAGAGAAGACAAAGAGTCTACCAGTCCATAGTTATACAAAATGTGGACCAGCACATATATACATAGTGTGATTATAAAATTACAATGACCATATCATATGCCCTCAAGCCTTGCCATTTTAAATCCCAAGGTATCACTTATAATATATGAAAGCAAAAAGATTATACAGAAAATTTGGGGGCCAATATTGAAAGTTCTTAGCCCGCTGGTCAATTGAAGGCAGGACGGCTAAGAGGGCAGACCGCAGTAATCAGCGGCACTATCATATAGTGCTACAGAATATCTCCACAGACCGTCCCAGCAGCCCATCGGTGGTACTGGTGCTAACTAAGGGCCCCTTTTGCTAAAACCTACACATTAATGGCAAAGGCTGCAGGTTAGGTGTCAGAAGCGTGTCCAGTATGTCCCCGGCAGCTAATGTGTGAAGGGTTTTCCTAATGTGCACTCCACTAGGTTGGATACACTTACCGACTCCTATAGAGGAGTCATTAGGTAAACCCATTAGGAGCCACATTGCCATTGAATGCATTGTAATTGCCCTGGTGCTAGTGGCAATGCACCCTCCATGCCCACTCTCTGCCCAATCCCTGCCACATCCTGTAATCACTAATTGAAAGATTACCCATGATGTGGCCACAATACCTTGGATCTTTCGGTCTACTCTGGTCCCTCAAGCAGCGAGAAATAAGCAGAGAGTAATGCAGAATACAAACAATCAAACACAAAGTTCTACTTTCTTTGAGCTCAGAGGGAAGTCAACAGAAGGTCTATGAACACAGCACAGTTCCACTTCTGTTGGATTCAAAGTCTTCCTCCCTTGAAGTTCTTTTTATTATAGAAAAAGGGGAAGTAACACAATCATTAATCATAAACATGAAATAACACAAGGTGTCACTAGAATTCTTTTACAGAGTAAGAACTGATTACAGTGCATTAGATGAAATTTACTTAATTATGACAGAATTATTTATAATTGCAGAATTGCAGAAATTATGCTGTGCTAGCAGTGACCTATAGTTGACTGTACAATGAACTATGGTTGCACATTTCATAGCCTAAGTTTACTCTTTATGCTTGCGTTAACAATGTTTTCAAACTATTTTTAATTTCCAGTATATGTTATTATCAAAAGTCCTTAATTCTCGGAAAGTTCCTAAGATTTTGCTGAAGCACGCAAGCCTTAGTTTGACCTTTACAGAAACAATTTGCAGTGACACTTTTACAGTTAGTTAGCTCCTTTCTGGTACAATGCTTACGGTTATAATTTCAACATAACTCATGATCAGCAAATGTACTCATGCTCAGTAGTAGTAGTAGTAGTAGTAGTAGTAGTAGTAGTACTAGCTGTTAGCCTTGCTAATATGGTTTCAAGCTTAGAACTAATTTATAATCCTGTTTACTTAGTCTCTGCATTGATCTCAATGGTGCCATAGGTGGAATCAATAGTGGCATATGCCACATCAAGGGTAGGATCAGCTGTCTCAGCTATCTCATCTACCTGGGGATGGGTGTCCTCGCCTGTACCTCCATTCCTACACCAATTAACATGTATTTTAGCATGTAAGACCACCAACAAAATAACCAACACAATAGGCTACAAATGTATACTTACTGAAAACAAAAAAACAAAATTGTAGGCATAGACTTTACATAGGTCAATTCATTCATTACATACAAATCAATTTAAAAATAATTTAAAGATTACAAAAAATCCAAGATCAATGCAGTATGACTGTATTTCTGTTAACAGATAAGATACTTTTTTCAATCGTGGATTTTGTATCACAGTGGAAATCACATAGAAAACTGTTGCAGTTCTTGTTAAATGCCATCATGTTGGTGTCGACTCATGGCAACCCTCTGCATAGTTGTCCTAAACTGTGTTTGGTCTTCAGTCAAACGCCTGATTGTTGATAGAGTGACACCCATAGCTGCTGTTATTGTATCGATCCATCTCATTGCTGGTCTTCCTCTTTTGCGTTGACCTTCTACCTTGCCAAGTATGATGGGTTTCTTTAATGATCTCTCTCTTTGCATGATGTGTCTAACGTATGAAAGTCAAAGTCTTGTCATCTGAGCTTCTAAAGAAAGTTTTGGTTTGATCTCCTCCATTATTGATTGATTTGTTCACAGTATTCATTGCCAGCACCATATTCAAAGGCATACATTTTCTTCCTATCTTTTTCACTGTCCAAATTTTGCATCCATATAACTTTACTGAAATTACATGGCTTGGGAAAGTTTAATCTTTCTTTGGAGAAAGGGATCTCTGCTCTTGGGAATCGGGTCTAGGTCCTTCATAGCCATTCTGCCAACAGCAACGTGTCATCAGATTTCTTGACTGCTTGTGGTTTCTTTATTGTTTGTTGATCCAATTAGATTAAAGTTGTCAACTATTTCAATTTCTTCTCCATCAATGATGAACTTATTGATTTTGCCAGTTGTCAGGATCTTGTCTTCTTTACATTAAAGCACAGGCCCATTTTATTTAGAGAAGCAAATGTTTCAGATTGTCTTCATTTTCAGCCAATAATGTGTTATCATCAGCATAGTGAAGGTTGTTGATGAGTCTTTCACCAATCTTCACACCTCTGTTGTCTCCATACAGTCCTGCTTCTCTGATGATCTGTTCTGCATATAAATTAAACAGGAAGGGGGAAAGTATGCAGCCTTATCATACACCTTTACTGATTTTAAAACATTCTGTTTCTCCTTGTTCCATTCAAATTGTTGCTTCTTGATCGATGTAAAGGTTGTACAAGAGAACTATCAAGTGTTCTGCTAAACCCTGTTTCATAATGTGGCCCAGAGTTTCTCATGGTTTACACAGTCAAAAGCCTTGGCATTCTTTTGTCTTTTCAGGGATCCATCTCACATCCACAATGTTATCTCTCATTCCTCGCCCTTTCTTGAGCCCTACTTGCACTTCAGGTAGTTCTTGTTCCAAATATGGTTGTAGTCTCTGCTGAATGATCATGAGTAGAATCTTGCTGGCATGTGGGATCAGAGCAATTATACAATAATTTCCATAGTCACTCGGCTCATCTTTCTTCACACAGAAGAAAGGCAGATTTTTTCCAGTCAGTTGGCCATAAATTTGTCTTCCAAATTTCCTGGTAAGAGCCTTGTAAGTATAGTAACAGCTACATCAGATTGCTATAATACTTCTATGTTAATGCCATCAATGCTTGGTGCTTTGTTCTTTGATAAGGCTTTCAATGCTGCTTCAACTTCTTCATTCATTATCAATGGTTCCTGTGCATAAGGTACAGGTTGAAACGGCTCTTGGTCCACTTGATCTTTACGGTATAAGTACTTTGTATATTCTTTCTACCTTTTCTTGATCTTCTCAGCATCATTCAACATGGATCCTTGAGCATCTTGAAGAATTCCAAGAATTAGGAAAGCTGATCTTGTTCTTTCTCTAATAGCCTGTGATTCTATTTCTTTGGATGCATAATTGTAGTACCTCTCCTTGTCTTGTCTTGCTGCATGTTGGAAATCTCTGTTGAGTTCTGTGATTACCTCTCTTTCTCCTCTGGCTTTAGCTTCTCTGTATTTCTGGGCAATTTTCAGAGTTTCTTCAGTTATCCATTTTGACTGTTTTTGCTTTTTCACCTTCTTGATGTCATCCCATAACTCTTCTGGAGCTCTGTCATTTTTCAGGCAGTCTTTAAATTCTGGTGGTATATTCTCCTATCTGCTGTGGACTAGTGTGCCTGATTGGCTTGGTTCCTGCTCCAGCTCTCTGATTGGGGCTGCTTGGCTGCATGGGGCTATATTATCCTGCCCCCAATGCGGGACGCCGAGGAGTTCACTCATTTCCTACCTGCTGTGGACTAGTGTGCCTGATTGGCTTGGTTCCCGCTCCAGCTCTCTGATTGGGGCTGCTTGGCTGCACGGGGCTATATTATCCTGCCCCCAATGTGGGACGCGTAGCAGGCGCGTGCCCGTGGGCGTGCCCAAAGGGGCATGACCAAAGTGGCAGGTCTTGCCCCTTTGGTGCCCCTTCGGCGCAAATTCGGCGAAATAAGGCCTTCTTGGATGGGGAAGAGAAAGAAATGTCTTCTGCTGGTTGCCCAGCTGAAGGCGGTTAAAACTGTGGGCCCAATGGATGCACATGTGTCTGTTGGTAGAGTACTTATTGATAATCAACATTCGGATGTTCCTTCTGCTGAAAAGTCAACCGTGAGTATGGATTTGTTTAAATCTTCCTCACAAGCGAAGGATCCTTCCCCAGCTAATATGGAGAAGGAGTCATTATTACTGTCCCCCCTTCTGGGCTTAATCAATCGGCGGTTGGCGATCCCATATTGTCTTCTTCTTTTCTGCGGATTGACTCCGAAATTGTGAAATTGCCGCCTCCTCTTCCTTCAGCGGTTACTTTTTCTCGATCTTCTGAGCCTTGTGTCCCCCCAGATGATGTTTCATTGAAAGATGTATGGGCAATGTTGTCCAGGATGGAGTTGGCTTTGGATTCGTCTCTTCAAAAGATTTCAGTTTTTACAAAGGAAACTGTAGAGAAGTTATTTGACCAGGACTCTAGATTGTCTAGTGTGGAAAAAGCTATTGAATCTTATGATGTTCGGTCTTCTTCTAAACAGTCCGCTGTAGCTGCTTTGTTGCATGATGTGTCTTCTTTACATCATCAAGATGAACTATTGGAGAATTTCTTACGTTCACGAAATCTTCGTCTCTTGAATTTTCCTAACACATTATTTAGCACCTCTTATGCTTTTTCATAAGTATCTGAAAGATGTTTTATTAATAACTGATCCTGACTCCATTCTTTTGTCAAACATTTATTATCTTCCTTCTAAAGAAAAATTGTTAAAGGATAAGTCTCAGGAGGGAGGGGCACAGGGCCATTCTAAGGATTTACCCTTGTTAAATATTTCTGATTTTTTAGAATCCTCGCAGAATGAGATACCTACGAGAGTGACTTTGTTAATTACGGTCGCTTCAGATTTGGATAGACAGAGAATTTTTCGAGCATATTTCAAGAGGAAACTTTAAAGGTTTTGTGGCCAATGTGTTCAGATTTTTCCCGATGTTTCAAGGGCCACACAGCAATGGCAGAAGGCCTTTTTGGCAGTCTGACCGCGCGTTTTGGCTCTTGGAGCATTGTTTTATTTAAAGTCCCCTTGTAAATGCCACATAATTTATCAGGATACACGTTATATTTTTGGGGAAGTGGATCAACTTTTGGTTTTTTTGAAGGGTAAGGGCTAGATGTTTTGCTTCTTTTTTCCTTTCCTAGTTTCTCCTTTTGCTGTGGTTTTACCGGGCCTGATCAGAGACTCTGTTTCTTTCTTTAGGTATAAGTTTTGAGCTTCTCCTGGATGTGGACTTTTGATATTATTTTCATTGATTGGGATATGTAGATGGGATATTGTTCCCGTTTATTGTTATTTGCTTTGTTTGTTTCCTAACTCTGTATATTTCTTTCTATGAATAAAAATGCATAAAAAAAAATTCTGGAGGTACATTCTCAGGGTCATATTTTACTACATTCATGAGTGGCATGATCTTTTTCAGACTTAGCTTGAGTTTGCATGCTAGTAGTCGGTGATCTGTATCACAGTCAGCACCAGGTTTTATGTTTGTTGATGTTATAGAGCTTTTTCATCATTGACTTCCACAGTTATAGTCAATTTGATTTTTGTACAATCCATTGGGTGAAGTCCATGTGTACAGTTGGTGTTTGTGTTGCTGAAAGGTGTTTGAGATGAATAGATCATTGGACTTGCAGAATTCTATAAATCTTTCTCCAGTTCCATTTCTGTTGCCAAGTCCCTATTTCTCAATCATTTTGCCTTCTTTGTTGCCAGCGTTTGTGTTCCAGTCACCCATGACTATCAGAATATCCTGTTTGTATATCCTGACAGTTTCAGCTTGTACTTGTTCATAGAACTCAACAGCTGCTTTCTCTTCTGCAGCTGTTGTTGGGGCATATACCTGAATTATAGTTGTATTGATGGGCATTTCTCGTAGACAAACATAAATTATTGCACTGTATTTCATTAGGTCTGTTGAGTGTCAGCAAACTGAAATGGACTGGCATCAAGCACTTTGCATCTGATAATCATATAGAGGTCTATTCTATTGTGGACATCCCAGCTTCTGTGCGTCCAGTCGGAACTGGATGCACAGAAATAGATAAGACTTGATCCCACAGGGCACGACTAGCTGCCGCGGGATCAGAATCCCATCTAAGCCTGTACGTGCAGGCCTGGATACCCGATTCCGGTCAACCTGCATGTACAGACACCTGCCCAGTTAATTCAGTCAAGGCTCCTGAATGGAGCCGCGGTGCCATGGTGCCCGGTTGCCATGG
Organism: Ichthyophis bannanicus; assembly: GCA_033557465.1. Taxonomy (NCBI): domain Eukaryota; kingdom Metazoa; phylum Chordata; class Amphibia; order Gymnophiona; family Ichthyophiidae; genus Ichthyophis; species Ichthyophis bannanicus. The sequence continues at coordinate 1,378,697,956 of CM066032.1, read as the reverse complement.
CACTGTAGGTCTATTCAGGAGCCGTGAACCCCGGCCGCCGATGACATCGTTCATTCCCTGCAGCCCGACCCCCGATCTGACCTCCCAAGGCCAGGGCTGGGCTGAGGGGAATCTTCCGTGGCCCACCCACCCTTTGACTCACCTTGGGCCTGCCATCCCCTCCCATCTAGGGGAACGTATTCCACCTCAGAGGTAGAATACGTTCCCTGCCTACTCTGCCGGCCCCAGACATAGAGGGTTGACATCAGAACCAGCCCTGTATGTTCAGGGCCATAGTCAAACTGCTTGATTTCCTTGTGTAGCCTTAACAGTTTTCTGAGTGTGCCCTCAGTTCAGGCATAAGCCTACTGGGGCAGGGACACTTGGGTTACCGCCCACCCTACCCCTCACCCCACCCACCCCTAGGGCTGCATTGCCTATATAGTGGACAAAAGCTTGGTATACGCCCACATTCTCTCAACCAGCATGTCTTGTATTCAGTGCAATACCTGTGGTACTTTCATTGCAAGAAGAATCATTTGGCGCCTAAGAGCATGTCCTATGTGCCAAAGGTCATCGGCCATGCATAACAAATTGACTCTACTAAGAGAAAACCTAGCTGCCATGCATAAAGAATTGTCTCTACTGAGGGAAGAACTGGCTGCAATGAAGCTCACCTCTTCTAGGATACAGACTGAACAAAGTCCACCACTGCTCCCACAAAGAGTCAAACACACCAGGAACAAATGGATCACAGTGGGTTCGGGTAGATTGTGATCTGTGACACAGAGACATCCTATACACCAAGAGATATCTCTGCATAATGCATTCTCTGCCTTGGTTATTGAGGATGCCCAATCCAAAGAAACTGAACGGCCCTTAGAGGAGTCAATCAATGCCCAATCTCCTGCTAAAGCACCAAATATGAAGAAAAACTCACCAAACAGAAAACTACTTGGAGATTTCATCATCAGAGACACCAACTTGGGAACACAGTTCAAAGGAGAGAAGATAGTCAAATGCCTCTCAGGGTCCTCAGCCGGTAGGAATACAAACCAAATTATTGATGTACTTAGCGCAGAAAGCAAACACTCCAAACTTGATGTTGTAATTCACTTGGGTACAAATGACCTGGCTAGAAATAGTGCCTCTACAGTCCAAAAGGACTTCCAATCTCTAGGAGAAAAACTCAAGCCCATTGTTAACACTGTAGCATTCTCAGAAGTTCTACCTGTTCTAGGCAAGTGGGCAAAAAGGCTAAATCACATTAACTGCTTTAATACATGGCTCCAGACCTGGTGCAAATGAGATGGATTCAGATTTATTGGCGACTGGGAAAACACATGGACCAACAAGAAACTATACTGTGCTGATGGACTATACCTCTCTGTCGCAGGAAAAAGAATCCTACATGAAAAAATTCAGGCAGTATGTCGATTTGCATTTAAACTAGAAGAAGGGGGTGACGGACGGGGAAGGTCAAGTTCTGGACGTCACCCCCTGCAAAAGCAGAATAACAGAAACAACCACACTTTTAAACAACACATCAAAAGCAACTGGGAAGAAGTGGGTAGAATAAAATCAAGGCAAAATACACACAAGCCAGTTAAATGCTGGAAAGCAATGAGCACAAATGCTCGTAGCTTAGCCAACAAACTTCCAGACCTGGAAGCCCTAATGGTGGAAAAGGACTTGGACATTGTGGTCATTACAGAAACATGGTTTAATGAATTGCATGATTGGGATATAGCCATACCTGGCTATAATCTATTCAGAAGAGACAGAGAAAATGGAAAAGGGGGAGGAGTAGCCTTGTATGTCAAATCCAATATTAAAACTACTGAAATGCAGGGTACATGGGGAAAAGAAGAAGCGCTCTGGATAGTGTTGGAAAGAGGAGATGGCACTGTCATCCATACTGCTGTAATCTACAGACCTCCAACTCAAATTGAAGAGAGAGATAAAGAATTGATTATAGATATTGCCAAGAGAGCAACAAAGAGGGAAGCAATCATATTGGGTGACTTTAATCTACACGATGTGGATTGGATTACTCCGTCTGCAAATCTGGAAAGAAGCAAAAAAATTGTGGACGCTATCCAAGATGCGTTACTTAGACAAATGGTGATGGAACCAACCAGGGAAAGCTCAACGCTGGATTTGGTGCTCACCAACAGTGATAGCGTGTCAAATGTCTAGGTGAGTGCCCCTGTGAGCAACAGTGATCATCACACAGTATGGTTTGAGATAAAAGCCAAGGTGCAGTCCAATCATAGAAAGCTCAAAGTCCTAAACTTCAAAAACACTGACTTCAACAAAATGGCCAAGTACCTAAAGGAGGAGCTGACAGGGTGGAAGGAGATAAGGGAAGTGGAATTGCAATGGGCTAAACTAAAAGAGGCAATAAAAGGGGCAACAGATAAATATGTAAGAGAAGTAAATAAAAACAAGAGGAAAAGGAAACCTATTTGGTTTTCCAAAGAAGTGGCTGCTCAAAATAAGGGCAAAAACCACAGCTTTTGCAAAATTCAAAAGCTTGCAAACAGAAGAACACAGAAATGATTACAGGACCAAACTCAAGGAGACAAAAGGAGAAATAAGGATAGCAAAATCAAAGGCAGAGGAAAAGATGGCTAAAGATGTTAAATGCGATGACAAAACTTTCTTCAGGTATATTCGGGAAAGGAAGATCAGAGGTGGAATTGCAGGGCTCAGAAGTGCTGGGAACGGACTCATGGAAAATGACATTGATAAAGCGAAATTGCTAAACAAATACTTCTGCTCTGTTTTTACTAAAGAAAATCCTGGAGAAGGACCACCTGTGACTCCCAAATATAAAAATGGGAATGAGATAGATACCACACCATTCGGAGAGGATGAGGTGTTAGAACAACTTGCAAAACTGAAAGTGGACAAGGCCATGGGACCGGATGGGATACATCCCAGGATACTGAAAGAGCTCAGAGAGGTTCTTGCAGGGCCGTTAAAGGATGTTTTCAACAGATCCTTGGAAACAGGAGAGGTTCCTCAGGACTGGAGAATGGCTGACTTCGTTCCTCTACACAAAAGTGGTGACAGGGAAGAAGTGTCAAACTACAGGCCCATGAGCCTTACCTCGGTGGCGGGAAAGGTAATGGAGACGCTCCTGAAATAGCGAATAGTGAGCTTTCTCAAAACCAGAAAGGGGTTAGAGGATCCGAGGCAACATGGTTTTATCAAGGGGTGATCTTGCCAGACAAATCTGATTGAGTTCTTTGACTGGGTGACCAGAGAACTGGATCAAGGACACGCGATGGATGTCATCTACCTGGATTTCAGCAAAACCTTTTATACTGTCCCTCATAGGAGGCTTATCAATAAACTCAGTAGTTTGGGGATGGGTTCCAAGGTGGTAAACTGGATCAGAAATTGGTTGACTGACAGATGACAGAGGGTGATGGTAAATGGAGCTCACTCGGATGAAAGGAAGGTGATTAGCGGAGTGCCGCAGGTTTCGGTCCTGGGCCCGGCACTATTCAATGTATTTGTGAGTGATATTGCTGAAGGACTGAATGGAAAAGTCTGTCTTTTTGCAGTTGACACAAAAATTTGCAACAGAGTGGACTCCCCCGAGGGAGTGCTGAACATGCAAAAGCTGGAGGAATGGTCTGATGCTTGGCAATTGAGATTTAATGCGAAGAAGTGCAGTGTCATGCACTTGGGTAGCAGAAATCCAAAGGAAATGTACACAATAGGGGGCGAGAGGTTGGTGTGCACGGAGCAGGAGAAAGACCTCGGTGTGTAGATCTCAAGGTGGCAAAACAGTGCAACAAGGCGGTGGCAAAAGCCAGGAGGATGTTGGGCTGCATTCAAAGAGGAATTACCAGCAGAAAGGAAGTTTCTGGTGAGGCCTCACTTGGAATACTGTGTTCAGTTTTGGAGACTGTATCTTGCAAAGGATGTAAAAAGATTGGAAGCTGTGCAGAGGAAGGCGACTAAAATGATTTGGAGTCTGCATCAGAAGCCTTATGAGGAGAGACTTGAAGACCTAAATATGTACACTTTGGAGGAGAGGAGGGATAGGGGAGATATGATTCAGACCTTTAAATACTTAAAGAGAAATAATGAAGAAACAAACCTCTTCCAGAGACGGGGAAGCTGTAAAACTAGAGGGCATAACATGAAGCTGCAAGGTGGTAAATTGAAAGGCAATGTCAGGAAATACTTTTTTACTGAAAGGGTGGTGGATGCTTGGAATGCCCTCCCAATGGAGGTGGTGGGGGCAAACACAGTGACAGAATTCAAAGTGGCCTGGGACAGACACAGTGGATCATTTTACAGCAACAAGATTAAATCTAAATAAACTGAACCATCTAATTTCTCAACAAATAGGGGGTGTCCTACATGGAGCAATGGGGGAAGGAACGGTGGGTTCACCCGTAAACAAACAAAGAAACAAAGATATGGGGAGGGGTGCACCTGTTCCTGGTGGGTGCACCACTAAGCAAAGACATGGGTAGGGGTGCACCTACTCTCTAAAAGACATGGGAAGGGGTGCACCTACTCCTGCCATATTGCTGGGCAGACTAGATGGACCATGCTGGTCTTTATCTGCCGTCATTTACTATGTTACTATATCTTACTATGTTACTACATTTTGAGACTCATCATCCTTTCAAACTTAAGAAGGTGCTTCCTATAATGCTTTCAATGTTGCATCAACTTCTTCTTTCATGCCCATTGGTTCTTGATCTTAAGGTACAGGTTGAAATTGCTCTTGGTTCACTTGATCTCAATAATATAATGACTTTATATATTATTTCTACCTTTTCTTGATCTTCTCAGCATCATTCAATATGGATCCTTGAACATCTTGTAGCATTCCAATTCGAGGCTGGAATTTTCTCTTTAATTCTTGTAGCTTTAGGAAAGCCCATCTTGATCTCCCTCTAATAGTTTCTAATTCTATTTCCTTGCATGCATCATTATAGTACTTCTCCTTGTCTTGTCTTGCTGTATGTTAGAAGTCTCTTTTTAGTTCTGCGATTGCCTCTCTTTCTCCTCTGACTTTAGCTTCTCTGTATTTCTGGGCAATTTTCAGAGTTTCTTCAGTCATCCATTTTGGCCATTTTTACTTTTTCACCTTTTTCATCTGTTCATCTTGGGAGACCCTGCCAGTAGTTAAGCTTTTGATAGCTTAGCTCTAGCCATCACTGATGCACACAAGTCCTCACAACATGATAAGTTGCAAATCAAGTGAGGGTAGACTGCTTTATGCATGCTAATATTGTGGAGCTGTTAGCTATTTAGAGTTGCTAAGGGAGTAGAAGATGATTAATTTGGTGTAAAGGACTTTACATTTTATTTTGTGTATTTAATGTTGATTATTCAATGACTTTCATTATAACTACTATTAATCTATTTATTAAGTCAGGCTTGTTTCATTCTTTATTTAAATCCCAAAAGAACTACTGTGAAAAATATCCCTCATTCTCTTAATTGGGCTAACAAACTATTTGCCTTAAGGGACTTTAAACAAGCTAATAACTACCTGTACCTGTTTTTTATTTTATTTCTAAGACAGTTAAGTACAAAATAAGATAAGATGATTTGTTTTGAGGTACTTTGAACAGACTAATGACTAACTTTTCTTTTCTTTTCTTTTTAAGAAATTAAACATAACATTTAACAATACACCCCAATCTCTCTTCTTTCCCAAGCTTTTAGTCACCAAATTTCTCAGCAAAGCAATGTTCACTTAGACACAGAAGGGGTTATTCTGTGCCACGAATAGCGGGGATGGCAGTCCCAATGGGACATCCATCCCCATTATTCGTGCCTTCCCCCACCAGCATCTAACCTCCCCACTGGTTGTGCGGGGAAGATAAATGGGGGTGGGGAAGGGGAAGCTTGGGGGTGGAGTCTGAGCGGGCGGTGGGTGGTCACCGGCCCTGGATGTACAGGGCCAGCGACATGTGTGGGAAAGTTATCCCACCTCCAAGGTGGAATAACTTCCTTGAATGTGTTTTTTTTTAATGCAGGGGTGCGGATGGGGCAGGGGGGGGGGGGCGGAGGACATTACTCGCAGCCCGACCCTGGCCTTAGGAGGCCAGATCGGGGGTCAGGCTACAGTGAATACGTCTTTTTATCCAGTGGCTGGCATTGCGGCTTTTAAATGGAGCCGTGGTGCCATGGCAACCGGATGCCATAGCACCGCGGCTCCATTTAAAAGCCCTGACTGAGGTAATTGTGCTTGTCATGTATGTGCAGGCTGGACTGAATTGCAGTCCTGGCCTGCAAATACATCACTGATTGTGATTCTGATCCTATGGGGCTATTCATACCCCACGGGATCAGAATCGTGAGCCCCTCTGTATGTCCAACTCAGACCGGACATACAGAGGGGTTGGACATTGTGAATGGAATGAGCCCTAGAGGTGGTAATTCCATCTGATCCTGTAGGGTACCTCTAGCTCCCGTGGGATCAGAATCACGACTTGGACTGTACGTGCAGGCCGGGACCCGATTCCCCTCGGCCTACATTTACAGGCCCCTGGCGGCTAACTCAGTCAAGGATCCTGAATGAAGCCATGGCACCATGGTGTCCTGTTGCCATGGAACCACTGCTCCATTCAGGAGCCATGATCCCTGGACACCACTGACTTCTTCTTTCCCAGCAGCCCGACCCCTGATCAGGCCTCCCATGGCCAGGGTAGGGCTGCGGAGAATCCCCTGCACCCACCTCACTTTTTTCTTCATGGCTGGACCTCTCATCCCCCGATGTTTAGGAGGACTTATTCCATCTCCAAGATGGAATAAGTCCCCTGTCCAGTCTGTTGGCCCCGGATGTACAGGGCCAACATCAGAATTGGCCCTGTACATCCGGTGCCGCAGGCTGCTCACTGCCTGCCCTAATTCTGCCTATTCCCTGCCCCTTCCCACTCCCATCTAGTTGGGGAAACTGCTAGGTATGTATGACCTATATTGACCACTGTTGGAAACAGGATACTGGGCTTGATGGACATTGGTCTGACCCAGTATGACATATCTTATGTTCTTATGTTCTTATCTAAGCCTCCCCATACCAACACCTTGTTCGTACAGGGAAGTTAATCGGGGATGGTAAAGGGGCCGAATAGTGGAGATGGATGTAGCTCAGAATGACCCCAAGAGTATTCATCTGCTCTCAGTACACCCTCAGGATAGTGTTTAGTGAAGATCTTCCTTTGCTACATTTCTTTGCTTCTGTGGAAAATGCTCTAACAAACTCCTTTGATGTACAGTTCCTTTAGATTTTTGCACTTCCAATTGCATGACTTTGTACACTTCTGCATGGAATTTTAACTGCCAAGAAATTGACCACTCTTGAAGCCTTTTAAGATCTCATTTTGTTTAATCCTTCAGGAGTCTCCACTCTGTTGCAAATCTTTGTGTCATCCACAAACAGATAAGCTTCCTTCTAACCCGTTCACAATATCTCACACAAAGATATTGAACAACACCTGCTCAAGAATCAATTCTGGAGGCACTCCAATAATCAGTTTCTCTCCTCAAAATGAATTTCATTTACTATCACCCCCTGTCATCTGTTACAGGAATAAGTTTTCATCCTATCAATTTGGCACTCAGCCCTAGCCCACTCAATTTATTAATGTATCTCCCAGTAGAAGAGTATCCAAAGACTATTAGCTGGGCTAATTACTCCCACTTAAGTGTCTTTGTTGCTCTGCTTTTATGAATATATTCCTCCCCTTCCCAGCACTTAATGTAGTCTCTGTTTTCCTCTTATTTGGTAATCGTTATCTCCTAAAGAACTGATAGTGGCTCATGCCTCTTATCCTCAGACTCATGCAGAGGATCATTATAATGCCATTCAGAAGCTCACCATATCAGATACTAAAAGGATTTTAGACATTTTAAAATCCCATTTTAGATACCTCAGTAAATCTGGTGGTACATTAATATATAATGCCACACGGGTCTGTAAGATATACCCTTCATGCTATATTCTCCATAATATGGTATAGCAACATACAGTATCAGTACCTAAAGGAAGAAGCATAACATCAACTGATAATTATTCTAAACATGAAAAAATAGACTTCAGCAGCACACAAAGAATGTTCTGTCTATTCTGGAGACAGACTTGTTATAGTTTCACTGTGAAAGTATGTTATTTAGTAACAACTCTACACAACATGCTTACATTTTTCTCAAGTTTGACTTTCTGCCCACCGCCACTACCTTCTGATATGCGTTCTCTCTCTTCATCACCCTAATGCTTGATTGCAGTGAGACTTGTTCAAATGTCAAGTGACCTTCTAAGGGCTTCAGAATATCCCAATACTATCCTAAGGGATGGGGAAAGGAAGATTCCTTCATTTAGCTAGACTACTGCAATTCATTTTACTATGGAATTACTAAAGAACATCAGAAGATTCTCAACTAGTGCAAAATACTGCTGTGCGACTGTTATATAAAGCCAAAGGATTTAATCACTTGGCACTACTACTGAGGGATAAGTGTTGTTTGTCAGTGGAAGTAAGAATTAAGTTCAAAATCATGATGATTGCTTTTAAGGTATTCTACCTAGGATTGCTGCATTACTCGCTGGTAGCTATTATTCCTTATATACCTTTTAGGGCAATCAGGCTATCTCAGCTCAGTCTTCACTGTGCCATCCATTTTTAGAAATGGGATGGACTTTATGAGGAAATGTATATTTGCTTATGCTGCGCTAATATTGTGGAACTCCTTAACATTTAGATTATGAATGAGTCCTCATTAGTGAAGTTTAAGAAGGAACTCAAAACTGGGTTATGTACTGAGATTTTTGGTTAGGCCTGATGTGGCATTAATAGTCTCGGTTGTTCCCTGGCTAGGCTAGCGGTTCTTCATCCAGTCTTTTGGGCACTCCCAGTCAATCAGATTTTTAAGTGATCTACAGTGATTATGCATGAGAATGATTTGCATACAATGGAGACAGTGCATGAAAATCTATTATATGCATATTTGTTATGGATATCCTAAAAATTCCAAGGATTGGGCTCTGTTTTCTTTCCTCGTGTTCTATAATGTCTTCTTTTCAAAATTGTCTTTTCCCTGGGGTTATTTGTTTGTTATGTGACAGTTTTAAATTTAATAGTTAACTGATATTGTACACTGCCAAGATGTTTTTGACTATGAGTGGTGTACTAGATGAAATAAATGAATTAATAAACCAGAGCACTGACTGATGATCAGATGGTAGAGGGGTATAGAATCTGCCCAGGCTCATGAGGGTTCAAAGGACGTTACCTCCACCTTTATCCATTCCTGGTTGTTGTTCAGCACCTCTAATTGACTCAGAATGTTATCATTTTGATCAATTTTTTCTTCTTTTTTCTCATTTCTATAGGTATCCTGGCTCCCTATGTACACCACCCAAACCTGTCCTGGGGGCTCCCCAGCCAGTTGGATTTTTAGGATATCCACAATGAATAAGCATGAGATAGATTTGCATGCAATGTAGGCGAATCTCTGTCATGAATATTCATTGTGGATATCCTGAAAATCCGACTGACTGGGGAATCCCCAGGACAGGTTTGAAAACTAATGCACTACTCATTCTTCAGACCCTGTCTCCTTTGCACATTTTCCACTTGGTTTCTGATGAGGATGGAGAGTCATGGAAGCAATGTGGGATTCCCTCATCCTCAAGTCATTAACATCTTTATATATATATTATTTATTTTTGATCTTTTATTGATCAACCTAGTAAAATTGACACTATGTATTTGAACATAGATGAACTCTAGCAGTAGATCTGCCAACTTTAGCCCTACGGTTTTCTTCCTCTTTGGGTGTCAGGCTCGGACTTTTCCCTGATTTATTCATCTATATCTGAGCTGAAGGCTCCAGCAAGTGTTTTTTATGGAATCCGCTGCTCCCAAAATCAAGAAAAGAAGACAAATGATGGTTGAAAGATGAAGGTAAGAGTTAGCCAAACATCAAGAAATAGTAAAGTTGCCTACGAATAAAAATGACACACAATATCAATAAAACAAAAGTGAATTTTTTGTGACCCTGGTATGTGACACCATGGAGATAAGTGTGCTTGGGTATGATCTCAGTAAGACATTTCTGTCTTCTGCCTTTGCATGATCTGTACTCATTGCAATATATTCCATACCTTATTCTGCATATAGGGCCAGAGGTACTACAGGCTTTTCCCCTATTTTATCTAGGCCATTCAGTTTGATTGATGGTCCTTATCATAAAGCATTTGGAGACAGACATAAAGATCTGAAAATGTATACCCTGGAGGATATGAGGGAAAGGGAATATATGATAGAGATTTCCAAGGTATAAATGCACAAGAGTCAGGCTTTTCCCAAGGAAAAGGAGGCCCTGGATCCAAGATGGCATTCTGAAGGGTGTGCTGTGTGGCCGTGTTTCCTGATTTATGGGGAAAAGGAAAGCTAAAGGGGCTAAGAAGCCCTCCTCTACCCCAGCGACCTCGACCCTGTTACCTCCTGCGGTTGGTCCGCTTGATTCTTTTCTGGTCCCACAGCGGCAGTCAGGACAACCGGCGGTAGGCGGCCCTAGGGACCTCTCGGCTGATTTGAGTTCGGCGGGAGGCTCCGGGCCTGATATCTCCTCGCCGGAGCAGTGGCAGCCCCTTAAAGTGCCTTTGTTGGAAGGGAGTCCGGTGCCGACGGCGAGCCCTCCCCTGGTTCTTGGAAGGGGAGCGGAGAGCGGAGGGACGCCAGCTCTACGGAGCGGCAGGTTTGCCGCGCTTAGCCCCTCCACACCTAGTGAGTCATCTCTGGGGGCCTTGGGATTCCCTGCTGCCTCGGAGGTTGAGCAATGGACAATGGAGGTTGGAGCGGAGGGTGCAGCTGTTTCGTTTTCTCTTCCTTTTCAGAAACCCGCGGAGTTTACTCTCGAGACAATTTGGTCTGCAATTGTCAAGTTGGGTGAACTTTTGGCTCCTCAGATTTCAGCTTTATCATCTCAACTTCAGGATCATACTGGTCTTTTGCAACAACACACGCTGGAAATTCCGTCAGTGCAGAGTTCCGTTTCAGAGTTGCAGCAGAAAATAACTCAGGTTGAAGATTTGGGACAAGGTTATCAAAAGGACCTTATGGCAATGCAGTTGCGGTTAAAAATGTTGGAAAATCAATCTCGTTACTCTAATTTGCGTTTAGTTAATTTTCCTAAGGCCCCTTCTGTGGGTTCGAAGGAAATGTTTAAGAAATATACGATGGAAATATTGGGGGTACCTGTAGAGTCGCATCCACCTCTGGTTAAGGTGTATTATTTGCCTTTTAAGAAAAAAGTAGAGGGTGGTGGAAATATACCTGGGGTGAATGTAGCTGATTGTTTGGATGTATCTGCTTTGTTGGAAACTTCTTTAGTTGATACTGTTACACCTGCTACATTAATTGTAACCTTTGCATAAGCCTCAGATAGGGACTGGTTCCTTAAAATGTTTTTTCGTAAATGGGATATTGCCTTTCTGGGTCTGACTGTGCGGGTCTTTCCTGATCTCTCTAGAGAGACCCAGAAACGTAGACAGGATTTTCTGCTCTTACGTCCTGCTGTATTGTTGCTGGGAGGTCAGTTTTTTCTTAAATTTCCCTCAAAATGCATTTAGTGCCCGCCGCGCCCCCCCCCCCCCCAATGCAGTGTAGGTTCTACTGCATAGGATATTACCTGGCTGTTACCCTTCAGTTTATTTTCCTCACTTATAGTGTATTGTTATATCTTAGTTGGATCCCCCCATCTTTCTGAGGGCTGTAGAAGAAACAGGTTTTGTTTAATTTCCTGCTATGTTTGATTTCCTACTGAGCTGGATGTTTTACTGACCTTTGTTATCTGTATCCTTATTTCCATTCAAGTTTGTATACTTGGATTATTTGTAAAAAAGCAATAAATAGAAATTAAAAAAAAAAAAAAAAAAAAAGGAGGCCCTGGAATGAGGTATCATAGGATAAGGGTGAAAGAAGGCAAACTCAGGAGTAATCTAAGGATATATTTTTTTACAAAAAAGATAGTGGATGCATTGAACATCCCCCACACCCCACCTCCATAGAGGTGATAGAAATGAGACCAATACTGAAGAAACCATAGAACAAGTACTGAGGATCTCTGAGGAAGAACGGTTTACAGTGACTGAACTACTGGCTTAGATGGGTAGATAGTCTGAGCTATATGATCTTTTTGTGCCATCATTTTCCATGTTTCTCAGTCTGCAGACAGCTCTCATTTGCAATCTCACTGTCTGAATAACTGTCTTACCATATTCCCCTTCTAACTTCTAGGTCCCCTCCTCCATCTCCTGTTGAGACTCTAAATGGTCACTCACCTCCTGGTGATCTTCTTCTGGGGACCAACCCTAATGATTGCTGATCACCCCATGCTCCTTACTGTAAAGGGCCAGGTGTTTCTTTATTGAGAACGTCCTACATACCTAAATACTTATATATGTCACAGGTGGCACTGTTACCTCAGACTTTTTCAATAATAGAAAACCCAGGTTTACAGGCTCAAGTTAATTGTTTTATTTGATTAAATTTAAATAAAAGATCTGACTTTTTTTTCCTTTTAATGAAGAAATTCATAAAGGCTTTTGAAACCTTGGCAGGTAAACACCTAGATGTAAAAGAATGTGACAAAGAACACCTTCTTAAATAAAGGTGTCAATTTAAGTAATATTTTTAAATATTTTATTAGCTATTTTTAAATGAATATTGTTAAAAAACAATAGTATCCTATTCAATTAAGTATTGCTAATTAAAATACCAATTGAAAATATCTAGATAGCAGCAATTGACACAGCTAAAATTGAATGTCTAACTATTTTTCTTTTTCTTGTCTTTCAGGCACACACTAACTTTTCAGTCCAGCAAATAGAGTTGTGGTCAACATTATTGGCACCCTTAGGGCCTGATTTTGTCCTGCAAGTCCATCCCCTCTGTGCGTCCAGTCTGAACCAGACACACAGAGGGGATCGCGATTCTGATTCCAAGGGGCACGTCTAGCCCTGTGGGATCAGATTCGCGAACAGCAATGTATGTGCAGGCTGGGACTGTGATTCAGTCCATCCTGCACGTACATTAAAAGCCCGACTAACTCAGTCAGGGCTTTTAAATAGAGCCACGGCACCATGGCGTCCTATTGCCATGGCACCGCGGCTCCATTTGAAAGCAGCAATGCCTACTGCCAAGGAAAAGCCTGACCCATGATCTGGCCTTCTAAGGCCATGGTTGGGCTGCAGGGAATAAACCCTAGCCCCTCTGCCCCATCCGTGCCTCGACATTTTGCCAGCACTGGACATACAGGGCCAACATTAGAATTGGCCCTGTAAGTCCGGGGCTGGCGACCGCCCACTGCCCGCCCACTCTCTGCTCACATGCCGCCCATTCCCCACCCCTGTCTAACTTCCCCGCACAACCGGCAGGGAAATTATTCAAGGGCAGGTGAAGCCACGAATAGCGGGTATGGATATCCTGTCAGGCCGTCCATCCCCACTATTCGTGCCTCAGAAAACCCCCCTTAATGTCCAATATCTCTTAAAAAAGTGGCCAGTGAAATGGCTTTGGATTATATATACACATGTGTTTGGCACATGAAAAAATCAAATAAAGCAAGACCAATTAAAAAAGGAAATAGTAGAAAATAGTAGAAAAACTGGGACATTGCCTGGATATGATTACTGGCACCTTTATAAATAATTCAAATCAGTTTGAACAGAAGAACCACATTCTCATTGCAGTAAAATTAAATGCACCTGTGATCAATTGTCAGTGCTTTCACTCCCTGTTCCATTTTCAAAATGGTGAAGACAAGAGAGCTGCCTGAGACTGTCTGAAAAGCCATTATCACCAAACATCAAACTTCAAATGGGTGCAAGGCCATCTCCAAAGACCTTGGGATTCCTGTCTCTACAGTTTGCAATGTTACTAAGATGTTTTCTGCTCGTGGAACTGTCAAGAACTTACCAGAACATGGTGGAAAGAGAAAAAATAATCCAATTAGTCTTCGAAGCTTAGAACAAACTGTTAGAAAAACACTAAGTACAACATTCAAAGAGCTTAAGGCTGGCCTGGAGCAATCTGAAGTGGTTTTCAACCCACACCATACACCATGCATTAAACAAAGAATGACTTCATTAATGAGGGCCAAAGATGTCCCCACTGCTCAAAGACAGACATAACCAACTGCTTCACTAACATCATCTCCTGGCTCACCACCAACAACATGTCCATAAACCTCAAAAAATACCCAGAGCTCTAATAATCCACAGAGACACTAGGTTCACCCCATCGAACACCATAAGCCTAAATGAAACTCAACTTCAAGTACAACAAGAAGTACGATACCTGGGTCACCCTTGATCAATGCCTAACATTCACTAGTCACATCAAAAGCATTACCAGGAATATCTACTATAAAACTAAGACTGTACAACACCTCAAGCCTCTCCTAAACCACCAAAACGTTCAAACAATCCTTCAAGCTCTCATCTTCCCACATCTAGACTACTGCAACCTCATCCTCCAAGGCCTACCAAAAACAGCAATCTACCTCCTACAACTAGTCCTCAACATGGCAGCATGCACCATATGCAATACACGCACAACTAAACACATAACTCCCTTACTCAAACAGCTATACTGACTACCCATCATTGAATGCACAAGATTCAAAGACATCCTTACAATTTTCAGAGTCCTCAACAGCCTATCATCCATCACCTTCAGACAGTAATACAAGAAACCAAAGACAACCATTCAAGATGAACAAGATCACAAAACACCTTAAGCACCCCAGCGTTCTTCACCAGATTGAGCACTACCACATCCAGAAGAGTCTTCTCTTTATGCACCTACCCTTTAGAACTCAATCCCATAAAAGCTACGGGCCACAAAGGACCTATTATCATTCAGAAAGGCCCTTTAGACTCACGTATTTACAGCCTACTTCACTGAAGACAAGACATGAGCCCACTGCACATCAACCTCTGTTCCCTTGCCCTACGCCCTACCTCTTCCTGATTTCACTGTCAACCCCCTTACTTCCCACTCACCCTATGATTCATGACCCCCTTTATTAAGTTTTCTCCAAGTTCATTATTCTGTTACAATGTATTAAGTTTTTTATACTGCTTTGACCATAGGATAAAGTGATATAAAAAAACTGTTGAATGAATGAATGAATGAATAAATAAATAAATAAATAAATACATACATAAATAAATAAAAAGGCATGCCTGATCTTTGCTCAAACCCACCTTGAGAAACCACGGTCCTTCTGGGAAAACGTTCTGTGGACAGATGAAATCAAACTTGAACTCTGTGGCAATGCAGACTAGTGATACATTTACAGGTGAAGAAATTAAGCTTATAAGGAAAAAAACACCCTTCCTACAGTTAAATATGGTGGAGGTTACATAATGTTGTGGGGCTGTCTTGCTGCCTCAGGAACTAGAGGACTGGAACATATTAAAAGGAATCATGAATTTAGAGTACTACCAAGGTATTTTGGAGAGAAACGTGCTACCAATTGTCAGAAAGCTATGTCTAGATCAAAGGTGATGGGTCCTCTAGCAAGACAATGACCCAAAACATACATCCAAAATGTATAAAAGAATAGTTAAAAAGGAAAAAAAAAAAAAGGACTGTTTTAAACTGACCAGCAATGAGTCCTGATCTCAATCTAATTGAGAACCTTTGCAAAAAGCTGAAATCTGCCATTGGTGAAAGCAATCCTTGAAGCATTCATGTGCTGGAACAAATCACAGTTGAAGAGTGGGAGAAACTACCAGCAGATACATGTACAAAACTTACAGAAACGTTTGGAGGCTGTCATCACTGCAAAGGGTTGTGCAACCAAATATTAGTGAAGGATGCCATTAATCCTGTCAAGGTTAAGGACCGGATGATTCTTGCTAGACGTTTGGAGTTTTTGGACAATCAAGCAAGGAGGAACAATTTGTGTTTTCTAAATTTTCCTAGATCTCCTTTGCTGGACTCCATGGGATTGGTTTGTAAGTACCTCACAGAGGTTCTTCTCATGCCTGCTGAAAATTTGCCTCCTATCGTTCGGGCTCAGTATGTATCTATTTCCTCTGAAGAAGTGAGTGGTGGGAAGCGCCTTGTGGAGCCTGTTGAGCCAACCCAACTGGAGTTAACGGGATTTTTGGAAAGTTCCTTGGAGGTGGTGACCAGTCGGGCCACCTTATTGGTGTCCTTTGCCTTTGAGTCGGACCGGAACTCTGTCCTGAGATTGTATTTCTTAAAAATGACTGTTTCCCAATTTATGGGTTCAAAAATATTGATATTTCCTGATTTAGCTAGGGATACCCAAAAGAGGAGGAGAGAGTTTTTGGCATTGCGCCAGCGATCTCTCGCTTTGGGGGTGCAGTGTAAGTTGAAATATCCATGTAAATGTTTAATAGTATATAATTCAAAGCAATTTCTTTTTTTTGAACCCCAGCAATTGAGTTCTTTTCTTCAGGGTAAAGAAGGGATGAAGGTTTGAATCCCACACCGGCTGCCACATTTAATAGCTCAGCTCCAGTAATTGAAGCCCCCATTTTTGAGGGCTTCTTTAACGATTTGTATTTAAAAAAACATTATTTTCTCTTGGGACCTTATTGAGGTTATATATTGTGGTCTATTCCAGGCTGATTTGGATTTTTTTGATAGTGCTTTCGATTTTGTTTTATATCTCTATTCTGCCTACATTCAGTTTATTCTGGATTGTAATGGAAAATCAATAAAGATTTAAAAAAAAAAAAAGAAATTACTACATCAACATTGCACAGACATCTTTTTTGTTGTATACATTAGAACAACCTATTAAAATATTATGATGACATATAGTTGGAATATTTTCAATTATTTCTCAAGATATTGTACACAACATACCTAAAATGCAAGGGTACCAATAATGTGACCACAACTGTAAGTTTAACAATTTTTAAAAACTACTTATAAATAAATTCTAAGTTTTAGAACAAATATTTTTTTAAAAGGTGTATCTTCTTTCGTTACAGGTTATACAGTTAGTTACAATCAGATAAGTATTTCATAAAATCTCTGAATTGTTATTATAAATACTCAATCAGGGTTTAAAAAAATAATCCAGCCATCATTGGTAGCTTCCAGTCCCTGATCCCAATGGGACACAGATATTTTATTTTACTACTTAAATTATTAAATGGATACATTGCTTGCTTTCTATGTGTCAGGAAACTATAACATAACACAAATTATCCCCATTTCATGTATTTATGATAAACAGAATGTCCTTCTACAGCAATAAAGACTTTACTTTGATTGTAAGCTACTTTAATGAAAAATGTAAGATTTATGGGTCAGTTTTCAAAAGAATTTATCTGCGTAGCAATACCTGCTAGCTGAATAAGTAACTCTGGTAACCCGGAGGCCCTCCTCGTCCTCCTTCACCCCTTTTCCTCCCCCATCACCCCCCATTCTTTTACACTTAACAAATACACCAACACAATAATATGGTAGAAACTTGGTCGCAGCTTTATTAATACATATAACAACCCGCCCAACCAGGGGCGGCCCAAGGGGGGTGCGGGGCCATGTGCGGAGACTCGGTGCGGGGCCTCATTTGCATAAGTGGCCTTATTTGCATACATATTTGCATAATGTTACCAAACACTAACTTTTAGTAAACATGTCTCTTAATGAGTGTATGGATAAAGAAAGACTAAAAGATTTCTACATTACTATAATCCAGTGCCAACCGCCAGGCACATTAGGAACTACTACAAACGCTGCCCATTTAGAACCCATAGCAAACCCGCTGTATCCTGACAGCATTACCAGGACTCACAAAGCACCAGACCCTACCTATCAAAAGGAAACACTGCAAATATTAAACCAGTACATTTCAGAGAATACTGGGGAAAGAGAACAAGTGGCAATGTCAAATAGGAATTACATAAACAGAATACCTCAGCTCAGTTACACATGCAGAACATAGACCATCACCAAACAAGGAATCACAATTTAGAAACAGGAAGGCAATAATTAAACTGGGAACCCCAAAAGCCAAACTTGGAATGTACAACAACACTGTAGAAATAAAACTATAAATCAATTTCCTCTTGTACCAAACAAAGCGCAGACGTTAATGATGCACATTTCCCAGAGCTTTCATATTCCAGTTAATAAATTCAAAATAAAGAGATATTTCTACCTTTTGTGCATTTTTTTTCAGTTGCAATTGCTCCAGCCACTTTCTTCTGGTTTCTTCATGTTTTCTGCTAACTCTCCATCGTCTGCTGTCCAATTGTCCTTTCTTCTCTCTTCTAGTTTTCTTTCCATCCTCTCTCTCTACATCTGCTTTAACATACCAATCTTTCTCCTTTTGCTCTTTCCTCATTCTTCTTTCATCCACACAAATTTTACCCCTCCATCCTCAATCCCCACTTACTCTCCCAATACCCGGCCAATTGTAGATTTTTCATCCCTCCCACACAAAATATTTTTCCCCTCTCCATTTTACTCTCCCAGCCCCATCCCATTCTAATCCTCCCCCAACATCAGCTCCCTTCTAGTTCCAGTCTCACCCAGCATCCATTCCCTTCTAGTCCCTGCATCAGCCCATTTCCAGTCCTAGCCCCCCATCAACCCATTTCCAGTCCTAGCTCCCCCATCCATTTTCAGTCTGAGTCCCTTCATCAGCTCATTTCCAATCCTAGCCCCCCATCAGCCCATTTCTAGTCATTTCCTAGCCCCACCATCAGCCCATGTCAAATCCTAGCTCCCCTCCACTCAGCCCAATTCCAGTCCAAGCCCCCCCATGAGCCTACTTCCAGTTCTAGCCCCTCCATGAGTCCATTTCAATTCAAGCCCCCACCACAGCCCATTTCCAATCTTAGCTCCCCCCAACAGCTCATTTCCAGTCCTATCCTAGCTGCTCCATCAGCCCATTTTCAGTCCTAGCTCCCTTCCCTCACAGCCCATTTCCATTCCAAGCTCCCTCCCCATCAGCTATTTGCAGTTCAAGCCTCCCCGTCCACTCAGTCCATTTCCAGTCATAGCAATCCCCCAACCCATTACCAGTCCTAGTCCCCCATCAACCCATTTTCAGTTTAAGCCCCCCCTATAACCCATTACCAGTCCTAACCCCCCCCCATCAGCCCACTTCCAGTCTTAACCCCGTCAGCCCATTTCCAGTCAGCCCCCCATAGCCCATTGCCAGTCCTAACCCCCCCCCATCAGCCCACAGCTCATTACCAGTCCTAACCACATCAGCCCACCTCAAGTCCTAACCCCTCCCCATCAGCTCATTTCCTGTCCTAGCGCCCCCATAGCCCATTAGCAGTCCTAACCCCCCCATAGCCCATTAGCAATCCTAACCCCCCATCACCCTATTTCCAGACAGCCCCCATCAGCCCACAGCCCATTACCAGTCTTAACCCCCCCACCGCACTTTTCCAGTAATCACCCCACATCACCCCATTTCCATTCCTAACCCCCCATCACCCCATTTCCAGACAGCCTCCATCAGCCCCCAGCCCATTACCAGTCTTAGCCCCCCCCAGCCCATTTCCAGTCCTAACCCCCCAGACCATTTCCAGTCCTAACCCCCTCACCCCATTTCCAGACAGCCTCCATCAGCCCCCAGCCCATTACCAGTCTTAACCCCCCCCAGCCCATTTCCAGTCCTACCCCCCAGACCATTTCCAGTCAGTCTCCATCAGCCCCAGCCCATTAGCAGTCTTATCACCCCCCCTGCCAATTTCCTGTCCTAACACCCCCCCCAGCCCATTTCCAGTCCTAACCCCCCTCACCCCATTTCCAGACAGCCTCCATCAGCCCCCAGCCCATTACCAGTCTTAACCCCCCCAGCCCTTTTCCAGTCCTACCCCCCGAGACCTTTTCCAGTCCTATCCCCCCTCACCCCCTTTCCAGACAGCCTCCATCAGCCCCCAGCCCATTAGCATTCTTAACCCCCCCCCCCAGCCCATTTCCAGTCCTACCCCCCGAGTGGTTTTCCAGTAAGCCTCCTTCATCCCCAGCCCATTTTCAGTCTTAACCCCCCCCTAGCCCATTTCCAGTCCTAACACCCCCCCCAGCCCATTTCCAGTCCTAACCCCCCTCACCCCATTTCCAGACAGCCTCCATCAGCCCCCAGCCCATTACCAGTCTTAACCCCCCCATCCCATTTCCAGTCCGACCCCCCCAGACCATTTCCAGTCAGCCTCCATCAGCCTCAGCCCATTTCCAGTCCTAACACCCCCCCAGCCCATTTCCAGTCCTAACACCCCCCCCCAAGCCCATTTCCAGTCCTCACACCCCATTTCCAGACAGCCTCCATCAGCCCCCCAGCCCATTACCAGTCTTAACCCCCCCTCCCCTTCCCTTCCCTTCCCTTCTGGCAAATTAAAAAAAGCAAACCTGGCTCTAGCTGCTGCCGCTGCCGCGTCCGTCGCAGCAGCGGCAGAATGGAGTGTCCCGCGGGGCCCCCTCTCCTCGTTGAGCCCTCTGCAAGGGCTTTCAGATTCGCGAAGGGAGAGTGCTCCCTCGCGTCTCTGTAAAGCCCGCAGGGGCTAATGGGAAATTTCCCATCAGCCCCTCGCGTCTAAAGGGGCAGATGGGAAATTTCCCATTAGCCCCTGCGGGCTTTACAGAGACGCGAGGGAGCACTCTCCCTTCGCGAATCTGAAAGCCCTTGCAGAGGGCTCAACGAGGAGAAGGGGCCCCGCGGGACACTCCATTCTGCCGCTGCTGCGACGGACGCGGCAGCGGCAGCAGCCAGAGACAGGTTTTTTTTTAAAATGTAATTTAAAAAAAAAAAGCAGAATGTTCTTTGCGCGGGGCCCCCTGAAACGCGGGGCCCTGTGCAAAAAACATTCTTGCTCAATGGACGGGCCGGCCCTGCGCCCAACATGGACAAAACATGATCAACCTCACCCCCACCCCTTTTCCGGACGATGCCCTCACCCGCCATACTATTAGCAAGGCTGAGCATCATCCTCACCACCCCCCCCCCCACCGCCTGCCTCGCCATGCTAGTAGCAAAGGCCGGCACACCCACCCCGCTACCGGGCCGAGACCCCCCAACCGGGATGTCTCTCCCCACTCCGGGGAGCTCCTTCGCTCCCCACCAGCTCCTAAATCAGTTACCGCCGCGCCGCCTGGGCGAGCGCTGGCCCTCTACCCCCCCACCCCCAACTGCAACAATCACGCCCCAACCTCTCATAGGGAGGGTGGGCGGGAAACACGCCTGTTCTCTCCGAGGAGCCGCGGCAAAAAGACAGAGCCACGCGGCTCCTCGGAGTATTAAGGACCGCCCCCCTTTGCCACACGGCCAATGGGATCGCCCCACAATGCCGTGGTGCGATCCCAGCCTGCCGCTCTCATCCTTCCCCCCCCCCCCCGCAAACCCCCGCCACATGACACGGCCGAGGCCGGGCCCGGGCCCAGGTTACCGTCGGCCGCGGGACCCGGCCCGGCAGCCTCGGGCATTAACTCTGGTAACCCGGAGGCCCTCCTTGTCCTCCTTCACCCCTTTTCCTCCCCCATCTCCCCCCATTCTTTTACACTTAACAAATACACCAACACAATAATATGGTAGAACCTTGGTCGCAGCTTTATTAATACATATAACAACCCGCCCAACATGGGCAAAACATGATCAACCTCACACCCACCCCTTTTCCGGACGATGCCCTCACCCGCCATACTATTAGCAAGGCTGAGCATCATCCTCACCACCCCCCCACCGCCTGCCTCGCCATGCTAGTAGCAAAGGCCGGCACACCCACTCCGCTACTGGGCCGAGACCGCCCAACCGGGATGTCTCGCCCCACTCCGGGGAGCTCCTTCGCTCCCCACCAGCTCCTAAATCAGTTACCGCCGCGCCGCCTGGGCGAGCGCTGGCCCTCTACCCGCCACCGGCGCGAGGTATTCACTTATCCTCACGCCGACCCACCCCCATAAAGCTGCGACCAACCAACTGCTCCAACATTTCTTGCCAATCATTTAACAAAAGATCTTGTCCGACAGGAGATAGGTGTACCCCATCAGTCCGGTACAAGCCCGCACAATGTGCATCCGCCCAGGGGTGCTGCACCTGCCAGCCACCCACCTGCTGCACCCAACGCCCGATCTGCTGATTAACTTTTGCTAGGCCACGCGACCACCGCCGCTGGTCCCGGCAGGCCGGCCTTGGTATAATGTCAGACCATATAACGGCCACCCCTGGCCACTCCACCTGCAGCTCCCTTAAGTCCCGCTGCACTGCTCGAATGAGCTGTCGACAAGTCCAACTGGATAAGTCGTTGCCACCCAAGTGAATCAACACTCCACGTGGGCGCTGCCGCCGGTCCGCTTGTTGCCGCAAGAAAGGAAGAAGTTGCCACCAGCGCATGCCCCGCTCTCCAATCCACAGCAATCGAACGTTGCAGGTCGCCAGGCCCAGATGCTCTCCCAGGGGGCGCAGCCGAGCCCTCCGCTCCGCCCAGTACACAAAGGAGTGCCCGACGATCCACCATTCGCTCGCTGTGCACCCAATCGAACCCCCGTCCAGGACCGGACCTCGCAGCAGCCCACCTGAAACAGGAAACACATCATTAGTACCCCCCCGCACCCCCTCCCCTTGCACTCCAGTCAGAGTCATGATCACAGCCGCTCCGGCCGGACATAACCCGCATATGCCCTAGATCTCCATCCCCCAATCCTTTGAATCACCTCCCCCTCCAAACCCGCCGCTGCAGCACTCGTCGCCGCCCCTATCCGGAAGGAATGAGACGCGAACTGACGCTCCTCATAGCCCAACCGCCGCAAGGCCAAGCACAGCACCGCTGTAAACTGAAACTGCGTTACCGGCTGCTCGTCCGCGTGTCGAAAAAATTGGCCCGCCAGCGGAGGCCGCCGTTGTTCATAGGTCTGCAAGTTCCTCACCGGGCATGAACACAGCTCCGGGATCGCTTTCAACAATACCCTGCGTCCCACACCCAATTGGTCAGTCTTCGACCGCTTGAGATAGAACTGCACCGATGCCGCCTCTAAGACTACATGCCGCGCTTCTAAACCCCCCAGCGCCTCCCGCCGGTGGGACCGCGGAACCAATTCGCTAACCCGAAATGCGCCAAAGAAGGCCGTCACGAACAGAGCACGAAATAATACCACCTCGAACTCCAACGCCGCCACCTCCGGCAACACGCTCCATATCTTCAAGAGCAACTCGTGAGAAACTGGACGCCGCCAATCCCGTCCCCGGGGCCTCTCGTGCACCCACCCCGCCAACAGCCGTTTTACCAAAAATGAAGCACCGCGACCAGCCTTGCCCTTTCGCCCAAACTATGAACGCACCCACCTGCTGGCCATCTACTCTCCCCCCACTCCAACCTTTACTCTGCAGAAAAGCCCATACCTTGGCATATCCTCGCGTATAGGCCGCCCACGTACCTGGAGCAACAGAAGACCGCAACAACCCCATCACTTCAGGGTCCCAAGCTGCCAAAGGTGCTCCGGCACTACCGTCGCCATCTCGTCCGCTCGTGGAGCCAAAGCCCGGAATTTCGCCCACTGGAAACGAGACAAAGCATCAGCAATGGAGTTACACGAACCCGGAAAATGTCGTGCTCTAGCCGTGACATTAAGGCGCAGACATGCAAGCACCCAAACCCGCATGAGAGCAGCCACTCTCGGACACTTAGGAGAGTGCCGATTGATCACCTGCACTACAGCCGCATTGTCACACCAGAAGACCACCCTCCTGTTCCTCAACCTCTCTGGCCACGCCCAAAATGCCACCACTATCGGAAACAACTCCAAGAAGGTCACATTACGAGTCAAACCACTCTCCACCCACGATGCAGGCCAAGCCGCCGCACACCATGATCCCTGACAAAACGACCCAAACCCTGAACCGCCCGCTGCATCCGAAAAGAGCTGCAGATCGACATTGGACAACTCTGCCGATTGGACTAGCGAGCAACCATTGAAGTCCGCAAGAAAAGCACTGCAAACCCGCAGATCCTCCCGCATCCCCACCGTCACCCGAATACGATGATGCGAGCGCTGCACCCCCGCCGTGGCCAAGGACAGCCGCCGTGCGAACGGCCGTCCCATCGCGATCACCCGACACGCAAAGTTCAAGTGCCCTACCAGCGCCTGCAAAGCCTTCAACGTCACTTTCGACGCAGCCCCCACCTCCGCTACCAATGCTTTCAGTCGCTCAATATTTTCCGCTGGCAAGCGAACCTCAAAGGCAATTGAATCTCACTCGATCCCCAAGAATGAAAGGCACGTGACCGGCCCAAGCGTCTTCTCTGCTGCCAACGGTATCCCAAATTCTACAGCCATCGCCTGAAACAATCGCAACAAGGATTCACACGCGGCACTCCGTGCTGGGCCTACAAACAGAAAATCATCCAAATAGTGTACGATAGAACTACTACCCACCCGCTGAACCAGCACCCAGTGCAAAAAGGAACTGAAGGTCTCGAAATAGGCACATGAAATCGCACAACCCATCGGCAGACACTTGTCAAAGTAAAATTGGCCATCCAGCTGGAAGCCTAACAAGGGAAATGCCGAGGGGTGAACTGGTAAGAGCCTAAAAGCCGATTCGATGTCTGCCTTTGCCATCAAGGCCCCCCTGCCACACTGGCGCAGCAGGTCAACTGCCAAATCGAACGGCGCATAGCGCACAGAACATTGCTCAGGCGGAATATGGTCATTTACCGAGTCCCCTGGTGGGAAGGACAGGTTGTGTATTAAACGATAATGCCCCGGCTCCTTCTTAGGTATGACCCCCAAGGGTGAAACGATAAACGGCAAAAATGGGGGATGATCAAAAGGCCCAACCACCCTGCCCAATGCGCATTCGGTTGCAATTTTTCAACGGGCCACCTCAATCAGCACCTGCACCGAGCTAGGATTACTAGCCACCACTCCCGTGACTTCCCCCTGATACAGAATTGGAAAACCCTCCAAAAAACCCAACCACAACAACTGTGCCGCCTTGCCACGTTGACGCCTCCCATAACGCTCCAGCCATGGCTGCAGCGCCTGTGTCTTAATGGGGGTAGGCGCCAACCCCCCGAGCACCCCCCTCATTTGCCCCCACTCCCTGCTCCAGACACTCCTTTCCTGATACATTTCGTGGCCGCGTGGCTCCCCCCGCACATTGAACAAGCGTGGCGGAACTTGCAATCCGGGAAGGGACAAGACGATTTATTGTAGCGCCAACAGAGATCTCCTGCCGCCCCCCCATTAGGCGATCCCGGTACCGAGCCCGCCGCCCGAAAGGACAGAAAACCGGCCGCCGAACTCTGCCCACTAACCTTCCCCTGTCCACCGCTGACATTCCCACCAACCTTTTTGGCCGACATTTGCGTCAGCCAGAGGTTAATATCTCTCATCCCCCAGGACAACTGCGTGTTCTCCTCCATCATGTCCCTAAACTCCTCATCATAGTTGAGCCATGCCCAACCTTCGTGCGCCTGAGACGCAGCCAAAATCGCGTCCGCATACGCCAACAACTCGCCATACAACTCCGGATCCGAATGTCCACACACACTCGCCAAACGCAAGAACGCTCGCATCCAGTTCAATGTGTTACGGGATACCTTCCACACTCTCCCCGCCTTCTCGTCCTCCTTACGCTTCTTCCGACTCTCTCCTGAACGCTTCCTTCCCTCCAAGAGCCGAAAGATATCAATGTATCTTCTCTTTCGAATCCGCCTGCGCAACTTGCGCGGTACACTCTCCCACAACTCTGCGCAACGTACCACCGAAGACCCCGCTCTGTCCCCTCGTCCCTTTCCTGCCGCCGAATCACTCGACAAACTCCTGGTGGAGGAGGAGGATGACGATGACGACGAACCGCGCCGACAACGACGCCCGTGCTTCCGCTTAGCTTTAGCTTTTCGCCCCACTGTCGCCGCTGCCTCAGCCGCAACTCCTTCACCGCCTGGCGCACCCGAACCCCCAATACACTCACCCTGTGCACCTTGCTCGCTGGTCTCCGTTGATGCCCCAGCCGAACCGATCTGCTCCATGGTTTGAGCCATCGCCACTGCACCGGTCCCCGCGCTCCCGACCACTGGCGTTCCACTCACCGGCACCTGCAGAGGAAGAGAAGAACCACCGTACCCAAGCCATATTGCCCTGCTCCCCAAACTATCCCTCCCCCGGGTTGCCAAGCTGAGGTACTCCCACCCCCTGCCCACCGAGGCCCCTCCCATGCCCCTTGGACCCCCATACATGGGAAACCCGTACTGGGCCAATCCCCCCAGCCGGGCCCCCACGGCCCCATAGCCATCGGCTGCCCCCCTCCATGTGGCACACACATCCAACCCCCCCCCCCCCCCCTGGAGCGTACTGCAATACCTGCCCACTCTGCCTCCATGGAGCGAACCCTCCTTCCCCAGGTATCCCGGATGAAACCCTTAAGTGGCTTGCCTCCGCCTCTTGTAAACCCCGCGACCCCACCCCCTGCTCCCCCCCTTCACCGCTACTGCCCCTCTGCCCCAATGCTCTAACCAGCTCAGATCTGTCAACCCCAACCACATCGTCCTCACCCGGCGCTGGCCCTGCTTGCTCAGGACCACGGGCTCTGGCAGTCTCCCCCCTCCCAGACTCAGAGGTGGAAGCACTCACCTCCATCTCCCCCCTGCCCCTACAGCCTCCCCTACCCCTGGGACCAACCGGCAGGGAAGCCATACCGGCATTCTGCCCCCCCACACGTGCTTTGCTGGAGGCACTAACACCCTGTGGCTCCACACCCCTCCCCCTAGGTTGAGCCCGCTACTTCCCCTTCACTCCTTTCTTTGCCCGCCCCATGATCCGCGTGGTGCCACGATATTTACTTATTTATTTATTTTTAAATTACCCACGAACTCAAATTGAAAATACTGCCCCCCAACCCACCTGGAACTCCCGCACACCCAAACCCCTTTCGCACCGCGTCCCGGCTCACCCGGCAGCAGTCAATGTCTTCCAGCAACCCGTCGGTAGCAGGTCCGCACTGCTCGAACCGGCGCCTGGACAAAAACACGCCTGTTCTCTCCGAGGAGCCATGGCAAAAAGACAGAGCCACGCGGCTCCTCGGAGTATTAAGGACCGCCCCCCTTTGCCACACGGCCAATGGGATCGCCCCACAATGCTGTGGTGCGATCCCAGCCTGCCGCTCCCATCCTACCCCCCCCCCCCCCCCGCAAACCCCCGCCACGTGACACGGCCGAGGCCGGGCCTGGGCCCAGGTTACCGTCGGCCGCGGGACCCAGCCCGGCGGCCTCGGGCATTAGTGACAAGAGTTTCGTTGACTATCTTGTATGACTGCCTCAGTGGACAGTGGAGAGCATGGGGCGATTCAGGAAGGGCATGGGGACAGAGATGAGAGTAATCAATATAGCTGCGATATTTAGCAAAAAGCTGTCCTAAATAGTTATCCAGATAAAACCTATCTGTATAGCTGTGCAGCTATGAGGATCACTTTCTAACAGAGCACCCGGGTTAAGGTAGCAGGACATGCCTATATGTCTTTATAAAATATTAGTATGAATCCTGCAACAGTAGCCTCTACACTGAAGCAGGGATATTATGTCTGCTTGAGAGGAGGTGCACACTTAGATTATTGAAACACAAATGTAGCTCCTCCCTGAATTCCACTTATTGTAGGGTTGTGGTGGAATATGAAAAATCGCATTAAATGAAATGAGATTAAGTTATTTCATAATTTATCCAGACAGCCCGCGTTCTGCCCAAACTGTGTATCCGGCAATGCCTACTGTATAAATAAAGAAAGAAAGAATGGGGACACATGGCCAACATACATGTATATGTGCTGGATTTCAAAATGTACATGTGTAAATGCCAACACTTACCCTCCTATGGCAAATATTTTGCAAGCCTACACATGCAAATACTGCCATTTAACAACATATGCTGTTTTTTTTTTCTAATTTAACTTTAGAGAGGGAAATATACAATGGGGAATTAAGGAGGATAACTGCTTTAATCCCTTATTGTAAAGGGTTAGCCAAGGCACACATTTTTTACAAACCTATGCATGCCAGGAAGCAGGTATAAATCCCAATGTGGACATTTTTGGTGATATGCATGTAGCCCTATATGCCTGAATATACACATATAAATCACAAATTAGACTTCTAAAATAACCCCCCATAGTGAAAATATTCAGCCACTTTTTAAGTGATTTAATTTAGAACAGCTGTTTTCTGTGCTAGATGGAACCATGTATGTTGGCCATGTGTCCTCATTGCTTTTCCCCACGTGTACAATTGCAAAATGGTTCTCATGGCTTCATGTATTCAGCACATATGCATGCACTTCTACACCTCTGCATTCAGTATTTTAGAAAAGGCTTGTTTAGCGGAGCCTTTTTAACCCTGGGAGTACTGATGGGGTCAAAAGTGACCCCATTGCAAGTTTTACAATGCGTATCTCAGAAACTAGTTGTTCAAGAATGCAATCTTTTTATGACTTTTCACATGTCAATATTCTCTTTATATTGTGCCATGAGAGGAATAATTTTCATCCACTAGGTGACGCCAGTGATGAATTGCAGCACAGAGTACCAGTGGGGTCATTTTTGACCCCAGTTGCTTACATCCGGTTTGGATCGTGATACAATTTGCAGTTTTGTGAATATTTTGATCTGACAAAGGTATTTATCATTAATTATGTATCATTTATTTTTTGTACTCTTATTTTATGAAAATTACACATTTTTTGTAATTGATATCATACGTTCTCTCATTATTCCCAATGAAATCTAAAGGCTTTCAGCTCGTTCATTACGATTATTGTACACGTATAGTAAAACTGCTTTGCATTTTATTCAACTTTATCTTTGTTTATTTATTTTAGGTTATTGTTTATGATGTCAAAACGAAAGTATTCAGCTGCCCAAGTAAGAGAAATATTGCAACGAGATGCTGACAGTGACGGCTCTGAGTTGTCTGATGATGCAACATATTCAGCAAGTGAAAAAGCATATCAGCCAAGTTTGGGCGATAAATCTGATGATGACAGTCATGATTCAGATGGCAACAGCAGTTGGTCGCCAAGTGAATGTGAGACTGATGTTGGGCCGGTAACATCGCCTGCAGCAAAGAGTCAAGTTACAGGTCGAGGCAAAGGTCGAGGCTGTGCTGGACAGGGAAGAAGGTAGGAGTCCTCAGTGTCAGTATCATCTGTGAGGAATCTTAGTTGTGGTCGTAGAGGAGCTAAGAGGTCATCAACTATAAGGACAAATGTTGCCATTGAAGGCTATGTATCTAAGGATGCCACATCATTGAACAGGAAACCTATAAAGCAAGCTGCTGGAAGATACGCCAGAGCTAATGTCATGCCCGTACAACAAGGTCCTACAAGGTATGCTGTACAAAATGTTGATGGCCCTCTCGCAGCATTCCACTTGTTCATGAGGAAGAACTTATTGAATGAAATCATGATGTGGATGAGCAAACAAGGAAGACACATTTATGACGACACCTGGAAAGATTTGACAGATGGAGAATTTCAATGTTTTCTTTGACTTCTGATCCTCTCAGGCGTGTACAAGTCACGAAATGAATCCATAGTTCGATTGTGGAACCTTGAAGATGGTCATTCTGTTTTCGGCAAAAATATGATTGAGCTCCATTTACTTGTACTCTTTGTCGCCTCCCACCCAACCAATTTCTAACCCAAGCAGTAACTTTAGGGTCCATCCCTAGGGTGCTCAGTTTGTTTATAAGTCGCCTGTGAGGAACAGTGTCAAAGGCTTTACTGAAATCTAAATACACCACATCTAGAGCTCTCCCTCGGTCCAATTCCCTGATCACCCAGTCATAGAAATCAATCAGATTTGTCTGAGAAAACCTGCCTCTGGTGAATCCATGCTGCCTCGGATCCTGTAATCTGCTGGACTCCAGAAACCTCACTATTTTCTCTTTCAGCAGCGTTTCTTATAATTTACTCACCACCAAAGTTAAACTAACTGGTCTGTAGTTTTCAACCACATCATTACTTACGCTTTTGTGTAAAGGCACCACATGAGCCTCTCTCCAGTCCTTTGGCACCACTACCGACTCCAATGAGGCATTGAAAAGGTCAGTCATTGGAGTTGCAAGAACGTCCCCAAGTTCCCTCAGTATTCTAGGGTGTATCCCATCCGGTCCCATCGCTTTGTCTACTTTAAGTAGAGCTAGTTTCTCACGAACACAGTCTTCTGAAAATTGTTCAAGATGTCCCTCGCTTCTGTTCCTATTTGTGGATATTTTCTAATGTCCTGCTCCTGGTTCTTCATCTGTGAACACAGAACAAAAATATTTGTTAAGCAATTCCGCTTTATCCTTATCAGCTTCTACATATTCCTCCCCTGCACCCTTGAATCTGACAATACCACTTTTGCCCTTCCTCTTCTCACTAATATATCTGAAAATTTTTATTTAATTATTTATTTAATGTTATTTATATACCGCCTTATCATTCAATCAAAGCGGTTTCCACGGCAAACAATCAAGGGGGCAAATGTTTTCATGCAATGTGTTGGAGGGGATGTGATTAGATTTGGTTTATCTACATATTGCGCTATTATACATCATGAGCTATTATACAGTCTTATATACAGTCTTGGGGTGGTGAGGGGGGGTTGATGATCTGACTTGTATGCTGGTTCAGGGGGTATGTCCATAGTAATCGACAGGACTGTCTTATTCCCCCATTTTATTGCATTCACTATCTCCTCCTCCTTTTGAATCTTTGCCTTCTTGACTACTTTGCTAGCTTCTCTAAGTTTTTTCCAAATACAGATGCCTGTCTTCCTCTCTCTGTGATCTCTTGTATTTCATGAAGGCCTCCCTCTTTTTCTTCACTTTTTCAGCTACTTCTTTCGAAAACCATAGCGGTCTTCTTTTCCTTTTACCTTTATTTACCATTTTAACAAAAAGGTTGGTTGTCCTTAAAATATCCCCTTTCAGTTTTGCCCACTGTTTTTCTACATCCCCCAGCTGTTCCCATCCCACTAACGACTCCCTGAGGTATTGGCCCATCTTCACAATGTTAGTCTTCCTAAAGTCTAAGATCCTCACCTTTGAATGGATTTTAACAGCCCTAGACCTAATACTGAACCACACCATCTGGTGATCACTGGATGCAAAATGATCTCCCACTACAACATCAGAAACACTTTCACCATTGGTAAGCACCAAGTCCAGTATGGCCCCTTCACGTGTGGGGTATGTTACCAATTGCCTGAATAGTTCTCCCTGTAGAGAATCCAGGATCTCCTTACTTCTAGATGATACTGCAGCAGGAATGTGCCAATCAACATCTGGCATATTGAAATCTCCAATCAGTAGCACTTCCCCTTTCCTAGCAATGCTGCATATGTCTTCAATTAACTCTCTGTCCACCTCTTCCTCTTGTGAGGGAGGTCTGTATATCACACCAATGCAAATAGATTTCTCTTTCCCTCTTTCTAGTTTAACCCACAATGCCTCCTCTCTCCCTTTTAAGCTCTGTAATTCCAAAGCTTTAATATTATTTTTCACATATAGTGCCACTCCTCCTCCCCTTCTTCCTACCCTGTCCTTTCTGAATAAAGTATAGCCAGGTATAGTTACATCCCAATCATGGTTTTCTGTGAACCATGTTTCCGTAACTGCCACTAAATCCAAGTCAGCCACTCCCACCAAAGCTTCAACATCAGGGATCTTATTTCCCATGCTACGGGCATTTATACACACTGCTTTCCATATGTTACCCCTGTTACCCATTTCCATAAAGGTATTTAATGTATCACCTACCTGGGGGCTTTCACTTACCTGGGGGCTTTCTTCACCCATCCCCAACGAATTTAGTTTAAAGCCCTCTTCAGTAGATTAGCCAGTCTACTACCGAAGATGCGTTGACCTTTCTTGGACAGATGGATGACATCTCTGCTCTGCAACCCTTGGAACAGCATCCCATAGTCTAGGAAACCAAAACGCTCTCGATGACACCATCCACGCAGCCATGCATTCATCTCCAGGATGCGAGCTTCTCTGCCTTGGCCTTTACCCTCAACAGGGAGGATTGAAGAGAACGCTACCTGTGCACCTAACTGCTTCACCTTCTGTCCCAGAGCCATGAAGTCACTTATGATACGTTCCGAGGTATACCTGGCAGTATCATTTGTTCTAATACTAGATTATAAAATTCTTAGCAATAGATGATTTATTATATTACTTCTCCAAAGTGATCCATGAATGGATGTGTTCTTAGTGCCTTGTGGAATTCTATAAGTTCAGATATGTTTCTGGTCTTCTCAGGCAGCACATTCCATAGTCCCAAGCATAAAGGGAGAATGAGTGGTTGCAGGCATTCTGGTTGCTTTTCGTTCTTTCTATTGGTATCATTAACCTAATTTGTGTGCTTTGTCTTTTGGCCCTGTTGTTCTGTATCATGTGTAAGAGTGTGTTTAGGTATGTGGATGATAAGTTATGTGTAATTTTGTATTTAATTTGACTTATTATTGGAGCCAGAGCAGTTGTTTCAATATTGGCGTAATGTGCTGAAATCTTTATGCTCCTTGGAAAATATGGGTCGCACTATGTTGTGCAATTTGTAAAGCATGGAGAATACATTTTGGTAGTCCATGGTATATAATGCTGTCATACTCAAAATGTGGGAAATACTGAACAGAAATCATGTGTTTGAAGTAATGGATGTAGAGTAGTTATTGCAGGGTTCGCATTTTGTTGTGTATTGTCATGATGGTTTTCTTGATATGTGTGTTTAGGTTTAATGTTTGGTCTAGATTTATTCCTAGGTATTTAACTTTGGTTTTTACTTCCAAATCAATTGCATTAATTTGTAGCATTGTTGGTGGAACTAATGTTTCATCTCTGGTGATGTGTAGTACTTGTAGTTTTTTATAGTTTATAGATAGGCCGTGATCTGTTAGCCAGTGAGCAATATTCTAGAAACTGTCTGTAATTATATTATATGTAGGTTTTATTGTATTGCTATGATATGTTGATTGATATGAGGCATTGTGGTGTGACTGGTTTTATTTTGCCTAGGTTTGTAACTTTGCTTTGGAAGAATTCTGCTAAACACTGTGGGCTGGATGTGTTGACTGCCGTCTTGGGCTGGGAAATTAATTAAGGAAGTTCTCGTGGTTGATTGAGTGAATTCATGATCAGTTTTGTGTGGTGGTGTTCTTTGTATTTGTCAGTCAAATTTTTGTATTCCTTGAGTTCAATTATGTATATGTCTCTATCATGTATTACTTTTGAGTGACACCATTTGCGTTCAATCCTTAAGAACATAAGCAATGCCTTACTGAGTCATACAAAGAACATTCAAGTCCAGTATCCTGGTTCCAAGAGGCCAGTCCAGGTCACAACTACCTGTCATGTTCCCAAAGAGGAATACAGGTTCCACAATGCTTGTCCAGGGGCAAGCAGTGGATTTCCCAGGACATCTTTAATAATGGTTTATGGATCTTTCCTCCAGTTCACTAACAGTTTTTACTACCGCTAATGAATTTCAGAGTTTGATTACACGTTAAGTAAAAAACTATTTTCTCTTATTAGTCTTAAATGGGTTGCATTGTAGTTCCATTGCATGTCCTCTAGTCTTTCTACTTCTTGATGGTATAAACAACCTAACTACGTTTACCCGATCCACTCTATTCATTAATTAATAGACATCTATCATATTCCCCCTCAGACATCTCTTTTCCAAGTTGAGGAGCCCCAACCTTTTAAGCCTCTCCTCATAGGGGTATCCTTCCATTCCCTTTACCATTTTTGTCGCTCTTCTTTGTAGCTTTTGTAAATCAGCTATGTCCTTTTTAAGATATGGTGACCAGAATTGCACACAATGTTCAAGGTGGGGTTGCACCATGGAATGATACTGTGACATTATAATATCCTTTGTTTTATTCTCTATTCCTCTTCTTATGATTCCTAGCATTCTGTTTGCTTTCTTAGCTGCCGCTGTACACTGGGTGGAGGGTTTCAACATATTATCCATTTTATTTATTTTATTTATTTGAAAACTTTTATATACTGCCACTTCCCAAGATCAGTGGCGGTTTACAGAGAACAGTGGTGAAAAAATACATGGAACATTATGCAACATTGCAACTATATACAAAAAACGGTATAAACAATAATAATTATTTACAGCTCATAACAGGAACCTTTGGCAAATTTAGGCAATGTAATTATTTACAAATTACAATAACAAGTTCTTAAATATTTACAATCTGCAAAATTTACAACTCAAGTCATCAATCAGTTTTTGATAGTGTTAAAATATGCGTGGGTAGTTTGGTAGATTTTATGAATGAGCTATGGGGGGTGGGAGGCCAGATCTGAAAATTGGTAGTAATGTTGGGTGAATAAGTATGTTTTTAGTTCCTTTCTGAATGTTTGGAGATCTTTTATCTCCCTTAATTGGTCAGGGAGGTTATTCCATTGAGTAGGTGCTACGTATGAGAAAGCGCTATTGCTTGTTATGATGATGCCTAAGTCTTTTTCCTGGGTGGTAGTTCCTAATGTGGAACCTTGCATCATTTAACTGTAGTTTGGGTTGTTATTCCCTAAAAGGCAAATTCTGCAAGGGGCACATCTGGATGGCCAAAAGTAGAATGGGGCCGATTTGTACCCGTTTCTGTCACCACGGGAGCTGTACATTCCTATGGTGGCAGAATCAGGGCATTTGGATGGCCCAATGTGCTCCCATTCTCCTGCTTCAGTTGTGCACTCTGTGCCTAGCTAGCCCTCACAGAACTCCTGCTGGTGTACTGGTGTCATGGCATCCTGTTGCCATGGCACTGGGACACCAGGCAGGAACACACATTTCAGACAGCTGAAAAACGCCTTTCCCCCAATGCTCAAACCTTGGTGGAGGATACCAGGGCTGGATTGGGTGGCAGGGGCTCACTTCTGGTGGCTCCCTGAGGATGGGAGAGCTGGAGGGCCCAATCACTTCCACACCGGGACTTATTCTACTTCTGTGGTGGAATACGTCCCATGCCAATCCTTCCCCCACCAGACACACAGGGCCGCGACCAGAATAGGCCCTGTACATCTGAGCTATGCAGCACATTCCCACTCTGCCCACTCTCTACCTCTGGCCCTCCCCCTCCTGCCCCCGTCCAGTGCTCCCTGCACAATCCTACTGTACGTGCAGGGAGCCAGGGGCTATGAATACGGTGCTAGCCAATAGCAGCAGTTGTACATCAAAACGAGATGTACATCTCTGCTATTCACTGTTCATTATGACCTCCTAAGTGCATAACTTTACACTTGTCCACATTAAATGTCATCTGCTATTTGGATGCCCAGTCTCCCAATTTATCTAAGTTCTTACACTTTTTCACAATCCTCTTGTGTTTTAACAATTTTGAATAATTTTGTGTCATCTGCAAATTTGATCATCTCATTCATTATTCCTATTTCCAGGTCATTAAGGAATACGTTAAAAAGCAGCAGGCCCAACACAGATCCCTGGGGTAATCCATTATTCACCTTTCTCCATTGAGAAAATTGGCCATTAGCCCTGTTGTTGTTGTTAAGTGCCGTCGAGTCAGAGTCGACTCATGGTGACCCTCTGGATAGCTATCCTAAATTGTGTTCAGTCTTCAGTCAGGTGGCTCATTATTGACAGAATGGTACACGTAGCTGCTGTTATTGTATCGATCCATCTCATTGCTGGCCTTCCTCTTTTGCATTGACCTTCTGTCTTGTCAAGCATGATGTCTTTCTCTAATGATCTCTCTCTTCGCATGATGTGTCCAAACTATGAAAGTCAAGGTCTTGTCATCTGAGCTTCTAAAGAAAGCTTAGGTTTGATCTCCTCTAGTACCGACTGGTTTGTTCTTCGGGCAGTCCATGGTATACACAGTATTCGCCACCAGCACCATAATTCAAAGGCATCAATTTTCTTCCTGTCTATCTTTTTCACTGTCCAGCTTTCATATCCATATGATATTATTGAAAATACCATGGCTTGAACAAGTCAAATCTTTGTATGGAGAGAGACATCTTTGTTCTTGAGAATCTTATCTAGGTCTTTCAAAGCCATTCTGCCAACAGCAACGCATCATCAGATTTCTTGACTGCTTGTTGCTTCTTTATTGATAGTTGATCCAAGTAGGTTAAAGTTGTTCATGATTTCAATTTCTTATCTTTCAACGATTAACCTGTTGATTATGCCAGTTGTCGTGATTTTATTTATGGATTTATTTATTTACATTCTCTTATATACCGCGTTATGATCTTTGTCTTCTTTACATAGAAATATAGAAAAATAGAAACATGATGACAGAAAAAGACCACATGGCCTATCTAGTCTGTCCTTCCATATCAACAACTACAACAGTCCACTTTTTACCTTTAGAGATCCTCTGTGTTGGTCCCATGCTTTTTTGAATTCAGTTACTGTCCTCATCTCTACCACCTCCACTGGGAGACTATTCCATGGATCCACTACTCTTTCTGTAAAGAAATATTTCCGCATATCACTCCTGAATCTATCTCCCTTCACCCTCATCCCATGTCACCTCATAGCAGAACTTGCCTTCAATTGAAAGAGGCTCTCTCCCTGAACATTTATGCCATGGAGGTATTTAAACATCTCAATCATATCACCTCTATCCCAACTTTCCTCTAAGGTGTACATATTAAGATCATTAAGTCTGTCCTCATATGCTTTATAATGAAGCCCACTAATAATTTTAGTAGCCACCCTCTGCACCGACTCCATCCTGTTCACATCCTTTTGAAGGTGCGGTCTCCAGAATTGCACACTATACTCCAAATGAGATAGCACCAAAGACTTATACAGAGGCATTATCACCTCCTTTTTTCTGCTAGCCATTCCTCTCCGTATGCACCCAAGCATCCTTCTAGCTTTTGCCATCGCCTTTTTTACCTGTTTAGCTACTTTAAGATCATCAGACACAACC
This sequence comes from Ichthyophis bannanicus, assembly GCA_033557465.1. Classification (NCBI taxonomy): domain Eukaryota; kingdom Metazoa; phylum Chordata; class Amphibia; order Gymnophiona; family Ichthyophiidae; genus Ichthyophis; species Ichthyophis bannanicus. The sequence continues at coordinate 1,378,661,041 of CM066032.1, read as the reverse complement.
ACGCCTAGGTCCCGCTCTTCTTTAGTGGACAAAAGTACTTCACCTCCTATACTGTATTGCTCCCTTGGATTGCTGCAGCCCAAATGCATGACCTTACATTTTTTAACATTAAATCCCAGCTGCCAAATTCTAGACCATTCTTCAAGCTTAGCTAGTTCCCTCCTCATGTTATCTACACCTTCCTGGGTGTCTACTCTATTGCAGATTTTGGTATCATCTGCAAAGAGGCAAACCTTACCCGACAGCCCTTCCGCTATATCACTAACAAAGATGTTAAAAAGAATCGGACCAAGGACAGGTCCCTGGGGCACACCACTGGTAACATCCTTCTCCTCAGAGTGAGCTCCATTTACTTATACTCTTTGTCGCCTCCCACCCAACCAATTTCTAACCCAAGCAGTAACTTTAGGGTCCATCCCTAGGGTGCTCAGTTTGTTTATAAGTCGCCTGTGAGGAACAGTGTCAAAGGCTTTACTGAAATCTAAATACACCACATCCAGAGCTCTCCCTCGGTCCAACTCCCTGGTCACCCAGTCAAAGAAATCAATCAGATATGTCTGACAAGACCTGCCTCTGGTGAATCCATGCTGCCTCGGATCCTGTAATCCGCTGGACTCCAGAAACCTCACTATTTTCTCTTTCAGCAGCGTTTCCAATAATTTGCTCACCACCAAAGATAAACTAACCAGCCTGTAAGTTTTCAACCACATCCTTACTTCCGCTTTTGTGTACAGGCACCACATGAGCCTCTCTCCAGTCCTTTGGCACCACTCCCGACTCCAACGAGGCTTTGAAAAGGTCAGTCAGTGGAGTTGCTAGAACGTCCCCAAGTTCCCTCAGTATTCTAGGGTGTATCCCATCCGGTCCCATCACTTTGTCTACTTTAAGTTGAGCTAGTTTCTCACGAACACAGTCTTCTGAAAATTGTTCAAGATGTCCCTCGCTTCTGTTCCTATTTGTGGGTGTTTTCTGATGTCCTGCTCCTGGTTCTTCATCTGAGAACACAGAACAAAAATATTTGTTAAACAATTCCGCTTTATCCTTATCAGCTTCTACATATTCCCCCACTGCACCCTTGAGTCTGACAATACCACTTTTGCCCTTCCTCTTCTCACTAATATACCTGAAAAATGTCTTATCCCCCCATTTTATTGCATTGGCTATATCCTCCTCCTTTTGGAACTTTGCCCTCTTGACTACTTTGCTAGCTTCTCTAAGTTTTTCCAAATACAGATGCCTGTCTTCCTCTCTCTGTGATCTCTTGTATTTCATGAAGGCCTCCCTCTTTTTCTTCACTTTTTCAGCTACTTCCTTCGAAAACCATAGTAGTCTTCTTTTCCTTTTGCCTTTATTTACCATTTTAACAAAAAGGTTGGTTGCCCTTAAAATACCCCCTTTCAGTTTTGCCCACTGTTTTTCTACATCCACAAGCTGTTCCCATCTCACTAACGACTCCCTGAGGTATTGGCCCATCTTCGCAAAGTTAGTCTTCCTAAAGTCTAAGATACTCACCTTGGAATGGATTCTAACAGCCCTAGTCCTAATACTGAACCACCCCATGTGGTGATCACTGGATGCAAAATGATCTCCCACTACAACATCAGAAACACTTTCACCATTGGTAAGCACCAAGTCCAGTATGGCTCCTTCACGTGTGGGATCTCTTACCAATTGCCTGAATAGTTCTCCCTGTAGAGAATCCAGGATCTCCTTACCTCTAGATGATACTGCAGCAGGAATGTGCCAATCAACATCTGGCATATTGAAATCTCCATCAGTAGCACTTACCCTTTCCTAGCAATGCTGCGTATGTCTTCAATTAACTTTCTGTCCACCTCTTCCTCTTGTGAGGGAGGTCTGTATATCACACCAATGCAAATAGATTTCTCTTTCCCTCTTTCTAGTTTAACCCACAATGCCTCCTCTCTCCCTTATAAGCTCTGTAATTCCAAAGCTTTAATAGTAGTTTTTACATATAGTGCCACTCCTCATCCCTTCTTCCTACCCTGTCCTTTCTGAATAAAGTATAGCCAGGTATAGTTACATCCCAATCATGGTTTTCTGTGAACCATGTTTCTGTAACTGCCACTAAATCCAAGTCAGTCACTCCCACCAAAGCTTCAACATCAGGGATCTTATTCCCCATGCTACGGGCATTTATACACACTGCTTTCCATATGTTACCCCTGTTACCCATTTCCATAAAGGTATTTAATGTATCACCAAATGGGGGCTTTCACTTACCTGGGGGCTTTCTTCACCTATCCCCAACGAATCTAGTTTAAAGCCCTCCTCAGTAGATTAGCCAGTCTACTACCGAAGATACGTTGACCTTTCTTGGACAGATGGATGCCATCTCTGCTCTGCAACCCTTGGAACAAGGGTCCCTCGCTTCTGTTCCTATTTGTGGGTGTTTTCTGATGTCCTGCTCCTGGTTCTTCATCTGAGAACACAGAACAAATGGTCCAGAAAACCAAAATGCTCTCATTATGGTGCAGGCCCATTTTGAGTCTATGTTCTTTGATTGTGAGAAGCAAATGTTTCAGTTCATCTTCACTTTCAGCCAGTAATGTGGTATCATCAGCATAGCGAAGGTTGTTGATGAGTCTTCCACCAATCTTCACACCTCTGTTGTCTTCATACAATCCTGCTTCTCTGATGATTTGTTCTGCATATAAATTAAACAGGTATGGGTTATGTATGCAGCTTTGTCTTACACCTTTGCTTATTTTAAACCATTCTGTTTCTCCTTGTTCCATTCAAACTGTTGCTGCTTGTTCAATGTGCAAGAGAACGATCAGGTGTTCTGGTATACCCATGCTTCTTAATATGGCCCAGAGTTTCTCATGGTTTACACAGTCAAAAGCCTTGCTATAGTTGATAAAGCACAAATAGATATCCTTTTGGTATTATTTAGTCTTTTCAAGGATCCATCTCACATCCACAGTGATGTCTCTCATTCCTTGCCCTTTCCTGAACCCTGCTTGCACTTCAGGTAGTTGTTGTTCCAGGTATGGTTGTAGTCTCTTTTGAATAATCTTCAGTAGAATCTTGCTGGCATGTGGGATCAGAGAGATTGTGCAATAATTTCCACAGTCAGTTGGATCACCTTTCTTTAGTATTGGTATAAACACAGATCTTTTCCTGTCAGTTGGCCATAATGTTGTCTTCCATATTTCTTGGCAGAGCCTTGTAAGTACGGTAACAGCTGCATCAGATTGCTGTAATACTTTTATGGGAATGTTATCAATGCCTGTTGCTTTGTTCTTTGATAAGGCTTTCAATGCTGCTTCAACTTCTTCTTTCATCACCAATGGTTCCCGATCATAATGTACAGGTTGAAACGGCTGTTGGTCCACTTGATCTTTATCATATAAAAATGTTGTATATTCCTTCCACCTTTTCTTGATCTTCTCATCATCATTCAACATAGAACCTTGAGCATCTTATAACATTCCATTTTGAGGCTGGAACTTTTCTTTAACTCTTGTAGCTTTAGGAAAGATGATCTTCTTCTTCCTCTAATAATTTCTGATTCTATTTCCTTGCATGCGTCATTGTAGTACCTTTTCTTGTCCTGTCTTGCTGCATGTTGGAAATCTCTGTTGAGTTCTGCGATTGTCTTTATTTCTCCTCTGGCTTTAGCTTCTCTGCATTTCTGGGCAATTTTCAGAGTTTATTCCGTCATCCATTTTGGCCGTTTTTGCTTTTTCACCTTTTGTAGAGACTTCTCGCTTTCTTCTAACACAACCTTCTTGATGTCATTCTATAACTCTTCTGGAGCTCTGCCATTTGTATCTAAAGAAGCAAATCGATTTTGCAGGCAGTCTTTAAATTCCAGTGGTATATTCTCAAGGTCATATTTTGCTGCATTCATGAGTGGTTTGCTCTTTTTCATCTTTAGCTTGAGTTTGCATACTAGTAGTTGATGATCTGTAACACAGTTAGCTCCAGGTTTTGTCTTTGTTGATGTTACAGAGTTTTTCCATCGTTGACTTCCACAGATGTAGTCAATTTGATTTTTATACAATCCATTAGGTGAAGTCCATGTGTACAGTCACCGCTTGTGTTGCTGGAAGAAGGTGTTTGAGATGAATAGATTGTTGGTCTTGCAGAATTCTATCAGTCTTTCTCCAGCTTCATTTTTGTTGCCAAGTCCATATTTTCCAACTACTTTGCCTTCTTTTTTGTTGCCAACTTTTGCGTTCCAGTCACCCATGACTATTAGGATATCCTCTTTGCATGTTCTGTCAATTTCAGCTTGTACTTGTTCATAGAACTCTTCAATTTCATTCTCTTCTGCAGCTGTTGTTGGGGCATATACTTGAATTATAGTTGTGTTGATAGGCATTCCTCGTAGACGAATAGAGATTAAGCATACACTGACTGCATTGTATTTCACTACAGTTCTTGCAAGCTTCTTCTTTATTATAAATGCAACACCATTTCTTCTTTGTCTTTCATTTCCAGCATAGTAGACCATGTTATCATCTGGTGCAAAGTGCCCAATGCCAGTCCATTTCAGTTCGCTGACGCCCAACAGATCAAGTTGTACACATTCCATTTCATTCTTGACCACCTCCAAATTCCCTTGGTTCATGCTTTATACATTCCATGTTCCAATCTGTAAGACATCTTTTCAGCTTCTGACTCTCATTTCATGTGCAGCTACATCAGCAGTCAGACGTCCCAAGGGCTTTGATGCAACCACATCATAAATGCTGACTTTACCTTGAAATGTCTTCAGCTCTTACCCAGTAGTTAGTTTAGTGCCTTCCGACCTGGGGGTCTCATCTTCCAGCACTATAGCACAATTTATTTTGTTCTAACTCTCCATTGGGTTTTCATGGCAAGATACAGAAGTAGATTGCTGGGCCTTTCCTCCGCGCAGTTTAAGTTTGGTATTGTTGCCGTTGTCACAGAAATGTGATCCTCCGCCGTCAACACTATCTCATTCTGCTGCTGCTCAGATGGGTAGTTTGTCTTGGTCTGGCACCTCAGCTGAGACCTGTCCATCTTGGGAGACCCTTCCAGTAGTTATACTACCGATAGTTTAGCTCTCAGCATCACTGATGCACACAAGCCCTCACAGCACGACAAGCTGCAAACCAAGTTAGGGCCATTAGCCCTACTCTCTGCTGTCCATCTTTTAACCAGTTTCTAATCCACAATACTAAACTGCCTCCAATCCCATTACTTTTTAATTTTGCCAAGAGTCTCTCATAAGAGATCTTGTCAAAGGCTTTCTGAAAATCCAGACATACTATATCAACTGGCTCACCTTTGTCTCCTGTACCTGTTTATTCACACTTTCAAAAAGATATAACAGAGTAGTAAACAAGACTTTCCTTTGCTAAATCCATGTTGGCTTTCTCCCATTATACCATAGCTATCTACATGTTAAACAATTGTATTCTTTATCATGGTTTCTACCATTTTGCCCAATACTGACACAGGGTCATTGGTCTATAATTTCCTGGATCACCTCTTAAACACTTTTTTATAAATTGGAGTTACATTGGCTACTCTCCAATCCTCAGGTACTACAGATGATTTTAATGATAGTTCACAGATTACTAATAGTAGGTCTGGCCACTGTTGAAAACAGAATGCTGGGCTTGATGGACCTTGTCTGACCCAGTATAGCATATCTTATGTTCTTATTTCAATTCTTTCAACACCCTTGGCTGTATACCATCCAGTTCAGGTGATTTGCTACTCTTCAGTTTATCAAACAGTTGTAATACATCCTCCCAGTTTTATCGATATATGTTCCAATTCTCCCTCTACATCTCCTTTATATACCATTTCAGGCACAGGTAATTTCCCTACATTGTCTTCAGTAAACACCAAAGCAAATAATGTATTCAGTATCTCCGCTATGGTCTTGTCCTTCCTTTGCGCCCCTTTTACCCCTCTATCATCCCAAGGTCCAAATGACTCTCTCACAGGTTTTTTTTTTTTTTTTTTGCTATGAATGTACTTTTAAAAGTTTTATTATGCATTTTTGCTTCCATGGCAAACTTCTTCTCAAATTCTCTCTTCCCTGCCTTATCAGTGCCTTATATCTAACTTGCCAATGCTTATGTTATTTTTGGTACTCGTTATTAGGCTCCTTTTTCCATTTCCTGAAGAATACTTTTTTGGCAACAACAACATCTCTGACCTTGACTTTAAACTATGCTGGCAGTTTTTTGGCCTTTCTTCTACTTTTCTTAAAGTGTGGAATACACATGGTCTAGGCTTCCAAGATAGTACTTTTAAGCAACGTCCATGCTTGATGTAATTCTTTAACCTTTGCACTGCTTCTTTTAGTTTTTCACAACTGTTTTCCTCATTTTATCATAGTTTACCTTTTGAAAGTTAAAAGTTAGTACTGTGGATTTCCTTGCCATCTTTCTTCCATTTATTAAATCAAATGTGATCATACTATGATCACTATTGCCAAGTGGTCCCAAAACTCTTATCTTTCACACCATATCCTATGTTCCATTAGGGACTAGGGCCAAAGTAGCTTCCCCTCTTGTTAGTTAATGAACCAGCTGCTCCAAGAAGCAGCCATTTATTTTATCTAGAAATGTTATCTCCCTAGCATGCCCTTCTGTGACATTGACCCAGTCGATACCAGGGTAATTGAAATCATTCAATATTACTTTGTTGTAACTTTTATTAGCTTCCCTGATTTCTTTTAGCATTTCATCTATCTGTTCATTCTGGCCAGGCGGTTGGTAGTACATCCCCACTGCCGTCATCTTCCACTTTTTACATGGAACTTCTATTCATAGAGATTCTATAGTGTACTTTGTTTCCGGCAAAACTTTAATCCTATGTGACTCAATGCCTCTGTAACAAAGAGCGCAAACCCTCCATCAATTTGATCTACTCTATCATTGCTATTTATTTTGTACCCAGGTATCATAGTGTCCCACTGATTGTCCTGCTTCCCCCAAATCTCTGAGATACCAGTCATATCTAACCTTTTATTTAATGCTATATATTCTAGCTCTCCCATTTTATTTTTTAGACTTCTAGCATTTGCATACAGGCAGTATTTTATTCATATTAATCTGGTTATCAGTTGATAGGTGTAATATGGAATCTTTTGGCTCTGTACTTAAAGACATCTGGGTTACTTTTATCTTTGTTGGAACCTCTGTCGGGATTTCCTAACTTTGTGTTTTGTTAGTATCTTTCAAAGATACATCCTTTTAAATCATGTGCTCCTGGACAACTGTCAGCTTTCCCTTACTATCTAGTTTAAAAGCTGTTCTATCTCCTTTTTAAAGGTTAATGCCAGCAGCCTGGATCCATCCCGGTTAAGCTAGAGCCCATCACTTCATAAGAGCCCCTCCCTTCCCCAGAATGGTTACACGATGCAAGGTTCCACATTAGGAACCACCACCCAGGAAAAAGATTTAGGCGTCATTGTGGATAACATGTTAAAACCCTTGGCCCAGTGTGCAGCGGCAGCCAAGAGAGCAAATAGAATGCTAGGTATCATAAGGAAAGGAATGGAAAATAAAACAAAAGATATTATAATGCCTCTATATTGGGGGGGCGGAGCCTGATGTCCAGCGGGTTAGACGCTTCGCGCTGAAGCTCCCGAGAGGCCTACTCAGAATCCTGACTTAATACCTACATAAATTCAATTTTTTGCTCCGAACTTACCGGGGTACCTCGGGGAGGATGGCGGCCCATAAACCAGCGCGCTTGGACTTCGGGTCTCCTTCTTCTTCACACGGAAAACGCTCCAAAACAGAGGTGTCTTCCCCACAGAAGATGGTTCCACTTCGGGAAAACCCCGAAATGCATCAGGAGCTCTTAGAGGAAATACGCGGAGTGAAGGAACTGGTGCAGTCCAACGGAGAAGCGCTTCGAGCCATGCGAGAAGACCTCGGTGTGCTCCAGGACCAACTTGAAAGCCTTTCATTACGGCAGGACAACATGGCAGGGGTCCTCGACTCGCACGCGGTGCGCTTGGTCAAACTGGACAAGGCTGAGCGCCAGATACAGAATCTTCAAAAAGAGTTAGAAGATAGCAATAATCGCGCCCGTCGCAACAATGTGAGGCTTCTTGGAATACCGGAGGGGGCGGAAGCAGGAGATATCAGAGAATTCTTGCTCAAAACTCTTCCCTCCTTGTTGAAGATCACATTTCATAGAGACCTGGAAATCGATCGAGCACATCGTGTTCCTACCCATATGGCGCTCAACCGCACGACCCCCCGGCCTATTATCTTTCGATTACTACGATATCAACAAGTGGAACAAATTCTAAATGCTGCCCGGGCAAATCGTCATCTGGAGTTTGAAAGTCATAAAGTCTCCTTCTTCCCTGATTTGGCAAAGCCCACAGTTGACCGTCGGAAGAGGCTCCTTGCTTTTCGCCCTCGACTTCAACAGCTACAGGCTCGCTTTGGCCTGTTGTATCCAGCGAAGCTCCGAGTGACTCTCCACAACCAAACTAGGACATTCGAAGATCCTGATCTACTATCAACATTTTTAGACTCCAAAGAAGCAGAGCAGATGCGTTAACCCAACAACTTGGACTTATTATCTGCCGGCTCTGTCCGCCATTTTGAAGGGCCCGACGTGGTGGTCATCGCCAAGTACAGAGACTGCCTGGACTTTTCTTTCTGTCTTTATATGACTTACTTGGTCTTCTATCCCTCCATGATGTGTGCCTCGGTTGGATTCGGAGCATGCACAGTTGTACAGGTTATATGTTTTCAATTTCGGCCTTCTCTGGGGTTTCTCCCCGCAGACACATGGTCGCCAGTAATTTCTGGGGTTCTGCTTCTTCTCTACCGCGCTGCGGTTCTTATTTTTTAATGTGGGGCGCTTCATTGTATTGCATTAGCTTATTTTCTATCATGTCATGTGTACAGCCAGATACAGTTACTATGAGGGACATTGTGAACTTATGTGCGCTATCATGTTCTCTTTCAGAATTTTTAACCTTGCTCAATGGCCTTATGTAAAAGGCATCAATAGTCCAATCAAAAGAAAGAAAATTCTTAGCTATCTTAATCATGAGCATGCTGATTTAGTGTTTCTTCAGGAAACGCATCTAAATTCCGCTGAAACACTGAAACTCAATGCTAAACCTTATCTAGTGGCTGCCTATTCTCCCGCCGTTTCCAAACGGTGTGGGGTGGCCATTCTGGTTAAGATGTCTTTGCAAGCTACTGTAATAGATACTAGCTCTGATAAGGAGGGTAGATGGACCCGTGCACATTTTAAGGTTGGAGATTGTGAATTCACGTGTATTTGTATTTATGCCCCGAATGTGGATAACCCTGCTTACTATGCAAGTATTGCGCAGTTGGCACAGGCCTCTGCCAATACTCCATTAATACTTGGTGGCGATTTCAATCAAGTGCTAGACCCTTTGATAGATAGACAACTGCCCAGAACGAGTAGTCCACCCAAGAGTCTTGCTACCCTTACAGCTCTAATGCAAGACCTTGCGCTAGTAGATATATGGAGGCTGCTTCACCCCTCCGACTTAGAGTACACCTTTTTTTCTGCCCCCCATCACTCACAATCTAGAATAGATTTTTTTCTCATTTCCAAAGCACTGATTTCTCAAGTGGACACGGCTAGGACTCATCCTCTTCATATTTCTGACCATGCTGCCATATCTTTTTCATTGCATGTCACTACGCGAGATGATCATCCTCGTGCTTGGTTTTTTGATAGATCCCTACTGGATCAAAAAGATTTTCAGGTTGACATAAAGGCCGCTATCCAAGATTATTTTCATTTTAACTCACCCCATGACACAGCGAGCTGGGCTTGGTGGGAGGGTTTTAAGGCATCTATCCGTGCTACTATAACCAGCTACCAAATTCGACAGGGGAAACAAAGAAAGCAGCACTTACTGATTCTAGAGCAACAGATACAAGCTGGGGAGCGTCTCCTTACGTCCCGTACTGACCCATGTATTCTACTCCGTTTACAACGCCTCCGCTTTCAATACAATCAGCTTTTATATACTGCTGCTGCTAAAAATATTGAATCACAACAAGGGTTGTATTACCGGGAAAATAACCGTGCTGGCAAATTATTAGCGAATGCCCTGAAAGGTCAAAAAGAAGCCAAGCGTGTTACCGCTCTCCGTAATCCGTCGGGGGGGGGGGCCTGGTCACTAAAGATACAGAAATTTTAGAACTCTTTCGTGATTTTTATACTCGGCTTTACCAATCTGAATGTGATTTTGAGCCAGAAGTATTTGAACGATTGCTCTCAGGGGTACAACGACCGACCCTATCTGACGAAGATAGAGAGGCCATGGACAAACCATTCAATTTATCAGAAATTCATTCTGCTCTCAAGAGATGTGCCACAGGTCGAGCTGCCAGCCCGGACGGTCTCCCTGCTGAATTCTACAAAACCTTTAACGTTGACTTAGCTCCAGTTCTGAAACTTTATTTTTCTGCTCTGGCCGAGGAGGGATCTCCTGCTGGGTCCTTTTCTATGGCAAATGTAGTAGTTTTTGAGAAAGAGGGGAGAGATCCGCAACTAACAGCCAATTATCGTCCAATTTCCCTCCTAAATGCGGACTATAAAATATTTGCCACCATTCTCTCCACCCGGCTCTCTGATAGGATGTCTACTTTGATACACCCAGATCAATGCGGTTTCATTCCCGGTAGATCAACCGCTGACAATGCTCGGACTCTATGTCATGTACTGACTACCGCAGTTAATCTTGATCGACCATTTGTCGGCCTCTCACTTGATGCTGAGAAGGCCTTTGATCGCTTAGAATGGCCTTTCCTGTTTGCAACTGTCCGCTGGTACGGATTCGGAGAAGGTTTTCTCCGTTGTCTCCACACCATGTACGCACAGCCTACAGCCAGTATCTGTGCTAATGCTTTAAAGTCTCAGCCATTTCCCCTTCAACGCGGTACTCGTCAGGGATGCCCCCTGTCTCCACTTCTTTTCGATCTTGCACTCGAACCCTTAGCTTTACTACTCCGGCAATCGGAGGAGATTCATGGAGTCCCCTTCTCTCATAGGGAAATTAAACTTTCAGCATATGCTGATGACCTTATGCTCTTTGTCTCTTTAGACTCGGTGCCGGCTGTCCTAGAGCAAATCGGTAAATATTCACAACTCTCGGGGTATAAGATAAATTGGACCAAATCGGTGGCCTTCCCATTAAACTCTCTAATTCATCAAGCAGATATGCAATCCTTTCCCTTTCTATGGCAACCTCGCATGGTCAAATACCTTGGGGTCCACTATTGCTCTCCTTTGGAAGATGCTATCTCCTTTAATGCCAAAGACTTAACCTCTAAAGTCCGGGCGCTTACTCACCGTTGGACTCCTTTAACACTTACCTGGTGGGGTCGCCTAGAAACCATAAAAATGATGATTGTTCCTAAAGTAAATTACATTTTAGAAATGTTGCCCTGTCTCCTACCTCGACGTACATATAAAGATTTAGAGGGCCTTCTGACTAGATACTTATGGCAAAACAAGACACCTAGGATAGCGAAGCATAAGTTGCAAGCTGATAAGGACAATGGGGGTGTCCGATTCCCTGATTTCCTGAAATATCACCACTCTTTTCTTCTCAAACAAGGCGCTCGTTGGCTGGAAGATCTAGCACCGAGTAGACCTGTGTGGCTAGATATAGAGGAGAACCTTTGCAAACCGTTTCCTCTTACTTCTCTCCCTGGTATGACTCTCCCATCAGACTCCCACTATCCACCAATGCTTTTAGACACTTTAGGTGCCTTTAATACTCTTATTCAATCTCTAGACTCCCGATTCTGTCCGTTAGACAGACTCCCGCTCTGGTACAATACTCGATTTCAAATACAAAATAAACCGATGGCGTGGAGCCCCTGGTACACTAGGGGCATTTGGACCCCTACCCAGTTGTTCCATGATGGTCGCTGGAAAACTTTTAGTGAATTGCAAGTTGAATTTGGTCTCCCAGCGAAACACTACTTTCAGTTGGTGCAACTACAGCATTGTCTTCGGAGTGCTAAGGTGCTCCCGCCATCGGAATCCCCTACCCAAGACTTGTCGGAGACTATCCGATCTATCGGGAGCTCACCGGGTGTAGCATCTAACTTTTACAAAACCTTAAGTACTGCTGTAAATAGAGGTACCCCTATAGCACAGAAAGCATGGGAGCGGGAACTGCATGTAACTTTGACCCCGGAGCAATGGAGCCTTGTCTGGAGTAGAGTGACACGGGTATCCAGATCCGCCTCACTCACTCAGACACTCTTCTTTCTAGCCCACCGGTGTTTCTATACTCCTGACAGATTAGCCAAATGGAACACCTCCCAGGGCAATAAATGCTGGACATGCCATGCGGCCATTGGTTCACTAACTCATGTCATGTATGAATGTCCCGCACTACAGTATTACTGGCGTCGGGTCTGGGGTCGTATCCAATCTATTTTGCACTTTCAAGAGCCCCTGTCTTGGAGGATAGTGGGACTCCGCTCAGCTGCGGGGATCCCCTCTCTTCCAAAATCGGCTTACTTCCTTTTAGACTTTATGTTGGGCATTGCTATTTCCCTAATTACGAAATACTGGAAAAATAGCTCCCATCTGAGCCCCAATGAATGGTGGAATCATGTCTGTCTTTACAGTAAATATGAACAAATACCTCGTATGTTTGCTTCTTCCGTTCAGACCCCCCATCCTCTGTCTAAATGGAAGATGCTCAATGACTATGTTCACACCGCTAAATGCTCTCATCTGACTGTTTAAATTTGTATAAATCTCTGTCACATGATCATTCTGTATCGCAGATGCTATTTATGTTCGTTTTGATGTACAATCACTGTTGTTTGGAAGCGCTCACATGCTGATACTGTCGACTTAGAGAAGAAGCAGGGGGGTGGGGGGTAATAGGATTTGTTTTTCCTTATTGTATACTTGTTTTGTCTCCTTTGGTGTGTTGTTGTTTTTGTTTGTTGCAAAATGAAAATAAAAGTTTAAAAAAAAAATAATGCCTCTATATCGTTCCATGGTGAGACCGCACCTTGAATATTGTGTGCAATTTTGGTCGCCATATCTTAAAAAGGTTATAGAGATATTAGAAAAGGTTCAGAGAAGAGCCATCAAAATGGTAAAGGGGATGGAAGGATACTCCTATGAAGAAAGGCTAAAAAGGTTAGGGCTCTTTAACCTGGAAAAGAGACGGCTGAGGGGATATATGATAGAAGTCTATAAATTAATGAACGGAGTGGAACGGGTGAACATAGATCGATTGTTTATGTTATCAGAATATAGAAAGACTAGGGGACATGCAATGAAGCTACAGGGTAAACTATTTAAGACTAATAAAATAAATATTTTTTTCACTCAACGTGTAATCAAACTCTGGAATTTGTTATCGGAGGATGTAGTAAAGGCTGTTAGTGTAGCTGGGTTTAAAAAAGGTCTGGACAAGTTCCTGGAGGAAAGGTCCATAAACCATTATTAAGAAGGGACCCAGGATATCAATGCTTGACCCAGTACAAGCATTGTGGAACTTGTGTCTTTTGGGAAAACTGCTAGGTACGTATGACCTAGATTGGCTACTGTTGGAAACAGGATACTGGGCTTGATGGACTTTGGTCTGACCCAGTATGGCATAACTTATGTTCTTATGAATGTTGCCCAGTTTCTAACAAATCCCAAACCCTTTTCTTTGCAGCATTGTCTCATTCATGCATTGAAATTGTGGATCTCTGCCTGCTTTTTGGGTCCTGCACATGGAACAGGAAGTATTTCAGAGAATGCTACCCTGGAAGTTGTGAATTTTTACTTAGTATCTAAAAGCCTTAATTTGGCCTCAGAACCACCCTCCCACACTTTCCTCTGTCATTCGTGCCAAAATGTACCAAAACAAACAGACTCCTCCCCGTCACTATCTAAAACCTTGTCTAGGTTGTGTGTGAGGTCCTCTACCTTTGCACCTGGCAGATATGTTACCAGGCAGTCATCACATCCACCAGTCACCCAGTTATCTGCATGCCTAATGATCAAATTGCCAACTATAACAGCTGTCCTAACCCTTCCCTCATGGTCACATGGCCTTGGAGAAACTCCTTAGTGCGAGAGGGTCTTACATCTCCTGGCAGACAGGTCCTAGCTACAGGATCACTTTCTGCCACACCGAGGTGATACTCTCCTTTCACATGATCTCTCTCTCCTCCATGGCAACTGAGAGGCTGCCAGATTGGAAGTGGGACTTCAGTACTACATCCTTGTAGGTCTTGTCTATGTACCTCTCTGTCTTCCTTATGTTCCCTAAGTCTGCTACTCTAGCCTTCAGAGATCAGACTCGTTCCCTGAGTACAAAGAGCTCCTTGCAGCTAGTGCACACATAAGACACCTCACCAACTGGGAGGAAATCATACATAAGATGTGCAATGCAAAAGACTGGATAGACCCCATCTCGCTGCTGGACTGCTGTCTGTATCTTAGTTTTAAAGTTTTGTTTAGCTATTTAAATTGTTTCCTTAAAGTTGCTAAGGATACTTGCACTGATACAATTATACCATATTTCTTTAAGGGACTTTGTTCACCTCAAGATTATTTAACTTCAGGGCCTTAACCTATTCATGGTGATGATAACCAGCTGAACCTGAAAGTGACTTTGACCACTCTTCCCCCTTTAGAAGGTTTAAGAGCCTATAAACTAAGATTATGCCTGGGATGAGCAGGAGTTAGGGCAAGTAGGAGAGACCTAACACTTAGAGGCTGATTCTGAAATGAGCATGACCGGGCCGTATGGACGCCCACTTTGAACCCAATTCCACAACCGCAGGAGCAATACTTTTCTGTGTAGTTGCAGAATCAGGGCACTTAGATGGCCCGGCATTCACATGATTTCAATGAGGGAGACGTCCTGTGATGTGCCTGGCCAGCCTTCCCAATGGTCAGGCTGGTGTGCCGGTGTAGCAGAATCCCTTTACCATGGCTTTGGCACATCCAGCCAGAGCAACCTATGGCCCGGACGCAGCACGGCCCATTTCCCTGCCATCCGGCTCTTGGTGCAGGGGAATTCAGCCTGCAATCAGCTCAGGACCCAGCACTTATTCCAATTTTGAGGTGGAATAATCCAAGTGTCCAAGTCGATGCCGGGGAATGTAGAGAGGCATGCCCTGAACTGCCTCTGTATGTCCCTGCAGATGGCACCTCCTCTTCACTGCCCCTCCTGTCTCTGTCCAGCACTCCTTGCACAAACACGGTGCACATGCTGACACCAGAATCATGATCAAGGGCTAAAAAGTCTTGGATGTCCAATTCAGACATCCAACCCCACTATTCCTGAATTTGAATGACCACCTTAGTAAAGGCTGGCTTGCTACACAGTCTGGGACCTGTGCTTCTAAGGTAATCTGTTAACAATTTCCTGTGTGATTCACACAACTGTCTTTTGGTGTTTCTTAGTTCCTTGCTATACCATGCAGTCCTTTGTTGTCTCTTTGTATTTTGGACTGTTGGTGTTGCTAAAGCTACATTTTCTATTATTGTGTTCCAGTCATTTATCAGAATATCTATGCCATTTGTTTCTGAGTTCATTTGGGGGAGTACTTCAGTGAGGAATGTTTGCTTGTCAATCTGTCAAAATCTTTTATTATTCTGTGTTCTTTTCTGATTGTGGTTTCCGTGTTTGGCACTTGAAAATTGATTACGCTGTGGTTGGGCTATTGTACTGGTTCAGTTTGTGTGGTGGAAGCATGTTTTGCTTTAGCATGTCCTTAGCAGCGAATATAAGGTGTAGTGTACTACCTATTTCATAGGTCTTTTTTTTTTTAAATATTTGCTTCTAAACCAGTACATTCATGGCTTCCAAAGCTGCATCTGCTTGTTTTATTGGTGCTGAGTTAAGGTTGAAATCCCCTAGTAGTATAAGGTTTTTCACTTGTGCAGTGTTGTTGATCACTGTTTCTAAGGGGGCTGATAGTTTGTCAATTGTGGGTGTTGGGGATCTGTATAATAGGTATATTGTTAATGATTTGTTTGATATGGTATGTTTATTCTTTTTGTGCACTTGGAAATTATCTTTCTGAAATGTAAGTTGTTTTTTGTCAGTATTATTACTCCTCCCCCTTTTTGGTCAGTTCTGGGACAACTAAAGAGGCTGTAGTTTGCTGGTTTTAACTGGCTTATTAGGACTGCGTCATTTTCTGAAAGTCATGGTTCAGTTATGTACACAGTGGGTCATATTAAAGGGCTTAATTGAGATTTAGGACGTCTGAAGACATGCACAGCTCCATTTCAGGGACATACAGGTAGGCAAGGGGGTGTAGTGGAGGCGTATCTGGGGAAGTACTATTATTACTACTACTACTACTGTTACTACTACTGAACATATGTATAGCACTACAAGATGAATGCAGCTCTGCACAGATATGTAAGAGACAGTCCCTGCTCATAAGAGCTTACAATCTAGTCAAGACAGACAACACAAGGGAAACACAAGGAGATCAGGTGAGTCAAGATCCGAAAACGGCAGCAAAGAGGTGAATTTTCAGCCGGGATTTGAAAATGGTCAGAGAAGGCACTTGATGTACAGACTCAGGTAGTTTGTTCCAGGCATAAGGTGCAGCAAGTGAAAGGAGCAAAGTCTGGAGTTAGCAATAGAAGAGAAGGGCACAGATAGAAACAATTTGCCAGAGAAAAGAGTTCCCGAGAGGGGGTGTAGGGAGAGATAAGAGAGGAAAGATAGTGAAGAGCTGCAAAGTGAATACACTTATAGGTCAGCAGGAGAAGTTTGAACTGGATGTGGAAATGTATAGGGAGCCAGTGAAGTGACTTGAGAAGAGAGGTAATATGAACATGATGAGGCTGGCAGAAGATTAGCCGTGCAACAGAGTGTTGAACAGACTGAAGGGGAGAGAGATGATTCAGCAGGGATACCACCAAAGAGTAGGTTAGAATAGTCAAGACGGGAGGTGATTAAGGAGTGGATAAGAGTCTTAGTAGTATGTTCAGAAAGGAATGGGTGTATTTTTTTGATGTTATAGAGAAAGAAACAGTAGGTCTTAGATATCATATGGATGTGTGTGGAGAAGGAGAGAGAGGAGTCAAAGACAATCCCAAGGTTGTGAGCTGAGGAAACAGGGAGGAGTAGAGAGTTATCCACAGAGACTGAGAAAGGAGGAGGGGGTTTTAGGGGGAAAAATAAGAATCTCCATTTTGGCCATGTTCAATTTCAAGTGGCGGTGAGACATCCAATCAGCAATGTCAGAAAGGCAGGCAGATATCTGTGTCTGGATCGCCGGAGAGATTTCAGGGGTAGAGAGGTAGACCTGAGAGTTATCAGCATAAAGATGGTACTGAAAGCCATGGGAAGAGATGAGTGCACCAAGGGACTGGGTATAAAGAGAGAAAAGAAGTGGACCCAAGACAGATCCTTGGGGTACACCAACTGAGAGTGGGATAGCAGCAGAGGAGAATCCACCAGAACAAACAGTGAAAGAGTGATGGGAGAGATAATAGAAGAACGAGGATAGTAGACAGCCCTTAAAACCAAGTGAGGACAGGGTATCAAGGAGAAGGTTGTGGTCGACAGTGTCAAAAAGCAGCAGAGAGGACAAGAAGGATGAGGACAGAGTAAAGGACCTCGGATTTTGTCAGGAACAAGTCACTGGAGACTTTGGCAAGATCCATTTCAATAGAGTGTAAAGGACGAAAGCCAGATTGTAAAGGATCCAGGAGGGCTTGAGAGGAGAGAAAGTCAAGGCAAGGTGGTGAACCACACATTCAAGTAGATGAGAAATGAAGGGGAGGAGGGAGATGGGTCAATAATTAGAAGGACAGCTAGGATCAAGTGAGGGTTTCTTGAGGAGAGCTGTAACTACAGTATGCATGAAGGCTGCAGGGACAATGGATTTACACATCCCTATTCTATTTCAGAAATGATGGGGATGTCTATAGGCACATCCATGTTTAGGAAAGTGCTTGTTTTGGCCTTAAAACATCCAGAGAAGATTGAGTTTGTAAACGGGGGCGCTGGGCGTGAATGTCCACAGTCTTGGCAAAGGCAAAGTACTATTATGACTTGCAAAGGATTGTGGGGGATGTAGTCCATTCATGCCAGAATCAGCCGTTCACAAAATAATGAGTTGTGTTGCTCGAGTGTAAGCAAAGAAAAATATATTTTATTCATGGGGTTAATTCTCCCACACAGATTTACTTGGTAATACAAAAGGACACTTGCTTCAGTATTGTACTCAGGAAAAACAAATCATGATATAAGGTAACTGAACTTCTTAAGCAATCAAACAATAAAGACCTTGATGGGAAACAGAAAAGGTCTTTTTGAGGGCTCCTGCTAATAACTTTTAGCAGTGCTCCAAAAGCAAAAAAACAAAACCCAAAAGTAACAAAAACTGTTCTTTTTCAAGGATAACTTTCTTCTATTTTCACACACAAACAGAAGTTTCCTTTCAGAGCTCACGTGCAATTGTGAATGGCTCAATTACCAATAATTAGCCAGCTGCAAACCCCTTTGCTGGTTCATTTTCTCTACGTGGCTCAAATCCTACCCTAAAGCTTTCTTGCAGACTTTTCTGGGTAGATAAAAGAACAAGTTATAGTTCCTTTTGGTGGTTTTTTGTATTATTGAGAAAGTATTTTACCACAGCAGCCTAGACAGAGAGAAATCCATGTATTCATTCTGATCATTTAAAATATCTCCTTCTTCTTCAAATATCATAGAATCAATATCATGGTCTGGCTCAGAGGAATTCCTTAATGGATCACTCTCAGGACAATATTTGTTTCCCTACTGTCTCCCAGGTGAAGAGCTAGGGCATAGATCAGAGTTCATACCTGAGCTTCCTTTGCTGTTAGGTTTCCTCTCCAGATATCCTGGCCAGTAAGTAGTCCAGCTTTTATGTCCAGCCTTCCAATCAAGATCCCTGGACACTGGGTCTTTCTTCACATACCTTCTTGCACTGGTCTTAGGGCCCCTTCCAAATGCAGCCGTCTCCCTCAAAGGTGCCGTCTGGGAATTCCTGGCTCTGTAACCCCACTCCTCTGGCTTCCTCCAGTCCAATGGAGTATGCTTGCCTCTGGAATGACTCCCAACACACGTACTGCTGTGGGCTCCTTCTTTAGACCTCCAAGATGTCTTTCTCTTCTTCCTTCCACGTTGCTGTTGCTTCCTGATCCTCATCATCTGATTCTGTGTAGAATATGTTTTACTTTTAACTTGTTTAGAGGGATACTCCACCCTAGCACAGCTCAGCTGTGCTGAATCAAGCCCTGCCCTTGGAGATGAGTGATTGGGGATTACCTCATAGCTCTCCTGATTGAACACACGTTTCCCCACTTCAGCTCTTCTAGAGGCTGTTTGAAACCTGGTGCATTCTGGGACTGGTAGTCTTTTATGAAAACATTCTGTTTTAGTATTTCTACCAGCAAAGACAGGTTGCTTGTTCAGAGCCAATTCACCTCTATTATAGCTCCCTCCTGAACTATGATAAGCTTCCTTATCACAAGTTAAGTGAATAGTCAAGGATTGCAAAGATCCACTTTGGGGTTTGAACCCTAACTACCCTTTCCCCAACCCACTACTTTAACCATTATGTTATTAGATGTTCAATTACTGAAATACTGTTCTGGGGACATCTATGTAGACATCTCTATCGACGTCCATATCAGGCATGTCCACGTTTCTGAAATCGTGCCTTAACTTGCACGTACCGGCTTTTTTTTTCCAGATGTTCTGGCTTTAATGTCCCAAATTGCACTTGGACATCCCATTGTAAAATGTGCTTTATAAAACCTAGATTTTGGGTTGTTAGTTAATTGTTTAGTGCTGGGATTTTATTTCTCACAAAGTGTGCATTGATGAATGCACATTTAATTTCTGAGCATTGGTGAGTTGTTCTTCTTTGGTGTATGTTGCGAGAGGATAGGTCTGTATGCAAATTGATTTCTATTTCTGCTTTTGTGGAATGGAATCACCAAGTTATCTCATCCATATTTCCTGATTATTGGGGATACAGATGTAAAATACTGCTGGGAATGTGTACACTGCTGCCATGATGTCTCAATTCTGATCTCCATTTAGTATCTAAAATATACCTTCCCAAACATAGTTACCAGTGATCAGCAATCTTTATACATAGAAAACATGTCTATTCAGCACTGCTGACTATCAGGATAGCAATGCTAATGTTCTTTAAATGTTGCAGCCAGCATTTAAGAACACCCAATGCCGTACCTAGCCCTGTGCAAATGGTGCAGCCACACAGGGTGCAAAAACATAGGGCTGCATTTGGGGATGCCGGCCTCAGCTCCACCCCACGCTGCCTGCTTTTGCCCCACTGCCACTTTTGGGGTTCCCTTAGGGGTGGTAGGACCTCCAATTGAAAAAAAAAATGGGTGTTTCTCCAACTCCATGCTTGCATGTTCCCCTGATCCCTCTTCTATGATATATGCTTGCGTCAAAGGAGGGAGGGACCAGATCAGCCATTCAAACAAGGCTCTTTGCAACTCTGTGTTTGGATGGCTGGTCTGGTCCCTCCATCCTCTGACATGAGCATAAGTCAGAGGAGGGGAATCAGGCCAGCATGCAAGTGCAGAGTCGGAGAGACCTGTGTGCTTCTTTTTCAATTGGAAGTCCCACTGCTGACGCCACGGGAACCCTAAAAGCAGGGCAAGGGAGGGCCAAGTGGGGAGCTGGCTGGAGACATGGAGATAAGATGGGGAGATACTGGATATGAGGCAAAGGACAAACCTTGGGGGGAGGGGGCAGATGTGCAAGTTGCACAAGGCGCATTTATGGCTTGAGACGGCCCGGAGAACTCCTGCTGATTGCCATAGCTGAATATTGACCAGTAAGGTGTTACGGAACTGAAAAAAATCATTGTTTTTATTATAAAAATATACAGACAGATTTGTAAGTCAAAATTCATGATCCAAAAGGTAAAAAGAGAGATTTTGCTTTGTGATCAAAACCTTTGATGTTAATTGTAATCTAGAAAATAAAATCCCTCTCCCTGTTATACTGAGACTATAAATAGCATTTTTTTTCCAAGTGATGCTAAGGACATTTTTAAAGGTCATTTATATGCATAAAATAGAAATTTATAAGATGAAATAGCTTCCTATGAAAATGTTAATCCAAACAGGGACTTAGTTCCAGGAAGACTTTTTCTATATAATTCCCTTTCACCGTGTGACCCCTTAAAACAATTTTTTGTCGGAGTCATACCATAACACTCAGGTACAAACACTGAGCAGTACCCTTACTTATCCATTTTATTTTATATTTCAATAAAATAAATCTTTCTTAATTGGATGTCTTTATTCTACTTTAAAAAATTTCCTGTAAAAATGTCCAGAGTATGTACAGTTAATATGTAATGCTAATTTTGGCCACACAGAGCAGAAGTGTTCCTAGGGACAGAGTTATGGCAGGGTTTGAACTATGTGCATACATTAGAATTTTCAGACACAGGTATGTAGACTTTCTTTAAAATTTGCATGTACAATATAACAGGTGTGAAAACGTATGTGCAGTTTTGGTGGGATAATTTTCAAAGAGAAAGTGTGCATGCACGTTCCCTTTGAAAATTGGGGGCACATTTACTAAAGTGCGCCAAGGTTTGGCAAGTGTATTGTGTTTTTGTGTTCATTGTGCTATTCACTCCTCTGCCCTATTATTTTATCCTATAATAGACCAGTTGCCTATTAGTTTTATTTTTTCATTGCATGATTTTATGCTGTTATTGTCCATTATATTAACTGTATACTGATATAGCCGCTCACGATAACATGATGTAAACCAGCATGATAACAATATTATTGTGGAATGGGAGTGTATCAAATGCCCATAGAGAAATAAATAAATACAATTAAGCACAGGAGGTGAAATAGACCGACTACTAACTGCTGGGAGCATACCTGGCATGCCCCCCTGCAGATACCACAGTGAGAAGCACTTCACTACACCAAAACTGAAATTGGCATTAATGTGGGTGCACTTAATGTCACCCATTGAGGTGGTGGTAAATGCATCCACACTAATTGCAACAGTGCCAGAGCCTTCTTTTTATCCCTGTACTAACAGCAATGTATAGTCAACACCCACTATCCACCCCTAACCTGCCCCACCCCACCCCACCCCGTCATGTGCTAAGCAATTAGTATGGGATGTTTACTGTGCTGGCTGCCTTAGGGTGCAGTAGCGGTTACCATGGTCCCATGCTATTTGCTCAGTGCTCAGTTAAACGTGTTGTAAACATTAGCACACTTTATCCCTTTGTGCCACTTATGTGCATGCTTGCTGTGCAAGTTAGGCAGCCTGGTTCAAAATTACCTTCCATGTTCAATCCTAAGGTCACTCTTTTAAACTGTTTGATTAACTGTCAAAATGCCCTTTTGATGTCATCAAGCACAATAAAAACTGAAGTAAATCACATCTGATTGGTCAATTTGTTTTAAAGGTTGCATATTTGCACATTCTAGCTCATGGTAACCTTCAGCACAGTAACTGTTACCATGCAGGTATGATACCACATGTCTGACTGCTGATATGGCTGCACATGAAATGAGAGTCAGAAGCTGTAAAGATGTGTTATATATTAGTACATAGAACTTATGAAGGATGAACCAAGGGAAGCTGGAGGTGGTTAAGAATGAAATAGAATGTGTATAACTCAATCTGTTGGATGTCAGCGAATTGAAATGGACTGGCATAGGGCACTTTGCATCTGATGATCACATGGTATACTACAGTATGCCAGCAATGAAAGTCAAGGAAGTGGTGTTGCATTTATAATTAAGACAAAACTTGGAAAAACTGTAATGAAATACAATGCAATTAGTGGACACTTAATTTCTGTTTGTCTATGAGGAATACCCATCAACACAACTGTTATTTAGGTATATGCACCAACAACAGCTGCAGAAGAGGAAGAGGTTGATCAGTTCTATGAAGAAATACAAGCTGAAATGGACAGAACACACAAATGAGATTGTTTTGGGTGACTGGAACACAAAATTTGGGAAGAAAGACAAAGGTAAAGTAGATGGAAAATATGGGCTTGACAACAGAAATTAAGCCGGAGAAAGAATGATAAAGTTCTGCCTGACCAACAAACTATATTCATCTTAAGTACCTTCTTCCAGCAACGTAGGCTGCAACTGTACACATGGACTTCACCCAGTGGACTCTAAAATCAAATTGGCAATATCTGTGGAAGTCAATGATGGAAAAGCTCAACAACATCAACAAAGGCAAAACCTGTGGTACAGATCACCAGCTATTAGTATGCAAACTCAGACTAAAATTGAAAAAGAGCAAGCCCCTCATGAAGGTAGCAAAATATGATCTTGAAATATACACTAGAATTTAAAGACTGCCTGAAAAATTGATTTGCCGCTTTGGATACAAATGTCAGAGCACCAGAAGAGTTATCACATGACATCAAGAAAGTTGTGCTTGAAGAAAGTGAAAAGTGTCTGCAAAAGGTAAAAAAGCAAAAATGGCCAAAATGGATGACTGAAGAAACTCTGAAAATTGTTCAAAAGCACAGAGAAGGTAAAACCAGAGGTGAAAGAGAGATAATTATGGAACTTAATAGAGATTTCCATTATGTAGCAAGACAAGACAAAGAGAGGTAATGCAATGACACATGCAAGGAAATAGGATCAGAAACTATCAGAGGAAGAACATGATCATTTCTCCTAAAGCTGCAAGAGTTAAAGAGAAAATTCCAGCCTCAAATTGGAATGTGAAAAGATACTCAAGGACACATGTTGAAAGATGCTCAGAAGGCCAAAAAAAAGGTGGAACTAAAGCACAAGGTCATATAGATCAGCAGCTGTTTGAACCTGTACCTTACAATCATGAACTGTTTTTTTATTTATTTATCTACATTCTCTTATATACTGTGCTATTCTGCATCAGTGTGGTTTATATTGAGCAAACTGAAATTACATTGAACAGAGCACTATAACTTGGAGATAACTATTTTACAGGGAACATGGGCTATGGAGGGTTAAGTGGCTTGCCCAAGACCACCTGTGGAACTAGAAACCCCAGTCCTTCCAGCCCAAGGTTGCTGTTCTCTAGTGGGATTTGAACCCCTGCCCTTCTGGCCTGAAGTACCTTGCCCCAACCACTAGGCCACTCCTCCACTCCACTGTTGGCACTGAAAGAAGAAGTTGAAGCAGCATTGAAAGCAATATCAAAGAACAACGCACCAGTCATTGATGGCATTGAAGTATTGCAGCAATTAAATGCAGCTGCTGTAATACTTACAAGATTCTGCCAGGAAATTTGGAAGACAACATTATGGTTGACTGACTGCAAAAGATGTGTGTTCATTCCAATATTGAAGACAAGTGATCTAACTGTGGAAATTATTCCACAATCACTCTAATCCTACATGCCAGCGAGATTCTACTCAAGATTATTCAGTGGAGACTTTAATCATGCCTGGAACAAGAACTTCTTGAAGTGCAAGCAGGGTTCAGGAAAGGGTGAGGAACAAGACATCATTGTGGATGTAAGATGGATCCTTGAAAAGACAAAAGAACATTAAAAGGATTTCTATATGCAGGGCCGGATTTACCTTGAGTGAGGCCCTACGCCAACAAAAATTGTGGGCCCCCAGCAGGGGCGGCCCAAGGGGGGTGCGGGGCCTCATTTGCATAAATATTTGCATAATGTTACCATATACTAACTTTTAGTAAACGTGCCTCTTAATGAGTGTATGGATAAAGAAAGACTAAAACATTTCTACATTACTATAATCCAGTGCCAACTGCCAGACACATTAGGAACTACTACAAACACTGTCCATTTAGAACCCATAGCAAACCCGCCGTATCTTAACAGCACTACCAGGACTCACAAAGCACCATACTCTACCAATCAA
This sequence comes from Ichthyophis bannanicus, assembly GCA_033557465.1. Classification (NCBI taxonomy): domain Eukaryota; kingdom Metazoa; phylum Chordata; class Amphibia; order Gymnophiona; family Ichthyophiidae; genus Ichthyophis; species Ichthyophis bannanicus. The sequence goes on along the minus strand of CM066032.1, from coordinate 1,378,636,172 downwards.
AAGACAACACTGCAAATATTAAACCAATACATTTCAGAGAACAACAATACATGACCTACTGGGGAAAGAGAACAAGTGGCAATGTCAAATAGGAATTATATAAACAGAACACCTCAGCTCAGTTACACATGCAGAACATAGACCATCACCAAACAAGTAATCACAATTTAGAAACAGGAATACAATAATTAAATTGGGAATCCCAAAAGCCAAACTTGGAATGTACAACAATGTAGAAATAAAACTATACATTAATTTGCTCTTGTACTAAACAAAGCGCAGAGTTAATGATGCACATTTACCAGTGCTGACATATTCCAATTAATAAATTCAAAACAAAGAGATATTTTTCTACCTTTTGTGCATTTTTTTCAGCTGCAATTGCCCAAGCCACTTTCTTCTGGTTTCTTCGTGTCTTCTGCTAACTCTCCATCGTCTGCTGTCCATTTGTCCTTTCTTCTCTCTTCTAGGTTTTTTTCCATTCTCTCTCTACATCTGCTTTAACATACTAATCTTTCTCCTTTTGCTCTTTCCTCATTCCTATTTCATCCACTCAAATTTTACCCCTCCATCCTCAATCCCCACTTACTCTCCCAATACCCGGCCAATTGTAGATTTTTATCCCTCCCACACAAAATTTTTCCCTTCTCCATTTTACTCTTCCAGCCCCATCCCATTCTAATCCTCCCCCAACATCAGCTCCCTTCTAGTTCCAGCCTCACCCAGCATCCATTCCCTTCTAGTCCCTGCATCAGCCCATTTCCAGTCCTAGCCACCCATCAGCCCATTTCCAGTCCTAGCAACCCCCCAACCCAATACCAGTCCTAGCCCCCCCATCAGCCCACTTACAGTCCTAACCCCCCATCACCCCATTTTCAGTTTAAGCCCCCCTATAACCCATTACCAGTCCTAACCCCCCATTAGCCCACTTACAGTCCTAACCCTATCAACCCATTTCCAGTCAGCCCCCCATAGCCCATTGCCAGTCCTAACCCCCCCCCCCATCAGCCCACAGCCCACCTCAAGTCCTAACCCCATCAACCCATTTCCAGTCAGCCCCCCATAGCCCATTGCCAGTCCTAACCCCACATCAGCCCACGTCCAGTCCTAACCCCATCAACCAAATTCCAGTCTGCCCCCCATAGCCCATTACCAGTTCTAACCCCCCCATCAGCCCACAGCCCATTACCAGTCTTAACCCCCCCATATCCCATTACCAGTTCTAACCCCCCCCAACAGCCCACAGCCCATTACCAGTCCTAACCCCATCAGCCCACCTCAAGTCCTAACCCCTCCCCATCAGAACATTTCCTGTCCTATCCCCCCATAGTCCATTATAAGTCCTAAACCCCCCCCATAGCCCATTACCAGTCCTAACCCCCCATCAGCCCACAGTCCATTACCAGTCCTAACCCTTATCAGCCCACCGCCAGTTAGTCCCCCCATCAGCCCATTTCCAGTCCTAGCCCCCCCATCAGCCCATTTCCAGTCCTAGCTCCCCCCCATAGCCCATTACCAGTTCTAACCCCCCCCCCCAACAGCCCACAGCCCATTACCAGTCCTAACCCCATCAGCCCACCTCAAGTCCTAACCCCTCCCCATCAGCCCATTTCCTGTCCTAGCCCCCCATAGCCCATTGTCAGTCCTAACCCCCCCCCATAGCCCATTACCAGTCCTAACCCCCCATCAGCCCACAGTCCATTACCAGTCCTACCCCTTATCAGCCCACCGCCAGTTAGTCCCCCCATCAGCCCATTTCCAGTCCTAGCCCCCCCCCCATCAGCCCATTTCCAGTCCTAGCTCCCCCCCATAGCCCATTACCAGTCCTAACCCCTCCCAACAGCCCACAGCCCATTACCAGTCCTAACCCCATCAGCCCACCTCCAGTCTTAACCCCCCCCAGCCCATTTCCAGTCCTAGCCCCCCCCCCATAGCCCATTGCCGGCACACTGATTACTCACATTAATAACATGACCTTCAGGGAAGCGATTTAGACAAGTTCCTGCAGAGCGGTTATCGGCCCTAGAAGGGGTGGAGCACTACTACAGCCTAGTATATAGGGTCAGTTGCCATGAAGGAACTTTGCAAGCAGAACAGCATTGTGGAAATCCTTTCTCAAACCTTACCCTGTGTGGTTCCTTCTTTGCTGCTGAAACCTCTTTTCTATTCCGTCACTGAATCTTCCCGCCTATCTCCTGGTCTCTGCCTTTCTCCTCTATCCCTTCAGAGTTATCCTGAATTGTCTATGTCTTGGTGGTTGCTTGCGCCAGTCAAACAGCATCTTACAGCTGACCCGCGGGGCCCCCTCTGCCTCGCTGAATCCCTCCCTCCCTCCCTCCACGACGGCTGAGCCCCTCCGTGCCGGCTTAACAGAGACGCGAGGGAGACACTCTCCCTTCACGCCTCTCAAAGCCGGCACGGAGGGAGGGAGGGAGGGACGGACGGACGGATTCAGCCGGGCAGAGGGGGCCCCGCGGGACAGTCCATGCTGCCGCGGCAGCAGAGGGGGCCCCGCGGGACAGTCCATGCTGCCGCGGCGGCAGCCAGCGTTTTTTTTTTTAAATTTAATTTTAAGGTGGCTAACAATTGTTTTAATTTTTGTGGGCCCTTGTCAGCTGTGGGTCCTACGCCACGGCGTAGTTGGCGTATAGGTAAATCCGGCCCTGTCTATATGTGTTTTATTGAGCACAACACGGCCTTTCTGTAAATCATGAAAAACTCCGGGCCACATTTTGAAGCATGAGTATACCAGAACTCCTGATAATTCTCATTTGCAACAATTACAATGATCAAGAAGCAACAGTTCAAACAGAACAAGGAGAAACAGAATGGTTTAAAATCAGCAAAGATGTACAACAAGGCTGCATACTTTCCCCCTACCTTTTTTTAATTTATATGCATCAGAGAAGCAGGACTATATAAAGGTAACTGAGGCATGAAGATTAGTAGTAGACACATCAACAACCTTTGCGATGCATCACTAATCGATAAAGAAACAACATACAGTCGGAGCAGCTCTGAAGGATCTAAATAGGAATCCTAAGTGTAGAGGCATACAAAGATTTGACTTGTGCAAACCATGGTGTTTTAAATAATGTCATATGGATGCGAAAGTTAGACAGTGAAGAAGAAAGACAGGAAAAAAAATGATGCCTTCAAATTATGGCGCTGGTGAAGAATACTATGTTTACCATGGACTGCCTGAAGAACAAAAGAGTTGGAACTAGAGGACAAACCTAAGCTTTCTTCAGAAACTCAAATTACAAGACTTCGACTTTCATACATTGGACACATCATGTGAAGAGAAAGATCATTAATGAAATACATCATGTTTGGCAAGGTTGAAGGTCAACACAAAAGAAAAAGGCACACAATGAGATGGATGGATAAAAAACTGCAATGAATACCGGTCTATCAACAATTAGCCACCAGACTGAAGACCAAACACAGTTTAAGACAACTATCCAGAGGGTGGCCTTGAGTCAATATCTACTAGATGGCATTTAACAAAGCATACCTTTAAAGCAGGGGTTCCCAAACCTGCCTCCCAGCCAGTCAGGTTTTCAGGATATTCACAATGAATATGCATGAGAGAGATTTGCATGCACTTCCACCATTGTATGCAAATCTCTCTCATGCCTTTTCATTGTGGATATCAGTAAAACTCAAATGGCTGGGGAGGCCCCAGGACAGGTTTGGGAACCCCTGCTTTAAAGGAAGTAGTATGTTAGCATCTTTTAAAAAAGTGCAGAAATATCTTTTCCAACTTATTATTTTCCCAATGTATTCTGAATACAAACTACTGATGTAAATATTTTTTCAGGACATGCCACTATACAGCAAGCATCCATAGTAACATAGTAAATGGCAGCAGATAAAGTCCAGCATGGTCCATCTAATCTGCCCCCTAAGGTGGCCAGAGTTGTACCTGGTGATCTGGGAGGGTCTGCCCCTCCCCATACAACCTCATAGGGAGACACTTTCAGAAAATATGCACAAATGTAAAGCTTGCAAGTCTTTCTTACCTATATAATTTATATCATTTTTCAAAGGAAGAATATTCTTATGAAAATTATGTGGGAAAAGGTATGTGTGCAGATCTGCACCTACAATTTGTGTGGGTTACTTTTCCCATGTAGAATCACATACTTTTGGAAATATTTAAATGCACTCTTTGTTCAATCTCACCACTCAGGAATGCCCTGTCTGTGTTGGATGTGGTAGGGAGTTTTCAAAAATCCCATTTCTACACCTACAACCTTTATTTCTGGAAAAGCCTTCAAAAATTACACTTCTAGGTAACAGTGCAAAATATAATGGTTTATAACCTTCCTTTGGCCTTTCTTCAGAAATGCTTTGGATTTCTCAAATAAAAACTTAGAAAGAAATATTTGTTATTCAAGAAAAATCTGCAATTAAACATGGAGCCTCTTCTAAAATACTGAATATGGAGGTGCAGAAGTGAGCACGTATGTGCCAGATATGTGGAGCCAGAGGAGTCATTTATAATTGTACGCATGAGAAAAAAATAATAGAGACACATAGCCCACATACTTGTGTAAGTGCAGGATTTCAGAACTTACCTGTGTAAGAGCCAACACTTAGGAGCACATTTACTAAAAGGACTGAATGCACGTTAATAAAGTTAATGCACCTTAAGTGCCCCGAACCCTTCTATTTCTATGAGCACAGTGGCACTTAACACATGTTAGCCTTTAGTAAGTGTGCCTTTACACTTGTAGGGCAGCTAGTTTGCAAGCCTGCTGTACATGTGTAAAGGCTGCCAGTTAACAGATATTTTTTATGCCCAGCTGTAATGTGAACGTATTTTTCTTTTTCCTTCTCCAGTTTCTTCTATCTCAATCAGACTGATATCTACTGCCATCAACCTTCATTTGCACTTCCCAGGGATTTGTTTTCTTTTCTGTATCTTTCTCTGCCCTCCATCTCACCTGGGAGAGGGGGCGGCATGGCAGCGCCTCCATGCTGTTCTTCAAGTGATGTTTTTTTGGTGCCGTGGCATGCTTTAAAAGGGCCCGTGTGTGTGTGCTTGCTCTTACCACCTGCTGCCCCTACTACCCCTTCTGATGCAACTTCCTACTTCCCGCCCCCTCTGACAGGAAGGCTGGGAGGGCACATGCACGCATGGTCACTTTAAGGCCTACCGTGGTGACAGAAAGCCACTGATTTTAAAGAGTGTGGAGGTCTTGGGGGGTCACCATGGTGCCCACCGGGACCTGTTGCCCTAGGTGGCTGCCTGGTCAGCCTGCCAGCCCTGCTACCATGAGCCTCTGAATTGCTGTTTAGATGTCACACCCTACAATGGCCGCAACTCCCCTCACTTCAGAGTTGCCTTCAGTAGGGGTGTGCATTTTTGACTGTGTATTTGGTTCATTTGGTGCCTAAAAATTTAAAATGCATGCAAGTCACTTGTACATGTGTATGCATACAAATTAACACATGTGCAATCGATTGTTGCATAAAAACTGACTTATATCCATACAATGCATGCCTTAAAAAACAATTGGTAATATAACATGAAATAATACACGATAATCATGAAAATTTCATTTTAAGAACACAAACTAAATATATTTTAGGCTGTGCACATCTCTCTAACCTTTGCAGGATCCCCCATCACTGGCCAGTGAAAAGAAAGCCCTAACCTAGCATTTGAACTGGAAACCTTCAAGCAAGGCAGTGCACACAAGCTACCATTGGAACGACAGGGCCAGCTCTATTAGCAACCCTCTTGGAAAAGGTTTTTTATTGAACACTGGCTGGGCATTTTCATGAGCAAAGGTATGATAATTTATTGCTCCTTGGGGTGTACACTTAAAAAAAATGTTTAGAAACATGGAAATATGACGACAGAAAAAGACCACATGGCCTATCTAGTCTGTCCTTCCATATCAACAACTGGTCTGTGTTAGTTTAAAATAAATTTTTCCTGATTTTTTGGATATTTTTGTCTTCATTTCACATAGTTGTTCTTGGGCACACATCATATACATGCTCAGAGCTAGCCCATCCCCCAGATGGAATAGGCAACTGCCTAGGGCAATAGATCACAGTGGGGGGCATGGCATCATGACCCCTCCGTGATTTTTCAAAGTGGCGACTTTGTGCTTCTGCTTCAGTGCTCGTGGCAGGCCATGTGCTTCAGCGCCCGCAGCGGCCTTACAGCAACTGCACATGTGGACACCCATGGCTTTCCACTCCTTCTGCTTTAGAGGGGTCAGAAGTGGGCATGAATGCGCTTCAAGGCCCGCTTCAGGTGCTGAAGCGCATAGCCTGCTGCAGGCACCGACGTGGCAGCACCAAGCTGCCACTGTGAAAAATCATGCAAGGATTATGGTGCCACCCTCCCAAAGCTGAGGTTATGGATGCAGGGGGGAGGCTTGCCTAGAGTTGTAGAAACTCTTGTGCATGCCCTGTGCATGCTAGAACTCTGCGTATGCACATTCATTCTTAGGTATATGTGTGTACATGTAATTTGCAAGCACTTTAAATTTTTAGGCACCCAAACAAGCTGAATGCATGCTCCCAGATGTGCATCCCTAATGCTTCCTTGCTGTGGGATCAGACATGAGCAGGGCTATTTAGTCTCTTATAAAAGATTGGAAATATATGGGGAGGGGGAAATAAATTCTGCAGCAGCAGCTACGCCATTTAAAGTGCCTTGCCACCACCACTTTAATAAAACCCGGCTATTCAGCGGCACAACAGACCTGGTTTCCACTGCTGAATATCCAGGATCACCAGGCAACAGCACCATTATCCAGTTCATGTGATATTCAGCTGCTGACCAGATAAAATTAGAACAGCCATTCATCTGTCCTAACTTTAACTGGTTAAGCTATCCAATTAGCAATGGAATACGGCCGCCAGTGGGATAGCAGCTACCACCACCCTCAATCTGCCCACAGACCATAGGCAGCAGAAAGGGGTGGACCAAAGGGGCCAGGGCCCCACCAATATTTTGAGAAACACAGCAGTGATAACAGAGTGCTTGGAGGAAGGGCTGGAGATTGGTTTCTTTGGTCCCTCCAACCAAAAAGGGGTTCCCCTGCCCCTGCCACAGATTGCCCTTTTATCCAAGATCTCTGGGGATATTCAGAGGCGCTAACCAGTTAGTGTCGCTGAATATTGGGCTAACTGCTTTACCAGTTATTGTATCAGGTTGGCTAAAATGCTTTGACTATGTCCTACATGCCTTTTCCCTCAACATACGGATGCAGGTTGTGAGGTGCTTTCTGCTTCCTTTGACAAAAGGCAGGCCTCCATTCAAGTCTAGTAGTATGCAGGACATGTGTTAAAATGCAATTCAGGAACTGTGGTGGGGTCAAATTACTAGCTGAGGAATTGCAGCACTTGAAGGTTGTCCTTGTTTTTGTTAGTTGCTCTATTGCAGGGACACCCAAGTTCAGTCCTCAGAGGCCACAAACAAGTTAGGTTTTCACAGGACTAGCCCAAAGATTTCTGCTGTCCTAGACAAACTTCTGTGCCACCCCTGGCCTGCTGTCTCACTACAGTGCTGCTGCTATTGCTGCCCCGAGGCTCACCTGGGCACAGAAGAGAGAAATTGCCATGCTGTCCCCTTCACAGCATCCATTGTCTCACCTGGGGGAAGAGGGCGGTATGGTGATTCCTCCCTTCCATGCGGCAGTGAGCCTTAAGGCAGCAGCATGCATGCTCACGGCATGCCTTTCCTGCCCCCTCCAATGAAGTTTCCTGTCGGACGGCGGGCAGGAGCAACATGCAGTGACTACATGCACATGTGGCACTGCTTTAAGGCCCCATGCAGCAGTAAAGCAATGACTGTGCCATGCTTGGATGGAGGAATCAGCTGGCATGCCACCCACCAGGGTCTGCCTCCAAGGCGATCACCTAGTTCATCTAGTGGATGAGCCAGCAGTGGTTTTCAGTATTTCCCTAATCAATATCAATGAGAAAGATCTACATCCATACTACCTCCATTACATGCAAACTGATCTCACGTATCCTGAAAACGTGACCTGTTTGAGGCCCTTGAGGACTGAATTTCTGCTTCCTTGCTCTACTCATGTGGTTCTAATGGTTTTGTATAATCTGCGGACAGGGACCAGATATTAATCCTGAGAATGTGGGGATCGATATTCAGTGGTGGCAGATAGGTGCTTTTAAAGTTCCTGATCACTACTGCTGAAATTAAAACTGGATAGTCAGTGCCAGCCTATCCGGCATCTTCCTGGTGATAACCGCAGTCAACCAGTCAGTGGTAATATTCATCCGCATCCCTATTGACATGTCCTAACTTTATGCATTCTAGCTATGTGATTCATGACTGAATATCACCCCTGACCGGATAGCTGTACCAACCTCAACAGCCCCAAATTTAACCGGGCATCTTTCCTGTGGTCTGTGAGAATATTCAGCGGCACTATCCGGATATTACTGCTGAATATCAGGATCGCTGGGATTTAGCCGGTTAACAAGTCCTCCTAGCTGGCTAAACCCTTTGCAGTATCACCCCTGCGGATTATAAATAAATAAAAAGAATTTTGCCATCAGCAGCAGTGTACCTTATGACCACTATGCACCCCTAACTTTCCAAAGGGGGGGGGGGGGGTTTGAATATGTTGACATAACTAGGGCTGCACAAGTCAAAGTTTTTGCAGCCACTGGGAGTATTGTTCAAGGCACACTAACGATTTGAGGCTAGACCATATTTACAGACATTGAAATGTGATGGATCCCAGGGCAATGGACCGACTTTTTGCCCCTAATGACATCAGCAATTAGAAAGTTTTAGGAGCAGAGGCATTGGTAGATTGTTTAACACCCCCCCCCCCCCCCAACAATACAAAAGTGTTTCGTTGCCCCTGAGCTTGTTGATCAGCCAGGTAGAGACTTTCAGCTAAATGCACAATTAATCATCCTGAATTCTGAGGAATAATGAAAACTGACGAGTTTACACGGTGAAAAATACCTCATCCTAGAAATTGCAGATGTTCTCTTTGTGTGTGCCTCTCTCTGTATATCGCAGCTATTTTGCATCTCGGAGACAGAAAGTGTGCCGTGTGTTGCTTTGGTTGCTATAGTAATAAGAAAATGTTTTTGTAACAGAAAACAGAATATAGCTACATTGCAAGTGACAGCTGCCCACAAGCAGTCTGTGCAGTATCAATTTTCTACTTTGCAATTTTTAAATAAGTTTGACATTCATGGAAATCGAAACAAATGCGTCTCTTTCATACTTCAACTAACCTAAATAAGGAACAGACCAGTGGGCAGCCGCACACAAACAAGAAATAATTCAGCCTTTCAATACAGCTTGCACATTAGCGGGAAGAAATGTGTTTACTAGTTGTGTCCTTTTTTTCTCCGGGTGACAGGTATGGAAATGGCATGCTTCCGGCTTTCACTCTGGAATCCATAGGTTTGGACAATTCTATTATGACGTCAAAGCAAATGCAATAAACTGAACTTAAAAGAAAGTATATTTTGTTTATCACAGAGACCTTGAAGTCACGTCTGCTAGCAAAATAGTCTGGTGCCAACACTCTTACTCATAACAGGAAAACAAAAGTTGAAGGACTAAGCATGAAAGGTCGGATCCTCATGTAGGCTGAACTGTGGGTACATTAGCTCTGGTTTCCAGTACAATTTCTTCAAGGTGTGTGTGTAGTATGTATATATGTGTATATATATTTATAGTGTACACTGATAGAGCAAACTCATTTAGGCTTAAGTGACTGTTTATAAACCTCATAATAATAATAATAATAATAATAATAGCAATTATAATAATAATAATAATAACTGAAAAAACTCTGCAACTGTGTTCTCGTGGGAAAGATGCTCGATTTACATGGGTATCTGCCATGAGCCCTTATCTTAAGCAAAGTGAAGATCCTCTCGGTGCCCTCTACTGGTCTTTTCATACCTGAGTGGATCGTTTTCATTGTAGGGGGTGCTAGTTTTAGCTTTTCTAAACAAAACTTTAAAATCCATTTGGAGCAATAGGAAGGCGAAACATAAACATTGGTAACGAGGCAACTTTATAATAAGGAATTAAGATTTCAGAAAGATTTAACATTTGTTTCCTCCTCACTCTTTTAATACCGTACTGAAGCGTACTGTAATGGAGAAAACGAAATGGGTATTTCATTAAAGAATGAAAGGGAGGGGGAATACATATTCGAGAGTAATTCCTCTCAGCAATTGTACATTTAACAAACCTCCTAAAACAAGATCAGAAAAGAATTACAGCAGTAGAAAACAAGTCAACAAGTTCAGCGTTTCCTATGGCATGACTGTCTTCAGTGTGATCCAGTTTTATTGGTGCATTTCTAATTAAAATACGAAAGAGACCCAAGAAGGCGCAAAGATATAAAATTATCCGTGTTTCGTATTACTTTTTGGCAAACGTGGCAAAACGCTCAGTAACTGGGAGAATCCCAGAGCTGTAGCAGCGCCCAGACTTCTTATCAATCATTTCACTGCCTGGCACCTCGTTGCTGTGGCCCTCAGAAGCTGCTTCCCTAGGCGGCCGCCTGGTTTGCCTCACAGCGGAGCCAGCCCTGAGCTCGGCCCGTGCATCCTTTCACTCTCAGAAGTTCGGCCCAGTTCAATGCGTAAAGTGGCGCTTCTTCCTCTTGAAAAGTATTTTGGAAAAAGCCCTTCGGAAATCCTGGTTGAAAATGGTGTAAATGACCGGGTTCAGGGAGCTGTTGCAGTAGCCGATCCAAAAGAAAAACTTGAATACAGTTTCGGGGACTTCGCAGGACTCTCGGCAAATGCCATACAGGCTGTAGCTGAAAAAGAAGGGGAACCAGCAGACGACGAAGACCCCCATTACGACGGCGAGCACGAAGGTGAAGCGCTTCTCCCGGGCCTGGGTCACCTTCCTGCGCGAGACGCTGCTGCGCTTCTTCTTGCGGGACGAGAAGAGCTCCATGGACTTGCCGCTCGAGCGCTTGGAGTAGGAGGTGCACTTGCTGCCCTTCCTCTCCTTGCCCGAGTCCGTGTTCTCCTCCCTGCCGCTGCTCTTTCTCCTCTTGCCGTCCGAGAAGCTGCTCTCCTCCAGCTCCAGGTCCTCCAGCTCGGTGGCTCGGCGCTGGCTGGGCACCGATGGGTAGTGCCCGTTCTCCTTGGTGCCCCGGCTCAGCCCGTTCTCGGTGTGCGACGAGCCCTCCTTGGTGGACTTCTTTTCCGACATAGTCCTCGTCCTCAGTTTGGCCACTTGGTAGATGCGGACGTAGACCAAGATCATGATGACACAGGGTGCGAAGAAGGAGCCTATGCATGACGAGAGGATGTACCAGGTCTCGTCGTTCAGCTGGCACTGGGGGAAAGTGCTATCTTCGGGGCCTCTGTCCATGGAAATCAAAGGGGGGAAAGAGATCACAGCCGAAATGAGCCACACGACCACGATGGTGCCTTTGATCCTCCGAGGGGTCCTTTTCAGGTTGTACTCGACAGCCTGGGTCACCGACCAGTACCGGTCCAGGCTGATGGCGCACAGATGAACTATGGACGACGTGCAGAAAAGAACGTCCAAAGCTAAGTAGATATCGCACCAGACGCTGCCGAAAAACCAGTAGCCCATGAGCTCATTGGCCAAGGAGAAAGGCATGACCAGGGTAGCCACCAGGATGTCTGCACTAGCCAACGAGACGAGGAACAGATTCTGGGGGGCTTTCAGAGCCCTACTTGTTAACACTGCGATCACCACGAGCACGTTGCCCACGATGGTGAAGACGATCAGGAAGCTGACGACTGCTGCCAAGCCGGCGATAGCGGTGATCGAGTATTGCCCCTGTCCCGGGGCAGAAGAGCTGTTTAGGATACTCGTGTTCCCCAGCGCGTCCATGGCGATCTCTCCCTGCCAGGCAGCCATATGTGACCAGCCCCTGTCCAGGGATAAACTCCTCAGCCCTCATCGTCGCCCATGCTGAGGGATCTCTTCCTCGCTCGCTTAAGAGAAAGACATCTTGAGGACAGAAGAGTGGTAAGCTCTTCTTAGTTCTCTCTCCCCCCCCCCCCCTCCCCGGTCCTACATTTGCAACCAGATCCTGGCTTCCCCCTTCTTCCCTGGCACGCGACGATTCTGCAGGGGCAGTGCCAGGAGTGAAGGGGAGGTGGGTCCTGGGACTGTCACCTCCTGAGCCCCTGTCCAGGGGGAAGCCGGGCTCCAGAATTAGCTCTTTGCAGTTGCTCCCCGCTGCTAGCCTGCAGCATCAGTTCCTTTCCGGGGGTCCGACAGCCCTGCAGCTAGTTTCCCAGACGAGATTGCTTACTGGCATTTTCCATGGGCTCTGGAGGCTGTGCTCGCTCGCAGCCCCGGTAAGTGGCTTTGCTTTCTTTCCCTTTTCCTTTCTAGACCTTGCACCGCCCTCAGAGCTTCAGCTGACAGCCCCTCGGGGGGACACATCCCGCACCGCCACGCCAGTTCCTAACCTGCTGTGCTGGCCCGTGGGCTTCCCGTTTAGCAGTTCCTCCCGATCCCTCACGTCGAGGCTCCCAGATTAAAGGAGCGGGTGGCAGCATTAAGTTCGACACATTCTTTGTTTTAAACGAGAGACATCGATGGAAGCGATGGGGCTAGAGAATTACAAAAAAACAAACACACTTTAAAAAAAAGAACAAAGCAAAAAAAAAATGTTCCTTAAGATATCGCTCGTGTCCGGGTCTTATTTTATTTAGGAAGCTATTCATAATTGATTTATAGATTGATCTGCTCTTTAGAAGGTGGGATCGAGAAGTGAATGGACTTCTGCAGAATGTACGCTTGAGGTCAGTCTTTCCTCGCACATCCCGAGAGGTCGGCAGCAGAAGTCTGGGGAAGTCAGATCTATCATTATATACCGTAATCGCTCAGCGGCATTGCAACAGGGGCAATATTAACCTTTCTCACCGAGAGCGATTGCAACTTCCCCAGCTTTGCCGTGTATGTGTGCGGTCCTGAATAACAGCTTGGACATTATTTCCATCAGGGGACACAACATTTCCATTTTCTTTTTCGCCGACTTCCAATTACTAAAATTTTCTCTCGGATACCTTTCACTAGATCTCCTCCTGTAACCTCGATTATAAACCAGCCAGTACGAAATCCTGCCTTCGCTACTCACCTTGGAGCAGGACTGGGCCAACCACTAGGCAAGACTAGGAGGAAGCCGAGGACATCAGCAGTGAAAGCAAAACCATAAATCCTTTCAGCCCCACAACTCAGAGCCATGGTTCTTACCTGCAGGGAGAATGGTCCCACACATACCTACAAAGCAAAGATTTGTATTTAATAGTATATTGTCCAATAATGCATTTTTACAGGATTATTGTGAGAGGGGTGCTGATGAGATAATCATGATTTTTCTTTTACTTTAGGCGGGGGGGGGGGGGGCTCATAAGACTCAGAGTCTGTCAAGAATGCCCAATATCCTTGCAATAGCCTTACCTTTGAGTTTTTTTAATTTTTAATTTTAGCCCCAACTCATAAAATAAGCTGGTAAAAGTGATAATATAAAATTTTTCACCATCTTGAAACGTATTTACAATATTCGGTCTGTTTTCCTGATGATATGGGCAGAGCTGATCTTCATGGCTTTTAACAAAGATTATTACATAATGCAATGCACGTTCATAACGTAGCCACGGAGTTTTCACAGATTAAAGTCGTTAGTGACAGCAGATAAAGACCAACATGGTCCATCTTGTCTGCCCAGTATGGTGGCTCGAGCTGTAGAGTTGCATTGAGAGTATTTAGTGTTTGTGTTTATGGAGTTCTTTTGGAGGTTCACAGTGACTATTTCTCCTTTATGTGCTCATAGATTTCTGTCCTGCATTCTCTATTGCTGTTTCACTGCAGAGGTTAAAGCCAGTGGCAAAGTCCTCTAAGAGTGAAATCTCTCAATGTACCAGAAAACAAAGGATAATAATATAAACACAGAAAACAACAATCTTGCAAGGCCAGTCTTAACTAACACTAGATAATAAACTCCAGAACATGGAGGCCTTCATGCTTGAAACTGGGCTTGATATTGCCACTTTTGTTGAGATGTGGTATAATACAGGCAAACAGGTAGGCAGGTAGGAAAGAGGGAGGAGGAGTTTCTATGTAAAAGGTGAAAGCAATAATAATGCAGGAAAACAGAAGAGAAAGAAACCGTTATGGAGTATCTTAGAAGGAGAAATTAAATTACCATTAACAGTAGGATGAATCTCAGAATGCCAGAGGGGGAGAAGTGCAATACATCCTTAGAGGAAGTAAACTACGAGCTAGGAATTAAGAGAGAGATGCTATCCTTAGGAAGAGCAAACAGCTGGTGGAAAATGCTTACAGCTTGTGCAAGGAGATCCTGGACTTCTTTCCGGGATGGTCCTCAAGCATTTAGAAACAGAATCTACCCGTGAAGGGGGATCTTGGACCTGGGGCAAAAGGATATTAAGAGAATATTGGATCAACAATAATAATCATGTTGTTGATGTCAGAATGGGTCTTCTTGGGCCCAGCCTTAAAGAAAGCATAGTTTATTTATTAATTTTATTTAGACTAATTTCTATAATGCCTTTCTAATATTCAAAGAGATTTATATTCAACAAAGTCTAACAGTGCAAAATGCATCCTGGTGTACAGAGAGCTGAACAATACATTGATTGCAGCAATAACATGAATGTTTGGCAATAACTAACTTATACAAATTAGCGTTAGGTCTCTCTCGTCAGAGTTATGATATGATCAATAATAAAAAATCCTCTGCAATGCAACTAGAAAGTAACTATGTATCTTTCATAAGACTGAAAACAAACTGATCAAATACTTAATATTATTAGGTAGCTGCATGGTCTCAGAATACTCGGGCTATCATTGTCACTACAGACGGGACGCCCTTCAAACATCAACGACCATCATTTGAGCAGCTCCTATTAGTTGAACTATTAAGCTGTGAAACTGTTGAAATTTGTGTAATACTAATGTGCTTAGCTTTTTAGAAGAAAATCCAGCTTGTTGTCTATCCCAATGCTGTCTGGCATGCTAATTGCGTTTCTCCAATGTGGTTTCTTCAGGGGAATTTGCCAAGCTTCTACAAAACAAATAAATTCATTAGATACCAACTTTCAGAAGAACATGTCTTTTCCGAAGATCAGTTGCGGAGTAATACCTCATGTACATCTACCCATGTAATTTATTGCATACGCTGTCCCTGTGCTTTATTATATATTGGCAAAACCAATCGACAATTTAAGATTCGGATAAGCGAACACAAAAGCAAATTGAAGTGTCAACGGAAAGAAGCGCCTATAGTGGAACATTGTCTTCTCTTTCATCACACATTTGAAGATTTGCGTTGTTTTTGTTTAGCACAAATACTGGTGGCACAACATGGTAAAACCAGAGAACAGACCCTACTTTACAATGAACAGCGGTGGATCTATAGATTGCAGACCGTAATTCCGGAGGGTTTAAATCCCCGGATAGAGTGGGAAGTGTGTTCCTGATTATGTAAGGTTTTAGCAGACGTAATTCAATGGGTCCTTCTCTATAAAACTAGTCTGCATGCGCAGCGTTTTTACAACTGCTGGGAGTGACAGAGGTTTAAGCCTTCCAGAATGATGTGCCAGTGAGATTATTGGTAATGGATGATTTTATATCTTCGGAAAAGACATGTTTTTCTGAAAGTTGGTATATAATGAATTTATTTGTTTTGTAGAAGCTTGGCAAATTCCCCTGAAGAAACCACATTGGAGAGACGCAATTAGCGCGCCAGACAGCGTTGGGATAGACAACAAGCTGGATTTTCTTCTAAAAAGCTAAGCACATTAGTATTACAAAAATTTCAACAGTTTCACAGCTTAATAGTTCAACTAATAGGAGCTGCTCAAATGATGGTCGTTGATGTTTGAAGGGCGTCCCGTCTGTAGTGACAATGATAGCCCGAGTATTCTGAGACCATGCAGCTACCTAATAATATTAAGCATTTGATCAGTTTGTTTTCAGTCTTATGAAAGATACATAGTTACTTTCTAGTTGCATTGCAGAGGATTTTTTATTATTAATAACTGACTTATAACAACATGTAACTATATACAAAAGGTAGCATAGTATATAGTCAGAGATGGAGCAATGAGTCATTCAGGCTAGAATTGTGTAAACGTGTCCAACTGTCCATAATACTTAGCTGGGTGGTGCACAGATGTCGGTGTTAGATTTTCAGAGATTCTTTTTGGTTGTCTGGCTGTAGATTGGTAGTGAAGTCTGGTTTATAGTGGTCCTGGAATAGGTAAGTTTTCAGTTTTTTACATCATTCTGTCATGGCATCCTCTTAGAGATGGAGGTAGCATGTTCCACATTGATGGGGTGAAAAGGGATAGTGTCTTGATTGCTTTTAGCTTTCTGTGTGGGGCTGACAAGGAGATTAAGGGAGCTCTGCCTGCGGAGTCTGTCATTTTCTGGTATTGAAATGAGTAGTTGGAGGCACTTAGCTGAACATGTTGTGTATGATTTTAAAGATGATAGCAAGTGCTTTGTATCTTACTCTTGCCATGATGGGGTAGCCAGTGGAGGTGGAAGAGTATGGGGGTGATATGAGATTGTCGTGGGGCTCCGATGATTATTCTTGCAGCTGTATTCTGGGCCATTTGGAGGGGGTGTAGAGTATGTTTGGGAAATCCATGCTATATGATGTTGGAGTAATCCAGGATCGGGGTGATTAGTGCTTGGCATACTTCTCGGAAGAGATCTGGGCTTAAAAGGGGACGGAGGTATTTCAAAGTTCTTAGCTTGAAGTAGACTATAAAATCAATGGTACATAGCCTGATTACAGAAAGGAGAAGATTCTGGACTGTCAACTTTTTTTTTTTTTTTTTCTGGAGGAGTATGTCAGGAGTGCAATGGAAAGAGAGAGATTCTAGATGGGTTAGAAAGAGACATTTTTTTTAAAGTGCCATCAAGTCAGTGTTGACTCATAGCCACCCAGCTACCTCTGGGTTTTCTTGGTGATATGTCACTGGAAGTAGATTGCCAGCCTTTCCCTTCCAAGGCAATGGAGGGTAAAGTGACTTGCCCAAGGTCACAAGGAGTGCCAGTGGGAATTGAACCATTGATTTTCTGGGTAGGAGGCAGTTGCTTTAACCACTAGGCTACTCCACCACTCTAACAAAGTATGGAGACCAGCAAAATGTAGAGACCATTAATTCACATTTCAAACAATATAAGATTTGGCTTGGTTTAGTGAACTGTCTGTAGACATGCTTAATAATTGCACTCTGAAATGAAATGAAAAAAAAGGTGATGTTTGTTTCATTTGAAATGACACTAAACAAAATAGCCTTTATATTTTTGGTGTGACATTATGTCATTTCAGACAAATGCACATCCTAGCAGCAGAGAGGAAATTGATAGTTACAGGCTAGTTAGCCTGTTTATAGTGGTGAGGAAATTCATAGATTGATTCACTACTAAAGTAGAGGATTATGAAATATCTCAGATCTGGTTTCAGGCTTGATTCTTTGCAAACAGATCTTGTAAAATAACTGGTTTATTTATTTGATTGGGTAATTACGTTTGGAAGAGAACTTGATGTGAGTTTTTAGTAAGCCATTGCTTCGCACAGGATACTCATAAATCAACTGATGAAACATGAACCTGAAATGGACGTTTTGGACAACTTAGGGTATTAAAGTTGTTAAAAAATAGTGTACATATTCAGTTCTACGCGCACTGAACCTATGAAAGCAGACAAAATACATGGATGGCCATAGAAAGGGAGATGAGATATGGAAGAGACGGTTAGAGATAGGAACAGGACAAGGAGGCATAAAAGAAAGGATAGAAGAAAGGATATAGAAAAGAGGGTGGATGCTGAGAAACAGAGAATGGGAGATGGAAAGGAGAGGAATTAGGAAAGAGTAAGTTATATTAATATTTTGTTTTCCTTGCAGTTAGTCTGCTACAACACTATTTCATCAGCAAGTGAAGACAAAAGAACTAAAAGAGGGGAGATTTCCTAACTCCCCTTAACAATAGTAGACAGGAAACCACAGAAATATTTCATTATCTACACAACCTCTTCCATTAGCCTTCCTTAAAAATATATATTTTTTATCTTTAGAAAACAATTATGCAGTCTAATTTTTGATTGATATTGTTTCTGTGTATGATACACATGTTTAAAAATGATGGTAATACAACCTTCAAGCTAACACAAGCAGGGTCAGTAGTCCAGTCTACCCTGTGTCATTTATAGTGGCGTTCAGACTTCAGGGCACCGACTTTAGTCAATGTTGCATCTGTCCTGAACGGCCCTCAATCTTCATCTGACCTCAATGACCCTGCTCTCAGTTGATCTCTGAAGCTAAGCAAGGTTGGGCCTGGCTAGTGCTTAGATGGAAGACCATTTTGGAATATGGGGGGCTGTGAACTGACTGAGCAAAAGAGAAGTCCCTGGAAATCTAATTCCAATTGCACCTTCCAAGAAAAATTAGGGGCTGGGCTGCTATGAGTCATCGTTGACTTGATAGTGCACATTGCATTGCATTTTGACATCAACCCATTTGGAGGGTGAGTCACAACAAGACACCCCTCATCTATGGTTTTATTATGGATAGCAACATAATATTTTCCTGGAGGAAGAAACAAAGGACTGGTGCTTAAATAAATAATAAATATTATCACAAGGATTGGTTAGTAGGAAACATCAAATTAATGTGATACTTAACCAAATGTCTGTTTTCTATTGGAATTAGATGCATAAGTAAATTATAGACAGGATTAGGGAAGCAAACTAATTAAAACACATATAAATAAAAACAGGAGAATATTTATAACAATAGTTGGATTCAACACATTGTATAGATGATGACTGCAGATAAAGACCAATATGGTCCATCTAGTCTGCCCAGTAAGGTGGCTAGAGTGGTTGTAACTTCAGCTCCGTGCAGGTCATCCCCCCCCCCCCCCCTCTGTTAAAAGATATTTAAGTTTGCTTTGATTTCATCCTGTTGCTGTAAATTCATTTTCATATATGCCATAAATATACTGTTATACTTTCTGTTAAAAAAAATGCAGGCCCACAGTACTTGCTTTTTTCTTTTGTCCTTTGAAGGCCAAACACCAGTAACCTGCATTAAACATGTCACAGGATCAGCCTTCTTCTCTTCAAAATATAGGATTACTTTCCTTCCTAAGCAGAATCTACCAGCAACATACAACAGCAATATCAGATAAGTACTGAGTTTGCTTCTGTTTTCCCTTTTCAAGAGAAAGAAATCCAAGATCTGGATTCTTTTAAGCAAATTCATTTTACCTTTAGGTTTTTCAGATAAACCTTTCTACCTTCTCTGAAGAGAGAAGGATGTAAGCCAACTACAATAACTCAAAGCAGGTAGGTAAAGGTTCTGAAAGTTTCCAAGTGATAACTGAGCTTAATTAAATGTAGTGCTCTGACCAGTTATGAGTCAGTGAATGAGGAAATCTCACTGGTGGGTGCATTGATGAGTTGTCATTGGCTGAAGAGTAGCTGTTTTGGACTCAAATCACTCAAGGCGTTAAAACAGTAGAATGTACCCCTACACTGTGGGCTAA
This sequence comes from Ichthyophis bannanicus, assembly GCA_033557465.1. Lineage (NCBI taxonomy): Eukaryota > Metazoa > Chordata > Amphibia > Gymnophiona > Ichthyophiidae > Ichthyophis > Ichthyophis bannanicus. The sequence goes on along the minus strand of CM066032.1, from coordinate 1,378,616,608 downwards.
AATGTTCTCTTGTCCCTTAAGACACTTAGCACTAGCTACAAAAATAAGAAATTTTCTCAAATCCTGACTGATATGACCTGCTGGGTCTCTTGCACTCAAGTAGACCTGTACTATATGTATGCACTGTTCTGTACTGTTCCTTTAAAGTGTTTATATGTTTCTGTGTTGTCAGAAAATAGAAAATGAAGCAGAAAATGACCTATCCAGTCTGGCCATCTATGTCAGCTAGTAAAGTCTACTGTGCAATCACTTCTTCTCCTTCAAAAATCTGTATTTGTCTCATATTTTCTTGAATTTAGATACTATCCTCTTCTCTGTCATTACCACTGGGAGAGTATTCCATTTCATTACTCCCGAGTCCGCCCCCTATCACTCTCATCCTTTAACTCTTCATTTCAGGGCTTCCTCTGTGCATGTATAACATGCAGGAATTTAAATGTCTCTGTTATGTCCCCCTTCTCCTACTTATTTTATTTTATTTATTTATTTTAAATTTCTATACCGCATTTTCCAGGAGATCAAATGTGGTTTACAGTAAACAAAGCTTTGAATTGTACAGAACGGTACATATTCAGTTACTTCAAACAGGAAACTATTTACATAGCCACCCCCCCCCCCCCCCATTCCGTTGCTGGAAGCAGTGGCAGTGGGGCGGCAGCAGCATAGCTCAGTGCATGGGGAGAGCAGGCTATGTGTATCAAAGCACATGGCCTGCCGCACACAGAGGTCTGCCACCCCCAGGCAGTCGCCTAGCCCACCTTATGGACAGGCTGGCCCTGGAAAGAAGCAATTCACCCTGAAGAAAGCCACAGCATACTAAGATGCAACATGACCTGGAAAACTGCAAAGATCATCATTCTAGCCGCAGAAGTCCAAGAGAACATTTAAAGCAGCTCTACAGGGAGAATATCCTTAAACATGTGTCACCATCAATGCCTAAATTCCATCCCTAACCCACCCAGTCCCCACCCTATCACACACTGACTGGTTAATGTGAGATTTTTTGTGTGAGGCTCTGCACTGTTAGCATGGCTCGCTTAGCATGCGGTAAACCCCATGCTAACGGTTAGCACATGTCAGCAAACATGCTTCATGGTGTGTTGAAATGATTTTTAGGATAAAAATGAAAGTTTGCAACTGATAAAATTAGTCTAGAAATGCTAAAGGAACTGAGCAAAGGAAGAACCATGAAAGAAATGTTAGAAAGAGTATGAAGTAATAAAATGTGAAAAGAGAGGGTGAATAGCAACATGCAAGCACAGTGGTCGACAATCTAAAGTTACATAATGTTTTCTTGATCATTTCATGTACAGTATCAAATGTGTTTTCCTTTAATAAAGTTATAGTCCTATTTTGTTTCCATGAGAGTTAATTGAAGTCATATTTGACAAGTGGGATTTTGGATAGGGGGATAGGGTGAGGGCATCAATCACAATGCACTCCTAATGGACCTGGGGCAGAGGCAGGCAGGCTATGGCTGCCTCAGGTTGTGTGGGTGTATACAGAATGCAGCTTAATTTTGTTGACTATTTTTTGCTTGCCCTCTCTTTGTATTCCGTATGCAATCCATAAGAAATCTCTGTTTAATTCCCGTCATATTGCAAAAGAACACAATTAATTTTTTTAGCATTGCTCAATGAAAGCACATAATGAGAAATTAAAAGTGATCAGTGGGACCTCCCCAGTGTGAATTAAAGGAATATTGATCTATGTTGGAAATCTTAAAATATCATTATTTTTGAACCACACAGACTTGGGAAGTCAGAACGATTAAGAACTGCTTGAAGCAAAGTTTTTCCATTTTATGATTTAAAACTCTTAAAATAGCAAAAAGTTACTTTAGTATTGCGGCAGAAAGAAAGGAAAAACAGGCTGACTAGATGGGCTGCACAATCATTGCCTATTGTCATTTCTCTGTTTTGTGTCTGCAGATTGACAGAGTTGTAGATAACAGATAACCAGGTTGATGAAAAACAGTTAAAAAAACCTCAAAAACCTACAAAGATGATAGCACTGTCGTCCCACAAGAAGGCAGAAATACTTTATGCAAGACTGCTCAGCAGGTCCACTGTTATGGCTCAGTGGAAAATCTCTAAAGCAGTCAATTATGAGTTGGCAAATGGCAGTCTGCTCTTATTAATGGCCATAGCAAATCCATGGTAACAGGCTAAAGGAGAAATGTACTTAAGGGCACTAAAGCATACTCACCTGTAACAGGTGATCTCCGGGAACAGCAGGAATTTAGTCCTCACATATGGGTATCGTCCTCACATATGGGTATCGTCGTCCAATTAGGAAGCTTTTGGGAGCATCCCACAGCACCTGCGTGCTGCCTTCCCGCCTTTCCCAACTGCCTCTCTCCAGTTGAGTTTAAAGCTGAGACAAAAAGAGAGAGAGAGGGAAAGAGAAAGAGATAGAGAGATACAACTCCTAGGGGAGGTGGGTTGTGAGGGCTAAATTCCTGCTGTTCCCGGAGATCACCTGTTACAGGTGAGTAACTATGCTATCTCCAGGAACAAGCAGGAATGTAGTCCTCACATATGGGGACTCCCTAGCTTTAGATGCCAGGGAGAGACCCCAGAAGCTGTGTGCCCCTGTGAAAGGGCTCCACTTCCCCCCATGGATCTCTGGCATCCAACCAGGGATGGTGGGTAGGAGTTGATTAGGTATGGAACAGGTGTTGGTGAACAGCCTGACCAAACAAGGCATCCTGGTGGGAGTCCTTGTTCAAGCAGTAATGAGCTGTGAAGGTATGAACCGAGGCCCAGGTGGCTGCTCGACAGATGTCGTCGATAGACACAGAGTGTAGATGAGCCATTGAAACTGCCATGGCTCTGACATTGTGAGCTGTGACATGGCCCTCCAGAGAATGATTCTTACTCTGATATGCAAAGGAAATACACTGAGCAATCCAGTTAGACAGTATTCTCTTAGAGACTGGAAGTCCCAAATGAGAAGGATCAAAAGCAACAAAGAGTTGAGAGGACTTTCTATGCTCCTGTGTTCTTTGTAAGTAAAAAGCTAAAGCTCTTTTACAGTCCAAAGTATGAAGATTTCTTTCTGCATTAGATGCATGAGGCCTTGGAAAAAACACAGGCAGGTAGACCACCTGGTTTAGATGAAAAGGCGAGACCACCTTTGGCATAAAGCGTGGATGAGTCCTAATGACTACCTTATCATGATGGAACCTTGTATAAGGTGGATCAGCTACTAGTGCTTGCAACTCACTGATGCGATGTGCTGATGTGATTGCAATGAGAAAAGTAACTTTCTAAGAAAGAAGTTTCAATGAGGTGGTAGCTAAGGGTTCAAAAGGTAGCTTCATGAGCTGACCAAGAACCAGGTTTAAGTCCCATGCCACTGGTGGTGGCCTAATGGGAGGCTTAGTTAGAAGAAGGCCTCTCATAAATCTTGCTCTAAGAGGATGGGAGGAGATAGGCTGTCCATTTAGAGGCTTGAAAGAAGCTGCAATAGCACTCAAATGGACTCTTACTGAGTTAGTCTTAAGTCCTGCATTGGATAAATGAAGGAGATACTCCAGTAATGATTCCAAAGGTATCACAAGGGGGTTGAGACCCTTCTGCAAGCACCATATGGTAAACCTTTTCCACTTGAAAGCATATGAGCGTCTTGTGGAAGGCTTCCTGGAAGCATAAAGGATATCCTTTACTTGCTGAGGGAGGTTAAGGTCATGAAGATCTAGGCCTTCAGCAACCAAGCCCTGAGATGCAAAGACTGGGGATTGGGATGCCATAACATTCCGTTCTCCTGGGATAGGAGATTTGGAGCAGACCCTAACTCCAGGGAGGGAGCTTGAGAGAGATGTAGAAGCAGAGGGTACCACACTTGCCGTGGCCAATGCGGAGCTATGAGAATCATATGGCCTCTGTCTCTCTGAAGCTTGAATAGGGTTTTGGGAATCAGGGGAATGGGTGGAAAGGCATACAGGAAGTCTTGACCCCAATGAAGGAGGAAAGCATCCTTGGCCTGAGAGCCCTGAGCCGGAATTCTGGAACAGAACCAGGGAAGTTTGGCATTCAACGGACTTGCAAAGATGTCTATGTCCGGGGTTCCCCAAATTTGAAAAATCTTGGCCACCTGGTCTGCTTGTAGAGACCACTCGTGTGGAAGCAGAACTCGACTGAGTCTGTCTGCCCAAGAGTTTTGTATGCCTGGAAGATACACTGCTAGGAGATGAATCTGATGCTTTCTGGTGAGGGCCCATAGTCGCAAAGCTTCATTGCAAAGTGACAGAGAGCCTGTTTTCCCCTGTTTGTTCACGTAGAACATGGCTACTTGATTGTCTGTATGAATGAGGACTGTCTTGTAGCTGAGCAGGGTGTGGAACACTCGAAGAGCAAGGAAGATTGCTCTGAGCTCCAAGAGATTGATATGTAGATGAGTCTCCTGCGGAGTCCAGGAGCCTTGGGTGGAGAGGTTTTGCAGATGAGCTCCCCAACCCATTGGTGAAACATCTGTTGTGAGGGTTGCCTGGGGTAAGGGTTGTTGAAATGGGGACCCCAGCAACAGGTTCTGAGTGGACCGCCCCCATTGGAGGGACAAAATAAGGCGAGTTGTGTTTGCTATTTTGTCTGACAGGCTCCCTGATGCCTGGGTCCATTGAGTGGATAAAGTCCACTGGGCTGCTCTCATATGGAGGCGAGCATAAGGAACCACATGCACTGTAGATGCCATGTGGCCTAGTAGTTGAAGCATTTCTTGGGCAGTGAGATGGGGCTTCAAAACTGCTTGAGAAGCTAACTGCACCATGCGAAGGCAACGGGCCTGGGGAAGATAGGCCCTTGCCCTTCTGGTATCCAGCAATGCCCCTATGAACTCTAGAGACTGAGTGGGAGTTAGACTGGACTTTGGGATGTTTATGACCAGACCCAAATACTGAAGGATATGCATTGTGCAAGACAGAGAAGTCCTGGCTTCTGACTCTGATGGGGCTCGAATGAGCCAGTCATCTAAGTAAGGGAAGACGAATATCCCTGGAGTGCGGAGAAATGCTGCTACGACAGCCATGCATTTCGTGAACACCCTTGGTGCTGAGGCCAGGCCAAAAGGAAGCACCCTGTATTGGTAGTGCTTTCCTTGAAAAAGGAACCGAAGGAACTTTCTGTGAGTTGGATGGATGAGAACATGGGTGTACGCATCCTTGAGATCTAGAGAACAAAGCCAATCCTGACCCTGAAGGTATGGCAGCAGAGTTCCTAGAGAAATCATTTTGAATTTCTCTTTGAACAGGAATTTGTTCAATTCTCTGAGGTCCAAGATAGATCTGTATCCCCCTGTTTTCTTTGGGATAAGGAAATAGGGGGAGTAAAACCCTGTACCCTGTTGGTGGATGGGTACTTCTTCTATTGCTCTTTGGGCAAGAAGCATAGTGACCTCTTGATCTAACAGGTTGATGAGAGAGGTCTGAGAATTGAACTGTCTTACCATTGTGTGAGAGGGCATGCACAGGAAGTGCAGCTTGTACCCCTCTCTTATAATGGAGAGTGTCCAATGCTCTGCTGTTATCTGCTCCCGCCTGGGGGCAAAGTGACATAACCTTCCTGGAATGGTGGAAGGCTCTGGTCCATTGAGGGCCAGGAAGGCTAAGTTCTCTAGATGAAAGTCAAAGGCCTTGTGGAGGCTGAGACTGCTGAGATGGTTGAGGCTTAGCAGGCTTTGCTTTCCTTTGTTTAGGACGGTGGTTGCTGACTTTTCCGGGCAGGCTGACCTGCAGAACGCCCCTGCTGGGAATAAGAGGGATAAAACCTCTTCTTTTTTGAAAAGAAAGGCTTCTTGAAAGATTTCTTTCTCGCAGGATCAGCTGTGCCTTTGGATAGCCTATCCAAAGTGGAGTTGTCAGCATCTAATTCATTGGCTTTTTTTTTGCCAATTTTTGCCAAATAGATTCTCACCTGTACAAGGGATATTGTCCAGTTTGTCCTGCACCTAGAGTTCCAAATCAGATGCCTGGAGCTTGGCAATTCTGCGTGCACCTATGGCAATGGCAGAGGTTCTGCTTATGCACTCAAAACAGTCAAAAGCTGCACGATTGACAAACTTAGACACATCCTGGGCATGTTTGACCAGTGTGAGAAAATCCTGCCTTCTGTTCTCGGGAAGAAGAGGACTCAAAACCTCTAAATCACCTGTGACTTCTTTAAAGAACATTCCCATATATAAAATATAGGAACTGATCCTGGCAGAAAGCATGGAAGCCTGGAAAGTACAGCGTCCAAAGGCATCCAAAGTTCTACACTCACGTCCTGGAGGATTAGAGGCATGCCTCTTTGCACTTCTGATCCTTCTCATAGCTGACTCCACTACAATAGAGTGGTGAGAAAGCTGAGTTTTCTGGAATCCAGGACAAGGGGGGACTCAATACATGGTGTCCAGTCTGCGAGAGTGAGGAGAGGTGGTGAGAGGTGTCTCCCACATTCTCAACATGAGATCATGTAAGATCTCATGGATAGGCAAGGTAGCTGCCTCCTTAGGAGCTTTGGGATACTGTAAAATCTCCAACTCCTTAGCTCTGGGCTCTGTCTCAGGAGTCACAGTCATGGACATCCCACGAGCCACCTCCCTGATGAAATCTTGAAAAGAGATATCTTCTGGAGGAGACATCCTTCGTTTAGGAGAGGAAGGCTCCTCCGGGAGAAGTATCCCAGTACCGGCAGAGCTATCAGAATCCTCAGATTCCTCCGAGGATTTGAAGTATCGTCTGTCCGGATGCTCTTTAAGAGCCCGATACCCGTACCGACCGAAGTCGGTACCTGGGGTAATCAGTACCAGTGTATTGGCACCAGAAGGCATCGCATGACTGGGTGCCGGCAAAGCCGATACCAATGTCGATGTCGATGCTATCAGTACCGGTACTGACACCGGTGCTGGCATCGGTGCCGGTACCGGTTGAATCATCTGATGTGGTTCCGAGGGAATCAACACCGCAAGGAGAGCCGCCAGACCGCGTTCAATAGCCAGGAACCTCTGGTCTATCGACGCTGCCGATGCCTGGGAGTCGGTAACGGAGAAAGCCGGTACCCCAGAGCATGGCATCAGTAGTTCTGCCGAGGTCGAGGCTCGAGAACATCCTGGATCCCCGATAATGCTTTGGAAGCTGAAGCCTCCCACCGGGGCAGCTTTGCCGGTATGGAACCCTCAAGGGCAACGCCAGATGCATCTCAATGCTTGGAAGGAGATCTACCCTTTGAGGACCGGCTGGACTTATGTTTAGTTACCTGAGATCCATGGGAGGAAGACGAAGCCCTGGAAGACGTCGATGCCACCGAAGCTGCATCGGAGGGAAGAAGGGCACTGAGCTTGGCAGCTAAGTTCTGTCGACCCCTTTTGGACATCATGGCGCAAGCCATGCACTCGGAGATGGAGTGGTCAGGACCTAAACATTTAAGACACCACTCGTGGGTGTTGGTGACGGAGATGGTACCGCCACACTTGGTGCATTTTTTAAAACCCTAAGGCCCAAAATGGCACCTGGAAAGAAAAGTTTTGAAAAAAGAATATAAATATATTTTTTTTAAAGAAAAGAAAGAAGAACCGGCGGTACTGGTGAAGCGTTGAGGAAGGCAGACGCGACCACAAAAAAGAAGAATAAGGAAAATAACACAGGTACACTAAAAAAATTTTTTTTTAAACTGCCTCTAATGTTTCGATTGATTTTTACGTTTTTTGGTGCACTGAATCCAAATCTGGTAACCAATTTGCTCCATCACGTACAGATTTTTTGCTACATTGCGTTAGCAGTTTGAGGTGAATGTTTCAGATTGAGTGCGATCGAGATAAAAGTTTCTTGGATGAATTCTTTATACTAATTGTTTAGTAGTTATTCAAATAAGAATAAAGAAAATTTTAACAAGGCAGCACATAAGAATAGAGTAATGTCAACAAAACACACTGTGATGGTAGCAAAATTGTCTGCACTTAAAACAGCCACATACATGTGCACAAACATTGAGCATATAAGAGCGAGGTTAGACACAAAGCAAAGCAAAGAAATGTGCAAAAAATGTTGTACAGGTATGTATGTAAGAATAGAAAACGCAAACCGCACCATTGCAATACATGAAGACAAACACCCGATGGTGTGAAAATAAAATTCTAATAAATGAGATCCGACACTGTGGTAATAACTAGCAAATTTTTATTTCAAAGTTTAGTAAAAACACGATATTTGTCAACACAGTTTAGATTTTAAAGTCATTCTTGGGTCAATCAATCTCCTGGTGGACCCGTTTCTTCTTCCCCCGAATGCTTCTCTTGGTGCGCTGCTTGGCGTATTTTTCATCTGGGGTTTCCCGCAGCAGCAACCAGCAGAAATCAGCCATCATAGTGGTGTTCCATCTTCCTTGGTACCTTCTCTCTGCGTCCTTGATGTCCTGGTGAAACCTTTCACCTTGTTCTTCACTGTACGCCCCCAAGTTTTCGGGAAAGTAGTTCACATGGGAGTGCAAGAAATGGACTTTCAGGCTCATGTTACAGCCTTGTTCTTTGAAGGCATTGAGCATCCTGGCAACAATATCCTTATAGTTCTCATCCCGCCTGTTCCCCAAGAATTTGAGAACAACATCCTTGAAGGAATCCCAGGCTTCTTTTTCCTTCTCAGACATCGTTTCAGCGAATGCTCCATCTGAAATGAGTTTCCTTATATCAGGGCCAACAAACACTCCTTCCTTTAGCTTTGCTTCAGAAAGTCGGGGGAACTTTGAGCAAAGGTACCGAAAGCACTCACCATCTTTTGGAAGGGACTTGATGAATTGCTTAATGAGACCCAACTTAATGTGGAGAGGTGGTAATAGAATTTTATCACGAGGTACCAAGCTCTCATGAAGAACATTTTTCTCACCGGGTCTCAAATACTCCCGAATTGGCCAGTCTTTTTTCCCCCACTGTAGGTCGCGGGCCCGGCTATCCCACAAGCAAAGGAAGCAGGGATATTTGGTGAAACCGGATTGCTGCCCTAATAGCATGGATAGAATTTTAAAGTCTCCACAAATCATCCACTTATGCTCATCATAACGAATCTTCTGAAGAATCAGGGCCAAATTCTTGTATTTTTCTTGGAGAATAACAGAGTGAGCAATAGGAACTGAAGCGAATGTGTTGCCATTATGAAGAAGAACACCTTTTATGCTGTCTTTTGACGAATCAATGAACAGCCGCCATTCAGCAGGATCATACTTGAGTTTAAACTTTTCCATCACTCCGTATATATCGTTGCAAAATACCAAATCTTCCTCTTTGCTGAAATACTTCAAAAATTGTGTCTCGCGGTTGCGGTACCAATAAAAAGTTGTTCCTGGTGACAATAGATTTTTCTGTTTAAGCCGAGAACCTAGCAGTTGGGCAGCATCTTTTGGGAGTCCTAAATCCCGGACTAAATCATTCAATTCAGCTTGAGAGAAAAGTTCAGGTTTCGGATCTGGTTCAGTTTCAAACTCGGAAGTACTGGACTCATCGGGAAAAGCCATCTGATGAGTCTCATCATGATCAGAACCGTCCACACAAATATGATCCAAAGATTTTGATGGTTCAGGCACAGGTACTTCGTTGCTATAAGGCATAGGCCTAATTGCTGAGGGAAGGTTGGGGTAACTTATTACGTTCTTATTTTTTAAGTTGTATCCCTTCACAATGCAAGAGCAAAAATAGCAGTCACTGCTGTGGTCTCTTTGTTCACGCCACATCATAGGTATTCCAAAACGAAATGCTTGTTTTTTACCTTTCATCCATAAGCGTAGATCTTCCTCACATGTCTTGCACACTTTGTGAGGAGCCCACGGTTTGTCTTGATCGCCTAACTTCAAACCGAAATAGCCGAAATATACTTTTTTAATAAATGCAGAAATGTTCCTCTGCCGCTTTTTCACGGTATATTCCCCACAAATAAAACAAAAACTGTCCGGAGAGTTGACGCAACCTCTGGCTCTGTGAGCCATCACAAATACACAGCACTGCAAACTACAACTGTAGTGAACCACTTCGGAATAAAGCTGGATTACGACTGAGCAAACAAAAGGAAATAATGAACTTGCAAGAAACTGAAATTTGACAGGAACGTTCATGTCGCAACCACCGTGTTTGAGTGAGCGAACGAGGCGAGGCGAACAGGAAAGAACATGCGCCAGCGCGAGTACTGGATTTAGCCCCCCGCCTCCCAATTGTCCTGTTAATGTATAAAATGAATACAAAACACTCTAAAATATCATGAGGGAGTGTTTCTAGTTAGTTAACCATTACAACCTCTATTTTGGGCCAAGAAAATAAACTGCAGTCGGCTAAAAAGAAATTATGTGAACATTCCTTATATGGGTAAGAAATCTAATTTTGCAAGAAAACGTGACGTGATGGAACATTTTGGCTATTTGTCCTGGATTCAGCACCCCAAAATCTATAGGAATCAGTTGCAAAACTGGAGGCAGTTTTTTGGTAGTGTACCTGTGTAATTTTCTGCGGTGACAGGAACACGACCTGCTGGCTCTGTGGAAAACGAAGAACTGGAGAGAGGCAGTTGGGAAAGGCGGGAAGGCAGCACATAGGCGCTGTGGGATGCTCCCAAAAGCTTCCTAATTGGACGCTGGGGAGCGTTCCCACGCAGGCTCTGTCGGTACCAACGATACCCATATGTGAGGACTACATTCCTGCTTGTTCCTGGAGATTCAGTTTATCACTTCCTAAGCATATAGTAGCATACAGTAATTTCTATATTGCTGTTTTGTATTATCAGTGTTATGTTAGTGACTTTGGGTGTTGTGCAGGAAACAAAATACAATGTACAATTTCTATGGATAGAAATTCCATGCAAAATGGGGAAGGCAATTACAGTGGGAGTGTACTACTGTTCTCAGGCCAGAATGAATAGATTGATGTTGAAATGCTAAAACAAATCAGAGAATCTAACAAAAGTTACAATACAGTAATAATAGGGGATTTCAATTATCCCGTTATCGACTGAGTAAATGTTACTGCAAGACATGTTAGGGAGATAAAGTTTCTAGGTGCAATAAATGTCTGCTTCAGGGAGCAGCTATTTCAAGAACCAACATGAAGGGAAGCAGTTTTAGACGTAGTCCTTAGTAGAACACATGATCTAGTGTGAGAGATAATGGTATTGGATCCACTTGGCCATAGTGATCATAACATGATCACATTTGATTTAATAAACGGAAGGAGGACAGCAAGGAAATCCATGAAGAGAGACTATGATAAAATGAGGAAAATAGTTAAGAAAAAACTTAAAGAAGCAGTTGCAATGGTTAAAAGTTTACATCAAGCATGGGTGTTGTGTAAAACACTATTTGAAAGTCCAGACCAGACCAGATGTATTCCATGTTTTAAAAAAGTGGAAAACAGGCCAAACGACTGCCGGCATGGTTTAAAGGTGGGGTCGAGAGGATGTTGTAGACAAAAAAAACATCTTTCACGAAAGAGAAAAAGGAGCCAAATGATGAAAACAGGAAACACATAAGATGATCAAATTTGCAGATGACAGAAAATTATTCAAAGTTGTTACAACCCAAGAGGATTGTGAAAAATTGCAAAAGGACCTTGATAAATTGGAAGACTGGGTGTCCAAATGGCAGATGAAATTTAATGTGGACTAGTGCAAAATTATGCACCTAGGAAAGAACAACCCAAACTTTGGATACACGATGCAAGGTGCCACCTTAGAAACCACAACCCAGGAAAAAGATTTAGATGTCATCATAGATAACATGTTGAAACCCTCTGCCCAGTGTGCAGCAGTGTCCAAGAAAGCTAATAGAATGCTATGAATCATAAGGAAAGGAAAACCAAGGATATTATAATGCCTTTGTATCGTTCCATGGTTCGACTGCACCTTGACTATTGTATGAAATTCTGGTCGCCGTATCTTAAAAAGGATATAGCGGAATTAGAAAAGGAACAGTGAAGAGCCACCAAAATGGTAAAGGGGATGGAAGGATACTCCTATGAGGAAAGGCTTAAAAGGTTAGGGCTCTTCAACTTGGAAAATAGGGAGGATATGATAGAAGTCTATAAATTAATAAATGGAGTAGAACAGGCTAACGTAGATCAGTTCTTTACACCATCAAAAAGTAGAAAGACTAGAGGACACACAATAAAGCTACAATGTAACCCATTTAAGACTAAAAAAAGAAAATATTTTTTTCACTAAGTGCATAGTCAAACTCTGGAATTTGTTACTGGAGGATGTAGTAAAAGCTATTAGTGTAGCTGGGTTTTAAAAAGGTTTGGACAAGTTCCTGGAGGAAAGGTCCATAAACCATTATTAAAGAGGATGGGGAAATCCACTGCTTACCCCAGGATGAGTATTGTGGAAGCTGTGGACTTGGGTATCTGCCAGGTACTTGTGACCTGGATTGGCCACTTTTGGAAACAGGATACTGGGCTTGATTAGTCTGACCCAGTATGGCATTTCTTATATCCTTATGTTATGTTATTTTCTTATTATGTTGATATAAGGCAAGCAAGAGAGAATTTGAAAAGAAGCTTGCTGTGGAAGCAAAAATATTTAATAAAAATTTTTTCAAGTGCATTCGTAGCAAAAAGCCTGAGAGAGAATCAGTTGAACCATTAGTTGACAGAAGGGTAAAAGGGGTGCTAAGGGAAAACAAGGCCATAGCAGAGAGACTGAATGAATTCTTTGCTTTGGTCTTTACTGTAGATGCAGGGAAGTTATCCATGCCGGAAATTGTATTTAAAGGTGATATATTGGAGGAATTGAAACAAATCTCAATAATCTGGGATGATATAATACAACTATTTGATAAACTTCAGAGTCTTGAAGGACTACCCAGAGGAACTACTACAACTGGAAATAGATCCACAATTGTAAGTATTTAGCTTCTGGAATATATTCTAAATCTTGGGGAAAAAGGGTAAACTTTGAGCTAAAGAAGATAAATCTGTATATTATAGAATTCATTGTGTTTGCTGAATCAGTCAGGTCTTCGTATTACCAGAGAGCTTTTCATTTAAATAAAATCAGGTTATAGCTTAGCTTAGTATAGAATGAAAAATAGAGTAAATAGTTATTGAAATGACTTTGTTCCTAGAGAGTGTTTTTCTTTAAATCAAATCAGAGAACAGCTTAACATACAAGTAGAATAAATAGTCCCTGAGTACAAAGAACTAAACTTGTTTCTAGTGACCTTTACAAAGAGGCCTTCCAGTTAGGAAGCAAAAGTTCTGTGAAGTTGTCTTAAATTGCTGTTAAAAGCAAGAGACAGATCAAAGGGACAATTTGAAAGCCCTCTCTGTCAAACTATGGGCTGTGTGAATCACCCCAGGAAATTAATAAGACTTTACCTTAGAAGCACAGGCCAGGGTACTTTGTAGCAAGCCAGCCTGTAAGTCTTCTTTCCCTCCCTCCCATAGCTTTAGGCTCTTAAATCTATTAAAGGGGGAGGTGCCCATCATCACTTTCAGATGTGGCTGGTTATCCTTATCAGGAAGACATTTATTAAGGAACTGAGATTAATTATTCTTGAGGTGAACAAAGTCCATTTAACATATAAAGTATAGTTGTATTAGTATAAGAATCCCCTGCAAACCTAAGTAAATAAACAACTTTAATATCTGAACAAAATCTTAAAACTAAGATGCAGACAGCAGTCCAGCAGAGAGAGGAGGGCTTTCCAGTCTTTTGCATTGAGTGTCACATGTATGTTTTCTCCCAGTTGGTTAGAGGGTCTTACAGTACATGTGCACTAGGTGCAAGGAGCTCTTTACTCTAAGGGAACGAGTCCAATCTCTGGAGGCTACAGTAGTAGACTTGGAGGACAGAAGAAAGACAGAGAAGTATATAGACGAGACCTACAGGGACATAGTACTGAAGCTGTATTTAAAATTTATTTGCAACTCTGACAAAACATTTGAAGTCAATGGGAGTTGGTAGGGTGATGGGCCACACATTGATACAGGTGCCAGCCTGGATTGCCTGCAGCAGGAGGCATACCTACACACAGAAAGTGGGGACATCACTCTACCCCCTGATGGTGGTTGGCAGCAACACCACAAGGCATGACAGCAATGGTAATGCCCAGTGCAGGGGGAGCAGTGGTCAGGTTGGCCACTGCAGGGGACCCCACCAGCCAATGTGGATGCTCCAGACACCTGCCCCATCCCCTGCAATCCTGGCACAGGGATCTGAGGGGACCAGTTGCAGAAACCACATATGTGTCACCCATCTGTCCCTGCAAGCAGATCTGCCACCACTGCCTGCCACCCCCTGTCTGGCTGTGGTAGCATGTCAATAATTTTATGCCACAGAACATGACAGATGTGCAATGGTGAGTATTCACAAACTGTGACAACCTATCCTGCATGATGCACAACAAACCATGCAGTGATATGTCCCTTGAGACAGTGGATGCCCCCTGCCATGGCATGTGCACACTGCCAAGGCCATGCATGGCCCACAGCCAAATAACATGGTGCCAAGGAATGCCTGCATGCAACAGATAAGAGAAAGAGAAGGGGGAGGACTGAAGAGGTGGCATAAGGGGCCAGAGGGGTGAAGCAGTGGCCCAGAGAGCACCATTCCAGGTGGCACAGGGCATGTGCCAAAGGGCCAGGGGAGTGGTGGGCAGGACCATGGTGACAGATGCCAGAGGTATACCATCACATGCACTCCACACCTGCTACCCATGGGTATGCCCCTGGTCCCCAAGATATGCAGGCCACCAGACTGAGGTAGGATACAGGTATGCACAACTGGCGATATGGATGCACCCAACTGAATCCATGTGTGTTCCTATTTCCCACAGTTAATATGACATGTGACGCACTCTAGAGGCCCTGATGTGCCACTACTGGACACTGTACCAGAGGTGACTTAACCAGCTGCAGCAGAGATCAGGGAGTGGCTGGAGGCTGAGGAAGGTCAGTGGGGTACACAGTGGAGCCTAGCAGATGCAGGGGGTGGCAGCCATGGCTGCCAAACAGGTGCAGGCAGACCACCTGGTGGTGTACTCTCCCTGTGTGCAATGATGGGAACGTGCTATGGGCAGCCATGTCATTCCCTGGTGCCACCATCCTGTGTGTGCACAATCCAGCACCCAGGAGACCCAGGTGCACACACACATGGCTGGGGCATGGCACAAATGGGTGTTACAGGGGCACACACCCCCAGTAGTGGCCCCAGGTGCACATTGTGCACATATCCATGCTGCTCCCTGTGCATGCCCAGTGTATGGGGGGCATAAAGCCACAGCTGGGGATGTGAGGGGGAGAACAGGGCTGGCTGGAGGTGAGCAAAGAGGAAGTGGGCAGTTTGCACTGTGGAAGAGGCATGCCCCTATGGGTTGAAGGTGTGTTGTGTAATGCATGTGTGTGTCCCATGTAGGTGCGCTAGTCCCACCCCATGGCCATGCCTGTGCAGACCAGTAATACCCCCTCCTCTTGCCCCACAACTGGCTCCAGTGAGGCCTCAGATACCGATAGTCCACCATGCCAGTCACCCAAGGGTGTGGTGCAGCACCACAGGAGCTGTCCAGGAGATCTGAAAGTGCCAGTACCTCCAGCAATGATGGGGACAAAGAGGAGTTCAGTGACACTGTGCCAGAGGACACCACAACTGAGGAGGAGGCCATGGCACAGCAGTGGGATGGGAGGGTCAGAGGAGGAGGGATCAGAGGACCAGGGACAAGGTGGGGAGGGAGAGGGTCAGAGGAGGAGGGATTGGAGGACCAGGGTGGGGTGGGGAGGCAGAGGAGTCAGAGAAGGAAGGATGAGAGGGGGTAGCATGGGGGATGTGGGAACCACCCATCAAGCACCCCAGGTATGGCAGCATGGCACAGGGCACCACCAGAAGTCATCCAGTGGGGTGCCCAGAGCTGGGGCTGCACCCCCTGATTATGTCCCACAGCCTGCAGACATGCCCACCCACAACCCTACCAGGGGGCCATGTGCCCGCTGCATGGCTCAGCATGGGCCCTGTGCAATGGCGAGCAGAGCCACGGTCCACACTGCACAGCTGGGAGCTCCCACAGCCACCCCAGCAGCCATGGGCACACCGTGGCCATGACACACCAACCCACTCTGTGCCACCACTCCCAAGCTCCTTCAGTGACTGGGATTTTTCTGTCCTGGTGGCAGAGATGCAGCTCCTGAGGGAGGAAATGTGCACAGTGGCCCAGTCCATTGGTGTGCACATCAATGCCCTCACCAGAACCATTAGAGGACACAAACAGGGCCCGCCTGCTCCATAGGCAACCCCCCTGCCAGGGTATGCCCTGTGATGGGCCAGTCCACAGTCTCTACAGTTGCTATTTGTCTGCAACTATTGGCGCCATTGTATGTGTTGTCATATATTTGCCAGCAAAATGTTCCATTTGTGCAAACACACTGTGTTGTCCACTTTGTGGGGGCAGGGCTTTGTATCTTTATAGGTGTTGTGGGGTACCGGGGGAGGGAGTCTGGGGTCTAGCAGCATGGGGTATGTGCCCCATCAGTATACCCATCCTGCGTGGGTAGTGCAGAGGGGCACTACCCAAGCAGACAGTGGTGGACACAACCCTGCATGGGTAGTGCCTCTGTACTTGCGACCATCTGCATGGGTAGCACCCTTCTGCCATACTCACACAGAAAGGGCTGTGACAGCATGGGTGCAGCCCAGCAGCACTGTACACACAGAGTGCCTCCTGTCCTGCAAAGGCACACTGTCGGAGTGGTGCACACCATGGTTGCCATGCCCTCTTTCTGTGTTATGCGACCTACCCGGGTTTCGCAGTCTGGGCAGCCCTGCACGCCTACATTGCTGTCACTCAGTGCTGTGTGGCTATGGAATCCTATGGCGGCAAGCTGTCACACAGATTTTCAAAACATAAGCACCCATGGGGCTATGTGGGTACTGGATATGCCTTTGGATGGGGTGTGGAACCACTGCACATCCTAACCACGTATTTGTAAGAGAACCTGTGTGGGTAGTCGAACACTGCCTTAGCATGTGGCTACACAATGGCTGACAAGGCATCAATAGCGGCAAAGGGCACAAAGAAGGATAACTTCATACCTTCTGAGACAGCTATGGCCCTGGGGCTCATACTATAGCAGCACACTGCCCTCTTTGTGGCAGAGGATACCAGCACCCAGAAGATAGCATGGCGACACATCGTCTGCAGGGTCAGTGCAGTCCACCACCACAACAGGGATGTGGAAGACATAATAAAGAAGTGGCACATGGTACCACCAAAATGCTAAAGGGGATGGAAGGATACTCCTATGAAGAAAGGCTAAAATGGTTGGGGCTTTTTAACCTGGAAAAGAGACGGCTGAGGGGAGATATGATAGAAGTCTATAAATTAATGAATATAGTGGAACGGGTAAACGTAGATCGATTGTTTACCTTATCAGAATATAGAAAGACTAGGGGACATGCAATGAAGCTACAGGGTAAACTATTTAAGACTAATAAAAGAAAATATTTTTTCACTCAACGTGTAATCAAACTCTGGAATTTGTTACCAGAGGATGTAGTAAAGGCTGTTAGTGTAGCTGGGTTTAAAAAAGGTTTGGACAAGTTCCTGGAGGAAAGGTCCATAAACCATTATTAAGAAGGGACCCAGGATATCAATGCTTGAACCAATACAAGCATTGTGGAACCTGTGTCCCTTGGGGAAACTGCTAGGTATGTATGACCTAGATTGGCCACTTGTAATGGGTCTGCTTATTGTTGGTCACTCCAGGCCAGGAAATCCCGAAGCCTCATCTGCGGTGTGCTGCTCCGGCTGGCTGGAATCCAGGGGAATAAACACACACAGACCACACAGAAGGACAGTATGCAAGTTTATTCCAGAGGGTGGAGGGATTGTCTGTATTTTATACATTCTTAGAAACATAGTCATACGTCATCCACCCATCTTCTGGGGCCCACTATAGTTTATCAGTAACTAATGCAAAAACAAGTCATCCTTGAGTAGAACAATCAGTTTAGCTTACACAGCACATTCCTTTTTCCATGCCCACTAGAATGTACAAAGGGCACACACATAGGATTCTGATTTCTATAGGATTCTAATTTCTCTTGTGCAGGCCTCTTGTATATGCACTTAAACTAAGCATTATTATTACAAAGGACACATATATAGGATTCTGATTTCCCTAACACCACTGTTGGAAACAGAATACTGGGCTTGATGGACCTTGGTCTGACCCAGTATGGCATATCTTATGTTCTTATCTTATGTTCTTATCTTACAGCAGGCAGCAAAGGAGAAGAGGGCCAGCAACAGGAGGCTGCTGCCTGCACAGCAGCACAACCTCAACCTACTAGAGGAGCAGGTGCTGCAGTATATGGAGGAGATGGCCATCTCTAGGATTGCAGGCTTTGACAGCTTCACCACAGGCACCCAGGAGGGTGATTAGGGGAGCCCCATAGCCCAGGACAGTGACAGTCATGAATGTGTCCTCACCATGCCTCCGTCCACCCAGGGCATGCCTGTCTGTCTGTCAGACCTTGGGTGCTGTGTAGGGTGGATACAGTGTGGACCAAGCATCACCTGCCAGTTCTGTAGTGGACCAAGTGCAACCCCATAGGCTGACCTGGCAAACCATGTCACTAACCTCTGCCACCTTTGCTCTCCCACAGACCTGCTGGTGACTCCGCCCTTCCAGTCTGGGACAGATGAATCAGGGGGAGCCTCAATATCCACTGCAGTGATGCCAGTGTACAGACAGGGTGCAGCACAGCTATTGAGACTGGTATGCCTGCCAAAGCAGCAGAGCAGTCCAGTGTGCCAGCTAGGCAGAGGAGCAGTTGGGTTTGCCATCCAGGGCAGTGGAGCAGGCCAGCATGACTGCCAGTAATGGGGAGCTGGAGACAGATGATGCCCCACTTGCCAAGCTATAATTTGCCATCCTGGATGACCCTGTGGGTACAGGGGGCAGTGACCTGGGCCAGGAGCTACTGCAGGAGGGTGCGTATCTGGTGACTGGAACAAAGGGCATACTGTATGAGCTGCAAAGTATCCGGCAGGACCTGCCAGCTGCAGAACAGGCAAGGGAAGCAGAGCGTGAGAAGTGGTGGGACCACAGATTGCATGTGGAGCACCACATGGAGGGGCACCTGCGACTGATGAACGAGATGGCAGCTTACCAGGCATCAATCGCTGGTTCGCTGTGCAGTTTGGTGGGCCTCATACAGGCACAGGGAGTGGGTGCTGGGGCTGCCAGTGCAACAGCACAGCCACCTGCTATCTCTGAACCATATCTGTCAGCCACCCTGCTGGGGAGGGTGATGACACTACCAGCACGTCCTCCGACATCGCTTCACTGTGTCGCAGTGTGTTTATTACCACCACTACCACCCTTAATTTAGTGATAAATAAATATCAAATAAGCAAAATCACCAAACACACCCCCTAAAAAACTTTTTACTACAAATTATTTTTGTCGATATTGCCGGGGGAGGTAAGAATCACTGTCTATACCCACCAAACAGCACCATCCATTTTAATCATATTATTAAAAAAATTGTTTTTCAAAAACTTAGCTGATCAAAGTCACGATTTTCAAATTCAGGCACGCTGATCAAAGTCACGATTTTCAAATTCAGGCACGCTGATCAGGATTAGCGTGCCTGAATTTGAAAATCGTGACTTTGATCAGCTAAGTTTTTGAAAAAAGTTTTAATAATATGATTAAAATGGATGGTGCCGTTTGGTGGGTATAGACAGTGATTCTTACCTCCCCCGGCAATATCCAACAAAAAGAATTTGTAGTAGAAAGTTTTTTAGGGGGTGTGTTTGGTGATTTTGCAGTGTGTTTATTAGCAAATGCCCATTGCTGGCAGGGAGCCCTAGGGCAGGGGAAACACGTGGGGGGAAATAAAGTATCACTGCATACATTGCTTGGTAATCGGCACTTTATTGGTGATTGTGTGTGTCCTATCCTGGTTCTGGTAAGAGGCAGTCTCCTCAGAAATTGTCACATATTATCTGCGTATGGTGGGTCAGTGTCCTGGCCTGCTGCTGGCTCCTGGACTCTGCACCATCACTATCTGCTGCTTCTCTGGCCTCCCACACCTCCACAACTGCTGGCTCTGGGTCCGGCACTCCACGCATCCGTGCCAGGTTGTGGAGTATGCAGCATTGTGCGAATATCTTGTATACCTGCTCTGGGCTGTAGAGGAGTTGCCTACCACTCCGAGGCACCAGAAATGGCTCTTAAGCACCCCTATTGCATGCTCCACACCCGCCCAGGTCTGCTAATGGGTGCTATTGTACCACTCCTCTTGCCTGGCTTATGGGTGGTGCACTGGGGTCAACAGTCAGGTCCTCAGGGGATATCCACAGACACCTGTGGGGACAATGTGTGCTGTGAACATGAGTAATGGGATGTGCATTGGGTATAGTCTACAGTATGGGCTTCTATGGACAACATACTGCACACCATTTACTAGCAGGGCGGGGTGCAATATCTACCAGTCAGTGACACTGTGGCAATGAGATGACACCAGCATATGGCCTGTGTGGCAGTCAGGCATTTGGGGGGGGGGGCAATGTCTGATGGTGACATGGGCAGGCCTGTTGGGAGGGAGGGGGCAGGGGCATGGCACAGGGATGCAGTTGGGGGGTCTGCAGGCTGGGATGTGGTCAGACATGGATGTGCCCTACACAGACTGGTACCATGGCCTTGCTCTTCCACATTCCACATGTTGGTGTGTGCTGCCTGCTCTCAGCCACAGGGCTTTCCCTGGTTGTCACCGCAATGTGAATTATGACCTACAGTGCACATGGCTCTGTGGAACAGCAGAGCATGTGCATGCAATGGTGCTCATGTGTTGCGATACATACAGAACACATCTATCACTGCCTGTTTATAGTACACATAGCATCATACTACAGCAGGCATCTGTTCTGGGTCTGTCCTAGGGCTCACACATGTGTACACTCACCTAGTAGCCATGCATATCCGATCTGACCCCAGCTGCTGCCTGTCCCAGGATGACTGGGCGAGAACAAATGCATCATAGTAGGATCCCAGGTAGCAGGCAACAAATTAGTGAAGTCCATGTTGGCATCCACAATGACCTGCATGTTCATCGATGTGTACCCATGCCTGTTCCGGTATGCCATCTGCTCCAGCCATAGTGTCTGCAGTGCAATGTGAGTGCAGTCTATACATCCAACCACCAATGGGAACCAATCAACATTATAGAACACCTGCATGGTCTGCTGCATCTGCTGTATCTGGGGGAAAGCTATGAGTGGTGCATGCTCCGCTGCAGGGCCCTGGTGAAGGTATCTAAACAGTGGCTGGCAATGGACTGTGTGATTCCAACAGTCGCCTCTATCACATGCAGGAAGCTGCCAGTTGCAAGGAATCCCAGGCCAGTGGTCACCATCATGGCCACTGGCAGGGCCTGGCTTCTGCATGTGGAGGGCTCCAAGTCCACACTAGGAATGCTGCACAGCTCAGTTATCATTGCCCCATCCAGTCTGTATCTATGGTAGACCTCTTCCTCCATCAGCTGCAGGTAGCTCACCCTGGGCCTGTGTACACATGGGGCACAGTACCTGCATCTCGGGTGCTGGGCTACAGACTGCTTCTGGGTACACACTGCCTGTTGTATCCTCCATTGTGCCCAGGCACAGCGGGTGCGTCTCCACCTCTGGATCACCATGTGCATGGCCCACATGACATTTCTACCTGTCCAGCATCACTTTACATCTGCACAGTTTGAATACAGGCCTGCACACGCTCCCCTCACTCTACTGTGTACTGTTCTGCCACTACACTGGTTCGCCGGGAACCATCACTTAAGCCTACGCAGTTAGTAGTGTCCAATGTTGGCACACATGGGTTTTGGAAATCCGCTTTATGTGGGTTTCATGGTGACATTTCCCCGTTTCACCCCTGGGCGTCTGTGCCTGGTGCTGTGCAGGTAGCTGGCCTCAACAATTCAAGCCGCCTTCTTGAATATCTGGTTTACACAGTTATGGTCATTTTACATGTGTAGCACGTGCCTAGGGCTTTGAAAAATGGGCCCATTATTTTTTTCTAATGCATTCTTCATTGGCCTTTCTTAGGATCAAGTTTACTAAAGCTTAGTGTGCACTAGCGAATATTAACATGTGCTAAGTGCCACACAAACCATTTTCTTTCTTTGGGCTGGCGGCAATTAGTACACTCTCATGTTCATCAGCGTGCATTAATCTTTACTAAGCATGCTGCGCCTTGATGCGCCCACTCTTCTTGATCTTCATTAGATACCTATCAATGTTGAATCACTCATGAGTGAATTCTATTTTGGAGAAACTGCCATGTAACCTGCAAGAGAAATGGATCCCACAAGGTTCAAGATATAAAAAGGGAAAATCATTTTGTCCATTCTCTCTTTGGATTCTTTACACAGTTTACATGTGACATGGAAAAAAAATAATCTGAGCTTCAGCTTTGGTACTACAGAAGTGACCAGTGCAGGTTATTCCAGGAGATAGAAGTCTTCTACAGGGTATGACAGCAAATGAAGGCCTGTACACAAGTGTCCTTCATAATGTCTGCTCGTTCTACCATTTCTTCAATTACAAAGTGGAAGGTGGAAGACCCAGACAGTGTTCTTTGCACTAGAAAACTCATCCTGTAATAAAATGATGTGGTTTTAGAGGAAACTGGACAATACAATATATATTCCAAAATTAAGGGGTTACATATCTAAATGCTCACAGAAACCTAGGACATCTTTCAGTTTGAAGACTGCTGCAAAAAGAAAATAGTCTACCTGTAAGAAAAATAATTTTCCTATACACCTTTATGATGTGTGTGTGTCCCTGTGTAGGTTTTCCTATTAAGGAGGAAAATGAGAAGAATAAGAGGGGTGTATTCTTTATTTAGGTGACCATGGAGGTGCATATTCCAGAATGATAACTCCTTTGGCTCTGCAAAGAGCTTTTTGTATATGTTTACCGTCAGTCTGAAATAAGGTTGCAAGATTTTTTGCAGGCAAATCTGTGACACTTATCTGAAGTGTGTTTAGAGGGAGGGGAAGGAAGCAACACCTTAGTTTAAGTTTTGAGCAATAAGACATGAAGGAGAGAAAATAAATCATCCAGGCCCCTCATCCATCCCTTGACAGCAACAATATCACTTCCAAGCAGACAGACTGACAGAGAAATAGAAACAGGGCCAGTCCATCCACTAGGCAGACTAGACGGCTGCCTAGGGTAACAGACCTTGCTGGGTGGCATAGAGGCTTTGTGCTATCACTTTGGTTCCCATGGCACACCGAGCACTTGGGCACCCATGGCAAGAAAGCCATAGCCTGCTGCTTCTGACCTCTGTGACACAGCTTCCTGTCGGAGGTGGACAGGTGCAGCAGGCTATGAATGGTGCTAAAGAATATGGGCTGCCAGGGTGCTGCTGACACTGGGCCCCACCCAGAAGACGGAATTAGCAGCGACAGGGGAGTTGTGGCAGCTTGGTTCAGTGGGGGAGGGGGAGGCACAGCTGGGGCTCCTGCCTGGGGTGGCAAAGACCCTTGGGCTAGCCCTGACTAGAAACAGTCATGCTTTTCCCCTGTACTGTACAAAATATAAAGTTAATGGATGGAAATTCTAAAAACTGACATATTCAAATCATTAAATTGAGAATATCTTTTTTCTACTCCCTCTGTCCCCATTGCTGGAATTGGGGACAGGAGGCTGCCAAACAGGTGGGAGTCGTGGATACAGATGTAAAATTGGGGGCAATCTCTGAAAATTGGGAACATCCGATAACCTTAGTCTGAAGGTGCTTTTACTCATTTACATTATTAATTGAAAGTGAAAATGAAATTGGAGGAAAGGAAAGTAGGAGAGCTGCAGACACAGGATTTAATGAAGAAACTGAGGCCACTTATTCATCTATAGCTGTAAAAAAACATCTAGAAAGAAAAAGCAAATGGGCCAATATTCAGCATAATTTATCCAGATATCAGCACCTGTGTATTCAGCAGTACTTTATGGATAGTGCCACTAATATCTTTACATATTGCGGTGGAACGATCCAGATAGTACCAGGGTGATCCGTGGAGAGAGGTGGGACAGAGTCCGCAATTACCTGCATGGCAGTGGTATTCGCAGTTGCTATACAGATAACATAGGACAGAAAAAAAGCCGTCCAAGGCTATCCAGATAGACTAGCCATATTGTGGTGCTGATTATGGCCGCTATATGTATAGCCCTGGCATTAGCCACATCATCCAGATATTTACTGTATTACTGGTCACAATCCAGGAACCAACATTGAAAATCCAGATTTTTTTTAGCTATAGCGGCCAATGTTTTAAAAACAATGGCAGCCGCTGCCATGTAATATTGGCTCAACAATGTTTCCGGCAAAGCAACGCACAGTGAGCTGGGAACAATCCTGATATCAATGCTGTTTGCTTTTACAGACTCCTGCAGATGGTAACTGAGGATCTGGTTCCAATCCTTGTTTGTGCTGACTAGGAAGAGCTGCTTCACAGATATGTTATGTAGCAAGCTGTATGCAATCACCAACACATACTGTAACACTCCTCTAGGCTTATCTGTACCCACATTTTAACAATCTAAATGTCCGCTCATTGACTGAGCACATGGATAAGTTGTTTCATTGGGAAAGCTACAGGGATAACCTTATCTAGCCACCAGGGCCAGGGGAAGATTATTAGGTTCCCTGAGTGAACTTTTAGTCTTGTGCTCCCTTCCCCCAATTAAGTTTCAGGCCCCTAACATCTTCCCCCACTTGAGATTTGATAATTATATTCATCAATTATGATCATCCCAACACTACCCTTCCAAGAATAATCTTGTAGAAATTCATATTTGCACATCATACTTTTACATATAAAACATTGTTTCATACCGTATATACTGTATGTACATAATAGGAGTAATTCATGAACATTTTAAGCATGAAAATCATGTTTTAGGAATGTAAAAGCGTTTTTATAGATTTGCACAGCAGGATATGCAACACGATGAGGCATATTTTTACACATGCCATGCACAGGCATTTCTGGGGCATAGTTTGAGCGGAATAGAAATTATCTTGTGCTGTATGTGTATATTTTATAAAATAAGCGAGTACATGAATAGAGTACAAGCACATAGTTACACCTTCTTTGAACCAGGTATAAATTTGTGTGGGAGCATTTATTCATTACCAGGGAATCTTGTAAAGTAGTAAAGTGGGGGAAGGGAAAAGGATAGAAGAATAGACAGAATGACAAATAATCAATCTAGCAACAGAGTCTTGGTTCATCTGGAAAGATAGTGGCACACTGTCAAACACCCATGCCGGACAAAAGGTGGAGAGGGGTGATGCTGACCCTTGGGGGAGATGGGTTAAGAATGAGGATGAGCCCTTTAAAGCCATCACTATTAATCACAATCAGAAGATTATAATTTTTAATCATGTGGTCGATTTCAATTAAAATTTTTAATCGATGCCCACTACTAGTAAATATCAGATGGAGCATAAGAACATGTCACTGTTTAGGTAGTGAGTCAAATTTGTATATAGCAGCATACACAC
Organism: Ichthyophis bannanicus; assembly: GCA_033557465.1. Lineage (NCBI taxonomy): Eukaryota > Metazoa > Chordata > Amphibia > Gymnophiona > Ichthyophiidae > Ichthyophis > Ichthyophis bannanicus. The sequence goes on along the minus strand of CM066032.1, from coordinate 1,378,591,093 downwards.
GAGCTTATCCATAGGTTCACGAGTTTTATAATCCAACATGAAGTTCTTCTGAGTATATTTTGCGTGAATGTATGCTTTTTTGATTATGTAATTAGGGTAGTCTCTCTGTTCAAAATGTCTTTTGAGTTCTTTAGCTTCTATCTTGAAAAAATCAGTACAGGAGCAGATGCTTGGTACATGTAAAACCGACTGATAAACAGACTTGCTTTCAGTCTAAAAGGATGAGAACTGCTAACTCTCAAATAATTATTCTGCTCAAATTGTTTCTGATATAGTATTATTGTTTCTCTTTTTAGTTAAAACATCCAAATATGTAGTCTCATGAGCGTGGTAAATCCTGGTGAACTTCAATTTAGCATCTATAGGATCAGACAAAACCCTCAAGTTCTTCTCTCAAGCCTGTCCATAAAATGAAAATATCATCCAGAAACCTTTTCCAAAGCACTATGGGGTTGATTCAGAGCAGCATTTAGTGGAGAGGCAGGAGAGGGCAGGTCGAGGAAGGTGTGAGGGTGGGCTGGAGGCGTGACACCTACCCTGGATGTACAGGGCCGATTCCGGGGTCGGTCATTTGGACGGGGGACTTATTCCATCTCGGAGTTGAAATAAGTCTCCCTGGACATCGGAAGATGCGGGGTCCGGCCAGGGAAAGGAGGTAAAGTAGTTCATGGGGTTCCCCACAGCTCAACCCTGGCCACGGTAGGCCCGATTGGGGGTCGGGCTGCAGGGAAAGTAACTTTTCAGCGTCTGTCGGGGATCGCGGCTCCTGCATGGAACCATGGTGCCTTGGCAACATGATGTAATGGTATTGCGACTCTATACAGGAGCCTGGCTGGGCTAGTTGGGTAAGTGCCTGAATCGGGTCATGACCTGGACATCCCGGCCTTATGCCATGATTCTGCTTCCGTGCAGCCATCTAGCCCTTATGGGAGTAGAATCAGATGCATCCCTGGGCCATCCAGATGTCTGGACATCCGGATAGCCTGCAGACGCATATCACGGAATTGGTCTCCACATCATTAAAATATTCAGATGAATACAGATGTATATTCTCAAAATCAGCAACATCTGATGTTGCTATAGACAGCACTATTGTCATTCCCATTGGTACTCCATGCCCAGAAAAATTCCTGCAAACTAAAAAAATTATTTTTCAGCACTATGAGGCATTTTTACTAAAGTGTAGTATTTTATTTTACCCCAACTCTGACATCTGTAATTATTGAGGGCATAGCTAGCATGTGCACTTAGCATGCGTTCCATCACCATGGGTGTAGCCAGTTCTATCTGTGGAGGTGGTGGTAGGTGCACCTATGTTAACTGCAACACTGGTGACTAGAGAAGAACAAACCAGTCGTACTAGAGAAGATCAAGCCTAAGCTTTCTTTAGAAGCTCAGATGACAAGACTTTGACTTTCATACTTTGGACACATCATGCGAAGAGACAGATCATTAAAAAAGACATACTTGTCAAGGTATAAGGTCAGTGCAAAAGAGGAAGGCCAACAATGAGATGTATCAATACATTAACATCAGCTATGGGTGCCATGCCAGCAACAATGAGCCGCTGACTGAAGAGCGAACACATTTTAAGACAACTATCCAGAGGGTCGCTATGAGTCAATGGCACTTAACAACAACACCACTAATACCCACACTAACTGCACCATGCAGTCAGCACCCACTCTCTGCCCCCATCCTGCCCATACCCTGCCCAATTGCATGATGCATGGATAATGCGCATTTCAGTGCATGGTAATTGTCCCACCTGAGCAGTAACAATTGCCATGGACTTTCGGAAGCAGTTAGCATATACTGAAAAGTTTGTTAACCACTTAATGCATTTTAGTAGGAGGGTCACTAATTCTGCTGATGCAATCAGAAATGAGGTTTAATTCCAACAGGGTAACAGTATTTTTTCAAGATCTTCTCCATTATAACTAGTGCTTCAGCACAAAATAGGCTCCTTTTTGGACTTTTAACATTGGCACCATGTTATAAAACCACCTTTATTATGAGGGGGGGGGGGGGGTTGTATCTTTATTGTATTTTTGAATTGTAAATGTTGGCTATATAATTAGTAACATAAAAATAATAACTTATGTTGGTGACCATGTGAAATGAAAGATCAGATGAGGGGATCTGAGCAGTGAAAGTAGGAAACTGGTTTCTCTTTCTATATTGGGGCAGTGAGTGCAAACTGTAAAGGCCGAATTTGTAAGCAGTGGAAGACTATTGCTGCAAAGGGCTCCCAATGGATGTCGGGGCTCTAAGAGAGGGGGATTTGGAGGCAGCATCAGCATCAGAAGGATATGGGGATGTGTTCTGTGGTCTTCTCTGGATCTTTGGGGGAGTGCAGCAATGAGGTAATGTAGCTAGGCACTAGGACATGACTGCAGATATCAGCATGCATGTATCTGAAAGTGAGAAGTCACTGGGCTGCGGTCAGCCTTAGACCTGCAGAGCAACAAGGAACTAGGGCTGATTTTGGCAAGTGGCAGGAGGTAGAAGGGAGTAGAGATGTGCTTTCATTTCAAAATAAAAATGGCAGTAATGTACCTTACTGGGTTATAGTGCATCTTATTACTCAATAGTGTGCATTATTCACACATTTATTTATTTATTTAGACAGTTTTGTATACCGCCTTATCCTTCAATCAAAGCGATCACAGCACAATTGGGGGATACATTTAACACGCGGGGATATGAGACACATACACTAATACATACAGGTAACATGGGCAATGGAGGGTTAAGTGGCTTGCCCAAGACCACAAGGAGCATCTGTGGGACTAGAAACCCCAGTCCTTCCGGCCCAAGGTTGCTGTCCTCTAGTGGGATTTGAACCTCCGACCTTCCGGCCTGAAGTACCTTGCCCCAAGGTCGGAGGTTCAAATCCCACTAGAGGACAGCAACCTTGGGCCGGAAGGACTGGGGTTTCTAGTCCCACAGATGCTCCTTGTGGTCTTGGGCAAGCCACTTAACCCTCCACACATGCACAAACAGTGCACACTATTGTTCATTATTGCTCATTATGGCTGAATAGTGCACAGTATTGAGCAATAGGGCACACTATTTATTAGGGTGCGTTATTAGAAAAAAACAACATGAAGACAAAAAAATAGAAAAACAAAACAAACAAATGTTTTGGCCTGCACACCCCTAGAAGGGAGGCTCCTGCTGCTACTGGATGGATTGTGAGGCCACATCCTGGAAGCATTGTGCTGCTTCAGGAAGTCTAATGCAACATACAGAAGGGCTCAGGATGAAAAACACCTGAAACCAGGCAGACATGGATGGATGCAATTCTCTGCACAAGCTGGTGTGCATGAAAGCAGAATGGGGTGTGGCCATAGAGCCTGCGAAAAAGAAAAGTCAGAAGGAAATAGACAGAGGCCCAGCCTGCTCAGCTATTTTGACAGAAGATTAACAGAACACAAAAGACCCTGAGGAGTGTTAGTGTCTTTACAGGAAAACTGGACGAATGTCTATTACCAAGTTTGGGGCTAGAATAAAAATGCTCAATCTCTGAAGCTAATTTACTGAGGTGAAGGAATTTTAGAAATGACAGTGCTGACAGGAAGGCAAAACATGCATTCTCCAATCATAGGTTTTAATTCCTTTGTGTTTAGAAAGAAGTCAATTAACAAGAACATAAAAATTAAAAAATAAACTGGAAAATGTAAATATTTAAATTCTGTGACCCAGAGTTCTGAGAGACTAACTGAAAAATACAGTTTAGTGCTGTAAGAGATTTGCTAAAATAAATTCAATTATTTAAGGTCACTGTGAAATTGATGTTAGAGACATGACCTTTACGTTTGTGAAATAAAATATAGGCAACTCCTCACATACACAGCTTGCATCTTTATGAACAACAAATTAGATTTGGGGAAAAAAATCAGAGAAACACTTTTTTGTATTTTGTTCTTATAGCTAGTTTCAACGTTCATATTAGATGTCTAGCAAAACAAGCCATTACAGATTAGGGGGCATGCTTACTAAAGTGCGGTAAGCACTTAGAATATATTTGAATTTGGTTCTCTGAAGGACTGGAAGCCAGTGCAGTTGTTTTAATGTAGGGGATATGTGCATGCCCTCGGTACCCAAGATATTATTCTTGCTGCCATGTTTTGTATTAGTTGTAGGGCTTGGATGCTATGTTTTGGCAGACCCTGATAAATGGAGTTGCAATAATCCAGTATCAGCATAATCATTGCCTGGCAGATGGTATGGAAGCTCTTCTCATCCAGGAGTGGTTGGAGTCTTTGTATTGTTCGCAGTTTATGGTATGCTGATCTTATTGCTTTGGATATGTGTGTTTGGAAATTTTAGTTACAGTCCAGTATGACTCCAAGATATCTCACTTCCTGCTTGATCTCTATGTTGCCTTAATGTATTTTAAGTTTGTTTGGGGCTGTGAATGAGCTAGTACGGGTTATGATGAGCGTTTCCAATTTGGTATAGCTTATGTGGAGTTTTTGTTGATGTAGGTAATTGGTCATTGTTTCCAGACAGGATATAATCATGGTGAAGTTGTGTTGAGCTGTGTGGAATGGGACAAAGACCAGTTTATCATCTGCATAGATTCGGTAGCTTTTTATTATGTCACACAAGGGTTGAAGGTATATATTGAATAATACAGCAGAAAGTGGTGATCCCGGAGGTATCTCTTGTGGTTGATCAAGTATCCTGGAGTAGTTGGGGCCAGACTTTACTTGTAGTTTGCATTGACTGAGATAGGAAGAGAACCATTGGAGGGTAATACCATTTAAGTCCATATTCTTAATCGGTCTAGTAGTGTTGAATGAATTATAGAGGCAAACACCACTTTGATATCAATAAAAATTAAAAGCACACCCATTCTGACATCATCGATAGTAGTTATGACTCTATCCTATAGAGAGGTGAACAGCATTTCTACACTATGATTTGGCTTGAACCCATATTGGTGGGGTGATATAAATAAATGATCTTTATCCTCTTCCAACATGGAAAAATTAGCATTCTCTCCCCTTCCCTTTCTTTTGCACTCCTACTTCACTAACACTCATTTCTTTTTTTTCAAATGCATACTCACTCATACACATGAAGACACATTTTACAAAGAATGTCTAAGTGCGGTCTGAGACATTCAAGCCAAAATGTCGGAAAAAAAATAGGTATGTTCAAGTTCGGGCACTGTTTCACAAACTTGAATGTGCCTAATATGGACATCTGTGGGGGCATCTATATAGACATCTCCAGCATAGCAGCTAAAATTGGGGACGTCTAAAAGACATTCAACGATGATGCAAACACAAAACAGTTTTATGAATTACATAAAAAATAGCATTGCGATTGTGGAGTATACTGAGGATAGTGGATTGCCATCTTCTCTACACCCTCAAGATAAGGTCCCAAACAAGCACTTTCCTGATGCTTATTTGTGCCTGGAGCAGGTCTAAAGTTGATCGGGGATGTCTACATCTGTCACCCCCCGGACACTTCTCTGCCATATCCCTGGAATACTTGGACTCCCGTGCTGAGGATGTCTCCAAACACAGTTTGTAAAATGGCTCAGGAGATGTCTTTGTGATTTGGACATCCACATGCACATGTCTGTATGTCCAAATCATGAATAAGGCTTCTAAAATGACCCTCATATTCTCTATAATTCCCTCTAAACCCCTCCCCCAAAACCTGACACCTCTAGTGTCATCCCTCCCACCTGTTTGGTTATAATTACAGCAGTGTGATTCATCAATATATTTTAAAAGCATTGCATTTCTTGATCTTCTTATCATCTTTATGTTTCTTTCTTAATCATTCTTCAATTTTTTTTCGTGTTTTCTGTATTCTTTTATTTAGATTTATTTTAATTTCTCTAGCCTTTTCTCTTTAATTTATTTTGTCTTTCCTGTCTGGTTTCTAGGTTTTCTTCTTCTGCTAGCCATTATATTCTCTTAGCATTTCCTCTTGACATTTTCATTCTGTTGACATCCATCTTATGATTATGACATTGCTAGGTTTCATTTTTTTTTGTTTCCTCTTTGTTCTGCCTATACTCTGTCAGCCTCTTCTCCTTTCTCTCATGTTCTCTCACACACAGTTCTTGCTCTTATTCTCCCCATGCATATCCTTTATACCTACACACCTATCTCTATCTCTCATATTTCCCTCACCCTTTACTTCTTTTCTTAATCTTTTCCTCCTCCCCTCCTTGCTTCATTCTCCCGTCCACACTATCTCTACTTCTGAATCTCCCCACTCATCAGTCCCCCCCCACCCTTTTTTCACATCTCTGCCTTCCTCCTTCCTCAACTACTCTTTCCTCTAGCCTTTTCTCATCTCTGTGCTCCATCTCATCTCATTTCTTTCATTCCTCCTCCTCACACTCTCCCTTCTTACTTCACTCTTTTCTTTTTTCTTCTTTTCTTGCATTCTCTCATCTCTCACATCCCTCCCCCTTCTATCACATTTCCCTCCTGTTTTTTCCCATCTCCAACTGCACTATTCCTTTCCCCATTATGCTCTTCCATCCCCATTGCTTACCTCCCCCATTTTTTCCCATGATCTCTACTCCTCTTTTTCCCTTCAGCCTTGTATCACTTCCTCTCCCCTCCTCTCCTGGACAGATATGTGAAGCAGCAGGGTTCATGGAGGTTAAAACCATGCGCAGTACTGCGGGTCCTATGGTCCCCTTCTCCTTCTACACGCGTGCTTCCACTTTGAAGCATGACACAGTGAGTAAGGGGAGGCAGGCCTCAGGGACCAACAGTATTATATGTACTCTGAGGCCTCCTGGATCCTCCTGCTGCTATAGTCTGCATCAGCTTTAGCTCTTCGGACTGTGCCCAGAGCTATGCGCATGGATGCCATTTAGTTTCTGGAAGGGCGCATGACCAAAGAAAAATATGGTTCATGCTTATTTAAAATGAAAGTTTCCCAATTTTCTGTTATTTTTTCATGGTCATTTCACATATTCATTAGGTGCACATTGTATGCATACTAGAACCTTTTTAATCAAGCAAATCAATTGTACGCACATTAATGTAAAGAGGTGCGTAGAAGCAATCTGCACACTCTTTACATGTTTAGGCACCCAGACATACCCAACGTGTGCTCATGAATACACATCCTTATCAGTTTCAGAGCTTGTGCCCTGGTCCCAGTACTATTTGAAAAAGTAAATAACTGCTGAATTTCCTATTAACTTGTTCCATATCACTTATCATGTTTAAATCACTATCAACTTCCCTCTCAGCCATCTCTTCTCCTAGCTGAAGAGTCCTTACCTGAGACCTGTTTAATCTTTCTTCTTAAAGGAATCATTCCATCGCCTCTATCATTTATCTTGTCTTTCTCTGAACCATTTCTAATTGTGCTATATGTTTTCAGAGACAAGGTAACTAGATCTTCAGATAATGCTCCAGGTATAGTTGCACCATGAATGCACATTAAGGCATTATTATATTTGCAGTTTTGCTTTTTATTCTTTTCTGAATAATTCTTAACATTCTGTTTTATTTTGTAATCCCCACTGCACATTGAGCCGATGATTTCAATGTATTACTCACAATGGCTCCAAGGTAAATTTCCTAAGTGGCACAATTGTGTATATACAATATATAGCTAGGGTTATTTCTCCTGTTGGTATCATTTTTCATTTGTCCACATAAAATTACATTAACGTAGAGTTATACGAAGTAAGCAGTGCAACTGTATCTGCAGCAAAGGTGACCCTGCGATTCTGATAGGAGTCATTCAACATAGCAAAGCAGCAAAGTGCATAAATGAGGGTGGAAGAGAAAAATAAAAGAAGTTGCATTAAAAGAGAAGAATGGAACACTCATATAGTTCTGTTATCTTATGTCTGTCGCAATAACTATTGGTGCATATAAGGGAAAAAGAGGAAAGAAAAAGATGAATAAAAATGATCATTGTAAAATATAATATTTGTTTAAACATTTATATCTATTTCTGCCCATTGCATAGCTTTTATCCTTTTACTAAATTTATTAGTTAATAAATTATTCCCTTCTTTCTTTCTTCATGTGTGAGCTAATGATGATACCAGTAGGCTTATTTTAATTATTTATTTACTTGGATTTCTTACCAATTGTTTTCTCATATGCTGAAGTCAGAGCACAACTAAAACATAAAATAAAATCAGAGAACGTAACATAATCCACAAAGTACCATAAATGATATCACAACGTAGTATAAATTGTGATAAAAAACATTCCCATGAATACCAATAAATATGGTATCCATTGATCTCCTTAAAAAATGTATGAACCTTAACCTGCTAATACGAGGGGGGGAGGCGGTACTTTTGTTACAAGGCCTGAGACTTATCATCCCCCCTCATAGATGAAAATAATACATAATAATAGTTAACACATTGATTTGTAATGAAACCTTACAAACACAGTTCATATAGCTAACATTAAAAATATTCTACAAACCCTTGAAAAGCATCTAAACTGGATCTTCATTATGAGTCAGAGAGACGATTAAAGCCCAGTTAAGGAAAACAAATGCCGGGTAATGCATAGCCTTTAGAACAGCCATGTTTTCAAGACTTCAAAAAGCCTAAGGAATTAATCAAATTACTTTCTTAGGGAAACTGATTCCACAATCACAGGGCTGTATTGGAAAGACATTGCGCTCACGTCTTAACAAATCTGTCTATTCTCAAGGAAGACGAGGCACAAAAGGCCTAACTTTTCAGAAGGGAGGCAGTATCCCAGGATGACCTTCACTAATGTCTTGGCCAAGTACTGGCCCTTTCAAGGTTTTGAAGGCCAGCATTAGACTTTAACTTTATTTGTAACTCAGTTAGTAGGCCAGTGTAGCTCTTTTAGTACAGGAGAAATATGTTCTGCAAATCTGCATCCTTTTATTAGCCAAGCAGCTGCGTTCTATATTAGCTGCAGCCTCCCGAGATGTTTCCTTGGCAGCTTTAGATATAGCCCACTGCATGGATAATGCTTGCAAAGCTGTCCTGTCTGGATATATAAGTTGGTTTTCATGTCGGTTTCATAAAATCGCCCGGGGCTATAGAAGAGCTGCATGATTGTTTGGTTTTGTACATCTTATTTATTATTTATTTCTCTCCACCATCTCTTCTGCAGAGTCATTTAATGTAAATATGAAGCTACAGGTATTGTTTAAGAGAAAAGAACATGTCGGAAAGTGCACACTAAAGCCCCAAGGTACTGAAGTGCAAAAGTTGGGGTTTTTTGATGTTGTTTATTTTAGAAAATGGGCTTCACGCATTAAACACAAGCTAGTGTGCAAAAACACAAAAAGGCCGGCATTTTTGTTTAACCTAGGGAGCCCCTTTTGTGAAATGGCTGAATGGATGTCAGTCTAACACAAATTGCTCCATTGCCATTTGCATTCCCTCAAGGTCTCGGTGGTTCTCCTTTGCCAGCCATTTCCCCAGGACTACAGATAAACGCTGAAGGAACCCATTCAGCACAAATAGTTCTGTGACTGCCTGAGGGTTGTTGCTTTCAGGACACAGCCACCTCTAGGATTAATATCTGGAGCCAATCTTCTTTATTTATTTAATTATTTGCTAGACCACCTTTTATTAGCCATAACAAGGTGGTGTCCAGGAAGTATACAAATAATACATCAAGCAACAGATTATTAAAGCAGTGGAGTGGAGTGGAGTGGCCTAGTGGTTGGGGCAAGGTACTTCAGGCCGGAAGGTCGGGGGTTCAAATCTCACTAGAGGACAGCAACCTTGGGCCGGAAGGATTGGGGTTTCTAGTCCCACAGGTGCTCCTTGTAGTCTTGGGCAAGCCACTTAACCCTCCATAGCCCATGTTCCCTGTAAAATAGTTATCTCCAAGTTATAATGCCCTGTTCAATGTAATTTCAGTTTGTTCAATGTAAACCGCACTGATGCGGTATATAAGAGAATGTAAATAAATAAAGCAAACTTGGAAAACATTTCAACCATTAAATCCATTCTACAGGGTTATTATCTAGCTACATTTAAAACAGCAAAACTCCTTCAAGTGCTCATCTCAAGGTTCATCTGCCCTTCTGGATTCATAGAGAGAACAAAGTCTAACTATCTCTGCAGCCTAGAACAGAGGTCTCAGGTCATCAATAGCTTAGTCTGATAAAGGTTCTTTGAGAAAATTCAATGGTTGTACCACTGTGAAGGTATGTGAGTTCTCAGTCTTTACTATTACTACTACTGAGCATTTGTATAGCACTACAAGACATACGCAGTGCTGCACAAACATGTAAGAGACAGTCCCTACTCATCAGAGCTTACAATCTAGTCGAGGCAGATAACACAGTAGTTGTAGACAGGGATACATCTAGGGGGAATGGTAAGAAAACACAAAGGAGATCAGGTGAGTCAAGATCCAAAAGTGGCAGCAAAGAGGTGAGTTTTCAGCCTGGATTTGAAAAGGGCCAGAGAAGACACCTGACGTACAGACTCGGGCAGTTTGTTCCAGGCATGAAGGGCAGCAAGGTGAAAGGAACAAAGTCTGAAATTAGCAATAGAAGAGAAGGGCACAGATAGAAGTGATTTGCCAGAAGAGCAGAGTTCCCGAGGAGGGGTGTAAGGAGAGATAAAAGAGTGAGGAGCAGCAAAGTGAATGGACTTATAGGTCAGCAGAAGAAGTTTGAACTGGATGCGGAATGGATAGGGGGCCAATGAAGTGACTTGAGAAGATGGGTAATATGAGCATGACGAGACTGGCAGAAAATTAGCCGCGCAGCAGAGTGTTGAACAGATTGAAGGGGAGAGAGATGACTCAGCAGGAGACCAGCAAGGAGTAGTTTGCAATAGTCTAGGCGGAAGGTGATTAAAGAGTGGATAAGTGTCTTAGTAGTGTGTTCAGAAAGGAATGGGTGGATTTTGTTGATATTATAGAGAAAGAAATGGTAAGTCTTAGCTATCAGTTGGAAGTGTGTGGAGAAGGAGAGAGAGAAGTCAAAGAGAACCCCAAGGTTGCAAGCCAAGGAAACAGGGAGGAGTAGAGAGTTATCCACAGAGACTGAGAAAGGAGGAAGTGGAGAGGAGGGTTTAGAGGGAAACATAAGAAACTCAATTTTGACCATGTTCAATACAAGCAGTAGTGAGACATCCAAGCAGCAATGTCAGAAAGGCAGACAGAGAACCAGGTTTGGATTGTCGGAGAGATTTCAGATATAGAGAGGTAGATCTGAGAGTCATCACCATAAAGATGGTACTGAAAACCATGGGAAGAGATGAGTGCACTAAAGGGCTGGGTATATAGAGAGAAAATGAGTGGACCCAAGACAGATCCTTGGGGTACACCAACTGAGAGCAGGATAGCAGCAGAGGAGCCACCAGGACAAGACTTTATAAAGCAAGGAACTGCTTTATAAAGTTTCTTTATTCTCCATGCTTTCACATTTACAGCCTGCCCCAGCACACATGATATGACAATGAGATACTGCCAGCAAATAATCAAACCCAAACTGCCCTAAAAAAGGAAACCTCCAATACTCTAGATAAAGCATTCTTTCATAACAACAAGCAAGTTAGATATTCCCTTTTTCTAAGCACATGGGATCCCATCATCTTTCAGTGCCTCTGCTCAGGTATTTTAGCCCTTGGGTTCAGCTTGGAACAGCACCTATCTGTAAAGTTGGCTCCACTCATGCCTGGTTCCTTTATCACAGTTTCAATACTCAATACCCTTTGAATCTAGGTGGCAATATATCTCATGATAATTTATTGTGAGGTCCCAGAAAAAAGAATTTAGGAGTTCTGCCCCGTCTTTTGCCTTGTGATCCTCCCAGGGATCTCCTTCACAACACTAATTGGTTCATAGCAAGCAAGCTACTGGTTGAAGTGTTACTAACCTATTTGTTTGATTGTTCTTTCTACCTCTTCTGCCACTTCCAGTTTCTCTTTCACAGTTTTTCCTTTATTTCAGGAAAATAAATCTTCCTTTCCTTTGGTCTCTAATAGACACGCCACCAGTTTAAGTTCTTGTTCAACTCTCTCTCTCTCTCTCTCTTTATCTTTCTCTGTCTGTTTTTCTTATGGTCTCTTAGGGGAGGGAGGCATTGTCAATGAGATCTAGTGGCCAAATTGATGGCCCATAATTTCAGAATTCTATGGCTCTCAGCAGCCTCAGTGACTGGAGTAAAGTAAGTTGGATATAACATAACAAGCCCTGGTTCAGACTTAACTGGAAAGTAAAAAAAAAAGCAGGAAACAAAATATAGATACCAACTAAGTCGGAACAGTTTGTACAAGATATTTATTTATTTATTTATTTAAACTTATTTCTATACCGCCTTATCCTGCAATCAAGGCGGTCTGAACAGCAACCAATCAATAAGATACAGTGTATAGTGTGTACATGCAGTGAGTAGTGTATGCGTGTGAACGTGTCTGGACGTTGATTCTTGTGCTATTTACAGCGTGCGCTATTTACAATGCTATGGGTATCAGTTCCTTGCTTAATTACAATTATAGTGACATGTGGGGGAATTGAGGTGTCTGTTGCATGGTTTCACCGATGTCGCCGCAGACCCCTGGCACCCCGCATGGGCCTCCCCGCCTGGCGGTGCAACGCGGTCGGGGTGCACTGAGCGCAGTCCGCCCCGGTTGACAGTTGTGCTGGGGACGGGGGGCCCAAGCCCCCTTTCCCCCCCCCCCCGCCCGGGGGATGGGAGGTTCCGGAGGGGAGGGCGCGGCAGCGGTCATCTCCCTCGGCCCCGGGGGGTAACGGCGATGTTGCTGCCGGGGGGCCACCTTCCCTGCCGGCCTTCCCAGTCGATCCGGAGCCGGTCGCGGCGCACCGCCATGGAGGAAATGCGCCCTGCAGGGGCCGGTGCCGTCCGGGAGGTGTGCTCCCCTGGCTGCCTTTTGAAGGGCGGCGAGGGAGGAGGTCCGCCGGGACCCCGGAACGGCCGACCGCGACCCGCAGGGTTGAATCCTCCGGGCGGACTGCATATACTAAAATGCTGAAAAATCCATAAATGGTAGGGGCCTTTTACTAAAACACATTATGCAGCTATACAGGAATTAATGTGTGCTGTTAGTATATGCCCACATTAACAGTTAATACAGCAGCATAACACTTCAGGGAATGTTTACTGTTGTGCTCTGAGGGAGCACATGCTAAGTGCCAAAAATTAGCACTGGAGGTGTGATGGGCCCATGCTAACTGATGGGGAAATGCCCAGCATATCCTCATGCAGCTACTTCAGTAAGAAGCACCTTGCCGCCCTAAACCATCAGCCACAATTAAAGCAGGTGTACTTCCAATCACCCATTGAGGCAGTGAGAAATGCCCCCATGCTAACTGCAACATTGACTATTAGGGGTATGTTTACTAAACAGCGCTAACATTACAGCGGCGACGATATCGCATGATACGTAACATCGCGCAATATGTAATGTTATCGCACGATACGTAATGTTATCGCGTGATACGTAACGTTATTGAGCGATAACGTCTCCAGTGGCATTAAGGCACACAGAGGGTGCAGTAAGTCTTTCCAGAGGGCAGAGAGATAGGGTCAATGGGCGGAGAGTGGGCGGGGAGAGGCTCCAGGCACACTAACGCTGTGAAATTTATGTATTTATTTATTTATTTATTTAACAGCTTTTATATACCGCACTTTTATCATCAGCGCGGTTTACATTTTAACAACTTTGTACTTAAGCATAAAACATATGTCAAGTTTACAGGTAACAGGGTATGAAAACATGGATAACTGGGGTTAAAATAAATAACAGATATTCACAACTATTTACAATAGATACTCAAATGTTTTGAGTACTAAAGGTGGGGGTCTGTGAGGTTTTGATATGGAACAGGTAGTGAGGTTTCGGGAACTTATTCGGCTAGCCATGATCATTGGTTTGTGTTAGAGGGGTAAGAGAGCCAATACATTGTGAGAAGTGTTGTATGAAGAGGTGTGTTTTTAGAGATTTTCTGAATTGAGATAGGTCTTGTTGTGATCTGATGCTAGGTGGCAGTGCGTTCCAGCATCTGGGGACGAAGGATGAGAATGCTCTTGAAGTAGTTGTCTGGGTGAGTTTTGTGAGGTCTTTTGGGACCGTTAGCATGTTATCTGTTATGGATCGTCTAGATCTGGTGTTCTGTGTGTGATGCAGGAGGTCAGACAACGAGGATGGTGAGATTTGGTGGAAAGCTTTGAAGGTCAAAACGAGGGCTTTGTATAAAATCCTGCATGATATTGGGAGCCAGTGAAGTTCGAATAGGATGGGAGTAATATGTTGACTCCTTGAGGCTCCATGTAGAATCCTGGCTGCTGTGTTCATGGCCAATTGAAGTGGGTTCAGCGTGCTCTTGGGTAGGCCGTGTAGTACGATATTTGCGTAGTCGAAGTGAGGAGTGACTAATGCCTGGAAAGCTGTGCGGAAGTAGCATGGTTCAAGCATAGGCCTGAGGTGTCGGAGTGTCCTGATCTTATGGTAGATAGCTTTTACAGTATTTTTTATATGTTCTTTGAATTCAAGCCGCTGGTCAAGTATAACACCCAGGTAACGTATTGAGGTTTTGAGTGGTAGATCGGCATCTCTTGTTCTTAGAGTTGGTGGAGGAGAGAAGTCTTTGTTCCTTGTGACGATCAGAACTTCTGTTTTTTTTAAATTAATTCAGAGATTTTGTGTGAGCAGCCAGTCTGAGATTGAATTGAAGTAGGTGATTAATGTAGTGTAGTCGGGTTTTAGCACATTAATTGGAGTGAATAGAAGCACATCATCCGCGTAGATGAGATATGATATTCCGAATGAGCGGGAGATGTTGCAGATGGGCTGCATATATATGTTAAATAGCAGGGCTGAGAGGGAGGAACCCTGCGGTACTCCTTGCTTCTGGTGGAAAGGCTGAGATGTAGTATCACCAATCTGTACCTGTTGCCAGCGGTCTTCCAGGTAAGATTTGCACCAATTCCATGCCATTCCTTGAATCCCTTTTTTGTAAAGATGTGCAAGCAGTTGGTCATGGTCAACAGAGTCAAATGCTGCTGCTATGTCTAGGAAGATCATTGCAACTCCATTCCTGATGTTGTCTGTTGTATTAATAAGCGTGTTCATTAGGGATGTTAGAAGAGTATCGACTCCGTGGGCTTCTCTGAAGCCATGCTGGTTTGGATCTAGTGGGGCTTCGGAATCAATGTGTTATTGGATTTGTCTCAATATAACTTTTTCTAGGATCTTGACTAATAAAGGAATGCTTGAAATAGGGCGGTAGGAGTCTTCCTTTTTTGGATCAAGTTTATTATTTTTCAGTAGGGGACGGATGGAGGTCTGTTTGAGGGCTGTTGGAAATATCCCGGTGCTAAGGGACTGGTCAGCTAAGGCTGATATGTATGGGCTGAGCTCTGTTCTTAGTGATTTGATCCAGTGAGCAGGACATGGATCATTAGGGGCGGTGATGGCGTTGATGGATGTTATAATTTCTTCGATTGTCTTTGGAGTTGGGGATGAGAAATTATTGAGTATGGATTGGACATTGGAAGGTTGTGTGGTTACACTTGTGGTTAAAGTTGTGATCTTGATCGCCTTGGATTGGATGTAGTCAGCATACAGTTGTGGATGTATATGATCCTGTTGTGGTGAAGGAGGCTCATTGGTTAGGGATTTTACTAGTTGGAAGAGATCTTTCGGTTTGTTAAGAGAACGGCTAAGGAGCCTTGCATGATGTTCTTTTCTCTTATCCCAGGTTAGCTGACGATGGGATTTCAAGTGAGCTAAGTAAATGGATTGGTCATTAGGATTTAGGGAGTGTCTCCATTTCTTCTCTAGTCTCCTCAGTTGCTGTAAGGAGGTTCGTAACTCGGAGGAGAACCATGGCGCGTTCTTTTTCTTGGAAATAGAAGATTTGGTAAAGGTTTGATCATCTGTAATGGTAGGCTGGGCTGATAGTCCAAGGGCACTGTTCCAGTTTGATACAGTCTCATCGATGTTGTCTGGTATTGTAGAAAGTTTTGGGATGGTTTGGGAGGTGATTGTGTCTATGTTGAATGGTTTGAATCGTGCTGGTTTTGAAGGTGGATAAACATCTGGTGGTTTGCTTGGAGATTCGACAGATGGTATGACGAATGTAATAAGGTTTTGATCGGACCAGGGGACAGGGTTAATAGGGGCTCGGGTTGATTTAGCAGTTCCAAGGAGGATGATGGGGCGAAGATGAGATCAAGGAGATTTCCTTGTTTATGGGTAGGGAGTTTTACAATTTGACCATAGTGTAAGTTGGTCATGGCATCAAGGAAGGAGTTGGATACTGAAGGCAGTGTGGAAGCGAGGTTAAAGTCTCCGAGGATCCAGTTAGGTTTGTTGATATCTATCGGGTTGATGGCAAGATCAATTATGTTTGAGAGATCGTCAGCTGGAGCATTTGGGGCTCGGTAGATGAGGTTTATGGTATTGTCATTATTTGAGATGGATAGAGAATTTGTATGGTTTGTGGTATTGGTAGAAATGACGTGGTATTTCAAATCAGTTCTTGCTATTATGCAGACTCTTCCTCCTTTTCTGTTTTCCCTGTTGCAGGTGTAGATGGAGTAGTTAGGTGGGGTAAGTTGGTTCATTAGAACATTATCAGTATTAGAAAACCATGTTTCTGTGACCAGAAGGATGTCTAGCGTAAGGTTTGATATAAGGTCAATGATGGCAGGCCATTTGTTGCGGGCTGAGCGTGCGTTAATGAGAGCACACTTGAGGTTCTGTGGGGTAGTTCTTAGATTAGACCTTTTATTATTTGTTGTCTCAAGAGGTACATAAAGGAGGTAGGTGTGTCTATTGTGGTATGTACTTTGTGGGTATTGATTTTGATTTTGGTGGGGTTTCCTATTCCTGGTTTGGTGTATAGGGATAGGGTTGGAATCAGATGTTAGGGCAAAGGAGGTGTGTAATATGCTAGAAAGGATGGACAGGAGTAGGAGGGCAAGAGTAATGGTGGCCATGATGTAAACCTAAGATGGTGGATAGAGTGTAAATACTTTGTGTAGTAATAGTAGTGCAGAGTAGGTACTACAGGTATTTTGGATATTCAAAATTACATAAAGGTAGTTAAAATGAGCCTTTGCACAGCAATCTTGGCTAGGAGATACTATGCAATATAATTGAAGGTACAATATGTTGTCTACAGGGAGGATACTTTATAGCAGTTCTAGTTAAACAATATTAACAGGTTAACTTACAGATATAATATTCTTCTCTAGGATCCTATGCTGATTTTTAGTCACAAGATTTGGTCTCAGCTGGGGTGATCGGGTGGTAGAGCTGATCATTAGGTTTGCTGGCTAGAGATTAGTCAATATAGATGGTCCACGCCTAAGGGCCACGCCAAAGGGCCCTCTGGCGAGGCCCTCAGGCGCGGGCCCGCAAGGCATGGGCGCGCCGGGTCGGCGCTCCTTTAATCTGCTGCCGCGTGCCCCGATTGGGCAGTGCTGTCTGGTGGGAGTGGGTCTGAGGCTCCGGCCTGCACTATCCCTGCCGGGAGAGCTCTTGAAGAGGCCGGAGAGCTGGAAAGGACCGCGCGCCCGGTCGGCGCTCCTTTAATCTGCTGCCGCGTGCCCCGATTGGGCAGTGCTGTCTGGTGGGAGTGGGTCTGAGGCTCCGGCCTGCTCTATCCCTGCCGGGAGAGCTCTTGAAGAGACCGGAGAGCTGGAAAGGACCGCGCGCCCGGTCGTCGCTCCTTTAATCTGCTGCCGCGTGCCCCGATTGGGCAGTGCTGTCTGGTGGGAGTGGGTCTGAGGCTCCGGCCTGCTCTATCCCTGCCGGGAGAGCTCTTGAAGAGGCCGGAGAGCTGGAAAGGACCGCGCGCCCGGTCGGCGCTCCTTTAATCTGCTGCCGCGTGCCCCGATTGGGCAGTGCTGTCTGGTGGGAGTGGGTCTGAGGCTCCGGCCTGCTCTATCCCTGCCGGGAGAGCTCTTGAAGAGGCCGGAGAGCTGGAAAGGACCGCGCGCGCCCGGTCGGCGCTCCTTTAATCTGCTGCCGCGGGCCCCGATTGGGCAGTGCTGTCTGGTGGGAGTGGGTCTGAGGCTCCGGCCTGCTCTATCCCTGCCGGGAGAGCTCTTGAAGAGGCCAGAGAGCTGGAAAGGACCGCACGCCCGGTTGGTGCTCCTTTAATCTGCTGCCGCGTGCCCCGATTGGGCAGTGCTGTCTGGTGGGAGTGGGTCTGAGGCTCCGGCCTGCTCTATCCCTGCCGGGAGAGCTCTTGAAGAGGCCGGAGAGCTGGAAATGAAGGTCTGAAAATTAACGCCAGTGAAAACCTCGCGTTAGAGGCACATTTGCAGGAGAGAGAAACCAGTTCAGTCAGCAATGTACAGCAAAGGCAGGGAGACCCAGAAAACTGATAGTAGTGATACATGTGCAGCAACAGTATAGTGCCCAAGTACGAAAGGGTACTATGGTGAGTCTGCAAATGGGGTTCAGGGGGCTGAAAGCGGGATATGCAGTGGGGCAGCTGGGGCACAGGGTGAGCTAGGCAGATTCCTAGGTGCCACATAGGAAGGCAGAAGCAAAAAATCAGCATGACAGCAACTGACCAAGGGAAACATGTCCATGACTGTGTGTCCCACAGTGCCCCAATGGACATTACCCAGCAGGTACCCCAAAGGGCACATAACATTGGCAGGCTGTGCCAGGGGGAAGCGTGGATGTCTATGTAGGCACCCCTACCCCAGATCCCACACCATAGGCAGCCGCCGACCAGCACACTGGATGGCCTGAGACTGCACACCACCAGCACCACCGGCAGAAGGGCATGTCAGCATGGTGGCGGAGGGGTGCTGGTGTTGGAGGGGGCACTGGCATCTGCCCAGAGCAGACCAAGGCCAAGCCCTGTTTAGGTGGGTGGCGTGAAGTGCAACAGACAAAGTCTGTCTGAAGAACAGTCATGGTATTACCAGGAAATGACCAGGTTCTGGGGCAACAGTTTGGTGCAGTGCACACAGCCAGTGTGTTCAGGGGCAGAAGGTTGCAGGTTCAAGTCCCACCTGTGGCTTCTGCAGACCTTGTCCCTATATTTTACCCTAAAGAACACATACACCATAAACATGTGCACACTTTAGAGCAGCAGCCAACAGGGGCACAAATATCCACACCCACAGGCCCCACTATCCATAGCCTCATGGAGAGCCAGGCTTTTGGGCCCTGTGCGGAGCAGCAGCCACCACCACTACCACCTGCATACCTTAGCAATGCCATCATAAACATGGAAACATGCTCCATATATATCAAAAGGTTGCTATGATGGATATCAGATAACAGATCCTACATTAAACACAAATTGTTAACAGAGATTCATCATAGCAACCTTTCTGATATATGTGGAGTGTGTTTCCTTTCTATTTGTTTTCTGACAGTGTTTACCACCCCAGAGAGTGACCATAACAGTATTGAGTACCTTAGCAATGCCTGAACTGTGCCCAGGACTGGTGCCAGGGCACCAACCACCTCTATCTTTGCACAATGCTGAAATAGGTGAGGAAGTGTGTGTATGTCTATCCAGTGTTTTGTGGCTGCCTACACCTTACTGAGCCCACAATGCTTACACTGTTTCCAGCATTAGCCTGCCAATGTGCATAATGAGGAGCAAGGTATTGTGGGTATGGCCCAGACAGGGCGGTCTGGGCAGGATGCATCTGCACAGGGAATAGGGCAATGGCTGGGATATTGTAGTGCCCGACCACCACATGCACGGACAGGGTGGCCACAGCATGTCATGCTGGGAGGTCAGTCTCACCCTGACTATGCAGTGACCATAGCATGTCTAGGTTCCCACATAGTGCTATACAGCAGATCTGCTAAAATCTGTTCCTGGAGGTCTGCAATCCTTTAGGTTTTTGGGTTATTCCTAATGACTGTGCATGAGATATGTATGCATTAGTGATATCCTGCCAACCTGACTGGTTTGTAGCACTCCATGGCTGGATTTGGAGACACCTGCTTTACACCTCTGTCATTTAAGATTGTGAGTGGGCAAGATACAGATGTCCTAGATATCAAAAGGGTAGATAGAATGTGTCACATTCCTCTTCGATTCTCGCCACCACCAAAAAGTTGTTTAATAGACAATATTTTGGTGGTGGTGAGAAGCGAGGAGGAATGTGACAAATTCTATCTAACCTTTTTGATGTCTTGGACATCTGCACCTTACCCACTCACAATCTTAAATGACAGAGGTGTAAGGCAGGGGTCTCCAAATCCAGCCCTGGAGGGCCACAAACCAGTCAGGTTGGCAGGCTATCTCTAATGCATATATATGTTATGCATATTCATTAGGAATATCCCAAAAACCTGCAGGGTTGCGGACCTCCGGGATCGGATTTGAGTAGCTCTGCTATACAGTGTTTCTCTCAAGTGGTATTTATGGGTTCTCTTTTATGGGACTCAATCACTGATATACTTGCTTGGTGTGTGTGCTTACATCCCACTTTTGGGTGCACACAGTTCCTCCAGGAACATGCACTATGTACTAGCTAGCAGACTGTCTGCAGTTAGCATGTGCATGGCTAGAACACCTTGCAGGGTGCAGTGGGGGAAGACTGAATGTGCCCTCTTCTGTTGAATGTCAGATTGTGGTGGGGGACAGCTGAGCTTTTCCAGGCCTACTGCCTGTCTGCTAGTGCCCTATGTGATAAGTACAGATCTGCATTGACTGCCCAGAAGGGTGCCTCTTCCCCAGCAGGACTGGGGTGGTGGTCCTTTCTACTGCCTCTAATGTAGAGTGTGGATCTGTTGGTGGGAGATCCTGTCCCCCACCCTGACCCAGTGATGGTGGGTTTGAGTCCAAACACCACCCTTCTCCTATAACAAGTGACCATGGCAACCACACAAAATATGCACTATTCTGGGTGCATCATAGAGCACAAGAGCAAGATGTGACTGGGAAATAGAAATGGACCCAGATGTAGCCTATGTGTGTCTGTAGGGACTATCTGTCACACACTAACACTGATGGGGATCTACAGCACACTCTATTTCAGCTAAGCCAGGTGCGGTGGACCTGGTGCTGGGTGCCCAACCTCACACTCAGGGTGAGCACAGGAACCACACAATGTCACGGTCTGTAGCTACTCTGTGCCAGTAACACACACAAGGTCAGTTCCCCCTACCAGGCCGAGGTGCTGTGGAGGTGCATACCCCAACTTGTGATCAGATGTAGACTGCTGAGCTGCATGTGCAGTGCATCATGGGTACGGGTAGGTTTACCCTATCCTGATAACCACAGCAGTTTGTGCAGTGACCTCTAGTCTTTCTGTAGCCAGCCAGCACCATGCTAGCAGCTGTAGAGACATTGCTCACTGATTATAACAATGACTGTGGAGGCAGAGGTCATGAGTTCAATCCCACAGTGGTGTTATTTAATAAGGCTGTCTGAGGGATGTCCTTTTAATTTAAATCAGTGCTGCCAGCAAAAACACCCTCACAGTGCCGTAACCTAAGGTGCCTCATAATGCACCCTACAAAGCACCCTATAGGGCACATTAAAAGGTGCCTTGGCAGACAGGGATAGTGCAGGATTGAACTCATGACCTCTGCCTCCACAGTCACTGTAATAACTGGTGGGCTTCATCTCTATAGCTTCTAGCACAGCACTGGCATGGACTTAAGGTTAACACGCGGTAACAAGTCAAGGCACCCTCTATTGCACGACACAGATTCATTGTTACCTTGCCGCCGGAACGCCCACTACCTTATATGGCATTACTCACATTAACGCTGCAACTAGAGCCGGTAACATTAGGATGGTTTAGTAAACATACCCCTTAGTGTTCTAATGGTTCCTGCACTATCTACAATATGCAGTCAATAGCCTCTCTCCATCCCTAACCCACCCAGTCTTCACCTTGTCTCATGCTAAGTGATTAGCGAAGAATTTTTACCGTGCTGGCTGCTTTAGTACACGGTAACAGTTATTGTGACCCACTTAGTGCACGGTAAACATCATGATAGCCATTTGCACATTTAGTAAACAGATCCCTTAATAAATACTCGTTTTCACATTAACTGCATAGTATAGAATGGGGCAAAGACAGAGACAGGGCTGGGATTGAATGGAGAAGGCACCATACATTTAAAGAGTAATTTCATAAGGGTCATCTAGCTTAATATTCATTGTCAAATGCATATTTCAAGCCTATTTTATAAGATACTTTATAAGGCAGGTGTAAGTGATAAGATACAAATGCCAAATCTAAGCGTGACCCCTTCTATCTGAAGTACCTGCATGAGTTATGGTATTTTATAACTTATGCACCTAAGTTTGTACTTTGCTTAAGCTCTACCCAAGCTCCGCTCCTGTGCTCACCAACATTAAAAGTACATGCCATTGCCCTCATGTACATACATACAGAGTACTGTGTCTACTTACCTGTCACAAGTCATGGAAAGTACATGACTTACATGCATAACTTTATGTGTCTTGTTAGAAAATTGCCTCCTTAATGTGCAGTATGGTACCACGATTTAACGGTTAAGACGTTAAATGTATTTATTTCCATTTATAGACTGCACTTCCAGACCTTGCTCTT
Organism: Ichthyophis bannanicus; assembly: GCA_033557465.1. Lineage (NCBI taxonomy): Eukaryota > Metazoa > Chordata > Amphibia > Gymnophiona > Ichthyophiidae > Ichthyophis > Ichthyophis bannanicus. Next base: position 1,378,568,578 of record CM066032.1, on the reverse strand, counting down.
TCTAGACTGGAATAAAGATACAAATATAATTTTAGAAAGCTGCTATGTACACCATGTCCAGATTTCAATGGGGCAGTGTTAGGGCATGGAGAGGAAGTGCTTTGGTCAAGTCTACAGTATTGATGTGTATTCCTCATTTTTAGAAGGGGAATAAACATTGAAATTAACAAATCTACATGTCAGCATTCACTAGACATGATTAAGTGCCTGCTTAAAAGGGCAGGTGTAAAGGCCTCCCTGACCATCCCCTGACATACGATTCTCCACCTGATATCCAATCCTCCCAACACCTCTGACATATGAATCTCTCACCAATCCACCCAATCAATCTGGCATCAAGAAACACCACCTGCCCGATGCCCCCCTCCCCCATATACCTTCCCATTTCCCGATCCCATCCCTGGCTCTTACTGGGATCCGTGGTGCCTCAGTTGCTTCTACTAATGGTGGCCCCAGTTTCCAAAATAATGACTGTGAACCCATAGCAGTAATCTCATGTTACTGTTGCTAGGAGTCAGGCTGCCAAATGAGAGAAATTCAAAATGCAGAATGGAGAAGAGACAGGGTGCAGAGAGGTTAACGTCACTTCAATAGGAGGAATTAAGGGGCATGTTTGCTAAACTGCGGTAACGTAGAAGCGGCTACGTTAAGGCGCATTATGTAACGTTAAGGCGCCTTAACAGCACATAACGCGCCTTAACATTCCCGGCCGCGTTAAGGCCAGAAAAGGGTGGAGAGAGGGCAGAGAGAAGGGGTCAATGAACGGGGAGTGGGCGGGGAGAGGCCCCTTCACACTAACGCGGAAAAATTAAGGGCTGAATCCGAATGCAACTGAAAACCTGGCGTTAGCACACATTTGCAAGAGAGAGAAACCATTTCAGTGTCAGCAATATACAGCATAGGCAGGGAGCCCAAGAAAGATGATAGTAATGCTTCATTTGCAGCAACGGCATAGTGCCCTGGTATGAAAGGCCACGATGGTGATGGCGCAAATGGAGCATGGGGGCTGCAGGCGGGACCTGCAGTGGGGGCTACTGGGGCATAGGGTGGACTAGGCGGTTGCCGAGGTGGCACATAGGAATGCAGAAAATTGAAACCAGCAAGACAGCAACTGGCCAGGGTCAGACATGCCCATGAGTTTGTGTCCCCCAGTGTCCCATCCAGGGGACATCACCCAGCAGGCACCCCAAGGGGTGCATGAAATTGACAGGTGGTGCCGGGGGAAGCATGGACATCTATGTAGGCACCCCTACCCCAGATCCCACACCTTAGGCAGCCGCCTACCTGCCCCCTGAATGGTCTGGGATGGCACACCACCAGCACCAACAGCATATGGTCATGGCAGCATGGCAGAGGGGGTGGGTGATTGTGCTGGAGGGAGCAGTGGCACTCGCCTGCAGTGGACCTAGGCCATGCCCTGTAACAGTATGTGTTGTGCAGTGCAACAGAAGAGGTCTGGCTGAGGAATGTAAGGGCAGAACACTCAGCCAGCATGTCCAAGAGCAGAGGGTCAGGTCCCATCTGTGGATCCTGCAGAGCATCTCGCCATAGTTTTAGCCCACATTGCAGCCACAACAACAACATGGGTAAAATCCAATGCAGTGGTGCACAGGGGTACGGACACTCACTCACAAGGGCTCCACTATCCACAGCTTCATGGAGTGTCAGGCTGTTGGCCCCAGCACAGAGCTGTAGTTATCACCAAAGCACTACTACTACCCACTGCACAGATTAGCAATGTCGGCACTGTGATCAGGACCAATGCAGGGGGTAGGGTTGGCAACCACCACCATCTCTGCCCAATGCTGAGATAGGTGTGGGAGTGTGCGTATGTCTCTCCATTGTTTTGTGTCTGCCAACACCTCACAGAGCCCACATAGCTCACACTGCTTCCAGTGTTAGTCTGCAAATGTGCATAATGAGCAGCAAGGTCTTGTGGGTATGGCCAAGACAGGGCGGACTGGCCAGGATGCATCTGCACAGGGTGGAGGGCAATGGCTGGGACACTGTTGTGGCCGACCACCACCTGCATGGACAGGGTGGCCACAGCATGTCACGCTGGGGGGGGGGGGAAGGGGGGTCACTCTCACTCTGACCAAGCAGTGACCATGGCATGTCTACGTTCCCACATAGTGCCCCACGTTATTTGTTTCCAGTGATCCCTGTGTGTTCTTGTTTTTGGTGCCCAATCGCAAAGATACCTGCTTGGTGTTTGTGCTGTGCATCCCGTTTCTTGGTGCACAGGGTTCCTCTGTGAGCATGCACTGTAGAGTGGTTAGTGGGCTGTCTATAGTTTGCCTGTGCATGGTGGGACCCCCTTGTAGGATGCTGCAGGTGCAGTCTGACTGTGGTGTGGTGCAGTTGGGCCTGCCCCAAGCATCATTGCTGGTCTGCAATGGTCACAGGTATGGCACTGGCCCAGCAGCCCTGGAGAGCTGTCATCTGCCAGCAGGACTGTGGTTGCTAGTACTACAGACAGTCTGCAGAGTGCAGCCACCTGTCTGACCACACCCTCATCTACAAACAGCGTGATTGAGGCCCCTTGGGGTATATAGGGCATACTACTTAGACCCATACTGGCAGTGCTACATAGCCCACATGCAAGTCTAGGCTCCCCACTGCCCCTGATGACAGGTACCAATGGTAACCAGACCTTAACACCTAGTACACACTAATCTGGCTGGTGTCTGGTCTCACAGGGCCACATATGACTGCAGTACATAGCTGGGACAGATGTACCTTTCACTGCACTGCTGGGAGCACCTGTCACACACTGGCACTGCTGGGAATGTGCAGCAAAATCTATCTCTAGCACCATATGTACTGTGGACCTAGTGCTGGGTGCCCATCCTATCCCTCAGGGTGAACACGGATCCTGCACAATGGCGTGGTCTGTAGCTACTCTGTGCCAGTATCATGTAATGTCACTGCATCTTATCATGCTGCAGTCCCGGAGAGGTGCAGACCCCATTTGGTGGTCAGCTGTAGGCTGCTGTTCTGCATTTGCAATGCATCATGGGTGCTTGTGGGGTTACCCTATCCTGGCACACGGAGCAGATGGTTTGTGCCATGACCTGCAGTCTTTCCATAGACAGTCTTTGCTATGCAACAAGCCATAGAGATATAGCCTACTGGTTAGTATGCTGACATTCTAGGCAGAGGTTGTGGGTTCAATTCCTTGTTGTTCCCTCCTGTCCAAGGCAGATATTTTACTTGCCTGTGACAGTCATATCTTTGCAGATCTGTGCTGCCAGCCCATAGTATCCTCACCACAGTTGGCAGCAATCCTTATAAGGCGTTACAAGGCTCCTAATTAGGCACAGTACAAGGCACATTAGAAGGCACCTTATTAGGCGCAGTACAAGACACGTTATAAGGCACCTTATTAGGCGCAGTATAAGACACGTGCCTTGTACTGTGCCTAAGAAGGTGCCTTCTAACGTGCCTTGTACTGCGCCTCATAAGGTGCCTTCTAATGCACCTTCTAACGCGCCTTATCTGACACAGCTTTAATGCTGCCCCGCCCACTCCTTTATATGGGCATCTGTATCATCAACGCGGAACCTAACATGAATGGCATTACCGCAGTTTAGTAAACATACCCCTAAGTGTATCTGCATTATCTGCAGTGCAGTTAATGAGCACATGAAGGCCACTTTTATATAGGCCATGGAGAGGAGAATTAAGACATCCAAGACAGGATATGGAAAATCCCTACAGTATTTTACAAAGGTTCTGACAAATGCAGAGTCTCTTGTAGAACAGGTGTAAGTACATTACTACTACTACTCTTTTTTTTTTTATTTTGTATTTATGCAATTTTACAATAATAATCAAGCAAACGCTTGTACAGAAATAACAACTTGTACAACAGAACTTTATATACTAATAACAATATTACCACCAAAAGAACGTACAAGAGTATGATTAGTCCACAAATCTTTGGGGGATAGGAGGTATAAAGATAAGAGGACAGGTGGGTCCTCCCACTCATTAATAGGAAAACAAAAGATCATTTAATAACAAAATGAGGGCGGACGACGAAGCATCTTAACAATTGAGACTAATCACTGAGAAGGTGATATCACAGTATGAGAGCTAACAAATGCAGATAATTCCTCTGGTTGAAAAAACAAATATTTATGTTCATTAAAGTAAATTATACATTTACAGGGAAAACAAAGTAGAAATAAGGCACCCATCTGAACAATGGCCGGTCTTAATAGCAAAAAAGCTCGACGCCTTTTCTGGGTCTCTCTAGAGACATCAGGGAACATAGCAATCTTTCTACTTTTAAATAACGCTGAACGCTTCTTAAAGTACAACTTCAAAATCCAATCCCTATCTGATGGTAAAGCAAGGGTCACCAACAAAGTAGAAACTTTTAATTCTGCCTCTTTAGGTGATTTCAACAAGGCAGATACATTTAATATATCCATTTCTAAGGAACCTTCAAATTTTTTACCCTCTTTTTTACCCATAGGCAGAAAGTAAGCTTTCACAACCGGAGGAGTTAAGTCAGACGGTATTCCTAAGGTCTCATGCATATATTGTTTAAACAATTCAACAGGAGAAACCCCCACAACCACAGGAAAATTTAACAACCGGATATTAGACGCCCTCACAACATTTTCCAAATTTTCCAATTTCATTCTCATAGCTATATTATCCTTAATGATAGAGTCAGACACTACAGAAACCTGAGTCACTTTCTGTTCTCCAGCCTGAAACTTCCCACGGAGATCAGCAAGTTCAGCCTGCATCCCACCAGAGAAGGACTCCAACTTTTCCAGACGCGATGTTTCCAGTTCCACATGCTGACACATAGCAGAAGATAACTGAAGAATCGCCTCCCAAATCGACTCTAGGGAAATCACCTTTGGGCGTTTCAAAAGAGTGCCTTTAGAAAATTCCTCCAGCAAAGGGAATTCCTGCACGTCTGCTCCCACAGCTCGGTGACCAGCTACTTCCTCAACCTCCTTCACAGGCCTCACAACTGATGACTGGACTCCAGGACTCTCCTTGAGTGGAGCCTGCACCCGAGAGGCCGGTTCCCCACTTCTCGGTGGATCCGCCTTTCCTTGCACGGGAGGGGTCACTGGAGTGCTGACACAAGGAGGTGGAACAACTCGATCTTCCGGGGAGAGAGACACTTCCAGGACAAGTAGTTCCGGATCCACCTCAACCGGAGCTACAGCGCCCGCTCGAATCTCCCCTTTCTCCTGCTCCGTCAACTGCACAAATGCTGCCCCGCCCACTCCTTTATATGAGCATCTGTATCATCAACGCGGAACCTAACATTAATGGCATTACCCCAGTTTAGTAAACACACCCCTAAGTGTATCTGCATTATCTGCAGTGCAGTTAATGAGCACATGAAGGCCACTTTTATATAGGCCATGGAGAGGAGAATTAAGACATCCAAGACAGGATATGGAAAATCCCTACAGTATTTTACAAAGGTTCTGACAAATGCAGAGTCTCTTGTAGAACAGGTGTAAGTACATTACTACTACTACTCTTAATCTTTTATATAGCATTACAAGGCATATACAGTGCTGTACAAGAACATATAAAAGGCGAGCCCTGTTCATTAAGGGCTTACAATCTAATCAAGACAGTACAATACAAGAGAATCAAGGGGTACAAATATGGAAAGGAGACACAAGAAGAACAAGGGAATTAGGATCCAAAAACAGCCTCAAAGCATGGATTTGAAAAGGGGGAGAGATGAGGTCTGATGTATGGATTTAAGAAGTTTGTTCCATGCATAAGGAGCAGCAAGGTGAAAAGATTGAAGTCTGGAGTTGGCAGTGGAAGAAAAGGTCATAGAGAGAAGAAAGCCAGAGGAAGAGCAGAGTTCACAAAGAGGGCTATATGGAAAGAGGAGAGAGGAAAGGTAGTGAAGGGCAGTAGAGTGAATGCATTTATAGGTCAGAAGGACAAGTTTGAATTGGATATGGAAATGGAAGGGGAGCCAAGGAAGTAATTAGAGAAGAGGGGTTATATGAGTATATCAGGGCTATTGGAAGATTAGCCTCACATCAGAGTTCTGAACAGATTGAAGAGGAGTGAGATGACTGACAGAGACCAGCAAGGAGGAGGTTGCAATAGTCAAGACAGGAGGAGACCAAAGAGTGGATAAGAGTTTTAATAGTGTGTTCAGAGAGGAAGGGCTGAATTTTGTTAATGTTATAGAGAAAGAAACAACAGGTTTTAGCTGTCTGTTGGATATTTGAGGAGAAGCAGAGGGAGGCATCAAAGATGACCCCAAGGTCATGAGCCAAAGAAACAAGAAACAGAAGAGTGTTATCAACAGAAAAAGAAAAAGGAGGAAGGAGGGAGAAGGGTTTAGGGGGAAAAATAAGAAGTTCAGTCTTGGTCATGTTCAATTTTAGATGGGGGTGAGACATCCAGGCAGTGATGCCAGATAAATAAGCAGAGATTCGAGCTTGGAGTGTAAGAGAAATGTCAGGTGTAGATAGATAGATTTGAGAATCATCAGCATAAAAATGATACTAAAAAGCCTTGAAAAGAGATGAGGGCACCATGTGACTGGGTATAAAGAGTGAAAAGGAGAGGGGCCAGAACAGACCCTTGGAGTACACCAACTGAGAGAGGGATGGCAGTAGAGGAGGATCCACCAGAACAAACACTTAACAAACACTGAAAAAGTGATGGGAGAGATAAGAAGAAAACCAGGACAGCACAGCACCCCTAAAACCAGGAGAGGACAAAGTGTTGAGGAGAAGGAACTGGTCAACAGTATCAAAAGTAGCAGAAAGGTCAAGAAGAATGAGAACTGAGTAAAGACCCTTGGAGTTAGCCAGGAATAAGTCACTGGAGACTTTGGCAGGAACCGTTTCAGTAGAATGAATGGGACATAAAACAGACTGAAGTGGATCTAGGAGGACTTGTGAGGAGAGAAATTCAAGGCAGTGGCAGAGAACTGCACATTCAAGAAGTTTGGAAATAAAGGGAAGGAGGGAGCTGGGTTGATAATTAGAAAGACAAGTAGGTCAAGTGAAGGTTTCTTGAGGAGAGGTGTAATCACAGTATGCTTGAAGGCTGCAGGGAAAGTTGCAGTGAAGAGTGAAAGGTTGAGAATATGTGAGATGGAAAGGATGACAGAGGAGGAGATGGAGTTAAGAAGATGGATGGGAATAGGATCAGAGGAACGAGTAGTGAGTTGATAGGAAGAAAGAAGAAGAGAGATTTCCTCAGTGGAGATTTTAGAAAAGAATGAAAGGGTGATAAGGATGAGGGGTAAAGTTTGTATTGGAGAGAGGGAAGAGAGGGTGAAGAAGATTTAGAGGATAATTGGAGTGTATTGATATGGATTTTGTCATGGAAATAATTGACTAGTGTTTGGGCAGAAAGAGAATGAGGGATTGGAGGTGGAGGCGCCTTAAGATGAGAGTTGAGAGTTGAAAGAGACGGTGGGGGCTCAGAGGCAAGACAGCTAATCAAATGGATAAAATAGTTTTGCTTGGTGAGAGCAATGGCAGACTTGAAGGAAGTAAGCAATAATCTGAAGTGAAGAAAGTCAGACAGTGAATGGGATTTGAGCTAAGTACACTCAGATGAATGGGCACAGGAGCCTAGGTAGCGGGTAGTTGAAGTTAGCCAGGGCTGAGGTGAAGTGTGCCTCACAGGATGTGGTATGGGCAGAGCAGAGCAAGAGTATCCAGAGCAGAGGAGAGAGCAGTATTATAGGAATTTATAGCCTCATCAACAGATTGAGAGGACAAAGTGGAAGAAAGAGGCAATGAGACACTAGCAGAAAAAGTCAGTGGATTGCTAGCATGAAGATTTCTAAAAAGGTAGGAGGAAACTACTCGAGATTGAGGCAGGGAGTGATGAAGAATGAAGCTTAATAGGTGGTGGCAGATAAAGGAGAAACTGAGGTATGGAAATTAGAGAGTAAACAATTAGAAAAGAAAACAAGGTCAAGGCAATGACCATGATGATGAGTGGAGGCAGAGGAGCAAAGCTGGGGGTTGTATGGAGGTAAGGAAAAGGAGCTTAGATGCATGGGGGTCAGAAGGATTATCAATATGAAAATTAATGTCACCAAGAATAAAGGAGGGGGAAGAATAAGCCAGAAATAAGGAAAGCCATGAGTCAAAGTCAGTAAGAAATATAGAAATGGATTTGTCGGCAGGTTTATAGATAACAGCAATCTGGAGAGGCAGAAGATTAAAAAGACAGATGGAGTGGACTTCAAAAGAGGAGGAGTGAGACTGATGTAGAAGGAGGGGTTGAAATTGCCAAGAAGGATAAAGCAGAAACCTGCCACCACCACCATGGCCAGTGGCACGAAGAGTGTGGGAGAATTGGAAGCTGCTGTGACAGAGGGCAGCGACCGAAGCAGTGACATGAGGGAGGAGACAGGTTTCAGTAAGAGCTAAAAGATGGAAAGCATGAGCAATAAAGAGATCATGGGTAAAGAGAAGTTTACTAGAAATGGAATGAGCATTCCAGAAGGCACATGGAAAGGGGAGAGAGGAGTGGGAAAGGAGAGGGATATGGATGAGATTGGGGCGGTAGAGAGAGGAACTAATATGGGAGTGAGAGAAAAGTGAAGGTGGGCCAGAGTTTGGATTAATAACATCAGGAGACAGAAGGAGAAGGAGAAGGAGAAGAACAGTGCGAGGGAGAAAGGAGATGACATGGTGGAAACAAGGATGAGGCTGTTTTAGAGAGGAAGGAGAGGAGTGAATGAGAGGAAAAAAAAGGTAAAGCTCAAGAGCTGAGGAGAGGGTGGAGGACAAAATGGGGGAGGAAATGGGGAAGGTGGAGAGAGGGTAAAAAGGAGGGGGGGTTAGTTTGATGGAATGATGGAAGAAGGTTAGAGAGAATCAGAAAAAGGAATACAAAGTGACGTGGAGCCATTAGAAGGGAGGAGCAAAGAAATGGCACTAAGAAATGGCAGTGAGGGCAAAGTACAATTAGGAGAAAGTACATGCAGGACGACACATGTCTCATTATGTCCAGTGGGAGAAGAGATTTCAAAAAGATGCACATGGGGAAAACAAAGTTCAGCTTTTCCCCAAATGTTACTGATCCTGACATACACACACATCCTGATCCCCTTCCACCAATAGCAACAGTCCTCCCCCCCCCCCATGCAACTTCCCCAGCATCACTAAGTCGCTCGCCCTCCCAATGGCCCTTCCATCAGACCCCTGACCCACAATACCATCTCTGGGTCTTACCCAGTTCACTGGTGTCTAATGAAAGCAGGAATAATCCCCACTTTCTTCAGATCATGGTAGTTCTGGGTTCCAAAATAACATCCATGACACTTAGCAGTAATCTTGTGGTACTACTACTAGGGATCAGGCTGCCAAATAAGGACATTTTGCCTGGATGTCTTAATTTTCCTCACCATGGCCTTCATGTGTCTGATTATCAGAATATCCACAATGAATAGGTATGCATAACATTTACATGAACTGTCTCTAATGCATGCAGTTCTATCTCATGCCTATTCATTGTAGATATCCTGAAAACCAGACAGGCTAGGGGTTACACCAGAAATGGATTGAGAACCAGGGAATTATAATGACCCTTTTATTAAAAGTGTGCACTTAACAAACAATTATCGGCAATACCATCGTTCGGTAAGCGTACCCCACATGTGCTAACCAGCGGGGACTTTATTGACATATTCCTGGCGGTTAGCACATGACAGCAAATGTAATACATGACACACTTAATGCGGGTGCACCTGACACCCATAGAAGTGTCATAATGTGCACTTGCACTAACTTCCACGTTGCCACTGAGCACACAGCAATTGCCCTCACACTAGCTGAAAATGTGCTCTCCACGCCCACACTCCTCCCATTCTCCATCCCATGGTGTGATGGCTGATTACCGTGTGCTTTAATGTACAGTCACTGGCTTTCCTGGCTGGCAGCTGCCATGCATTAAAATGCCCGCTAGTGGTTACAGGGCTTTCGTAAAAGGGCCCCCTAGTAATCTCTTTTGCAAAAGTTTTCTAGCTAAATTGAACACACAATTTTTGAATGTGATTCATTTATATATGTAGCAAAATTAGTTCAGAAAAGCTGATAGTGTCACAAAAGTGCATGCTGAGTTTATAAAGCCTCCAAGTCTTAAGGTTAATAGCTTTTCCAAATTCTTATAATGAAAGTTCACAAAGACAATTAGCCTGTTTCCCACATTTATGATTTAGAACAATACCTCCCATATATGATTTTCAAGGATCCCCCAACGAATTGGGATTTCTGGAATTCACAATAATTTTTTATAAGATATATATATTAACATTTGCTCTGATTTGCATATTTATTTTGAAATAAGGTAACTCTGAAAAGAGATTTTAATAAAACAATGATGCACAGTTTACAACCTTATTCATATACCTCTGAAATAGAAAATAATATATCAACTCAATTTGTTTCTTGGCTGTCCTTGTTTCTTGAAGGAATCAAGAGAAAATAATACTAATAAAAGATCCAGAGAAGTACATCTGACATAATGTGAGCTTGACGATTTATTGACTTTGAAATAATGCGGCTTTAATTTGTTCATCACTATTCCTCCTCGAAGTTAAAGGTGTCATAAGACACACAATTATGAATTTTCATCACTCCATAGGATCATTTCTTTTTACCGACTTTTTGTCTTCGTAATGAGATATCAAAGCTTTACTATCCTTCTCCCCCCTTTAGGTGGAATAGCTACACTTTCTTCTTCCTAATGTTACAATCTTGCATGTCGTTGATGTGGCTTTTTTCAGTGTGTCATATAAATCCTCCACTGTTACAATCTTCATCCCTGAAGACACTACCTCTTCCTTTGTACAGTTTTGAACGATCTCACTTAGGGGTATGTTTACTAAACTGTCGTAATGTCACCTGCGTTAGGTTCCGCGGTAAAGGTACAGATGCCCATATAAAGGCGTGGGTGGTGCATTGTTACAGCAAGCCATATCAGCTAACGCACATTACAAGGCGCCTTAGACTAACGCGCGATACAAGGCACCTTATAAGGCAGCACATTATAAAGCACCTTGTATCGCGCGTTATTCTAAGGCACTTTGTAATGTGCGTTAGCTGATACGGCTTGCTCTAATGATGCACCGCCCACGCCTTTATATGGGCATCTGTACCTTTACCGCAGAACCTAATGCAGGTAAAGGTACAGACAAAAAGTTGGTAAAAAGGTACAAACAAAAAGTCAGTAAAAAGAAAGGTGCCTTGTAAGGTGCCTTATAAGTAAGGTGCCTTATAAGGTGCCTTGTTAGGTGCCCTATAAGGTGCCTTGTAAGGTGTCTTGTTAGGTGCCTTATAAGGTGCCTCATAAGGCTCTTTGTAAGGTGCCTTATAAGTAAGGTGCCTTGTTAGGTGCCTTATAAGGTGCCTTGTAAGGCACCTTATAAGGTGCCTTGTTAAGTGCCTCATAAGGCGCCTTATAAGGTGCCTCATAAGGCACCTTGTAAGGTCTATAGGGCTCCTTTGGCTAAGCGCTGTATTAGGCACCCTTGGACAAGGCACCATAGAATGCAACCTGGGCTATGGAACCATAGGTTACGATGGCCTAACAAGGTTATGGTGCCCTAGGTTAGTGTGCCCTAAGGGCTGCAAGGTGCTTCAGGATGACATGCATGACCTGTGAGGCACAGAGACAGATGTAGCCCTAACACTAGATAGAGCACTGAGGAAAGGCAATGAACAGGTGAGTGAAGGAGGGAGAGCTGGGAGCTGCTGGAACTGCCATATCTGCGGGCATCCCATGTGACTGCCAGTACTGTTGACAAACATGGAGGGGGCAACTGCACCACAGCACAGGGTGTTGGCAATGTAAAGTACTGGAAAGACAATTGTTGGCAGACGATGGGAATACGTGTCCCCCAGTGGAGGCGGAGGTAGCAGGATAGTTACAATGATGGGTGGTCAGAGGAGTGGTGGTTCCATGCAGATCAGGCACAAGTGAAGCAAGCATGAAGAGGCACAATGCAGGAAAGGGTACCAGCGCAGGACATGGGGTGGCAGCCTGCACAGGAAGACAGGACTCTACACAGCTGACAGACCCAGAAGGATTGTTGGCAACAGTGGTGAGGGTAATATGGGCTGGCAGCACGGATCTGCAAAGATATGACTGTTACAGGCATGCAAAATATCTGAGTTGGACAGGCATGAAAAGAGGGAACAATGAGGAATCAAACTCATGACCACTGTATAGAACATCATTATACTAACCAGTATGGTTTGTTGTATAGCACTGGCTGGGTACAGAAGGACTGCAGGTCACCGCACAAACCATCTGCTCTGTGTGCCAGGATAGGATAACCCCACCAGCATCCATGATGCAATGCACATGCAGAACAGCGGTCTACAGCTGATCACCAGATGGGGTCTGCACCTCTCCGGTACTGCAGTGTGGTAAGATGGACAGACAGTGCACGATACTGGCACAGAGTAACTACAGACCATGCCATTGTGCAGGTTCTGTGTTCACCCTGAAGGTTAGGATGGGCGCCCAGCATTAAGTCCACAGTTCATGTAGTGCTAGAGATAGGTCCCGCTGCACATCCCCAGCAATGCCAGTGTGTGCCAGTTGTTCCTAGCAGTGCAACTGAAAGTACCTCTATGTCCTGCAGTCACATGTGGCCCTGTAGGGCCAGACACCACGCAGATTAGTGCATACGCAGTGTTAGGATCTGGTTGCCATGGGCACCTGTTATCAGGGTAGAGGGGTGTCTAGACTTGCATGAGGTGGATGTCTTTACAGGTGAAAGTTGTATACATTATATACCCCAAAGGACCCACAATCACCCGTTTTGTAGGTGAGAGAGTGGAGGGACAGGTGCCTGAGCTCTGGCTGTAAGACAAGCAACCACAGTCCTCCTGGCAGAGGACAGCCCTCCAGGGCTAGTGGGCCAGAGCCATACTCATTTGGCAAACCAGCAGTAATACTTAGAATAAGCCAGGGAAACCTAAACTGCCCCACACCACAGTCTGCCACTCACCAGTAGATAAATCATACCCCTTAATTGAAAATCAATTTCAATATAGGCAAATTTCACTTTTTTCATTCAAGATTTGGATATGGTCTCAGACTTTTTAGCATTATTTTCACAACCGTCCTTTGAACCAGGACTAGTAGTGCTGATTTGCATCAATGACCAATCCTTTTATATAAGGTAAAGTTCTAATTCAATATAATATCCTCCTAAAAAATGCTTATCTGAATTAATATCATATTAGCGTCCCATATGAACATCAAAAGATGCTTATCTGAATCCAAATCATTTTCTTCCCTTGGATTTCCCATTATCTGATTTGGATTCAGATAAGCATCTTTTGATGTTCATATGGGACGCTAATATGATATTAATTCAGATAAGCATTTTTTAGGAGGATATTATATTGAATTAGAACTTTACCTTATATAAAAGGATTGGTCATTGATGCAAATCAGCACTACTAGTCCTGGTTCAAAGGACGGTTGTGAAAATAATGCTAAAAAGTCTGAGACCATATCCAAATCTTGAATGAAAGAAGTGAAATTTGCCTATATTGAAATTGATTTTCAATTAAGGGGTATGATATATATAGAGTGATTTTGTGACTTGAGACATTATTCTACACTCTGGAAATAGCCCATTTTAGGTTTACGTTTTGAACTCACCAGTAGATGGCACCCGCAGCACCCTACAAGGTGTTATAACCATGCACAGACTAACAGCAGACAGTCTACTAGCCATTCCATAGTGCATGCTCACAGGGGAACCATGTGCACCAAACATGTAGCTCAGTGATTGGCCCACAGAACTAGGAACACACAAGCATAACTAAAGATAAATAGTGTTGAGCACTATGTGGGAGCATAGAAATGCCATGGTCACTGCTCGGTCAGGGTGAGAGTGACCTCACAGCATCCCATGCTGTGACCACCCTGTCCATGCAGGTGGTGGTCAGGCACTACAGTGTCCCAGCCATTGCTCTACACCCTGTGCAGATGCATCCTGCCCATCTGCCCTATCTGGGCCATACCCACAATATCTTGCTCCTCATTATGCACATTTGCAGGCTAACGCTGGTAACAGTGGGACATTGTGGGCCCAGAGCGGTGTAGGCAGCCATAAAACAATTGATAGACATACACACCCCTATTGTAGCATTGTACAATGATAGGGGTGGTTGGCAATCCTGCTCACCACACTGGTCATGATCACAGTGCCAACATTGCTAAACTGTGCAGGAGGTAGTAGTAGTGCTCTGCTGATAACTGCAGCTCCGTGCTGGGGCCAACAGCCTGACCCTCCATGAAGCTTTGGATAGTGGAGCCTGTGTGAGTGGGTGTTTTGACCCCTGTTTGACGCAGCTTTGAGGTTTGCACATGTTGATGTTGTATCTGCATTGTAGGGTAAAATGTGGGGAGATGCTCTGTAGGACCCAAAGCTGAGACTTGAACCTGTGACCCTTTGCTTCAGGACACACTGGCTGTGTGTACTGCACCACACTACTGCCACAGAGAAGTAGTGGTCCCTGGGACTACACTTACTTTCCTCAGGCAGACCTTTTCTGTTGCACTGCACACCACGTACTGGTACAGGGCATGGCCTAGGTACACTGCAGGTGGGTGGCACTGTTCCCTCCAGCACAAACACACACACCCTGCCATGCTGACATGACCATATGCTGTCGGTGCTGGTCGTGTGTGGTCCCAGGCCATTCGCTGTGCAGGTAGGTGGGTGCCTAGGGTGCAGGATCTGGGGTGGTGAGGCATACATGGACATATACACATCCCCCCCATCACTGCCTACCAATGTTATGTCCCTTCCATATGGGGGAGTGATGGCTGGGGGGATGTCAGGCTGGTGCTCTAGCAACTACTGGCTAGGGTGGACCGGGTAGGTGTAGGTGGAGTGTGTTGTTACTGCCGACTATGGACAGTCTAGGGTATGCACCTCAGGTACGTTGTACCCATTTTGGCCTACTGGATGTATATATGTTTCCGACAACGTATGGGCACACCCTGCTATGCCTTACTAGGGGCTGCCGTAAAGTGTGTTCAGTTAGCTGGGTCTACAAACTGTTTGGGACACATATTGGGTGTGTCTATAGACCCTTGCTAGTGTGGTCCCTAGATGTGCACTGCTTGCCCTATTACAGGCATAGTGGTACCTGTGTGACTTTTAGGATACTTGCTGGGTAATGTCCCCTGGATGGGACACTGTGGAACATGGACTACTGGGCATGTTTGGTTCTGGTCAGCTGCTGTCCTGCTGATTTCCAGTTTCTATGTTCCTATGTGCCACCTGGGTGTTCATCCTGTGCCCCAGCTGCCCCCATTGCATGTCCCGCATGCAGTCCCTCTATGCCCCATTTGCACCATCACCATAGTGGCCTTTCATACTTGGGCACTATACTGTTGCTGCAGATGGAGCACTACTATCACCTTTCTCGGGCTCCCTGCCTAGGCTGTACATTGCTGACACTTAAATAGTTTCTCCCTCCTGCAAATGTGCATCTAACGTCAGGTTTTCACTCGTGGTAGTTTCCAGCCCTTCAGTTCCCCGCGTTGGTGTCACGGGAGCCTCTCCCCACCCACTCCCCGCCCATTGACCCCTTCTCTCTGCCCTCTCTCCACCTTCTGCGGGGTTTACCATAGCCGGGAATGCTAACGCGCATTAGGTAACGTTAATGTGCATTAACGTTACGTAGCGCGCATTAACGTTGCCGCTGCTACGTTACCGCAGTTTATAAAACATACCCCTTACTATTTTAATCATCAGAAAATATACTTTTTTTTAATCTGACTTCAGATTTTCCTTTCTTATACCTACTTGTTTTCATATGTTGCTTTGATTAATACCATTATAATCTGAAGCATTTGTAGGATTTACATTTTTCTTGTTCACTTAAAGCACAAATAAGACCACCCACCAAAATAATTTAGCTAGAAAGAGGAAAGGGGTAATAGTTGAAACAGCTTTGTTCAGTAAGATTGTATAACAAGGGTGGAATTAATGAACCCCAATAAACTAGATGGGGTAATGTTCTGTAATGCTTAATTATAAAGTTGCACGATTATTTGAAAGGTCACATGGAACAAAACGATTTTCAAACACTCCAGGTACTTGCATATACCGATCTGAAAAACTGAGTTGTTAATGTGAGTAAATGTATGCACATGTGTATACTTTGATGTTTTTTAAAGAATATAAATGGAGATGAATTAGCAATAGCCGTATTCCATCTCCTCACCTACCTTTTTAAAATATAAGGTACACAGATTATTTACATGTGAAAGCCTATTTTCAAAACGACATGGAGGCTGGAATGGAGACAAAGCCTATGACACGTTACACTCTATCTCCAGTGCTGACTCCCCTTACCCCTGACCACCTCTGCCTACGACTGCCACTCCATGTGGTCTTCTTCTTGGTGCTGACCACTACTCCATGCAGCTAACTTGCCCCAATCAGTTCCCTCAGTCCCCAGGGAATTAATTTGAACTTCACTCTTGCCTCATATCCTTCCTCCAGAAGATTGGGGCTTGTCTTATTTAGACCCAAGAGCCCCCAGTCGTAGTATCCATGTCAACATTTTTGGCCAGATGCCCTCATGTTAGCATCTGGACTACCTCTTAACCAGACCCAGATGCCCACTTTGACATCTGGACCCCCAATCTTTTCCTGTAACTCCACAACCATTGGTGAGGTATGATAGCCATGATAAAGACTCATCCCTAGCTCCTTTGACCCCCCTCCAAAGGCTCTTCAGAATGGTTACTGTCTCCTTGCACTGCCCTCAAATATCCCCTTCCTACTTCCCTCCCCTTCCTTATTACTTTCTGCCTCTTTTGCTGCCTCTAACCATTTCTTCCCTTCCTATTCTCTTTCTGCTTTCTTTTTTGCCACAATGGTACTGTTTCCCTTTTGCTCTGCTCCTTTTATCTCAAGGCACCCATGTAATCGCCTTCACTTGAGGCAACAGTCAGGTTATGCGGTCCCTATGCCCTGCATTCCTCGGGCCAGGCTATCTTAACCTATGGCACTCTGTCTCCATTGCCCTCTCCCTCTCCCCTCCCCCCCCCCCCCCCAACTATCTTTGCTCCATATCCTTTTTCCCTATAAAGATGACACATGCATTGTTTCTTATGGAAGGAACTGGCCATAGCTTTATTACTGAAATTGTATTAAAACCTAACCATAATGTAAATGAACTTAATTGAACTTCTTGTTGTTAAGTACTGTCGAGTCGATGCTGACTCTTGAAGACCCTCTGGATATTTGCCCTAAACTGTGTTCCATCTTCAGTCAGGTGGCTAATTGTTGATAGTGGCATCCATAGCTGATGTTATTGTTTCAATCTATCACATTGCTGGCCTTCTTCTTTTGCACTGACTTTCAACTTTGCCAAGAATGATGTCTTTCTCTAATGATCTCTCTCTTTGCATAATGTGTCCAAAGTATGACAGTTGAAGATTGTCATTTGAGCTTCTAAAGAAAGCTTAGGATTGATCTCCTTTAGTATTGACGAGTTTATTCTTTGGGCAGTCCATGGTATGCACAGTGGTAACATGGTTAGTGCCAATGAATGTCCTCCAGTTCCACCGCTACACACCTTGATGATATCTGTGTAGATTCAAGGCATGTTGTGGGCATTCCATGGTGAAGCAGGGTTGGCATCCTTTGCTAACTGGGCAGTGGTGATATTGAACTGCTGCCTGGTTAGCAACCCTAAAGATAAGCGTGGGAAAACCTCGGCTATCTTTATCCATTGGAGCTAACCAGGCAGTGGCTCAATATCGCCACTACCCAGTTAACCTCTGCACCATGCAGAGTGTTGCGGCGCATTGCAGAAGACCCAGATATTCAATTACATTGGCTGGAAATGGCCCTGGGTTGAATATCTGTCGTTAAAGTTCAGCAGTGATGGCTATGCACCTTAGAGTGCAACTGAATATTGGGCTCAGTGTTCTTTGCCAGCACCATAATTCAAAGGCATTGATTTTCTACCTGTCAGTCTTTTTTAGTGCCAAACGTTTGCATCCATATGACATTATCAAAACTACCATGGCTTGAACAAGTTGAATCTTTATGTGGAGAGATACAGCTCTGCTCTGGAGAATCTTGTCTATGTTCTTCAGAGCTATTCTGCTAAGAGTAATAATACATCATCGGATTTCTTGACTGCTTTTCATTTCTTTATGGATTAGTAAGCTAAAGCTGTCCACTATTTCTATTTCTTCTTTAACGATAAACTTATTGATTTTGCCATGTCAGGATCTTTGTCTTCTTCATATTAAAGTGCAGGCCCATTTTAAGACTATTGGGTATGTTTACTAAACTGCGGTAATGCCATTCGCGTTAGGATCCACGGTAGAGGCAGAAATACCCATATAAGGACATGGGCGGTACATCGTTACCGATAACGTGTGTTACAAGGCGCCATAAATTAACGAGCGTTAGAGGGAGCCGTGGCACGTTACCGCGCGTTAATCTTAAGAAGGCGCGCAGACATGCAACAGGGGTCATGGGTTTGCTTCCCCAGTGTGCCTAATGAATAAGGCTGGCTGAGGCATTATGTTTAACCCTTTGAAGCCTACTTTAGAATTTTAATCCATATTCTGCAACCGGGTTAATTTTTGCATATTTCAGGACAATTGTACCCGTCTTATTCAATATATTCTAATAGTGATTTTCCTTCTGCTATGGTCATGTATTATATACCATTTGATAGGAATATTTAATCAGAATTTTGGATCCCGAAAGTTTTGGGCTTGGCCTGGAAAGGGTTAAGTATTGGGTTGTGAGGAATTTTAGTTTTACTTTAATTAGTGCTGCCAGCAAACACACCCTCACAGTGGCGTAACCTAAGGTGCCGCATAAGGCACCCTAGAAGGCACTCCATAGGGCACATTATAAAGTGCGCTGTCTGCCAAGGCACCCTATAATGTCCCCAATAGGACACCTTATAAGGCACCTTATAAGGCGCTTTATAGGTCACCGTATAAGGCACCTTATAAGGCGCTTCATAGGGAGCCGCATAAGGCGCCTTATGAGGCACCCTAAGGTGACAGTACTCTGAGGGTTTTTCTGCTGGCAGCACTAATATACGATAAAAATAGAGAATGCCTAAGACAGCCCTATCAATGAACCCCACTGTGGATTTTGAATCCATGACCTCTGGCTCCACGGGTAGTGAAGTAACCAGTGGGCTACAG
The DNA here is from genome assembly GCA_033557465.1 of Ichthyophis bannanicus. NCBI lineage: Eukaryota > Metazoa > Chordata > Amphibia > Gymnophiona > Ichthyophiidae > Ichthyophis > Ichthyophis bannanicus. The sequence continues at coordinate 1,378,549,366 of CM066032.1, read as the reverse complement.
CAGCTAACAAATCCCTGGCTGGCTACAGGAGGATTGCACGGCACCACACAAACATTCTGCTGTGATTACCAGGATAGGGTCAACCCACCCGTACCCATGATGCACTGCACATGCAAATCAGCAGTCTGCAGATGATCACACGATGGGTATGCACCCCACAGCACCTCAGCCTGGTAGGGGGTGCCGACGGTGTGTGTTAGTGGCACAGAGTAGCTACAGACCGTCACAGTGTGCGGGTCCTGTGCTCACCCTGAGGGTGAGATGGGGTGCCCGGCACCATTTTTGCAGCACCTGGCTTTGCTGAGATAGGCTATGCTGCAAGTCCCCATCAGTGCCAATGTGTGATAGGTAGTCCTTGCAAACACACCTAGGATATGCCTGTGTCCATCTGTATTTCACATCTAGCCCTTGTGGACTATGATGCACCCAGAAAAGTGCATACCCTGTGTGGATGCCATGGTCACATGATTTAAGTGAAGGTGGGGGGGGGGTTGGACCCACAGGCGGATTATGTAGCATCACCCAACCCACTCTCTGTGGCTCAGAGTAGGGGACAGGATCTCCCACCAGCATATCCACATTCTACCCCTGCAATATTGGCAGTAGAGAGGAACAGACACCCTGCAGGGCAGGCAATGCAGAGCTGTACACATCCATAAAGCAAAAGCAGACAGACAGTAAGCCTGGAAATGCACAGCTGACCCCCATCACTATCTGACATTCTCCAGCAGCAAGCCTCCAGCCACTGCACCCTGCAAAGTGCTCCAGCAAGACACATACTAGCTGCAGACATTCTGCTAGCTACTTCATAATGCATGTTCCTGGAAGAGATGCGTGTACCCAGAACTGGGATGTCAGCATACAAACCAAGCAGATAAGTCAGTGACTGGGCCCCAAAAAACCCCCCACAAACATCACACAAGAAAATTACTACATAACACAATGGGGGAACCTAGCCATACCGTGGTCACTGCTCAGTCAGGGTGAGAGTGACCTCCCAGCAGGACATGCTGTGGCCACCCTGTCTGTGCAGGTGGTGGCTGGCCACTGCAATGTCTGAGCCATTGCCCTATGCTATGTACAGATGGATCCAGGCCAGGCCATCCTATCCTGGCTATTCCCACAATACCTTGCTCCTCATTATGCACATTGGCAGGCCAATACTGGCAACAGTGCTAGCAGTGTGGGCTGTGGAGGGTGTTTGCAGCCACCACACACTGGATAGACAGACACACACTCCCCACACCTATGCCAGCATTGTGCAACTATAGAGGTGTTTATTATTTTATTATTTGACAGTTCTTTTATACTGCGCTCTTTGTTTTCAGTGCGGTTTACAATGAAACAAAAATGACTCTCAGACAAATAAGCTGTCCTGAGTTTACAAAGAACAGGAAAGGCAACTGGGATTTCAACTTTGGGAAACTTATTTACAGATTAAGAGGTAGACTATTTACAGTGATTGGATTCTATATCAGTGATGTGCATCATGATATAGGACCGCTGCTGAATCATATTACAAGCTTGAAGTGTGTTGCGGAGATGGAGAGGTGTTTCCAGGTAGTGAGAAGTGTGTAATGAAAAGGTAGTGGTTTAGGGTTTTTCTAAATTGCATGAGGTCTCTGGATGCTCTGATGGGGGGTGGGAGGTTGGTTGTTCCAGCATCTGAGGGCGTAGAACTCGAATGCTCTATTGTTAGTTGAAAGTGCGCATTTTGTAGTTTCTCTTGGAATGGTTAGAGTTTTAGTGGCTGCTGAGTTGAGATTGAGGAGGGAGCTATTTTGTTAATGGCCTTGAAGGTAATAAGTAGGACTTTATATAAGATTCTGCAGCTTATCGGGAGCCAATGTAATTCCCTTAAAATGGGGGTTGTGTGTTCACTCCTTGTTGCTCCGCGTAAAATGTGGGCGGCGGCATTCATGGCTAATTGTAGTGGTTTTAGGGTGTTCTTTGGGAGGCCGTGGAGTATGATGCTTGCGAAGTCAAAGTGGGGTGTGACTATCACTTGGAATATAGTTCTGAAGTTACCGGGGTCAAGCATAGGTCTTAGGTGCCTGAGGGTCTTGATCTTGTAGTATATTGTTTTCACAGTGCGGTTTATGTGCTCCTTGAATTCCAGCCTTTGGTCTAATATTACATCTAAGGGGTATGTTTACTAAAACCCCGTTAGGTGCGCGCCACGCTATTGTGCGGGATGCCATATAAGGAGTGGGCGTTTCAGTCAGAAAAAAGCAAAACCGGGATTAATCATGAGAAACTTGCGCGGGAAGCATAAGTGGCGCGCTGATGTACAAACACAGGGACAGAGCTACAGTGCAATGGTTAAGACACTGACCAATGATGCAGGGATCATGGGTTCAATCCCCCACTGTGCTGAATGAAGAAAGCATAGTGGGGGATTGATCCTGAACCCAGTAATGCCTAAATGTACATATGTAAATTATTATCCCCTTAGCTTAGAAGTAGTTAATTTTCTGCGTGACGTGCTAACCTTTCGAATCTTTATGTACAAATCAAAATTATTCTGTCTTGATTTTGACAGCTTTCTCCATGTAATCTTCCCCGCTTCTGATCGCTGGAAGGAGTGGTATACAAATGCTTGCTAAATAAATAAATAAGGTTGGCTGAGGCATTACCTATTATGGGGAAGATTGCTTTAGGAGGCATTTTATTTATATTTTAATTACCTCTACTAGCAAACGCACTCTCAAAGCGTGTTAACATAAGGTGCCCCATAAGGCACATTTTAAAGTGCACTGTCTGCCACGGCACCCTAGAATGTTGCTTATAGGGCGCTTTATAGGGTGCCGTATGAGGTACCGCAAGGTCACAGCACTGTTTTTGATGGCAGCACTGTGCAGTTTAAGGAATGAAAATCATAATTAGGTGCGCTGACATGCAAGGCGGAACAACACTGTAGCACAATGGTTAAGACACTGACCAATGATGCAGGAGTCATGGGTTCAATCCCCCATTGTGCCTAATGAAGAAGGCTGGCTGAAGCATTACTTGTTATAGGTAATATTGCTGTAGGGGGCATTTTATTTTTATTTTAATTAGTGCTGCCAGCAAACACACCCTCAAAGTAATTTAACATAAGGTGCTGCATAAGGCGCCTCATAGGGTACCCCAGAGGGCACATTTTAAAGTGCACTGTCCGCCACGGCACCCTACAGTGTTGCTGAAAGGGTGGCCTATAGGGCGCCATATAGGGTGCCCTATGAGGCACAGCAAGGTCATAGCACTGTGTTTGATGGCAGCACTGTGCATTTAAATGCATGGAAATCTGAAGTAGGTGCGCTGACATGCAAGGAGGAACAGCAGTGTAGCACAATGGTTAAGGCACTGACTGCTGATACAGAGGTCATGAGTTTTCTCCCCAGTGTGCCTAATACGTAAGGCTGGCTGAGGCATCAGCTTTGCAATGTACGTATTGTTTTCTGCGGCACTTTATTTGTATTTTATTAATTGCTGCCAGCAAACACGCCCTCACGTGCCGTAACTGAAGGTGCCGCATAAGGCACCCTATAAGGCACTCCATAGGGCACATTATAAAGTGCACTGTCCGCCATGGCACCCTAAAATGTCCCCTATAGGGCACCCTATAAGTCGCTCCACAGGATAACATATAGTGCACCTTATATGGACGGTAACCATAAGGTGCCCTGTAGGGCGCCCTATAAAGCGCCCTCTGAGGCACCTTATGGGTACAGTACACAAAGAGTGTTTTTGCTGGCAGCAATAATGTACATTAAAAAGAGATAATGCTTTAGGCAGCCCTATCATACAACCCCACTGTGGGTTTGAACCCATGATCTCTGGCTCCACAAGCAATGAAGTAACCAGTGGGCTATAGCTCTACAGCTGCTAGCAAGCCCCTGGCTGGCTGTAGAGGGACTGCACGTCACCACACAGACAGTCTGCTGTGGTCACCAGGATAGGGTCAACCCACCCATACCCATGATGCACTGCACATGCAAATCAGCAGTCTGCAGATGATCACAAGATGGGGTATGCACCCCACAGCATCTCAGCCTGGTAGGGGGTGCCGACGGTGTGTGTTAGTGGCACAGAGTAGCTACACACCGTCACATTGTGCGGGTACTGTGCTCACCCTGAGTGTGTGGTGGGGCGCCCAGCACCAGGTCCACAGCACCTTCCATGGCAGAAATAGGCCATGCTGTGGGTCCCCAGCAATGCTAATGTGTGAGATAGGTAGCTTTTGCAAAAACACCCTGGATATATCTGTCTGTCTCAGTCAGGTGTAGCCCCCATGGACACCCAGGAGGATCATGTACCACCACCCTCCTCCTCCAGGGCTGAAGGTGGCAAACATTGTCTCCCATCAACAAGATCAGAGCTACTCAATTCCAGTCCTGGAGGTCTGCAACCCTGCAGGTTTTCAGGATATCCCTAATGATATGCATGAGATATATATGCATTAGAGACAGCCTGCCAACCTGACTGGTTTGTGGCCCTCCAGGGCTGGATTTGGAGACTCCTGCCTTGCACCTCTGTCATTTAAGATTGTGAGTGGGCAAGGTACAGATGTTCTAGACATCAAAAGGGTAGATAGAATGTGTCACATTCCTCCTAGATTCTCAACACCACCAAAAAGTTGTCTAATAGACAATATTTTGGTGGTGGTGAGAAGCAAGGAGAAATGTGACAAATTCTAACCTTTTTGATGTCTTGGACATCTGCACCTTGCCCACTTACAATCTTAAATGACAGAGGTGTAAGGCAGGGGTCTCCAAATCCAGCCCTGGAGGGCCAAAAACCAGTCAGGTTGGCAGGCTATCTCTAATGCATATATATCTCATGCATATCATTAGGGATATCCCAAAAACCTGCAGGGTTGCGGACCTCCAGGACTGGAATTGAGTAGCTCTGAACTAGATGCACATTCTACCTCCCTGCAATGGTGGCAGTAGAGGGGACCATCAACCCCAGTCCTGCTGGAGAACAGACACCCTACAGGGCAGTCAATGCAGCTCTATACACATCCATAACACAATAGCAGACAGACATTTGGCCTGGATATACTAAGCTGCACCCCACCACTATCTGATATTCTCCTACAGCAAGCCTTCAGCCACTGCACCCTGCAAGGCACTCCATCAAGACACATACCAGCTGCAGTCTGCTAGCTAGTCCATAGTGCATGTTCCTGGTGGAAATGCATGCACCCAGAACTGGGATGTCAGCATACACAACAAGCAGATACGCCAGTGACTGGGCTCCAAAAGGAAAACCATAAATATTACATGAAAAAAATACTATATAGCACTATGGGGGTGCCTAGCCATGCTGTGGTCACTGCGCAGTCAGGGTAAGATTGATCTCCCAGCAGGACATGCTGAGGCCACCCTGTCTGTGTAGGTGGTGGCTGGGCACTAAAATGTCCCAGCCAGTGCCCTATGCCCTGTGCAGATGCATCCTGGCCAGGCCACCCTGTCCGGGCTATACCCATGGTACCTTGCTCCTCATTATGCACATTGGCAAGCCAATACTGGCAACAGTGCTGGCAGTGTGGGCTGTGGAGGGTGTTTGCAGCCACCACACACTGGATAGACAGACAGACACCCCCACACCTATGCCAGCATTGTGCTACTATAGAGGAGTTTAGCAGCCCTGGCCACCACATCAGTCCTGGGCACAGTACAGGCATGGATATGGTATGCAATACTGTTGGGGTTCACTCCCCAGGGTGGTAAACACTGTCAGAGACCAGACCTGAAGCACACACCACAGACATCAGAAAGATTGTTATGATGGAGCTCAATGAGCAAACTGTGCTTAACGTAGGAATTGCTATCTGCCAGTAATCATAGGAAACGTTTGATAGCTGTGTACCGTATACCCAGGTGTAGGGTGGCATTGCTAAGGTATGCAAGTGCTAGTATTGGGAGATGCACGCAGGGCCCAATGTCCTGCCTCTCCAGGAGGCATTGGCTAATGGGGCCTGTGGGTGTGGGTGTGGGTGTGTCTGCCCCTGTTGGCTGCTGCTTTACGGCAGAGGTTCCCAACTCCAGTCCTGGTGTGCCAAACACTGTTCGGGTTTTCATGCTGTCCCTCATGAATATGCATGAGATACATCTGCATACCATGGGGGTGGTGCATAGATATGCAGCACAGGCATCTTTATTAGAGGCAGCCTGGAACCTGAATGGTGTTTGGCCCTCCAGGACTGCATTTGGGAGACTCTGCTCTAGGTAATGCGCCTGTTTATGATGTCTGTGCTCTGTAGCGTAAAATATAGGTGTATTAACCATGCGTATGTTCTCTGCAATAAAGGTTTGTCCTTACTATCACGGTTTAGTTGTGGGAAAAATATGTGGACTGGATTGGCAGTAGCCCCAGCTGGGCTTTGAACCTGTGATCTTTTGTTCTTGCACACACTGTCTGTGTGCACTGCACCACCGTGTTGCCACAGACATGCTGCATTCCCTGGGGAGTCCATGACTGTACATCCGACAGGGCCTGTTTGTTGCAGTGCACGGCACCCACCTGGACAGGGGTAGGCCATGGTCTGCTGTGGCCACCAGCTGCTGCCACCTCCACCACCAGTACCGCTCCATCCTTAGATTGGAGACAGCATAAACCCTGAAGGTTTTGTGGCCCTCCAGGACTGCATTTGGGGGAATCTGCTCTAGGTAATGTGCATGTTTCTGGTGTCTGTGCTCTGTAGGGTAAAATAGAGGTGTTTGAGCCATGCCTATGTTCTCTACAATAAAGGTTCGTCTTTACTATCACTAGTTAGTTGTGGGTAAAATATGGGAACTGGATTGGCAGGAGCCCCAGCTGGGGCTTGAACCTGTGACTTGCCTGTCTCCAAGCATACTGGTTGTGTGCACTGCACCACTGTGTTGCCACAGAGACAGTGCATTCCCTGATGATACCATGACTGTTTGTTCGGCAGGGCCTGTCTGTTGCAGTGCATTGCACCTACCTACACAGGGCTAGGCCATGGTCTGCTCTGGGCAGCTGCCACTGCCCCCCTCCACCTCCAGTACCCCTGTGCCACCCTGATGACATGCCCTTCTGCTGGTGGTGCTGGTGGTATGCAGTCTCAGGCCATCCTGTGTGCGGGTAGGCGGCTGCCTATGGTGCGGGTTCTGGGGTTGGGATGCCTGCAAATTTGTCCGCACGTCCCCCAATCACCGCCTGCCAATGTTCTGTGCCCTTGGGGGTACCTGCTGGGTACTATCCCCTGTGACACTGTGATAAACACTCTCGTGCCCATGTTGGGCCTGCATCAGTTGATGTCTGGTTGCTGTTCAGTTTCAGCATTCCTAGGTGCCATCTAGGCCTCTTCCTAGTCCGCACTGTGCCCCAGCTGCACCACAGCATGTGCCGCCTGCAGCCCTCTGTATCCCCTTTCCCAGCATCTGTCCAATTGCCCATTCCGACCTGCCCGCCCTGCTGTTTTGGAAATGTGCATGCCATAGGTAACCTGTCCAATGGAGAGGGAAACCCTGATCAGTGCTATTTCACTGTGGGATCATTCACCTTGTATGGGGACGGAGCGTAGACCCTTCTAAAATTCATATTTATTTTTTGCGGCTTTCTTGGGAGTGTTTTTTGATGTTTCCCATTACTATCACTATTGCCCAGATTGATTATAATTTTTTTAGATTTTGTTGGGGTCATTTTCAATGTTTATTTGCACTTTTGTACTGTGCACATGTATCACACTTATCACTGTTTTGTAGGTTTCCCCAGTTTTGCTGTACATTGCTGACAGAAATGGTTTCTCTTCCCTTTAAATCGACTCTACCGCAAGGTTTTCACTCGCAGTATTTTTTGGCTTGAATTTCAGCCCCGCTCGTGTGCGGGGAGGCTCTCCCCTCCCACTCTCCACCCATTGACCCCTTCTCTCCGCCCCTGGGGAGCCTTCCTCCGCCCTCCGGGAGCCTTTCCACGCCTCTATCGCACATCAGCGCGCCGCACACATGAGCGGGCACTTTAGTGCGGCGTGCACGTGTGCGGGGCACAAATACGCATCATTAGCGTGCGCTAAGGTACCTTAGCACACGCTGATGTGCGACGCGCACATGAGCGCAGTTTAGTAAACATACCCCTAAGTATCTTATGGTGTACTTTATTGGAAGCTCTGCATCTCGTACTTTTAAGGTAGCAGGGGGTGCAAATCCTTTGTTTTTTGTGATAATTAGGACTTCAGTTTTTTTGAAGTTGATTCTCAGGTTCTGCCCAAGGAGCCAGTCCGTTATAGCATTGAAGCATTCAATTAGGGTTGAGTAATCAGGTGTCACAACACTGATCAGTGTATACATCAGCACATCATCTGCATAGATTAAGCAGGATATACCGAAGGAGCTGGTGATTTCGCAGATCGACTGCATATATATATTAAAGAGCAGCGCAGAAAGGGAGGAGCCTTTGGGAACTCCTTGCTTTTGTTGGAAAGGTTCTGATGTCTTTGAGCCAATCCAGACTTGTTGCCATCTGTTTTCTAAGTAATATTTACACCACTTCCAAGCTAGACCTTGGATTCCCTTTTCGTAAAGTCGAGCTAATAGTTTGTCATGGTCGACTGAATCAAATGCTGCGGCTATGTTGAGAAAGATTAGTGCGAATCCCATTTTGATGTTGTCGATTCCACTGATGAGCACATTGGTTAGGGATGTCAGGAGTGTTTCCACACCGTGAGCTTCCCTAAATCCATGCTGGCTGGTGTCGAGTGGTGATGTTGTGTCTATATGTTGCTGGATCTGCCTCTGAGTAACCTTCTCAAGTATTTTAGCCAATAAAGGGATACTGGAGATAGGTCGGTAGGATTCTTCCTTCTTTGGATCCAGCTGGCTGTTCTTTAACAATGGTCTGATGGAAGTTTGTTTAAGAGCAGATGGGAATATACCTGTTGAGAAGGATTGATTTATGATATTGGATATGATTGGGCTGAGTTCCAAACGCATTGCTCTTATCCAGTGTGCTGGGCATGGGTCATTCGGTGCAGTGGTGGTGTTGATGTTAGCAATAATTTCTTCGATGCATTTTGCAGATGGAGGTGAAAGCTTGTTGAGGGGGTTCTGGTGTGGTGGAAGCTTGTTGAGGGGGTTCTGGTGTGGAAGGAACTGTGTAGACTTTAGTGTAGGTGCTGATGTTGTTTTTATGGCTTTGGACTGTAAATAGTTGGCATACAATTGTGGGTGTATAGGTTCCTGTTGTGGCTGTGAACGTTCTATGGTTAGGGATTTCACCAAATTAAAGAGGTCTCGTGGCTTCCTTAAGGAGCGGTTGAGTAGCTCCGAATGAAATCTCCTCCTTTTGTCCCAGATTGGCAGCCCTGGCCACCGCACCAGTCCTGGGCACGGTGCAGGCATGGCTATGGTACGCAATACTGTTGGGGTCACTCCCCAGGGTGGTAAACACTGTCAAACATAAGACCTGTAGCACACTCCACAGACATCAGAAAGGTTGCTATGATGCAGCTCAATCAGCAAATTGTGCTTAACTTAGAAATTGCTATCTGCCAGTAATCATAGCAACCATTTGATAGATGTTTAATGTATTCCCAGGTTTAGGGTGGCATTGCCAAGGTATGCAAGTGCTAGTATTGGGAGATGCACGCAGGGCCCAACATCCTGCCTCTCCAGGAGGCATTGTATAATGGAGCCTGTGGGTGCGGGTGTGTCTAACCCTGTTGGCCACTGCTTTAGGGCAGAGGTTCCCAACTCCAGTCCTGGTGGGCCAAACACTGTTCAGGTTTTCATGCTGTCCCTCATGAATATGCATGAGATACATCTGCATACCATGGCGGTGGCGCATAGAAATGCAGCACAGGCATCTTTATTAGAGGCAGCATGGAACCTGGATGGTGTTTGGCCCTCCAGGACTGCATTTGGGAGACTCTGCTCTAGGTAATGCGCATGTTTATGGTGTCTGTGCTCTGTAGGGTAATATGTAGGTATTTTGGGCATGTTTACGTCATCTGCAATAAAGGTTCTGTCTGTATTAGCACGTTTTAGTAGTGAGTAAAATATGGGGATTGGGTTGGCAGAAACCACAGCTGGGACTTGAAACTGTGATCTTCTGCTTCTGAATACACTGGTTTTGTGCACTGCACCACCGTGTTATCATGGAGTCAGTGCATTCCCTGGTGATACCATGACTGTTTGTCAGACAGGGCCTGTCTGTTGCAGTGCATGGCACCCACCTACACAGGGCTAGGCCACGGTCTGCTCTGGGTAGCTGCCACTGCCCCCTCCACCACCAGTATCCCTCTGCCACCATGCTGACATGCCCTTCTGCAGGTGGTGCTGGTGGAGCGCAGTCTCAGGCCATCCATTGTGCGGGTAGGCGGCTGCCTATGGTGCGGTTTCTGGGGTAGGGGTGCCTGCATAGGTGTCTACGCTTCCCCCCAGCACCACCTGCCAATGTTCCGTGCCCTTGGGGGTAGCTGCTGGGTACTATCCCCTGTGACACTGTGGGAAACACAGTCGTGCCCATTTTTGGCCTTCAGCAGTTGCTGTCTGGCTGCTCTGCTGTTTCAGCATTCGTATGGGCCACCTAGGCATCACCCTAGTCCGCACTGTGGCCCAGCTGCACCACAGCATGTGCCGCCTGCGGCCCTCTGTATCCCCTTATCCGGCATCTGTCCAGTTGCCCATTCTGACATGCCCACCCTGCTGTTACGGGACATGTGCATGCCATAGGACACCTGTCCAATAACAAGGGAAAGCCCTGATCAGCGCTATTTCACTGTGGGCTCATTCACCTTGTATGGGAACGGAGCATAGACCCTTCCACGATTAATACCTTTTTTTTGGAGCTTTCTCGGGGGGGGGGGGGTGGAGTTTGATGTTTCCCATTAATATCACTATTGGCCAGCTTGGTTATGTATTTTTTCCAGTTTGTTGAGGTCATTTTCAATGTTTATGTGCCCTTTTGTTCTGTGCACATGTATCACACGTATCACTTTTTTTAGGTTTCCCTGCATATGCTGTACATTGCTGACACTTAAATGGTTTCTCTCCACTGCAAATGTGCATCTAACGGCAGGTTTTCAATCGCGTTAGGATTCATCTCTTCAGATCAGCATGTTAGTGTGAATGGAGCCTCTCCCCGCCCACACTCAGCCCATTTACCCCTTCTCTCCGCCCTCTCTCCACCTTCTGCGGTGTTTTACCGCGCCACGGAACGTCTACGATCGTTAAGTAACGTTAACACGCGTTATGAGACGTTAACGATCGTTAACATCTCATAACGCGCGTTAACATCTCATAATGCGCGTTAACGTTACATAGTGCGCGTTATGTAACGTTACCGCAGTTTAGTAAACATACCCCTATGTTCCTTGATCTTGTGAAAAGATCATCTTTACTTTCAGCCAGTAATGTGGTATCATCAGCATTACGAAGGTTGTTGATGAGTCTTCCACCAATGTTCACATAACGGTTGTCTTCATACAGTCCTGCTTCTCTGATGATTTGTTCTGCATATAAATTAAACAAGTAGGGGAAAAGTATGCAGCCTTGTCACACACCTTTGCTGATTTTAAACCATTCTGTTTCCCCTTGTTCTGTCTGAACTTTTGTTTCTTGATCAATGTAAAGGTTGTGCAAGAGAACTATCAGATTTTCTGGTATACCCATGCTTCTTAATGTGGCCCAGAGTTTCTCATGGTTTACGCAGTCAAAGACCTTGCTGTAGTCAATAATACACATATAGATATCCTTTTGGCATTCTTTTGTCTTTTCAAAGATACATCATACATCTGTGATGATGTCTCTCATTCCTCGCCCTTTCCTGGATCCTGTCCTGCTTGCCCTTCAAGCAGTTCTCATTTCAGGTATGGTTGTAGTCTCCAATGAATGATCTTGAGTAGAATCTTTCTGGCATGTGGAATCAGATCAGTTGTATGATAATTTCCACAGTTAGTCAGTCACCTTTCTTCAGTATTGGTATGAATTCAGATCCAGTCAGTTGTCCATGATGTTGTCTTTCAAATTTCCTGGCAGAGCCTTGTAAGTTTATCAATGGCTGCATCTAATTGCTGTAATATTTCAATGGGAAAGCCATTATTGCCTGGTGCTGTGTTATTTGATAATGCTTTCAATGCTGCTTTGATGTCTTCTTTCATCACCAATGGTTCCTTATCATAAGGTATAGGTTTAAATGACTGTTGGTCCACTTGATCTTCATAGTATAATGATTCTGTGTATTCATTCTACCTTTTCTTGATCTTCTCAGCGTCAATCAACATAGGGAATAAGTGACAAGCTACAGGCCAGTAATCCTTACCTCGGTGGTGGGAAAAGTAATGGAGACACTCCTGAAAGAGCAAATAGTGGACTTCCTCAAAACCAACAGGTTGCATGGTCTGAGGCAACATGGTTTTATCAAAGAATGATCTTGCCAAACAAATTTTTTGACTGGGTAACCAGAGAATTAGATCAAGGGCATGCAGTGGATGTGACCACATCATTGATGCAACAAGGCATATTGCTTTAGAGTATTTCAAGCACTGTTGACTGGAGTCTGAGACCACTGGTTCCGTCAAAAAATTGTGTTTCAATACCGTGCAGTGTTCATCATTTAAATTCTCGATATATTTGGAGGGTATTCACTATTTTTTGGTCTTTATCTGCCGTCATATACTATGTTACTATATGACCCTTGAGCATCTTTTAGCATTCCATGCAGTCTTCTTTTTGTTGTTGGCCGCCACTTCGTGCAGCTAGCTTACCCCATCTAATCCCCTCAGTACCCATGGGATTAATTTTAAATCCACTATTGCCCCATCCTCTTCCTTCAGATGACTTAGATTTACCTCATTTAGAGACCCTTGTATCCTCATTTTAGCTCAGATGCCTCCAATCATGTCCTTCAATACCCTTTGACTATTTCTGAGGTCCCTCTACTGGGAGGAGGCTGATAACATGTAGCAGACCAGAGCATCCATATTCAGAAAACCAAACTGATGCTTTCCTCAGGTCTGTGTTGAATAAATTGAAGCCTATGATTGTTAAATGTGCTCTGTCTTCTTTGAAAAGCATATGGCCCCCTGTAATTATTCCTTTGCGGTTGATAACATGTCCCACAACCCCTTAATGAAATTCCCATTTAACTTATTCCTACTGCTAATCAACCTATTTTATATGCTTGGGCCCTCTCATAATAATCTGGGACCAAAAAATGCCAGTGCCCCTCCAAGCCATTTTTAGACTAGCTATATTCTTCTTCATGGTGATAACCAAGTTTATGTTTTTTATGCTGATAAGATCATTACCTCCCAAATGCAATATCATGTTTGTTCGCCAGTGTGGCAGCCCCTATTCTAAATGAGCATAAGGTCAAACCTTCCAAATACACATCTACCCTTCTCAACTCCTCTTGGCATATTTTCTTAAAGTGATATTGTGAGAGAGGGCCACCATTCCTGTGCTTTAAAAGTCTTCCTGTGGATTGTGATCTGATCACTAAGGGATATGTTTACTATTTGGTGGTAGTGGCTTCTGAGTGATATTGCAGCTGTGGCCCCACTGATTTCAACAGGGCTGACTTCAATATTACATTGAAGCCACAACCACCAAATAGTAAACATACCCATATGTTTTCTTGAAATGCTGCTACTGGGCTATCTCTCTTAGTTGTCTTATGCAGTCAAGATATGTCATACTGAGTGAGACCAAAGGTCCATCAAGTTCCAGGATCCTGTTTCCAACAGTGGCCAGTTCAGGTCAGAAGTATTTTATTTATTTATAGTAGCTATGCTTATATACCACTTTTCACCAGGTCAAAGTGGTTTAGAAATACATGCTAACAGGTACTTTTTATTCCCTTATCACCAAAGGGCTCACGATCTAATTGCACCTGAGGCAATGGAGAGTTAAGTGGCTTGTCCAAGGCCACAAGGAGTGGCTTATGGGGCTAGAGACCCCAGTCCCTCCAGCCTGAGGTTACTTGACCCCCTACATGGGAATTGAACTCTTGGCCCTCCAGCTTGAGGCAACCTGTCCCAACCACTGAGCCACTCCTCCTCAGTCAGTTTCCCAAAAGGTAGACAGAGGCCCATTTTCTCTTTTGGTATGTTTTTGATTTATGATTGTAGATGCTCGTTCTGCTGCCTTGGTCTTGACCTCCCTCTGTTGTTAGTGTTGTGTCCTTCAAGTCCACTCTCAATCATGGCACTATCACCCCTATCCTGAAAGTCCAAAAAAGCATTATCAGGAAAGCTGCTTTCAACAGCTTTACCTCAAAATCATCTCTTAGGATGTCTTTTAACACTTGCAATACTGCCTGAAGAACATCTAAGTTAACTGGTTTCTTCTGGTCTCCCCCCTCCCAGCTATTACCCTGTGCCCCAACCATCTACCAATTTTTTTAATCAGGAAAGCCTTGGTATAATCTGCTATATCCACTAATTTGAGGAAGAATGCCACCCTGGCCAGATAAGTCTTTGCTTGTGCTCTTGACACCCCTCCCTTCTACCAACTATGGCAAGCAAGCATGGTGCTAAGAAACCACAAACAAATTAATTAAACTCCTATATTTGACTCTTATTGTAACCCAAACAAGAACAATAGCCCCCACCAACCCTTCCTGCCCAGCTCACTAAAGAAAAAGATTTAGATTGTCCCTTAAGTACCCACATGCCATTGGCCCTGCCAACTTGAGTCTGATAACCAATTACCATCCCACTTTCCTCACACCACCATATGATACATATAAAAAACCTCAAACTATCCCAGATTAAAATTCTACTTGCCTTGTAACCAACACTCAAAAAACCACGTTTTAGGGTTATTTTTGCTTCTGAGCTGTGCAGAAAGGGCATTCCAAATAAAAAATGACATCATCCCTCAGGGAATACTTTGTAATATATACTAATTTAAAATCTTGTTTCGATAGCACTGCTAAGTAAATCCCATTTTGCAATTTTAATGACTTGCATGGCTGATATTTTGAACATAGGTACTATGATAAGATGCACCTTATAAATCACTGTAAGAAGTTAGAATTGAACTCTAAGGGGTATGTTTACTAAAACCCTGGTAATGTGCGGGCCGCGCTAGTGTGCGGGTGCCATATAAGGAGTGGGCGTTTCTTTCTGAAAAAGCAAAACCGGGATTTAAATATGCACTAAGGTGTGCGGCGCCCATGTGCGCCCCGCACATTAGCGCATGAGAAATCTGCGCCAGAGACATAAGTGGCGCGCTGATGTGCAAGTAAAGGAGCAGAGCCACAGCACAATGCTTAAGACACTGACCAATAGTGCAGGGATCATGGGTTCAATCCCCCACTGTGCCCAATGAAGAAGGCTGGCTGAGGCATTACCTATTATGGGTAAGTTTGCTTTAGGAGGCATTTTATTTTTTGATTTTAATTACTACTACTAGAAAACACACTCTCAAAGCGTGTTAACATAGGGCGCCCCATAAGGCACATTTTAAAGTGCACTGTCCGCCAAGGCACCCTAGAATGTTGCTGATAGGGCGCTTTATAGGGTGCCGTATGAGTTACCGCAAGGTCACAGCAATGTTTTTGATGGCAGCACTGTGCAGTTTAAGGAATGCACAGCATAAATAGGTGTGCTGACATGCAAGGAGGAGCAGCAGTGTAGCACAATGGGTAAGGCACTGACTGCTGATACAGGGGTCATGAGTTTGCTCCCCAGTGTGCCTAATACATAAGGCTGGCTGTGGCATCAGCTTTGCAATGTATGTATTTTTTCCTGTAGCACTTTAGTTGTATTTTATTAATTGCTGCCAGCAAACAGGTCCTCACGTGCCGTAATTGAAAGAGCCGCATAGGGCACCCTATAAGGCACTCCATAGGGCACATTATAAAGTGCACTGTCCGCCATGGCACCCTAAAATGTCCCCTATAGGGCACCTTATAAGTTGCTCCACAGGATAACGTATAGTGCACCTTATATGGACGGTAACCATAAGGTAGCCTATAGGGCGCCCTATAAAGCGCCCTCTGAGGCACCTTATGGGTTCAGTACGATGAGGGTGTTTTTGCTGGCAGCAATAATGTACATTAAAAAGAGAGAATGCCCTGGGCAGCCCCATCAAATGACCCCACTGTGGGTTTGAACCCATGATCTCTGGCTCTACAGGCAGTGAAATAACCATTATGCTACAGCTGTATAGCTGCTAGCAAGCTCCTGGCTGGCTGCAGAGGGAGTGCATGTCACCACACAGACAGTCTGCTGTGGTCACCAGGATAGGGTTAGCCCACCTGTACCCATGATGCACTGCACATGCAAATCAGCTGTCCACAGATAAACACAAGATGGGGAATGCACCCCCACAGCACCTCGGCCTGGTAGGGGGTACTGACCATGGGTTTTACTGGCAGAGAGTAGCTACACACCGTCACATTGTGCGGGTACTGTGCTCACCCTGAGGGTGCGGTGAGGCACCCAGCACCAGGTCCACAGCACCTTCCATAGCTGAAAGAGACCATGCCAGAGGTACGAAGCAGTGTTAATCTGTGAGACAGGTAGTTTCTGCAGAAACACCTTGGATATCTCAGTCTGTCTCAGGCAGGCATAGCCCCCATGGACCATGCACCACCACTCTTCCTCCTCCTTGAGGGCAGCAAACAGGGTCTCCTAACAACAGATCCACATTCTATCTCCCTGCAATAGTGGCAGTAGAGGGGACCATCAACCCCAGTCCTGCTGGGGAACAGATACCCAACAGGGCAGTCAGTGCAGCTCTGTACACATCCATAACACAATAGCAGACAAACTTTAGGCCTGGATATGCTAAGCTGCACCCCACCACTATCTGATATTCTCCTGCAGCAAGCCTTCAGCCACTGCACCCTGCAAGCTACTCCATCAAGACACATACCAGCTGCAAACAGTCTGCTAGCTAGTCCATAGTGCATGTTCCCAGCAGAAATGCATACACCCAGAACTGGGATGTCAGCATACACAACAAGCAGATAAATCAGTGACTGAGCCCCAAAAGGAAACCCATAAATATCACAAGAAAAATACTATATAGCACTATGGGGGTGCCTAGCCATGCTGTCGTCACTGCACAGTCAGGGTGAGAGTGATCCCCCAGCAGGACATACTGAGGTCACCCTGTCTGTGTAGGTGGTGGCCGGGCACTACAATGTCCCAGCCAGTGCCCTATGCCCTGTGCAGATGCATCCTGGCCAGGTCACCCTGTCCAGGCTATACCCATGGTACCTTGCTCCTCATTATGCACATTGGCAGGCCAATACTGGCAACAGTGCCTTCAGTGTGGGCTGTGGAAGGTGTTTGCAGCCACCCACCCACTGTATAGACAGACACACACTCCCACACCAATGCCAGCATTGTGCTACTATAGAGGAGTTTAGCAGCCCTGCCTAACACACCAGTCCTGGGCAGAGTACAGGCATGGATATGCTACGCAATTCTGTTGGGGGTCACTCCCCAGGGTGGTAAACACTGTCAGAGACCAGACCTGAAGCACACACCGCAGACATCAGAAAGATTGTTATGATGGAGCTCAATGAGCAACCTGTGCTTAACGTAGGACTTGCTATCTGCCAGTAATCACAGGAAACGTTTGATAGGTGTGTACCATATACCCAGGTGTAGGGTGGCATTGCTAAGGTATACAAGTGCTAGTATTGGGAGATGCACGCAGGGCCCAATGTCCTGCCTCTCCAGGAGGCATTAGCCAATGGGGCCTGTGAGTGTGGGTGTGCGTGTGCGTGTGTCTGGCCCTGTTGGCTGCTGCTTTACGGCAGAGGTTCCCAACTCCAGTCCTGGTGTGCCAAACACTGTTCGGGTTTTCAGGCTGTCCCTTATGAATATGCATGGGATACATCTGCATACCATGGGGGTGGTGCATAGATATGCAGCATAGGCATCTTTATTAGAGGCAGCATGGAAACTGAATGGTGTTTGGCTCTCCAGGACTGCATTTGGGGGATTCTGCCGTAGGTAATGCACATTTCTATGGTGTTTGTGCTGTGTAGGGTAAAATAGGGGTTTTTGACCCATGCGTATGGTCTCAGCAATAAAGGTTCAGTCTTTACTACCATGTTTTCTTCATAGGTAAAATAAAGGGACTGGGTTGGCAGGAGCCCCAGCTGGGATTTGAACCTGTGACTTTCTGGTCCTAAAGGCACTGGCTGTGTCTGTTGCACCACCGTCTTAGCACAACAACAGTGCATTCCCTGGGGAGTCCATGGCTGTTTGTCAGACAGGGCCTGTCTGTTGGAGTGCACTGCACCCAGGTGAAGGGGGCTAGGCCACCGTCTGCTGTGGGCAGCAACCACTGCTCCCTCCACCAATGGTACCCCTCCGCCACCATGCTGACATGGCCTTATATTGGTGACAGCATCACAGCTGAATGATATGTGGCCCTCCAGGACTGCATTGAGGGGACTGTGGTCTAGGTAAAGCGCATGTTTCTGGTGTCTGTGCTCTGTAGGGTAAAATAGAGGTGTTTGGACCATGCTTATGTTCTCTGCAAAAAAGGTTGGTCTTTACTATCACGGTTTAGTGGTGGGTAAAATATGGGGATTGGGTTTGCAGGGGCCCCAGCTGGGACTTAAGCTGCTGACCTTTGGCTCCTGAACACACTGTCTGTGTTCACTGCACCACACTGTGGCCACAGAGGCAGTGCAGTCCTTGGAGATAGGAAACCTGGCCAAGGAAATCAGAAACCCTGCTCTGCACAATTTCACTGTGGGCTTATTCACCTTGTATAGAGACAAAAGGGCAAATAAACATTAGAAATGGCCTCGAAAAAAAGGGAAATAAAACATAACCAAGCTGGGTAACCGTGATATCAATGGGCAACAGTAAAAAACACTCCCAGGACAGCTCCAAAAAAAGTGATTTTTGGAAGGGTCTACGGAGCGTAGACCCTTCCAAAAATCATTTCCTTTTTTTGGAGCTTTCCTGGGAGTGTTTTTTATTGTTGCCCATTGATATCGCTGTTGCCCAGCTGGATTATAATTTTTTAGGATTTTTGTGTGGTAATTTTCTATTTTTATTTGCTATTTTGTTCTGTGCACATGTATCACACTGCTCACGTTTTGTAGGTTTCCCTGGTTTTGCTGTACATTGCTGACAGAAATGATTTCTCTTCCCTTTA
This sequence comes from Ichthyophis bannanicus, assembly GCA_033557465.1. Taxonomy (NCBI): domain Eukaryota; kingdom Metazoa; phylum Chordata; class Amphibia; order Gymnophiona; family Ichthyophiidae; genus Ichthyophis; species Ichthyophis bannanicus. Next base: position 1,378,530,281 of record CM066032.1, on the reverse strand, counting down.
AATCGGCTCTACCGCGAGGTTTTCACTCGCGGTATTTTTTTAGTTGAATTTCAGCCCCGCTCCTGTGCGGGGAGCCTCTCCCCTCCCACTCTCCACCCATTGACCCCGTCCCTCCGCCCCTCGGGAGCCTTCCTCCGCCCTCAGAATGCCTTTCCACGCCTCTATCGCACATCAGCACACCACGCACTTGTGCGGGCCCGTTAGTGCAGCGCGCACGTGTGAGGGGCACAAAAACGCACTATTAGCATGCGCTAAAGTACCTTAGCGCACGCTCAAGTGCGCCCCGCACAATTGCGCGGTTTAGTAAACATACCCCTAAATTTCACAGGTAACACAGGTACACTACCAAAAAACTGCCTCCAGTTTTGCAACTGATTCCTATAGATTTTGGGGTGCTGAATCCAGGAAAAATAGCCAAAATGTTGCATCATGTCACGTTTTCTTGCAAAATTAGATTTCTTACCCATATAAGGAATGTTCACATAATTTCTTTTTAGCCGACTGCAGTTTATTTTCTTGGCCCAAAATAGAGGTTGTAATGGTTAACTAACTAGAAACACTCCCTCGTGATATTTTAGAGTGTTTTGTATTCATTTTATACATTAAAAGGACAATTGGGAGGCGGGGGGCTAAATCCAGTACTCGCGCTGGCGCATGTTCTTTCCTGTTCGCCTCACCTCGTTCACTCGCTCAAACACGGTGGTTGCGACATGAACGTTCCTGTCAAATTTCAGTTTCTTGCAAGTTCATTATTACCTTTTGTTTGCTCAGTCGTAATCCAGCTTTATTCCGAAGTGGTTCACTACAGTTGTAGTTTGCAGTGCTGTGTATTTGTGATGGCTCACAGAGCCAGAGGTTGCGTCAACTCTCCAGACAGTTTTTGTTTTATTTGTGGGGAATATACCGTGAAAAAGCGGCAGAGGAACATTTCTGCATTTATTAAAAAAGTATATTTCGCCTATTTCGGTTTGAAGTTAGGCAATCAAGACAAACCGTGGGCTCCTCACAAAGTGTGCAAGACATGTGAGGAAGATCTACGCTTATGGATGAAAGGTAAAAAGCAAGCATTTCGTTTCGGAATACCTATGATGTGGCGTGAACAAAGAGACCACAGCAGTGACTGCTATTTTTGCTCTTGCATTGTGAAGGGATACAACTTAAAAAATAAGAACGTAATAAGTTACCCCAACCTTCCCTCAGCAATTAGGCCTATGCCTCATAGCAACGAAGTACCTGTGCCTGAACCACCAAAATCTTTGGATCATATTTGTGTGGACGGTTCTGATCATGATGAGACTCATCAGATGGCTTTTCCCGATGAGTCCAGTACTTCCGAGTTTGAAACTGAACCAGATCCGAAACCAGAACTTTTCTCTCAAGCTGAATTGAATGATTTAGTCCGGGATTTAGGACTCCCAAAAGATGCTGCCCAACATCTAGTTTCTCGGCTTAAACAGAAAAATCTATTGTCACCAGGAACAATTTTTATTGGTACCACAACCGCGAGACACAATTTTTGAAGTATTTCAGCAAAGAGGAAGATTTGGTATTTTGCAACAATATATACGGAGTGATGGAAAAGTTTAAACTCAAGTATGATCCTGCTGAATGGCGGCTGTTCATTGATTCGTCAAAAGACAGCATAAAAGGTGTTCTTCTTCATAATGGCAACACATTCGCTTCAGTTCCTATTGCTCACTCTGTTGTTCTCCAAGAAAAATACGAGAATTTGGCCCTGATTCTTCAGAAGATTCGTTATGATGAGCATAAGTGGATGATTTGTGGAGACTTTAAAATTCTATCCATGCTATTAGGGCAGCAATCCGGTTTCACCAAATATCCCTGCTTCCTTTGCTTGTGGGATAGCCGGGCCCGCAACCTACACTGGGGGAAAAAAGACTGGCCAATTCGGGAGTATTTGAGACCCGGTGAGAAAAATGTTCTTCATGAGAGCTTGGTACCTTGTGATAAAATTCTATTACCACCTCTCCACATTAAGTTGGGTCTCATTAAGCAATTCATCAAATCCCTTCCAAAAGATGGTGAGTGCTTTCGGTACCTTTGCTCAAAGTTCCCCCGACTTTCTGAAGCAAAGCTAAAGGAAGGAGTGTTTGTTGGCCCTGATATAAGGAAACTCATTTCAGATGGAGCATTCGCTGAAACGATGTCTGAGAAGGAAAAAGAAGCCTGGGATTCCTTCAAGGATGTTGTTCTCAAATTCTTGGGGAACAGGCGGGATGAGAACTATAAGGATATTGTTGCCAGGATGCTCAATGCCTTCAAAGAACAAGGCTGTAACATGAGCCTGAAAGTCCATTTCTTGCACTCCCATGTGAACTACTTTCCCGAAAACTTGGGGGCGTACAGTGAAGAACAAGGTGAAAGGTTTCACCAGGACATCAAGGACGCAGAGAGAAGGTACCAAGGAAGATGGAACACCACTATGATGGCTGATTTCTGCTGGTTGCTGCTGCGGGAAACCCTAGATGAAAAATACGCCAAGCAGCGCACCAAGAGAAGCATTCGGGGGAAGAAGAAACGGGCCCACCAGGAGATTGATTGACCCAAGAATGACTTTAAAATCTAAACTGTGTTGACAAATATCGTGTTTTTACTAAACTTTGAAATAAAAATTTTCTAGTTATTACCACAGTGTCGGATCTCATTTATTAGAATTTTATTTTCACACCATCGGGTGTTTGTCTTCATGTATTGCAGTGGTGCGGTTTGCGTTTTCTATTCTTACATTCATACCTGTGCAACATTTTTTGCACATTTCTTTGCTTTGCTTTGTGTCTAACCTCGCTCTTATATGCTCAATGTTTGTGCACATGTATGTGGCTGTTTTAAGTGCAGACAATTTTGCTACCATCACAGTGTGTTTTGTTGACATTACTCTATTCTTATGTGCTGCCTTGTTACAATTTTCTTTATTCTTATTTGAATAACTACTAAACAATTAGTATAAAGAATTCATCCAATAAACTTTTATCTCGATCGCACTCAATCTGAAATGTTCACCTCAAACAGCTAACCCAATGTAGCAAAAAATCTGTACGTGATGGAGCAAATTGGTTACCAGATTTGGATTCAGCGCACCAAAAAACGTAAAAATCAATCGAAACATTAGAGGCAGTTTAAAAAATATTTTTTTTTAGTGTACCTGTGTAATCAATGCAAGTTGATAGGCAGGCCTGCTGGCCTGTCTTATTTTTGCTTTCCCATGATCAACTTTGTGGCTGTATTTTGAACTACCTGTAACAGGGGCAATGTTTGTTGAGCAGTCCAAGACAAATTGCACTATAATCTAAATGGATAGGACAACAGATTGTACTCCAAGCTGCAAAACAGCTGGTGTCAAAAAACTGTAGTTAATGCAACAATCGAAAGTTCAAAGATATTTTCTTAATAATCCGCATCGTGCCTCCATTGTTATAGCTGAATCTAAGATAGCATCTAAATGCCCAGCTTTTACAACAATATCTAAAATATTCTGAGCAAACCATTTACCTAATTTCGGAGTACCCTTTTCTGAACTCCCTACCCATTAAATTGTAGTTTTCTTGGAATTAAATTTAAGAAGACTTGCACCATTCAATTCCCAATTTCAGTTAAACATTTCTAAATAAATATGTGTGATTCAGAGATTGTAACAATGGAATAAAAATCTGAAAATTGCACAGCAGAAATAAAGGTCATATTAAGCTTTCTTAATATATCAGTCCTAATGGGGTGAGAAATACAATACATAAAATAGAAAGCAAGTAGGTACTCCACATTTTGCTTTTCATTCACTAAAATGCTCCACACCCATCTTTACTATCAATTTCCATTGACACAGATATAAAGATAAAATGAAATCCAAAGGAAGACATAGCATTACTTATATTGCAAAACTTTCAGGCCAAATGTAGCAAATATTAATAAACTCCACCACACACAAATACATGCAAAGCAGTTCATGGATATTAAAATGGATGGATGTGGATTCAAGTTAACTTCTGGGTTAAGCCTTTGAAAGTTAACTATGGGGCATGTTTACTAAAGTCCGCAAATCTGCGCGCTGCAAAATAGCGCACGGCAACGCGGCATTGAAACGCGCAGAAACACGTTTAAACGCCCCGCACACGTGCTTGTCACCCCCGCACAGGTACGCGGTTCAGTAACGGGCCCCGTACAAGTGCGGGCCCGCAAATGTCCGATAGAGGCGTGGAACGGCTAAAGGAGGGCGGAGGAAGGCTCCGGAGGGGCGGAGGGATGGGGTCAATGGGTGGAGAGTGGGAGGTGAGAGGCTCCCCGCACAGTATCGGGCCCGAATTTACATGTAAAAAATAGCGCGAGTGAAACACTAGCGGTAGAGGGCATATAAAGGGAAGAGAAACCATTTCCATCAGCAATGTACAGCAAAACCGGGGAAACCTGCAAAACGTCAGCAGTGTGATACATGTGCACAGCACAAAACTGCAATGAAAAATAGGAAATGACCAAAACAAAAGCATTAAAATAGTAAATCAGCTGGGGAACAGGTATAGTAATGCGCAAAAGTTAAAAACACACCCAGCAGAGCTCCAAAAAAATAAAATAACATTTGTTTGGAAAGGGGCACGGAGCGGAGACACCTCCAAAAACGTCTCAGTGTATTGGACCCTTCCTGGGAGTGTTCCTTATGGTTGTCCATCAATAGCACTGTTGCCCAGCTTAGGAATATGCTATCCCCCTCTGTTCGGACGTCATACCCGTGTTATATTTGCACGTTTGTCACCAGACAGGGTGAAGGAGCTCACAGTAATAATGTGCAGAGCAGGTTTTGGAACCCCACCTTGCCAGGTCTACTATCTCCAGGGACTGCACTGTCTCTGTGGCCACAGTGTGGTGCAGTGGACAGAGCCGGTACCTCTAGGACCAGAGGGTCACACATTCAAATCCCAGCTGTGGCACATGCCAGCACAATCCCAATATTTAACCCACCATTAAACACAGATAGCAGAGACACCCCTTTATTGCACAGAACAAAAGCATGTTGCAAACACCCATATTTTACCCTACACCACAGACACACCAGCACAATGTGCATCACCAACAGCCGCGTCCCCCAAATGCAGTCCTGTAGTGCCACAACTGTAGGGGCTAAGGACACGTAGGTAGAGGTTATGTACGACAGATGTGCCTGTACATGCCCTCACCCCACGTGCCAAGGGACAATTGTGTCCCTGGTCATGATCACGTAATGGGTGGCCCACGTTCCACAAAAACCTTGCTAAAGAACAACAGCTAGACCGCTATACCATGTGAGCCAAATACAGTCCTGGGGTTCCACTACGCAATCAGGTCATATGCCTTTGCAAGGATAAGGACATGCCAGCATGTCGGCGGAAGGGTTCAGATGGTGGAGGGGGCAGTGGCTGCTAGCCACAGAGGACAGTGGCCAGGCCATGTGCAGGCTGGCACCGTCCACTGCAACAGACAGGCCCTGTCGGATGTACAGTCATGGACCACCCAGGGATTGCAGCCAATCAGTGGCTACACGGTGGTGCAGTGCACACAGACAGTGTGTGCAAGAACAGAGGGTCACAGGTTCAGAGCCCAGCTGCGGCTACCGCCAACCCTGTCCACATATTCACCCCACAGCTACACCATGGTAGTAAGGACAAACCTTTATTGCTGAGAACATAGGCATGGTCAATACGCCTATCTTTTACCACACCAAACACAGACACCATAAACAGGCACATTATCTCCAGCAGAGTCTCCCAAATGCAGTCCTGGAGGGCCAAACACCATTCAGGTTCCATGCTTCCCCTAAGACAGATGCCTGTGCTGCAGATGTCTGCACCACCCCCATGCTATGCAACTGTAGCCCATGCATATTCATAGGGGACAGCATGAAGGCCCGAACAGTGTCTGGAACACCAGGACTGGAGTAGGGACACTCTGCCGTAAAGCAAGAGGCAACAGGTCCAGACGCACCCACACCCACAGGCCACATTGGAAAAGCCCCCTGGGGGGGCATCCCTCAGATCTAGCTCCTGCGTACCCTAGCAATGCCACCCTATACCTGGGTACACGGTACACAGACCACAAACGTTTGATGTGGGTACTGGCAGGTAGACAGTCCTACGCTCAGCACTGTTTGCTCCTTGTGCTCCAGCAGAACAAGCTGTCGGCTGTCTGTGGTGCGTGCCCCAGGTCTGGCCCCTGACAGTATTTACCACCCTGGGGAGTGACCCGCAGCAGTACTGTGTACCATATCCATGCCTGTACCCTTCCCAGGACTGGTGTGGTGGGCACGTCGAATGACTCCCCCAATAGTAGCACAATGCTGGCATAGGTGAGGGGGGGGGTGTCTGTCTATACAGTGTGTGTTGGCTACAAACACCCTCCACAGGCCACACTGCCAGCACTGTTGCCAGTATTGGCCTGACAATGTGCATAATGAGCAGCAAGGTACCATGGGTATAGCTCAGACAGGGTGTGCTGGCCAGGATGCATCTGCACAGGGCATGGGGCACTGGCTGGGACATTGTAATGCCCAGCCACCACCTACACAGACAGGGTGACCTCTGTATGTGCTGCTGGTGGATCACTCTCACCCTGAGCGTGCAGTGATGACAGCATGGCTAGGCACCCCCATAGTGCTATATAGCATTTCTCTCTTGTGATATATATGGGTGTCCTGTTGGGGCCTCTTCATGGACTGATCTGCCTGTGTGTGCTGGCACCCCAGTTTGGTGTGCATGCAATCCCATCAGGACTAGCCAGCAGACTCTGCACAGCTGGTATGTGTCCTGATGGAGCTCCTTGCAGGGTGCAGCAGCTGATGGCTTGCTGCTGGAGAATATCAGATAGTGCTGGCATGCACCCCTGAATATCCAGGCCTACTGTCTGTCTGATAGTGTGTTATGGATGTGTGTGGAGCTGCTTGGACTGCCCTGTAGGGTGTCTGTCCCCGAGCAGGACAGGGGTTGATGGCCCACTCTACTGCCATTAGTGCAGGGGGGGGCGGGAAGGATGGGGATCTGTTGATGGGAGACCCTGTTTGTCATTGGGGGGGGGGGTAGGTACGTTGTCCACCTATGGGTCGAGCGCGGGGGGGGGGGGGAACCACCAACTAAGACAGAAGGGGTATCCATGATGTGTTTGCAACACCTTCTTATCACACAGGTTAATACTGATTTTGAGCTCTGGCATGGCCGTTGATGTGGACCTGGTCCTGGGCGCCACCTCCCACCCTCAGGGTGAGCACATTACCTGCACAATGTGACGGTGTGTAGCTACCCCTCGCCGGCAGTCCTCACGCTCAGGCCCCCCACCAGGACGAGGTTCTGTGTGGGTGGACACGGACAGTTCCCCCTACCATGCCGTGTAGCTTTTGGGGTGCAGTCCCCATCTTGTGTGCATCTGTGGGCAGCTGATTTGCATGTGCATTGCATCATGGGTACGGGTGGCCTACCCCGTCCTGTCTACAGCAGCAGACTGTCTGTGGGGTGACGTGCAGGCTCTCTGCAGCCACACAGGTGCTTACTCAGAGCTATAGTGCCGTAGCCCAATGGTTCCATCACTGCTTTTATAGCAGGAGGTCATGGGTTCAAGTCCACAGAGTGGTTCTGTGATAGGGTTGTCCAGAGCATTGTACTTTTTTACTGGACATATGTTTATGGCATCAAACACACCCTTGCCATACTGTACCCATAAGGGTGCCTCTGAGGGTGCATTATAGGGCGCCCTATAGGCCACCTTATGGTTGCCATCCATATTGCGTGCACTATACATTATCCTGTGGCGCAGCATACATGGTGCCCTATAGGGGACTTGCTAGGGTGCCTTTGCGGACTGTGCACTGTAACATGTGCCTTACGGGCCTCCATATATTAACACGCTGTTAGAGCGGGTTTACTGGTAGTGGGTAATAAAATAAAACTATAAGGCCTCCTACAGCACACCTCACCATAATACTTACTGCCCCAGCCAACCTTGCTCACTGGGCACTGTGAGGAGTTGAACCCCTGACCTCTGCACCATTGGTCAGTATCCTAACCATTGTGCTATGACTCTGTTCCTGTTTGCTATGCACATCAGTGCGCCACTTATGCCGCCCACTATCTGACCGCCCCCTCATACATCAGCGCGCCGCCCTCTGCCCACATCTATCTGCGCGTCGCCCTCTGCCGCACAAACTTAACAGTGCGCCGCCCTCTGCCGCCCCCAATGAACGGTGCGCCGACTCATGCCGTTAAAAATAAACAGTGCGCCGCCTCATGCCGTTACAAATAAACCGTGTGCCGCCTTCTGCCGCCCAAAATTACTATGCCTCCCACACCACTTTTTCCCACTACATTTGATGCCTCAGCTGGCCTCTTTCATTGAGCACAATGGGGTCTTGAACCCATGGCCCCTGCACCATTGGTCAGTGTCTTCACCGTTGTACTACGGCTCGGTTGTTTTCTATACCCGGCAGCGCGCCACTTTGCCTTTTGGCGCGCTAATGTCGACCCCACACATTACCGCGACACGCACACGTCCGGTTGCTTACTCCCGGTTTTTTTCTTTTGGCAGCCTGATCCGCCCACTCCTTATATGGCACAGGTACACTACCGCGGCCCCGCACGATAAGAATGTTTAGTAAACATGCCCCTATATTTCAAGAGCTGTAATTTATCTGCCTGAAAGTATAATCAGGCTAACATGCCCGCTGATGCCCCTGACCCACACCTCCACTGAAGCCTGCTGTAAAATGAGGACTGGACCTTAGCCCTCCCAGTCCCTTGCAGATAGCTCCCTCTTGGTTCCCCAGTCCAGATCCCCCTTGTGCCTCCAAGTTTTCTAAGAAAGGGGCAATATTCTAGTCATTCCAGCCACACTAGTGCCAAAAATCAAAATGGTATTAGATCACAAGGTTCCTCTTGGTTTCATGTATACTGCATGATCTTAACACATTGTTAAAACATGTATGCACATTTTTAATACACGGTACTAAATAGGCCTCTCAATCAATCATTTATGACACATTTGCATTTGCATTTTATGCACGTTCTACCTTCATGCAAACCCTTTCGGGTATGTTTACTAAACAGTCTTAACGTCACAGCGGTGAAATGAGAGTCAGAAGCTGTAAAGATGTCTTACACATTAGAACATGGAACGTACGAAGCATGAACCAAGGGAAGCTGGAGGTGGTCAAGAATGAAATGGAACGTGTACAACTTGATCTGTTGGGTGTCAGCGAACTGAAATGGACTGGCATCGGGCACTTTGCATCAGATGATCACATGGTCTACTATGCTGGAAATGAAAGACAAAGAAGAAATGGTGTTGCATTTATAATAAAGAAGAAACTTGCAAGAACTGTAATGAAATACAATGCAGTCAGCGAACGCTTAATCTCTATTCGTCTACGAGGAATGCCTATCAACACAACTATAATTCAAGTATATGCCCCAACAACAGCTGCAGAAGAGAATGAAATTGAAGAGTTCTATGAACAAGTACAAGCTGAAATTGACAGAACATGCAAACAGGATATCCTGATAGTCATGGGTGATTGGAACGCAAAGGTTGGCAACAAAGAAGAAGACAAAGTAGTTGGAAAATATGGACTTGGCAACAGAAATGAAGCTGGAGAAAGACTGATAGAATTCTGCAAGACCAATGATCTATTCATCTCGAACACCTTCTTCCAGCAACACAAGCGGCGACTGTACACATGGACTTCACCCAATGGATTGTATAAAAATAAAATTGACTACATCTGTGGAAGTCAACGATGGAAAAGTTCTATAACATCAACAAAGACAAAACCTGGAGCTGACTGTGGTACAGATCATCAACTACTAGTATGCAAACTCAAGCTAAAGATGAAAAAGAACAAACCACTCATGAATGCAGCAAAATATGACCTTGAGAATATACCACTGGAATTTAAAAACTGCCTGCAAAATCGATTTGTTGCTTTAGATACAAATGATAGAGTTCCAGAAGAGTTATGGAATGACATCAAGAAGGTTGTGTTGGAAGAAAGCGAGAAGTCTCTACAAAAGGTAAAAAAGAAAAAACGGCCAAAATGGATGACCGAAGAAACTCTGAAAATTGCCCAGAAATGCAGAGAAGCTAAAGCCAGAGGAGAAAGAAAGACAATCACAGAACTCAACAGAGATTTTCAACGTGCAGCAAGACAGGACAAGGAAAAGTACTACAATGATGCATGCAAGGAAATAGAAGCAGAAACTATTAAAGGAAGAACAAGATCAGCTTTCCTAAAGCTACGAGAGTTAAAGAAAAAGTACCAGCCTCGAATTGGAATGTTACAAGATGCTCAAGGTTCTATGTTGAATGATGCTGAGAAGATCAAGAAAAGATGGAAGGAATATACAGAGTTTTTATATGATAAAGATCAAGTGGACCAACAGCCGTTTCAACCTGTATCTTATGATCTGGAACCATTGGTGATGAAAGAAGAAGTTGAAGCAGCATTGAAAGCCTTATCAAAGAACAAAGCACCAGGCATTGATGGCATTCCCATAGAAGTATTACAGCAATCTGATGCAGCTGTTACCATACTTACAAGGCTCTGCCAAGAAATATGGAAGACAGCATCATGGCCAACTGACTGGAAAAGATCTGTGTTTATGCCAATACTAAAGAAAGGTGATCCAACTGACTGTGGAAATTATCGCACAATCGCTCTGATCCCACATGCCAGCAAGATTCTACTGAAGATTATTCAAAAGAGACTACAATCATACCTGGAACAAGAACTACCTGAAGTGCAAGCAGGGTTCAGAAAAGGGCGAGGAATGAGAGACATCATTGCAGATGTGAGATGGATCCTTGAAAAGACTAAAGAATACCAAAAGGATATCTATTTGTGCTTTATCGACTATAGCAAAGCTTTTGACTGTGTAAACCATGAGAAACTCTGGGCCACATTAAGAAGCATGGGTATACCAGAACACCTGATCGTTCTCTTGCATAATCTGTACATTGATCAAGAAGCAACAGTTCGAACAGAACAAGGAGAAACAGAATGGTTTAAAATAAGCAAAGCATAAGACAAGGCTGCATACTTTCCCCCTACCTGTTTAATTTATATGCAGAACAAATCATCAGAGAAGCAGGATTGTATGAAGACAACAGAGGTGTGAAGATTGGTGGAAGACTCATCAACAACCTTCGCTATGCTGATGATACCACATTACTGGCGGAAAGTGAAGATGATCTGAAACATTTGCTTCTCACAATCAAAGAACATAGTCTCAAAATGGGCCTGCACCTTAATGTAAAGAAGACAAAGATCATGACAACTGGCATAATCAACAGGTTCATCGTCGAAGGAGAAGAAATTGAAATTGTGAATAACTTTAACCTACTTGGATCAACTATCAATAAAGAAGCAACAAGCAGTCAAGAAATCAGACGATGCATTGCTCTTGGCAGAATGGCTATGAAAGACCTAGATAAGATTCTCAAGAGCAGAAATGTCTCTCTCCATACAAAAATTCGACTTGTTCAAGCCATGGTATTTTCAATAACATCATATGGATGTGAAAGCTGGACAGTGAAAAAGATATACAGGAAGAAAATTGATGCCTTTGAATTATGGTGCTGGCGGCGAATATTGTGTATACCATGGACTGCCCGAAGAACAAACCAGTCTGTACTAGAGGAGATCAAACCTAAGCTTTCTTTAGAAGCTCAGATGACAAGACTTCGACTTTCATACTTTGGACACATCATGCGGAGAGAGAGATCATTAGAGAAAGACATCATGCTTGGCAAGATAGAAGGTCAACGCAAAAGAGGAAGGCCAGCAATGAGATGGATCGATACAATAACAGCAGCTACGGGTACCAGTCTGTCAACAATAAGCCGCCTGACTGAAGACCGAACACAATTTAGGATAGCTATCCAGAGGGTCGCCATGAGTCGACTCCGACTCGACGGCACTTAACAACAACAATGTGGCTCCGGCGTTAAGGCACACTAACATTGTGAAATCCGGCTCTGAAAGGTGGAGTAAGGCTTCCCACAGGGCGGAGAGAATGGGTCAATGGGCGGAGAGTGGGAGGGGAGAGGCTCCAGGCACACTAACGCTGTGAAATCTGGGTCCGAACACTAACGCCAGTGAAACCCTCGCGTTAAGGCACATTTGCAGGAAAGAGAAACTATTTCAGTCAGCAATGTACAGCAGAGCCAGGGAAACTCATAAAACGTGATAGTAGTGATACATGTGCACGGAACAAAAAGGCAAATAAACATAGAAAATGACCTGAACCACATTTAAAATCCCAATAACCAAGCTGGCCAAAAGTGATATTAATGATAAACATAAAGCAACACCACTGACAAAGCACAAAAAATAAGATATCATGTTTGGAAGGGTCTATTCTCTCTCCCCCTACAAAGTGAATGATCCCACATTGAAATAGTGCTGATCAGGGTTTATTCACGTCTTTATTGGGCAGGTTTGTTATGGCGTGCACATGTGCAGTAACAGCAGAGTGGGCACATAGGAGAGGGCAACTGTACTGATGCTGTAAATGGGATATAGAGGGCTGCAGGTGGCACATGCTGTGGTCCAGCTGGGGCACAGTGCATGTTAGCAGATGCCTAGGTGGCAGATAGGAATGCTGAAACTGTAAAGCAGCAAGATATCAACTGACGAGGGTCCAACATGGGCACAAGTGTGTGTCCCACAGTGTCACAGGGGAGATTACCTAGCAGGTACCCCCAAAGGCACATAACATTGGCAGGCGGTGGGGGGGGGGGGGGAAGCGCGCATGTCCATGTAGGCACCCCTACCCAAGAACCCGCACCATAGGCAGCTACCTACCGGCATACTGGATGGCCTGGGACTGCGCACCACCAGCACCACTGGCATAATGGCATTGCAGCATGGTGGTGGAGGGGTGCTGGTGGCGGAGGGGGCAGTGGCATCTGCCCACAGCAGACCATGCCTAGCCCCGTTTAGGTGGGTGCTGTGCACTGCAACAGACAGGGTCTGTCTGACGAACAGTCATGGTATCCCCAGGGAATGAAATATCCCTGTAGCAACAGTGTGGTGCAGCACACACAGCCAGTGTGTTCATGAGCAGAAGGTCACAGGTTCAAGTCCCAGCTGTGGCTCCTGCCAACCCTGTCCCCATATCTTACCCAGTATTGAACTGTGGTAATAAAGACAGAAACCTTTTTGCAGATAACATAAACATGCCTGAAACGCCTATATTTTACCCTACAGAGCACAGACACCATAAACATGTGCAATACCTAGAGCAGAGTTTCCCAACTGTAGTCCTGGAGGCCCAAACACCATTCAGGTTTCATGCTGTCTCTAATAAATATGCCTGTGCTGCATTTGTATGGGCCACCCCCATGATATGCAAATGTATCTCATGCATATTCATTAGGGGCAGCATGAAAACCCGAACAGTGTTTGGCCCACCAGGACCGGAGTTGGGAACCTCTGCCATAGAGCAGCAGCCAACAGGGGCATAAACACCCACTCCCACAGGCTCCACTATCCAAAACCTCATGGAGAGTCAGGATGTTGGCCCTGTGTGCAGCAGCATATCCCAATACTAGCACTTGCATACCTTAGCAATGCCGCCCTAAACTTGGGAATACGTTACACATGTATCAAAATGTTGCTATGATTAATGGCAGATAGCAATTCCTAAGTTAATCACAATTTGCTGATAGAGCTGCATCATAGCAACCTTTCTAATATCTGTGGAGTGTGTTTTAGTTTTGGTTTCTGACAGTGTTTACCACCCCAGGGAGTGACCCCAACAGTATTGCGTACCATAGCCATGCCTGCACTGTGCCCAGAACTGGTGTGGTGGTCAGGTCTGCCAAAAGCCTCTATATTTGCACAATGCTGGCATAGGTGTGCGAGTGTGTGTCTGTCTATCCAGTGTGTTGTGGCTGCCTACACCTTACTCAGCCCACACTGCTTGCACTGTTTCCAGTGTTAGCCTGCCAATATGCATAATGAGGAGCAAGGTACTGTGGGTATGGCCCGGACAGGGAGGCCTAGGTAGGATGCATCTGCACAGGGCATAGGGCAAGGGCTGGGACATTGTAGTGCCCGGCCACCACCTGTATGGACAGTATTTCCTGCTGGGAGGTCACTCTCACTCTGACTAAGCAGTGACCATGGCATGACTAGGTTCCTCCATAGTGTTTATATAGTATTTCTCTCTAGTTATATTTATGGGTTCTGTTTTCTGGGGCCCAATCACTGACTTATCTGCTTGTTGTGTGTGTGTGTGTGTGCATCCCCTCCAGGAACATGCACTATGGACTAGCTAGCAGACTGTCTGCATTTAGTATGTGTATGACTGGAACACCTTGCAGGGTTCAGAGGCAGGAGACTTACTGTGCTTGCTGCTGGAGAATGTTGGATAGTAGTGGTGAGCAGCCAAGCATTTCCAGGCCTACTGTCTGTCTGCTATTGCCTTATGTATGCGTACAGATCCGCATTGACTGCCCTGTAGGTGCCTGTTCCCCAGCAGAACTGGGGTTGACGGTCCCTCTACTGCCACCATTGCAGAAATGTAGAATGTGGATCTGTTGGTGGGAGATCCTGTCCACCACCCTGAGCCCCTAGCCTAGAGAGTGGTTTGGGTGGTGCTACATAATCTGCCCATGGGTCCAAACACCCCCTTTCACTTAAATCATGTGACCATGGCACCTACACAGGATATGCACTATTCTGGGTGCATCATAGTCCTCAAGGGCTAGATGCGACTAAAAAACACAGACGGACACTGGTGTATCCTAGGTGTGTCTGCAAGGACTACCTATCACACATTGGCACTGATGGCAACCTGCAGCATAGCCCATCTCAGCTAAGCCAGATGCTGTGGACCTGGTGCTGGGCACCCCACCTCGCCCTCAGGGTGAACACAGTACCCGCACAATGTGACGGTCTGTAGCTACTCTGCACCAGTAACACACACGGTCAGTTCCCCCTACCAGGCCGAGCTGCCATGGGGGTGCATACCCCATCTTGTGATCATCTGTAGACTGCTGATCTGTATGTGCGGTGCATCATGGGTATGGGTGTGTTAACCCTATCCTGATAACCACAGCAGACAGTTTGCGGTATGTTTACTAAACTGCGTTAGTGTGATTCGTGTTAGGAGCCGTGGTAGAGACAGAAACCCCAAATAAGGACATGGGCAGTACATCGTTACCGATAACGCGCGTTACCAGGCGCCATAAATGAACGAGTGCTACATGGCACGTTACCACACGTTAATCTTAAGAAGGTGCGCAGGCATACAAGCACAGCAACAGAGCTGTAGCACAATGGTTACAACACTGACTGATAATACAGGGGTCATGGGTTTGATTCCCCAGTGGGCCTAATGTCTAAGGCTGGCTGAGGCATCACCCTTTACATTTAAGTAGTGATTGTTGAGGCATTTCACTTGTATTTTAATTAGTGCTGCCAGCAAACACACCCTCACGGTGGCATAACCTAAGGTGCCAGATAAGGCACCTCATAATGCACTCCATAGGGCACATTATAAAGTGTACTGTCTGCCAAGGCACCCTATAATGTCCCCTATAGGACACCTGATAAGGCTGTGAACAAAGCCCTGGCTGGCTGCAGAAGGACTGCACGTCACCACACAAACTGTCTGCTGTGGTTACCAGGATAGGGTTAACCCACCCATACCCATGATGCACTGCACATGCAAATCAGCAGTCGAGAGATGGGCACAAGATTGGGTATGCACCCCCACAGCCAGTGGTTCTTAACCAGTCCTCCTTGAACCCCTAGGCCAGTCGGGTGTTCAGAATAGCCCTAATGAATATGCATGAAATATATATGCATTAGAGATATCCTGCCAACCTGACTGGTTTGTGGCCCTCTAGGGCTGGATTCGGAGACCCCTGCCTTACATCTCTGTCATTTAAGATTGTGAGTAGGCAAGGTGCAGATCTCCAAGACATCAAAAAGGTTAGATAGAATTTGTCTCCAAATTCTTACCACCACCAAAATATTGTCTATTAGACAACTTTTTGGTGGTGGTGAGAATCGAGGAGGAATGTGACACATTCTATATACCCTTTCGATGTCTAGGACATCTGCACCTTGCCCACTCACAATCTTAAATGACAGAGGTGTAAGGCAGGGGTCTCCAAATCCAGCCCTGGATGGCCACAAACCAGTCAGGTTGGCAGGATATCTCTAATGCATATATATCTCATGCATATTCATTAGGGATATCCCAAAAACCTGACTGGTCTGCGGCTCTCCAGGACCAGGGTTCCCCACCCCTGCGTTAGACACACCTAGGATACATCTGTGTCCTGCTGTATGTCTCGGTCATGTCTAGTCTTTATGGGCGATGATGCACCCAGAATAGTGCATATACTGTGTTGGTGCCATGGTTACCTGCTGTAGGTAAAGGGGGGGTGGGGTGTATGGACCCATAGGCAGATTATGTACCACCACACAACCCACCCTCTGCGGCTCAGGGTGGGAAACAGGATCCCCCACCAATAGATCCACAGTCTACCTCCCTGCAATGGCAGCAGTAGAGGGGACCATCAAGCCCAGCCCTGGGGAACAGACAGAGCGGTACACATCCATAACACAATAGCAGACAGAAGGCCTGGAAATGCTCAGCTGCCCCCCACCATTATCTGACATTCTCCAGCAGCAAGTCTCCAGCCGCTGCACCCTGCAAGGTGTTCCAGCAAGAAACATACTAGCTGCAGACAGTCTGCCAGCTAGTCCATAGTGCATGGTCCTGGAGGAGATGCATGTACCCAGAACGGGGATGTCAGCATACACACCAAGCAGATAAATCAGTGATTGGGCCCCAAAAGAAAACCCATAAATATCACATGAGGGAAATGCTATATAGCACTATGGGGAACCTAGCCATGCCATGGTCACTGCTCAGTCAGGGTGAGAGTGACCTCTCAGCAGGACATGCTATGGCCACCCTGTCCGTGCAGGTGGTGGCCAGGAACTACAATGTCCGAGCCATTGCCCTATGCCGTGGCAGATGCATCCAGGCCAGGCCACCCTATCCAGGCTATTCCCACAGTACCTTTCTCCTCATTACGCACATTGGCAGGCCAATACTGGCAACAGTGCTAGCAGTGTGGGCTGTGGAGGGTGTTGGCAGCCACCACACACTGGATAGACAGACACACACTCCCCACACCTATGCCAGCATTGTGCAACTACAGAGGTGTTGGGCAGCCCAGGCCACCACACCAGTCCTGGGCACAGTGCAGGCATGGCTATGGTATGCAATACTGTAGGAGTCACTCCCCAGGTTGGTAAACACTGTCAGACACAAGACCTGTAGCACACTCCACAGACAACAGAAAGATTGCTATGATGCAGCTCACTCAGAAAATTGTACTTAACTTAGGAATTGCTATCTGCCAGTAATCATAGCAACCTTTTGATAGATGTATACCATATTCCCAGGTTTAGGGTGGCATTACTAAGGTATGCAAGTGCTAGTATTGGAAGATGCACGCAGAGCCCAAAGTCCTGCCTCTCCAGGAGGCTTTGGATAATGGGGCCTGTGGGTGCGGGTGTGTCTGCTCCTGTTGGCTGCTGCTTTACGGCAGAGGTTCCCAACTCCAGTCCTGCAGTGCCAAACACTGTTCGGGTTTTCATGCTGTCCCTCATGAATATGCATGAGATACATCTGCATACCATGGGGGTGGCACATAGAAATGCAGCACAGGCATCTTTATCAGAGGCAGCATGCAACTGGAATGGTGTTTGGCCCTCCAGGACTGCATTTGGGAGACTCTGCTCTAGGTAATGTGCATGCTTATGGTGTCTGTGCTCTGTAGGTTAAAATGTAGTTGTCTTGGGCATGTTTACGTCATCTGCAATAAAGGTGCTGACTGTATTAGCACGTTGTAGTAGTGGGTAAAATATGGGGACTGGGGTGGCAGGAACCACAGCTGGGACTTGAACCTGTGACCTTCTGCTTCTGAATACACTGGTTTTGTGCACTGCACCACCTTGTTGTCACAGAGCCAGTACTTTCCTTGGTGATACCATGACTGTTCGTCAGACAGGGCCCGTCTGTTGCAGTACACGGCACCCACCTACACAGGGCTAGGCCACGGTCTGCTCTGGGCAGCTGCCACTGCCCCCTCCACCACCAGTATCCCTCAGCCACCATGCTGTCATGCCCTTCTGCTGGTGGTGCTGGTGGTGTGCAGTTTCAGGCCATCCAGTGTGCAGGTAGGCGGCTGCATATGGTGCGGGTTCTGGGGTAGGGGTGCCTGCATAGACGTCCACGCTCCCCCCAGCCCCGCCTGCCAATGTTCCGTGCCCTTGGGGGTAGCTGTCGGGTACTATCCCCTGTGACACTGTGGGAAACACACTCATGCCCATGTTGGGCCTTCAGCAGTTGCTGTCTGGCTGCTCTGCTGTTTCAGCATTCGTATGGGCCACCTAGGCATCACCCTAGTCCGTACTGTGGCCAAGCTGCACCACAGCATGTGCCGCCTGCGGCCCTCTGTATCCCCTTTTCCGGCATCTGTCCAGTTGCCGTTTCGACATGACTGCCTTAATGTTGCAGGTCATGCACATGCCATAGGAACCCTGTCCGATGGAGGGGAAAACCCTGAGCAGCGCTATTTCACCGTGGGCTCATTCACCTTGTATGGGGATGGAGTATAGACCCTTCCACGATTTATATCTTTTCTATGGAGCTTACTCGGGGGGGGGGGTTGATGTTTCTCATTAATTCCACTATTCACCAGCTTGGTTATGGTTTTTTTCAAGTTTGTTGAGGTCATTTTCAGTGTTTATGTGGCCTTTTGTTCTGTGCACATGTATCACACTTATCACTTTTTTTAGGTTTCCCTGCCTGGAATGTACATTGCTGACACTGAAATGGTTTCTCTCCCCTATAATGTGAATTTAACGTCAGGTTTTCAATCGCGTTTGGATTCAGCTCTTCAGATCAGCGCATTAGTGTGAAGGGAGCCTCTCCCCGCCCACTCTCCGCCCACTGACCCCTTCTCTCCGCCCTCTCTCCACCTTCTGCGGTGTTTTACCGCGCCGCGGAGCTTTACGATCGTTAATGTTGGTTAACACGTGTTATGTAACATTAACGTTAACGATCCCATTTACAGCATGTGGTGTACCAGTATTTACTGCTGGTCTTGCATCTGGTCCACTTTGGTTCTGCAGTTTAACTAGGGCTTGCACCAGATCAAGCACTGGCCTCTGCTGGTCCATTAAGGCTTTCATAGCAGTGTCCTGAGCCTGCTGTGCTCGCTCCTGTTGCCTGCTAAACTGGGCTGCCATCCAATCAGCTAGTTCCTTTGGATCCATCTTGATCCCTGCAAGAAAACACAAAAAAACCCCCCACAGTGCACCACCTTCCAAACAGGTGTGTTTTTTTTTCTACTTTTTTTTTTTTTTAATTACCCCTGTGCCTTACTCCCATCCACCACTAGACATGCCCAGGTACTTGTTACCTTATGCCAGTGATGAATCCAGCTCTGCACAGGGTCTTTTCTTCCTGGAACAGCCACCTCTCCTCCAAAGTGCAGTTGAGGGAAAATCTTTTCTTTCAGCTTTTAAGCTTGAACTGTCTTTTCCTTCAGACTTGAGTTGTAATCCTTAGCAAGTAAATCCCTTTGCGCAAAAGCAATCCGAAAAACTGCACCGTTTGTCAGACGGCTGCCTGGGTGAGAATGTTCACAGTCTTGGCAAGTGCATATATCAATATGATTTGCAAGGGATTGTGGGAAATGTAGTCCATTCACACCAGACACAGCCACTCACAATAATTAGTTGTGCTTGAGTGTAAAGCCAATAAGATATTTATATATGGGGTTATTTCTCCCAACACAGATATGCTTGGTAGCACATAAAACAGGATACTTGCTTTCAGTGTTAAACTTAGAAAAACAAAATCAGGAAAACAACAGCTGAACTTGTCAGGCAATCAAATCAAAAGAATAAAGACCTGGTTGGTAACAAACTGATCTTTTCTGTAGGCTTTAACTAATATTTTCTTAGCAGTGTTTCAAACAACAAGCAAAACCCACAAAGAAGGGAAAAACTGTTCTTTTCAGGTTAACTTCTTATATCTTCACACATAGATTCAGAAGTGATTCCCTCAGAGCTCACAAGGAATTAGGTAAGGCTCAATTGCTAGCAGTTATCCAGCTGAAACCCCTTAGCTGGCTTGCTTTCTACTGCGTGGCTCAAATCCTACTTAAGGAGCTTTTCTGAGTAGATTAAAGAACAAGTTTGTATTTCTTTGTGATGGTTGTTGTACTTTGTAACAGAAAATTACCAAAGGAGTTTAGACAGAGAGCAATCCATATATTCACAGCCTGTATCTAAGACCGCTCCCCCTTCTTCAGCAATCATGGGTTCAATATCATGGATTGGCACAGAGGAATTTCTCAATGTAGCACTCTCAGGAGAATACTTGTTTCCCTGCTGTCTTTCAAGGTTATAGCTAGGGTATAGATCAGTGTTCATACCTGAGCTTCCATTGCTGTTAGAGTTCCTCTCTAAATAGCCTGGCCAGTATGTAGTCCAGTTCTTATGTCCAGCCTTCCAATCCAGATCCCTGGACACTGGATCTCTCTTCACATACTTTCTGGCACGGGTCTTAGGGTCCCTTCCACGTGCAGCCGTCTCCCTCACAGGTACCGTCTGGAGATTCCTAGCTCTGCAGCACCATTCCTCTGGCTTTCCCCAGTCCAATGGTGTATGCTGGCCTTTTGAATGTCTCCCAGTATACGTACTGCTCTGGACTCCTCTAGACCTCCCAAATGCTTTTCTCTTCTTTCTTCCAAAGGGTTTCTTGCCCTCTCTGTCCGTCCGCTCTGGCTTCTGCTTCTGATGATCCTCCAGATGATGAAGCTGTCCAAGATGAGGATCTCCAAGATCAAACTGAGCATCTCCCAGATGAAACTGAGGATCAGGATAATTCTCTGTAGAATAAACTCTACCTTTATTCTGCTTAGATGAGTGCTCCACCCTAGCACAGCGCAGCTGTGCTGAATCAGGCCCTGCCCTTTGAGATGAGTGCTTGGGGATTACCTCATAGCCCTCCTGTTTGAACACACGTTTCCCCACTTCAGCTCCTCTAATGGCTGTTGGAAACCTGGTGCATTCTGGGACTGGTAGTCTTTTATAGAAAATTTCTGTTTTCTTATTTCTACCAGAACTGACAGGTTGCTTGTTCAGAGTCACTTCACCTTTTCTATAGCTCCTTCCTGAGCTATGATAAGCTTCCTTATCACACGTTACATAACGCGCGTTATTTAACATTACCGCAGTTTAGTAAACATCCCCCTTTGTGTGGTGACCTGCAGTCCTTCTGTAGCCAGCCAAGGGTTTGTTAGTAGCTATAGAGATGTAGCCCACTGGTTACTTCAGTGCCTGTGGAGGCAGAGGTCATGGGCTTGATACCACAGTGGTGCTATTTGATAGGGCTGTCTGAGGCATTTCCTTTTTTAATTTAAATCAGTGCTGCCAGCAAAAACACCCTCACAGTGCTGTAACAAGGTGCCTCATAAGGCACCCTATAAAGCACCCTATAAGGCGCCCTATAGGGAACATTATAAGGTGCCTTGGCGGACAGTGCACTTTATAATGTGCCCTCTGCAGTGCCTTATAGGGCGCCTTATGCGGCACTGTGAGGGTGTGTTTGCTTAGAGCACTAATTTAAATTAAAAAAGAAAATGCCTCAGACAGCACTGATTTAAAGTAAATGGTAATGCCTCAGACAGCCTTATTCATTAAGCCCACTGGGGGATTGAACTCATTAACCATTGTGCTACACCTCTGTTGCTGTGTTTGCAGGTCAGCGTGCCTAATTAAGGCTAACATGCGTTAACGTGCCACGGCTCCCTCTATCGCGCGATAACGGACTTTATCGCACAATAACCTGAAATGCAACCTTAAGACCGGAACGCCCACTCCTTTTAAGGTATCCTTCACATTATCGCTGGAGTTAACATCGCTGGAGTTAACACATTAAGATGGTTTAGTAAACATACCCCTTTGTCATATATCCAGCAAAGATACAACAGACACCTATGGTACAGATGAATCCACAGAGCTGCTTGATATGCATTAGAAAATGACTCGACTACCATGTCTACTCATTGTACTTAGTAATATACACTATTAAATAGCAAACAAGTCGGCATCGACATTCATGATCATATTTCACCAATTTTGGGTGACATATAATGAGATAGGAAGCAGTGTACTATTGTGAATCAGGAACTGGTTTAAAGAAAGCAGAGAGTAGGGCTATATGGACATTTTTCTCAGTGGAGAAAGGTGAATAGTGGAGTACTGCAGTGATCTGCGACCCATTTCTTTTTAACATATTCGTAAATGACCTGGAAATAGTGGCCAATCCAGGTCACAAGTACCTAGCAGTTTCCCAAAAAGAGACACAGGTTACATAATGCATATATTGGGGTAAGCAGTGGATTACCTGGGCCTTCTTTAATAGTGGTTTATGGACCTATCCTCCAGGAACTTGTCCAAACCTTTTTTAAACTCAGTTACATTAACAGCTTTTACTTTATCCTCCGGCAACAAATTCTAGAGTTTGATTATGCGTTGAATGAAAAATATTTTCTCTTATTAATCTTAAACGGGTTACACTGTAGCTTCAGTGCATGTCCCCTAGTCTTTCTACTTTTTGATGCCGTAAAGAATTGATCTATCTTTACTTGTTCCATTCCATTAATTAATTTATAGACCACTCTTACATCTCCCCTCAGCAGTCTCTTTTCCAGGTTGAAAAGCCCTAACCTATTAAGCCTCTCCTCATAGGAGTATCCTTCCAGCCTCTTTACGATTTTGGTGGCTCTTGTCTGTACCTTTCCTAATTCTGCTATATCCTTTTTAAGATATATCGACCAGAATTGCACACAATATTCAAGGTATGGTCGCACCATGGAATGATACAGAGCATTATAATATCCTTTGTTTTATTCTTCATTCTTTCCTTATGATTCCTAGCATTTTATTTGCCTTCTTGGTCGCCACTGCACACTGGGTGAAGGGTTTTCAATGTGTTATCCACAATGATGCCAAAATCTTTTTCCCAGGTGGTGGATCCTAATGTGGAACCTTGCATTCTGTAACCATAGTTTGGGTTGTTCTTTCCTAGGTACAAAACTTTGCACTTGTCCACATTAAATTTCACCAGCCACTCAGCTATCTACATGCCTAATAATCAAATCACCAACTATAATGGCCGTCCTAACCCTCCCCTTATGGGCATATGGCCCTGGAGAAACCTCTTCAGAGAAAAAAGGTTTTACATCACCTGGAGGACAGATCCTAGCTATAAAATCACTTCCTGCCATGCCAGGATGGTGCTGTCCTCTCACATCATATCTCTCCTCCATGGCAACAGGGAGGTTGCCAGACTGGAAGTGGGACTTCAGTACTATGTTTCTGTAGGTCTGGTTTATATACTTCTCTGTCTTCCTTATGTCCTCCAAGTCTCATACTCTAGCCTCCAGAGATTGGACTCATTTTCTGAGAGCAAAGAGCTCCATGCATGTAGTGCACACATAAGACCCCTCACCAACTGGGAGAAAATCATACATGTGACACTCATTGCGAAAGACTGGAAAACCCCCATCTCACTGTCTGCATCTTAGTTTTAAGGTTTTGGTCAGATAGATTTGCAGGGGATACTTGTACTAATACAACTATACCTTATATTTTAAATGGACTTTGTTCACCTCAAGAATAAATAATCTCAGGTCCTTAATATATGTCTTCCTTTCAAATTGTCCCTTTGATCTGTCACTTGCCTTTAACACCTATTTAAGGCAACTTCACAGATTTTTTGCTTCTTAACTGGAAGGCCTCTTTGTAAAGATCACTAAAGATCCCTAGAAACAAGTTTAGTTCTTTGTACTCAGAGAATATTTACTGTACTTGTATGCTGAGCTATACTCTGATTTGATTAAATAAAAAGCTCTCTAGAAATAAAGGGTGGCATTTTCGAAGTCATTTACAAGGGGAACTGCCCTAATTACCTATGTAAATGCCTTATCCGGGATTTTCAAAAGGTTTTTCCTCGCCTATCTTTCAGGTGCAGGGGCTAAGCGGGTAGCATAAAAAATTGCTGCTACTCAGCTAGCTCCTTAGGCTTCTGGGTTGTGCAGCATGAACAAGATTTCAATGTTGGGGCCACATATGACCCCAGCATTGACTATCCAGGTTAGATGGATGTCAGATGGGCTATGCGTCGATGAAAATGAAAATCGGGCCCAAGGTTATTTCAATAACTATTTACTTTATTTTTCTTTCTATGCTAAGCTATACTCTGATTTGATTTAAATGAAAAGCTCTCTGGTGGTACTAAGATCTGACTGACTCAACAAACATACTGATTTCTAAAATATACCGATTTATCTGCTTTAACCCAAAGCTTACCCTTTTCCCCAAGATTTAGAATATATTCCAGAAGATAAAAACTTACAAATGCAGATCTATTTCCAGTTGTAGCAGTCCTTCAATAATAGCCTAATGGTACGAATAGTGAGACTGGAACAGGGAAGCCAAGATTTAAATCCCATTACTGCTCCTTGTGATCTTGTGCAAGTCACTTAACCGTCCATAGCCTCAGGTACAAATTTAGGAGCATATTTATTAAACTGCATTAGCCAGTAGCATAGGATTTAGAACAGGTTTCATGTGTGTTTGGGCTGCGTGGTTGCAAGGAGTGCATGGCCCAAAGTAACCTAACTAAAAATCCCATGCTAGCAGCAGAGCACATAAGTAGGCGGAGTCAGGGCACACGACTGCGGCAGGCACAGTAGTCACATGTTAGCTATACAACCACATTGCTAGCATGGCTGTAGCTAATACCATCCTCTGACCAGGCACTAGCTATATTTGTCATGCTCCCATGCACCAACTGCATGGTTTGGATGTGAGAGTTAAGAAATATGAAGCGTAGAAGCAAGGAAAAACACATTGGGAAAATAGTGGGCCAATAGGAGATGAGAGCTACATGCCTAGGCCATAATTTTAGGAGTGCTGCATGGCACAGCTGACATGGAAGTGGAACATACCAGCCAGTGCCAGGGCTTGCAGGTCCATAGGCAAACATCAATGTACACAGCAAAATCTGTCCTGTTGGACTGCTGTTCACTTTGGATACGTTTCAGAGGGCTGCTGGTGTTGTGTGCTGTGGAGGTGTCAGGAGATAGGGACTGTGCTCTGTGCTACAGTCAGTGCTGGCTTCAGAAGCAGAGTTGGAGCCAGAAGAATACAGTGAAGGGAGGGGCATGCAAATTAGATGATGCACTTCTTGGCTAAATGACAGTATGGCCCCAGCTCCTCTGAATTCAGGGTGCATATGGCAGTGAATACATGCACTTCGGAGTCCATGCCGCTGCCATGGGCCATATACTTGTGGACTGATGGCCCCTCACCCTACCAGCTTTGCCTTAAGTGTGGGCCTCCAGTGTTGGAGCTCACTGATTGGTATCCCCTGCCTTGCTCCCTTGCACTGGGGCAGCAGCTATTGATGGAGCTGGGGGGCTCTTTTGATCCTTCTAGGTCTGGTGGGCCATGACTGCTGGGGTGCTCATTCTGGGGGTTGTATAGGATTCACTAGCTCCATGTGGTGTTTTCCAGAGCCTCCCCCAGAAAGAAGAGACATGGGGGCTCTCTGCTGGTGAATGGCTGTGACACTCCTCTCCTTTAGTTGCTGTTAGAACACAGGGGTGGATGTCCTTAATGGCTAGCCATGGAGATGCTGCTTCGCCCTATGGCCCCTATGCACAGGCTACACTGAGGCTCCTTATCCTTGCATTCCCCTCTCCCCCCAACATAAGGAACTCACTCCATAACAGCTACAGTACTGTCCAAGCCATTATCAGAGGGCGGAATGACCCGTGGAGCCCATTTCCCCCTACCAAAGATCTTGAACTGTGTTCCCTACAGTCTGGGTGTACAGCCAACCTTGGTCCATATCCCTGTCCCCCATGATGGACACTGTGGACATCCTGCCTGATTCCAATATATGGCCCCTTATATCTCTAAATGCCACATTTGCACCGTATCACCTGCAGTTTGAGACATTGCACATACTCTCTGCATGTGTTTGCTTTCATTATTTGCATGCCCCACCCTCTTGTACTTAGCCCCTGTGCTCTGAGCTGTGCTGGCTGTTCAGTCCACTCCCAGTCTTCTCTCTATTTTGAATGGACCAGTTGCTCCCTTCCTATATGGGTGCTAGGGGCACAGTTCTTACTATCCATAGTGAACCTGAGACCCACAGATGTCCCAATATCGCACTTGTAGCATTCTATTTTCTGCTGTGTATTGAGACTGCGCCCACTGTGTCCATGCACTAAGGCCGTGCATTTGATACTACTGAGCTAGTGGCACAAATAGTGAAGCGGTAATAGCGTACTCCAGCATGGTAGTAATGCGTGAATTCCGTGTATTAGCCTTGGGGTCCTATTGCACTTTAGTATACATGCCCTTTAGATTGTATGCTTTCTGGATTTTTTTTACCACCAAAACTAGCACTTTCCTGATATCTATTCAGGTCTGGGGCAAGTCTAAACTTGGATGGAGTCGCAGAGGTTTCGGTACACTGTCACAGACACGTCTCTGCCATGCCCCCGGTCTACTTGGTTGTCCCCGCACCAGAGATGTCTTTAAAGACCATTGTAAAATGAATCTGAGGATGTCTCCATGATTTGGACATCTGAATGTATGTTTTTAGATGTCCAAATCAGAACTAAGGGGTATGTTTACTAAACCGTCCTAATGTGCTCTCTGCGATGTTATCGCGCAATAAGTTACCTTATCGCACGATGATGGCGCTTTTTAAGGTGCACAGGTACCATATCACGTGATAACGCGCGCTGCGGCGCAAACAAGCGCTGAAGGTGGGGAAAGGCTCCCGGATGGCGAAGGAAGGCTCCCCAGAGGCGGAGAGAAGGGGTCAATGGGTGGAGAGTGGGAGGGGAGAGGCTCCCTGCACACCAACGCTGTGAAATCCGAGGCTCAAAGCTAACGCCAGTGAAACCCTGGCGTTAGAGCTGATTTAAAGGGAAAAGAAACCATTTCCGTCGGCAATGTACAGCAAAACCAGGGAAACCTACAAAAAGTGATAAGTGTGATACATGTGCACAGAACAAAAGGGCAAATAAACATTGAAAATGAACAGAAGTAAATGTAAAAAAAAACATAACCAAGCTGGGCAATAGTGATAGAAATGGGAAACATCAAAAAACACTCCCAAGAAAGCTCCAAAAAAACAATATGAATTTAGGAAGGGTCTATGCTCCGTCCCCATACAAGGTGAATGAGCCCACAGTGACATTGCGCTGAGCAGGGTTTCTGACCCCATTGGCATGCACATGTTCTGCAACAGTAGGGCGGGCATTTCGGAATGGTAAACTGGACAGATGCTGGAAAAGGGGACACAGAGGGCCTCAGGCGGCACATGTGGCGGTGCAGCTGGCCCACAGTGTGGACTAGGGTGATGCCTAGCTGGCCCATAGGAATGCTGAAACAGTAGAGCAGCCAGACAGCAACTTCTGAGGGCCCAACATGGGCACAAGTGTGCTTTCCACGGTGTCACAGGGGATAGTACCCAGCAGGTCCCCCCAATGACACAGGACATTGGCAGGCGGTGCTGGGGGGAAGCGTGGACAGCTATGCAGGCACCCCTACCCCAGAACCCGCACCATAGGCAGCCACCTACCCACACACTGGATGGCCTGAGACTGAGCTCCACCAGCACCACCAGCAGAAGGGCATGTCAGCATGGAGGCAGAGGGATACTGGTGGTGGAGGGGGCAGTGGCAGCTGCCCAGAGCAGACCGTGGCCTAGCCTGTGTATGTGGGTGCCATGCACTGCAACAGACAGGCCCTGATGAACAATCATGGCATCAGCAGGGAATTCACTGTCTCTGTGGAAACACAGTGGTGCAGTGCACACAGCCAGTGTGTTCAGAAGCAGAAGGACACAGGTTCACGTCCCAGCTGTGGTTCTTGCCAACCCAGTTCCTATATTTTACCCATTGCTAATACAGACAAAACCTTTATTGCAGATGACATAAACATGCCCAAGACACCTTCATTTTACCCTACAGAACACAGACACCATAAACATGTGCATACCCTAGAGCAGAGTCTCCTAAATACAGTCCTGGGGGCCAAACACCATTCAGGTTCCATGCTGCCTCTAATAAAGATGCCTGTGCTGCATTTCTATGTGCCACCCCCATGGTATGCAGATGTATGTCATGCATATTCATGAGGGACAGCATGAAAACCCGAACAGTGTTTGGCACACCAGGACTGGAGTTGGGAACCTCTGCCGTAAAGCAGCAGCCAACAAGGGCAGACACACCCGCACCCAAGAGCTCCATTATTAAATGCCTCCTGGAGAGGCAGGACATTGGGCCCTGCGTGCATCTCCCAATACTAGCACTTGCATACCTTAGCAATGCCATCCTAAACCTGGGAATATGGTACACAGCTATCAAAAGGTTGCTATGAATACTGGCAGATAGCAATTCCGATGTTAAGTACAATTGTCTGATTGAGCTGCATCATGGCAATCTTTCTGATGTCTGTGGAGTGTGCTTCAGGTCTTGTGTCTGACAGTGTTTACCACCCTGTGGGGTGACCCCAACAGTATTGCGTACCATAGCCATGCCTGCACTGTGCCCAGGACTGGAGCGGTGGCCAGGGCTGCCAAACACCTCTATAGTTGTACAATGCTGGCATAGGTGTGGGAGTGTGTGTCTGTCTATCCAGTGTGTGGTGGCTGCAAACACCCTCCACAGCCCACACTGCCAGCACTGTTGCCAGTATTGGCCTGCCAATGTGCATAATGAGGAGCAAGGTACCATGGGTATAGCCCGGACAGGGTGGTCTGGCCAGGATGCATCTGCAGAGGGCATAGGGCAATGGCTGGGACATTGTAGTGCCCGGCCACCACCTGCACAGAAAGGGTGGCCACCGCATGTCCTGCTGGGAGTTCACTCTCACCCTGACTGAGCAGTGACCACGGCATGGCTAGGTTCCCCCATAGTACCCTATAATATTTCTTTCATGTGATATTTCTGGGTTCCCTTTTGGGGCCCAATCACTGACTTATCTGCTTGGTGTGTATGCTGACATCCCAGTTCTGGGTGCATGCATCTCCTCCAGGAGCATCCCCTATGGACTAGCTAGCAGACCGTCTGCAGCTAATATGTGTCTTGCTGGAACACCGTGCAGTGGCTGCAGGCTTGCTGCAGGAGAATATCAGATTGTGGTGGAGTGAAACTGAGTATTTCTGGGACTAATGTCTGTCTGTTATTGCTTTATAGATGTATACAGAGCTGCATTGACTGCCCTGTAGGGTGTCTGTTCCCCAGCATGCCTGTGGTTGGTGGTCCCCTCTACTGCTGCCATTGCCGGGATGTAAAATGTGGATCTGTCAGTGGGAGACCCTGTTTCTCACCCTCAGCCCCAGGGGGTGGGTTGGGTGGTGGTACATAATCTGCTTATGGGTCCTGTAATGTAGTGGATCCTTCAGAAGCCATGGATCTGGGTGAAGCTGAAGAAAGTCTGTCTGAAACTGACAGCATAGAAAAGCACATGGCCCAGGGTTGCCATGAGCAACATAAACAAGGAGTGTCACGAGGGGAGAGAACACGCCCAAACTGCAAACAAGCCCCGAGCTCAGGGTGTAATGAAAGGCAGCTGGATGAGGGCATGGTGCAGTTAAGCCCTAGGACACATGCACATAAAAATTACTCACCTGAAGATATTGATAGCAGAAGCACAGGAAGAAGCACAGGAAGGGGAATCAGGAGTCTCAGCAGGAGAGTTGATGAGAGACCCAGCTGCAGGACTGAAGGAAGCCTTGGTCGGAGGACTGGTTGGGAAACCAGTTGGAGAAAGGGACCAGAGGAAAGTGTCCAAGTTGGAAGCTGCAGGTCCAGAGAAGCAGAGACGTCCTGGCCCGAGGACTTTTATATGTCAGAGAGAAAGCAAAGGGTAAAAGGCAGGAGAACGCAGCCATGCTGTGAAAGCCTTATTGACCCAGCTGTGCTGAGAGGTTCCTGTGTGAGAAAGCCGGAAGGTAGGCTGTATAAACCTGATAGAAGAGAAACTGAATGTAAAAGTTTTCCCTGTGACTGCCAGAGTTTGTGGGGCTCTTCTATAGCAAACTTCAGTATATATGGTAAACTTCCACCCTGCTCTATAGCAAAGGGGGAAGGGAAGTCTCGAGGCAGTAAAGAGAGACTGCACTTTGGAGGGACGTTTAATAATCCGCGAGAATACTTAGCTGGGGGTGAGTGTGAAGAAATGCAAACAGAATTTCTTATGGAACAAACCCCAGAAGAACAAATGGATTGTACTCTGTCTGTAGCAGACCATGACAAATCTCTATGCTAGAATAGCTGTTATAAGTTTTGGTAAAACAGCGCTGAAAGCAAGAGAGTTTACCTTGGTTAAAAGAGACTGCTGCAGTTATGTTTTTGTTCTACTGATTGTTTATAAGAGCTGAATATAGAAGCTGTTTCTGTTCCTGTTTCGTTTCATTTTTGTACCAGAAGTATGGTCATTTTTGTTCTTGTTTTTCTTGCAAATGAATCCACCTGGAAGGGGAAATAAAATCCTGTCTTTTGCCTAACTCCACTCGACTACAACTCATTCCTTGCTTAGTAAGAGGGACTACAACACCCAGAAGGCAGTGCAGGGCCAACTGCACTCCCTACTTGCTAGGTTTGGACACGCCCAGGCTGACCTACCCCCAGGCTTTTGCCTCTGGGGAGGGTTACAGGTGACAGGGTTGGCGTAGTTTTTCAGATTTTCTTTTGCTTGAAATAATAAAGGACACTCTAAAGAAACATCAGGAAACACCAGTTTAAGTGGAGAAAATGCTATCCTGTCTGTGGAAGAACCGTCAGAGGAGTTTCGCTGGCAGACCGGCCAGGTGGACCAGGAGACCTTTTCTCAACGCCTGAGTCTACACAGTGCCAAGGTAAAAGTAGCTGAGCACGGGTGTAGGCGGATACTGGGTGAGAAAGGGGAACTACTGTCCTGCAGAAAAATAGACAGGGTTTAAAAAGAAAACCATAGTGCCGCACTTGGTGGGCCTTTCTTTTTCTTTTGTGTCTTTGCAGGTATCGTAGACTCCAGGATGGATCCCCAGGAGGTAATGCAGTGGATGAAGGTCCAGTGGGAGAACAAATGGAGCTGGCGCGTTACAAGCAGGAGCAGAGTGCTGCAGCACTAAGGGAGCAGCAGAAGCCGCTTATGGAACTGTTGGAGTCTGTACTAAAGAGACCACAGGACAAGGAAGGAATTATTCCCTCGATGGTCAAGGGGGTAGGACTGCAAAGTTATAATGCACTTACATTGGGACAGTTAACCACCCATGATAATTTGGACGATTTTATTGAGGCTTTTGAGCGGATAGCGGAGGCGGTTAAATGGCCTGAAGAGCAGTGGGCTGTACGCTTTGCAATGTCACTCACTGGGGAAGCTCTAGCAGCCTATAAGACAATGCCTGCTGCACTTGCTTCAGATTACATGGAAGTAAAAAAGGCTGTAAAAGATAGGCTGGGCTTAACTCCAATGCATGTTCAGGGAGGCAAGGCTAAAGCCTAGGGAGACTCCCAAAGCTTTATTCCAATGGCTGAAGGGATTAGCCTGGAAATGGCTTGCTCCAGAGAGGTGGACTCTCGAGTCAGTGTTGGACACAATCGTCATGGAGCAATTCATGCAAGCTGTACCTCCAGAAGTGAAGGTTTTTCTGACTCTACAAAGTTGTCAGACTACTGAAGAGGCAGCCAATCTCACTGAGAGATACTTTGAGGCTGAGATGGCTTGGCACCTCAAGAGCAGGTGTTTTAAAAGTAGCGGGTATTGCAAACTTCGGTAAAGCAGAAAAGTACCAAAAGGTTAAAGTACCTAATGATGATGTTTTACCTGTATGCAAAGGAAAATGCTATAACTGTGGCAAGGCAGGGCATTTCCGTAAAGACTGCAGGGAGCGAACAGTCCTGGTATCTGGTGGTGAAAAGCGGATACAGGAAGGATTTCTTCTAAGAGTACAAGTAGAGGGCATTGAGGCTCTGGCACTGCTTGACTCAGGTGCTGACCAGAGCATGGTCTCGCGCAGGCTCTTGCAGGCCATTGAAGGTCGCCTGGGATCAGCACCGAGTCAAGCAGAAGGGCAAGTAAGAATACATTGCGTGCATGGGGCATCGTCATATTATCCTCTATATAGGCTGGCTGTGAGAGGGTTAGGAACCGAAAGGCAGGTGCTAATAGCCATAGTTCCACGACTCCCGTATGACATCGTCCTAGGATGAGATTGGCCTCCATTCTACAAAGAAATGGAAAAGGGTCTGAATAACAAAACAGGCCTAATATCTACCCAGCCCCAGACAGGAACCTTAGGAGTAGGGATAGAAACCCTAGCAGCAAAGGTCCCTAGTCCCCTATGTGAAAAGATACGCAGTACTAGCTCCTGGTCCAAGCCACAGGTGGGTGAGGGGCTCTCAGTAAAGCAGACGTTTGTCCTCCAATTCTGCAAGGTCTCGGCTCAGGCCCAAAGCCTGAGGGAGCCTCAGCTGCTGCTGCCGGCTATGACCTGTTTAGCGCAGAGGACGCAATAGTTCCGAAAAGGGGTAAAGCATTATTGGATACAGGTATAAAAGTAAAAATTCCAGAAGGGTGTTATGGACGCCTAGCACCACGATCCGGGTTAGCGGTCAAGTACTTCCTCGATGTGGGGGCAGGGGTTATAGACCCCGACTACAGAGGCATAGTAAAGGTCTTGCTTTTTAATTTCGGTGGGGAAGATTTTAAAGTGAAGACAGGCGACCGGATCGCTCAGCTTATTTGTGAGTGCGTGGGATTCCCTACAGTAGAGGAGGTACCCTCGCTGTCCCCAACGACTCGGGGAGTGAGCAGTTTTGGATCTACTGGGCTGGGGGAGGTAAAGAACATGACAGCCCTGGCTGAGGAAAAGAGGGAGGAGGACCTAGGCCCACAGCCAGCTGACTGGAAAGAAAAGCCGGAACCCAGAATAGGCACAGATCTGTCACCACAGTAGCAACAGGAGTTGGCTCGGGTATTGGCGAAATTTTCGGATGTATTAACAACCATGCCAGGCGAAACCCATATGGTGGCACACAAAATTGTTACCACGCCTGGGCAGATAGTTAGGCAACTCCCGTATCGAATGCCTGAGGCCAAAAAGAGAGAGGTGATTGACTAAGTAAAAGAAATGGTTGCCATGGGTATAGTGGAGGAGTCAAAAAGCCCTTGGTCCAGCCCGATCGTATTGGTGCCAAAGCCGGACGGAACCCTCCGCTTTTGTATAGATTTACGGCAGGTCAACAGTATTTCTCAATTCGATGTGTACCCAATGCCCCGAATTGATGACCTGTTGGACCGTCTGGGCCAAGCTAGGTATTTGACCACGTTAGATCTCACGAATGGGTATTGGCAAATACCTTTGACTCGGGATTCCAAACCCAAAACGGCCTTCAGTACGCCGATAGGCCTATTTCAATTTCGGCGGATGCCGTTTGGGCTGCACGGGGCGGCTGCAACGTGCCAACGGCTTGTTGATCAGGTGTTAAGGCCCCACCACGAGTATGCACTAGCATACATGGACGATGTCATCGTCCATAGCACCACATGGGCTCAGCATCTATCCAGGGTGGAGGCGGTACTTTGAGCCATGCGTAGAGCAGGCTTAACATTAAATCCGGGGAAATGTTTGTTTGCTAGCGAAGAAGCAAAATATCTAGGCCACATGGTCGGGAAAGGACTGGTGAAGCCCCTAGCCAGTAAGATAGATAGTGTTAGGAATTTTCCCCGACCATTAAAGATGAACAGTTTCTTAGGGCTCATAGGGTATTACCGTAGGTTCATACCCCGATTTGCTGAGGAGAGCGCACTCTTCACTGAGATGCTCAGAAAGAATGCGCTCAATAATGTGAAGTGGACCCCAGAGGCAGAGGAAGCATTCACATCTTTAAAAGAGAAGCTGTGTAAGGCCCCTGTTCTGCGAGGGATTGATTTTAGTTTGCCTTTTATTGTGCAAACCAATGCTTCTGAGAATGGGTTGGGGGCGGTGATGTCCCAAGAATTTGAGGGGGTAGAGCATCCGGTCACATACCTCAGCAGGAAGCTATCAAAGGCAGAAAAGAATTACTCTACAGTAGAAAAGGAGTGTTTAGCAATTAAGTGGGCCGTAGAAGCGTTAAGATTTTACCTCACGGGACGCAAGTTCCTTTTGGTCACTGACCACGCCCCTTTAAAGTGGCTAAACCAAATGAAAAATAATAATGCCCGTTTGACTAGGTGGCATTTGGCATTACAGTCTTTTAATTTTGTAGTGCAACATATGAGCTGTCTGCTTGAAAATTCGGCAGCCCGTAATATTTTAAGGGGGGGGGATCTGTAATGTAGTGGATCCTTCAGAAGCCATGGATCTGGGTGAAGCTGAAGAAAGTCTGTTTGAAACTGACAGCATAAAAAAGCACATGGCCCAGGGTTGCCATGAGCAACGTAAACAAGGAGTGTCACGAGGGGAGAGAACACGCCCAAACTGCAAACAAGCCCCGAGCTCAGGGTATAATGAGAGGCAGCTGGATGAGGGTGTGGTGCAGTTAAGCCCAAGGACACACGCACATAAATTAGAAGATAGTGATAGCAGAAGCACAGGAAGAAGCACAGGAAGGAGAATCAGGAGTCTCAGCAGGAGAGTTGATGAGAGACCCAGCTGCAGGACTGAAGGAAGCCTTGGTCGGAGGACTGGTTGGGAAACCAGTTGGAGAAAGGGACCAGAGGAAAGTGTCCAAGTTGGAAGCTGAAGGTCCAGAGAAGCAGAGACGTCCTGGCCCGAGGACATTTATATGTCAGAGAGAAAGCAAAGGGTAAAAGGCAGGAGAACGCAGCCGTGCTGTGAAAGCCTTATTGACCCAGCTGTGCTGAGAGGTTCCTGTGTGAGAAAGCCGGAAGGTAGGCTGTATAAACCTGATAGAAGAGAAACTGAATGTAAAAGTTTTCCCTGTGACTGCCAGAGTTTGTGGGGCTCTTCTATAGCAAACTTCAGTATATATGGTAATCTTCCACCCTGCTCTGTAGCAAAGGGGGAAGGGAAGTCTCGAGGCAGTGAAGAGAGACTGCACTTTGGAGGGACGTTTAATAATCCACGAGAATACTTAGCTGGGGTGAGTGTGAAGAAATGCAAACAGAATTTCTTATGGAACAAACCCCAGCAGAACAAATGGATTGTACTCTGTCTGTAGCAGACCATGTCACATCTCTATGCTAGAATAGCTGTTATAAGTTTTGGTAAAACAGCGCTGAAAGCAAGAGAGTTTACCTTGGTTAAAAGAGACTGCTGCAGTTATGTTTTTGTTCTACTGATTGTTTATAAGAGCTGAATATAGAAGTTGTTTCTGTTCCTGTTTCTTTTCATTTTTGTACTAGAAGTATGGTCATTTTTGTTCTTGTTTTTCTTGCAAATGAATCCACCCGGAAGGGGAAATAAAATCCTGTCTTTTGCCTAACTCCACTCGACTACAACTCATTCCTTGCTTAGTAAGAGGGACTACAACACCCAGAAGGCAGTGCAGGGCCAACTGCACTCCCTACTTGCTAGGTTTGGACACGCCCAGGCTGACCTAACCCCATGCTTTTGCCTCTGGGGAGGGTTACAGGTGACAGTCCATAAGGGTTAAACCTGACTGAGAAATACAGATGCATCCAAAGTGTGTCTGCAGGAGCTACCTATCTCACACACTAGCACTGCTGGGGACCTACAGCATAGCCTATTTCTCCCATGGAAGGTGCTGTGGACCTGGTGCTTGGCGCCCCACCGCACCCTCAGGGTGAGCACAGTACCCGCACAATGTGACGGTGTGTAGCTACTCTGTGCCAGTAACACACATGGTCAGTTCCCCCTACCAGGCCGAGGTGCTGTGGGGGTGCATACCCCATCTTGTGTTCATCTGTAGACGGCTGATTTGCATGTGCAGTGCATCATGGGTATGGGTGGGCTAACCCTATCCTGGTGACCACAGCAGACTGTTTGTGTGGTGACATGCAGTCACTCTGCAGCCAGCCAGGGGTTTGCTAGCTGCTGTAGCCCACTGGTTACTTCACTGCCTGTGGAGCCAGAGGTCATGGATTCAAACCCACAGTGGGGTTATTTGATAGGGCTGTCCAAAGCATTATCTATTTTTAATGTATATTAGTGCTGCCAGCAAAAACACCCTCAGTGTACTGTACCCATAAGGTGCCTCAGAGGGCGCTTTATAGGGCGCACTATAGGGCACCTTATGGTTACCGTCCATATAAGGTGCACTATACGGTATCCTATGGAGCGACTTATAGGGTGCCCTGTAGGGGACATTATAGGGTGCCATGGCAGACAGTGCACTTTATAATGTGCCCTATGGAGTGCCTTATAGGGTGCCTTATGCGGCACCTTAGGTTACGGCACGTGAGGGTGTGTTTGCTGGCAGCAATTAATAAAATACAAATAAAGTGCCGCAGGAAACAATATTTACATGTCAAAGCTGATGCCTCAGCCAGCCTTAAGTATTAGGCACACTGGGGATCAAACTCATGACCCCTGTATTATCAGTCAGTGTATTAACCATTGTGCTACACCTCTGTTTCAATGTTTGTATGTCTGGGCACCTACTTAGGATTACCGCGTGTTAACGTGCTTAGCGGTGCTTCGCACGAAAATGTGCACAGCAGCACGCGTTATCGCGCGATACTCCCGTTTTGCTGCTTTAAGACTGAAACGCCCACTCCTTTTATGGCAGCCTGCACACTATCACCCGGCGCACATTAAGATGGTTTAGTAAACATACCCCTAAGGCTTTTAAAAATGACCCCATTATTTTTTAAAAGTTAAGATGATCAGATTCTGTGCCATTGGTAGTACCCTGGGCCTGCTCTGTGCTCTTAAGATAGTGGTTTATTGATTGTACCATTATTGTGGATTGCTTGTAGTGTGTTAGTGTATAAAGGAATGCTTTATGTAGCCACAATGGAGCTTTAGGATGGCTTACTTCATGTTTCAGGTTTGAGATGGATTTATATGATTTTCTAAAAAAAGTGAAGACATTTCATTTTTTTTGCTGCTTTTAGTAAGTGGTCTGTGGTTACTTTTCTCTGCAGATGAGCTTGAGATTAATTCCTATTATTCATATTTTAATATGTCTTGTTTATGTTTGTTTTATTATTCTATATGTTGTCAATCACCTAGAACTTAAGAGACTGGCAGATTATGAATGGTTTTAAATGAATAATAAACACACAAATAAGTAATGAAAACTCTTCTTGTGATTTTGGGCAAGTCATTTCACTGTCCATTGCCTCAAGTACAATCTAGATTGTAAGTCTATGTGGATGGGGACATTATTTATATAGCTGTCTGTAATTCACCTTAAGCTTGGTTTTGGAAAGGTAAGTAATTAAATCTCAAATCCAAAATGCAGATCTGGTGATAGTTCATTCCTTTATCTTTCCTGAAATTGAAAATATAGCAAAAATACTACATAACGTCAGATCGCTTAAATCAAATAGATTTGATGTGAAATGTTTATTTAAAGGAAAGATTATAAGCATGAAATCATAGCTAGGCTACTTTTTTGATGTCAGAGCCAATGACCTTGTGGATGAATTGTGTCTAGGTCCTTCTCTAAGCTTTCTACCATTGTTCCATCTAACTTGTCACAACAGTTGTAAACATAGGGAAAAAACACAAGAAAACAGTTAGTTATACCGCTCGTTTTATCTTACCAAACAGAATTAGAATGGACATCTTAATTAGCACTTCAGTAGAAAAGGAGAGAAACCTGATGTACAAGAAAAGTATATACATTTTCAACCCAGTTTTTGTTCAGAAAAATATCAGTCTCCTGTTTTTGGAGCTGAGCTGCAGAAAGTACCGTTTGTTGCCGTTTCCCAAGAAACTGACTAAAAGAACACATGCACTTTGATTAAAATAGTCTGCAGAAGAATCCTAGCTCATTTTATCACCTCTCACATACACGGACATTGTATGCAATATCAAAACGTCTCATGGCAGTTAGTATTCGTTACTATTCACACAACAAGGGGTATGTTTACTAAACCGCGGTAATGTTACCTGCTTTAGGTTTCACAGTAATGGTACAGATGCCCATATAAAGGCATGGATGTTGCATCGTTACGGCAAACCACATCAGCTAACGCAAGTTACAAGGTGTCTTAGACTAACGCATGTTACAAGGTGCCTTATAAGGCACCTTACTTATAAGGCACCTAACAAGGCACATTACAAGGCGCCTTGTAAGGTGCCTTATAAGATGCCTTGTTACGTACCCCATAAGGTGCCTTATAAGTAAGGTGCCTTCTAAGGTGTCTTGTTAGGTGCCTTCAAAGGTGCCTTGTTAGGTGCCTCATAAGGTGCTTTGTAAGGCGCCCTATAGGGCTCCTTAGGCTATATGCCGTATTAGGCACCACTGGACAAGGCACCTTAGAAGGCTTCCTGGGGTACAGAACCATAGGTTAAGGTGACCTAATAAGGTTACGGTGCCCTAGGTTAGTGTGTCCTAAGGGCTGCAAGGTGCTTCAGGATGACATGCATGATCTGTCAGGCACAGAGACAGATATAGCCCTAAAACTAGATAGAGCACCAAGGAAAGGCAATGAACAGGTGAGTGAAGGAGGGAGAGCTGGGCGCTGCTGGACCTGCCATATCTGTGGGCATCCCATGTGGCTGCCAGTACTGCTGACAAAAATGGTGGGGGCAAATGTACCACAGCACAGGGTGTTGGCAATGTAAAGTACTGGAAAGACAGTGGGTGGCAGACGATGGGAATACCTGTCACCCAGTGGAGGCGGAGGTGGCAGGATAGTTACAATGATGGGTGGACAGAGGAGTGGTAGTGCCATGCAGATCAGGCCCAGGCAAAGCAAGCATGAAGAGGCGCAATGCAGGAAAGGGTAACAGTGCAGGACATGAGGTGGCAGCCTGCACAGGCAGACAGGATGCTACACAGCTGACAAACGCAAATAGACGGACCGAAGGAATGTTGGCAACTGTGGCGAGGGTATTATGGGCTGACAGCACAACTCTGCAAAAATATGACTGTTACAGGCATTCAAATTATATATTTGAGTAGGAAAGGCATGAAAGGAGGGAACAATGAGGAACTGAACCCATGAACGCTGCCGAGAATGGCATTGTACTAACTAGTAGGCTATAACTCCATGGTGTATCTCACAGCAATGGTTGGGTACAGAAGGACTGCAGGTCACCGCACAAACTGTCTGCTCTGAGTGCCAGGATAGGGTAACCCCACCAGTACCCATGATGCAATGCACATGCTGAATAGCTGTCTACAGCTGATCACCAAATGGGGTCTGCACCTCTCCGGTACCTCAGCTTGGAAAGACGAACTGACAGTATGTGATACTGGCACAGAGTAGCTACAGACCATGCCATTGTGCAGGTTCTGTGTTCAGCCTGAGGGATAGGATGGGTGCCCAGCACTCGGTCCACAGTACATGTGGTACTAGAGATAGGTCCTGCTGTACATTCTCCATCATTATCAGTGTGTGACAGGTGTTCCCTGAAGTGCATCTGAAGGTAATTTGGTGTCCATTTTTGTTCTGAAGTTACATGTGGCCCTGTGGGACCAGACACCACCCAGATTAGTGTGTACCCAGTGTTAGGGTCCGGCTGACTTAAGCACCTGTTATCAGGGCAGAGGGGTTTCTAGACTTGCATGAGGTTTGTGTAGCAGTGCCTCCACAGCTCAAAGTGGTATACACTATACCGAATACCCCAAACTGCCTGCAATCACCCTTTTTGCAGGTATGGGACAGGTGCCTGAGCCCTGGTGAAGCAACCTCCATCCTGCTGGTATAAGACAGCTCTCCAGGGTTGATGAGCAAAAACCATACCTGCGACTGGGGCAGACCAGCAGTAATGGCGGTGTTAGGTCTGGAAAAATTCAACTGCCTCATACCACAATCAGCCTGCACCTGCAGCACCTTACAAGGTGTTCCAACCATGCACAGACTAACTACAAACAGTCATAGAAACATAGAAACATAGAAACATAGAAACATAGAAACATGATGAAAGAAAAAGACCACAAGGCCCATCTAGTCTGTCCTTCCATAACAAAAACTACAACAGTCCACTTTTTACCTTTAGAGATCCTCTGTGTTGGTCCCATGCTTTTTTGAATTCAGTTACTGTCCTCATCTCTACCACCTCCACTGGGAGACTATTCCATGGATCCACTACTCTTTCCGTAAAGAAATATTTCCGCATATCACTCCTGAATCTATCCCCCTTCACCCTCATCCCATGTCCCCTCGTAGCAGAACTTGCTTTCAATTGAAAGAGGCTCTCTCCCTGAACATTTATGCCACGGAGGTATTTAAACATCTCAATCATATCACCTCTATCCCGCCTTTCCTCTAAGGTGTACATATTAAGATCCTTAAGTCTGTCCTCATATGCTTTATAATGAAGCCCATTAATCATTTTAGTAGCAACCCTCTGCACCGACTCCATCCTGTTCACATCCTTTTGAAGGTGTGGTTTCCAGAATTGCACACCATACTCCAATTGAGGTCGCACCAAAGACTTATATAGAGGCATTATCACCTCCTTTTTTCTGCTAGCCATTCCTCTCCGTATGCACCCAAGCATCCTTCTAGCTTTTGCTGTCGCCTTTTCTACCTGTTTAGCTACTTTAAGATCATCAGACACAACCACGCCTAGGTCCCGCTCTTCTTTAGTGGACAAAAGTACTTCACCTCCTATACTGTATTGCTCCCTTGGATTGCTGCAGCCCAAATGCATGACCTTACATTTTTTAACATTAAATCCCAGCTGCCAAATTCTAGACCATTCTTCAAGCTTAGCTAGATCCCTCCTCATGTTATCTACACCTTCCTGGGTGTCTACTCTATTGCAGATTTTGGTATCATCCGCAAAGAGGCAAACCTTACCCGACAGCCCTTCCGCTATATCACTAACAAAGATGTTAAAAAGAATCGGACCAAGGACAGATCCCTGGGGCACACCACTGGTAACATCCTTCTCCTCAGAGTGAGCTCCATTTACTTGTACTCTTTGTCGCCTCCCACCCAACCAATTTCTAACCCAAGTAGTAACTTTAGGGTCCATCCCTAGGGTGCTCAGTTTGTTTATAAGTCGCCTGTGAGGAACAGTGTCAAAGGCTTTACTGAAATCTAAATACACCACATCTAGAGCTCTCCCTCGGTCCAACTCCCTGGTCACCCAGTCAAAAAAATCAATCAGATTTGTCTGACAAGACCTGCCTCTGGTGAATCCATGCTGCCTCGGATCCTGTAATCCGCCGGATTCCAGAAACCTCACTATTTTCTCTTTCAGCAGCGTTTCCAATAATTTACTCACCACTGAAGTTAAACTAACCGGCCTGTAGTTTTCAACCACATCCTTACTTCCTCTTTTGTGTAAAGGCACCACATGAGCCTCTCTCCAATCCTTTGGCACCACTCCCGACTCCAACGAGGCATTGAAAAGGTCAGTCAGTGGAGTTGCTAGAACGTCCCCAAGTTCCCTCAGTATTCTAGGGTGTATCCCATCCGGTCCCATCGCTTTTCCACTAGCCAGTCCATAGTGCATGCTTACAGAGAAACTATGTGCTTCAAGAAAGTGTCTCAGTGATTGTGCCTGAGCACTATGAAACACACAAGTATCACTGAAAAAAATATAGAGCACTATGTGGGAACCTAGACATGCCATGGTCACTGCTCGGTCAGAGTAAGAGTGTCCTCCCAGCATGACATGCTGTGGCCACTCTGTCCATGCAGGAGGTGGTCGGGCACTATAGTGTCCCAGCCATTGCCCCACACCAGGGGTCCCCAAACCTGTCCTGGAGGGCCGCAATCCTGGCAGGGTTTTGGGATAGTCCTAATGAATATGCATGAGATATATATGCAGTAGAGATATCCTCCCAACCTGACTGGTTTGTAGCCCTCTAGTACTGGATTGGGAGACCCCTGCCTTACACCTCTGTCATTTAAGATTGTGAGTGTGCAAGGTACAGATGTCCTAGACATCAAAAGGGTAGATAGACTGTCACATTCCTCCTCACTTCTCACCACCACCAAAATGTTGTCTTTTAGAATGAAGACAAATGAAGGTCTGAAAAATAGTGCTAGTGAAAACCTCACGCTAGAGGCACATTTGCAGGTGAGAGAGACCATTTCAGTCAGCAAAGGCAGGGAAACTGAGGAAAGTGATAGTAGTGATACATGTGCAGCAACATCATAGTGCCCAAGTACAAGAGGTCACTACGGTGGGGCTGCAGGTGGGACATGCAGTGTGGCAGTTGGGGCACAGGGTAGGCTAGGCAGATGCTTACAGTAGGTGACACATAGGAATGTAGAAGCAGAAAGACAGCAACTGACCAAGGGCAAACATGGCCACGAATGTGTGTCCCACAGTGTCCCAGGGGACAGTACCTGACAAATACCCCAAAGGGCACATAACATCCACAGGCAGTGCTGGGGGAAGCGTGGATGTCTATGCAGGCACCCCTACCCCATATCACACACCATAGGCAGCTGCCTACTGGCTACTGGATGGCCTGGGACTGCGCACCACCAGTACCACCGGCAGAAGGGCATGGCAGCATGGTGGCAGAGGAGTGCTGGTGGCAGAGGGGGCAGTGGCATCTGCCCACAGCAGACCACGGCCAAGCCCCGTTTAGGTGGGTGCCGTGCACTGCAACAGACAAAGTCTGTCTGACAGTCATGGTATCCCCAGGGAATGATCTTCCCCTGTGGCAACAGTTTGGTGCAGTACACACAGCCAGTGTATTCAGGGGTAGAAAGTCACAGGTTCAAGTCCCAGCTGTGGCACCTGCAAACCATGTCCCTATATTTTACCCAGTACTAAACCATGGTAATAAAGACAGAGCCTTTATTGCAGATAAAATAAACATGCCTGAAACACCTATATTTTACCCTACAGAGGACAGACACCATAAACATGTGCAATCCCTAGAGCAGAGTTTCCCAACTGCAGTCCTGGAGGGCCAAACACCATTCAGGTTTCATGCAGTCCCTAATAAATATGCCTTTGCTGCATTTGTATGCACCGCCCCCATTGTATGCAAATATATCTCATGCATATTCATTAGGAACATCATGAAAACCAGAACCGTGTTTGGCCCACAAGGACTGGAGTTGGGAACCTCTGCCCTAGAGCAGTGGCCAACAGGGGCACAAACACCCACACCCACAGGCTCCACTTTCCAAAGCCTCATGGAGAGTCAGGATGTTGTGCCCTGCACGCAGCAACATCTCCCAATACTAGCACCTGCATACCTTAGCAATGCCATCCTAAACTTGGGAACACGTTCCACATATATCAAAAGGTTGCTAGGATAAATGTCAGATAATAAATCCTAAGTTAAACACAATTTGTTGACAGAGATTCATCATAGCAACCTTTTTGATATCTGTGGAGTGTGTTTCAGTTTTTGCTTCTGACAGTGTTTACCACCCCGGGGAGGGATCCCAACAGTATTGCATACCATAGTAATGCCCACACTGTGCCCAGGACTGGTGTGGCGGCCAGGGCTGCAAAAAATGGCTGGGACATTCTAGTGCCCGACCACCACCTGCACGGATAGAGTAGCCACAGCAGTGACCGTGGCATGGCTAGGTTCCCCCATAGAACTGTGTAGTTTTTCTCTTAAGTGATATCTATGGGCTTTTTTTTTTCT
Organism: Ichthyophis bannanicus; assembly: GCA_033557465.1. Classification (NCBI taxonomy): domain Eukaryota; kingdom Metazoa; phylum Chordata; class Amphibia; order Gymnophiona; family Ichthyophiidae; genus Ichthyophis; species Ichthyophis bannanicus. The sequence goes on along the minus strand of CM066032.1, from coordinate 1,378,486,475 downwards.
GGGGGTCAATCACTGACATGCCTGCTTGTTGTGTGTGTGCTCACATCCCATTTGTGGGTGCACTAACTAGCAGACTCTCTGCAGTTAGCATGTGTATGGCTGGAACACCTTGCAGAGTGCAGCGGGTGGAGACTGACTGTGCTCTCTGCTGGTAAATATCACACCACAAAAAATAGGGATCCAAAAAGCCCGTGTTGCTGAATGAATTTATAGCAAAAATCTACTATTTTTGTCGGAGAGGCCAACCAAGCAGAAGGAAGCACACCTTGTGCCGTTGTGGCCCGTCCATTTTACTTAATTAAAACACTAAACTCGTGTTAGAAAAATGAAGCAATAAAATGCATTTTATTGCTTCATTTTTCTAACACGAGTTTTCAGCAACACGGGCTTTTTGGATCCCTATTTTTTGTGGTGTGATATTTTGGTTTCTTTAGGGATAGGTATTTATTTTGTGTGGTGGACTCTGCTGGTAAATGTCATATAGAGATTGGGGGGGGGGGCAGTTGAGCTTTTCTAGGCCTACTGCCTGTCTGCCAGTGCCCAATGTGATGTGGATAGATCTGCATTGACTGCCCTGAAAGTGCCTATTCCCCAGCAGGACTGGGGTTGATGGTCCCCTCTACTGCCACCATTGCAGAGATGTAGAATGTGGATCTATTGGTGTAAGATCCTGACCCCAATCCTCACCCACAGAGAGCAGGTTGGGTGGTGCTACATAATCCACTTTTGAGGCCAACCACCACCCTTCTCTTATAACATATGACCATGGCAATCACACCATATATGCACTATTCTGGGTGCATCAGAGTCCACAAGGGCTAAACGTGACTGAGAAATAGAGATGGACATAGGTGTATCCTCGGTGTGTCTGCAAGAACTACCTATCACACACTGGCACTGAGAGGAACCTGCAGTACAGCCTATCTCCGCCAACCCAGGTGCTGTGGACCTGGTGCTGGGCGTCCCACCTCACCTTCAGGGTGAGCACAGGAACCGCACAATGTCACAGTCTGTAGCTACTCTGTGCCTGTAACACACACGGTCATTTCCCCCCTACCAGGCCGGGTTACTATAGAGGCGCATATCCCATCTTTTTAGCAGCTGTAGGCTGCTGATCTGCATGTGGAGTGCATCATTGGTACGGGTGGTTTACCCTATCCTGGTAACCACAGCAGACAGGTTGTGTGGTGACCTGCAGTCTTTCTGTAGCCAGCCAGCCGTGTGTTAGACGTTATAGAGATGTGGTTACTTCATTGACTGCGTAGTCAGAGATCTTGGGTTTGATCTCACATTGGTGTTATTTAATAAATCTGTCTGAGGCATTTCCTTTTAATTTAAATCAATGCTGCCAACAAAAACACTCTCACAGTGCCGCAGCCTAAGGTGCCTCATAAGGCGCCTTATAGGGCATCCTATAAAGCGTGCTATAGGGCACATTATAATCTGCTCTATGGAGTGCCTTATAGGGCGCCTTATGCGACACCTTAGGTTACAGCACTGTGAGGGTGTTTTTGCTGGCAGCACTGATTTAAATTTAAAAAAAGGAAATGCCTCAGACAGCACTGTTTTAAATTAAAAGGAAATGCCTCAGACAGCCTTCTTACATAACACCACTGTGGAATCAAACCCATGACCTCTGTTTCAACAGACATTGCAGTAACCAGTGGGCTGCATCTTTATTGTTTCTAACACTGCGCTGGCATGAACTTAGGGTTAATGTGCGTTAACATGCCACGGCGCACACTATTGCATGATACAGATTCTTGCTACCTTGCTGCCAGAACACCCACTCCTTATATGACATTCTTCACATTATCGCTGCAACTAGCACCAGTAACATTAAGACGGTTTAGTAAACATACCCCTTTGTCTTCTTAATGTTAAGGTGTAGACTCATTTTAAGACTATGGGGTATGTTTACTAAACTGCGGTAATGTAGCAGCGGCTATGTTAATCCACGTTAGGTAGCGTTAACACACGCTATGTAACGTTAATGTGCTTTAACACGTGTTAACATAACCTAACGCACGTTAGCGTTCCCGGCCACGGTAAACACCACAGAGGGTGGAGATAGGGCGGAGAGAAGGGGTCAATGGGCGGGGAGTGAGCGGGGAGAGGCTCCCAAGACACCAACATGGAGATCTGAAGGACTGGAAATTACCGTGAGTGAAAACCTAGCGTTAGATGAACTTTGCAGAAGAGAGAAACCATTTAAGTGTCGGCAATGTACAGCCTAGGCAGGGAGCCTGAGAAGGTGATAGTAGTGCTCTATCTGCACCAACAGTATAGTGGCCAAGTATTTAAGGTCACTATGGTGATGGTGCAAATGGGGCATAGGGGGACTGAAGGCGGGACATGCAGTGGGGGTAGCTGGGGCACAGTGTGAACTGTGCCAACACCCAGGTGGCACATAGGAACATAGAAACTGGAAATCAGCAGGACAGCAGCTGACCAGGGCCAAACATGCCCAATAGTCCGTGTTCCACAGTGTCCCATCCAGGGGACATTACCCAGCAAGTACCCCAAAGGTCACACAGGTACCACTATGCCTGTAATAGGGCAAGCAGTGCACAAATGGGGACCACACTAACAAGGGTCCATAGACCACACCCAATATGTGTCCCAAACCGTGCGTAGACTCAGCTAACTGAACACAGTTTACGGCAGCCCCTAGTAAGGCATTGCAGGGTGTGCCCATATGTTGTTGGAAACATATATACACCCAGTAGGCCAAACTGGGTACACCGTACCTGAAGTGCATACCCTAGCCTGTCCACAGTCAGCTGTAACAACACACTCCACCTACATCTACCAGGTCCACCCTAGCCAATAGTTGCTAGAGCACCAGCCTGACATCCCCACAGCCATCACTTCCCCATGTGGAAGGGACATATCATTGGTAGGCAGTGATGGGGGAGATGTGTGGATGTCCATGTATGCCTCATCACCCCAGACCCCGCACCCTAGGCACCCGCCTACCTGAACAGCGGATGGCCTGGGACTGCGCACGACCAGCACTGACAGCATATGGTCATGTCAGCATGGCAGGGGGTGTTTGTGCTGGAGGGAGCAGTGCCACCCACCTGCAGTGGACCTAGGCCATGCTCTGTACCACTACGTGGTGTACAGTGCAACAGAAAAGGTCTGCCTGAGGAAAGTAAGGATAACCCCAGGGACCACTACTTCTCTGGGGCAATAGTGTGGTGCAGTACACACAGCCAGTGTGTCCAGAAGCAGAGTGTCACAGGTTTAATTCCCAGCTGTGGATCCTACAGAGTATCTCCCCACATTTTACCCTACAATGCAGATACATCAACATGTTCAAACCCAAAGCCGCGTCGAACAGGGGTCAAAACATGCACTCACACAGGCTCCACTATCCAAATCTTCATGGAGAGTCAGGCTGTTGGCCCCAGCATGGAGCTGCAGTTATCAGCAGAGCACTACTACTACCCCCTGCACAGTTTAGCAATTTTGGCACTGTGATCAGGACCAGTATGGCGAGCAGGATTGCCAAAAACCCCTATCATTACACAATGCTGCAATAGGGGTGTGTGTATATCTATCAATTGTTTTGTGGCTGCCTACACCACTCTGTGCCCACAATGTCCCACTGTTACAAGTGTTAGACTGCAAATGTGCATAATGAGGATCAAGGTATTGTGGGTATGGCCCGGACAGGGTGAATTGGCAGGATGCATCTGCACAGGGTGTAGGGCAATGACTGGGATACTGTAGTGCCCGACCACCACCTGCATGGACAGGGTGGCCACAGCATGGCATGCTGTGAGGTCACTTTCACCCTGATCGAGGAGTGAGCATGGCATGTCTATGCTCCCACATAGTGCTTAACACTTTTTCCCTTCCCTGTCATCCCAGTGTGTTCTTGGTTCTGGGGACCAATCGCTGAGATATCTGCTTGGTGTCTGTGCTGTACATCCCATCTTTTGGTGTAAAGGGTTTTCCTGTAAGCATGTGCTATGGCAGGGGTAGGGAGCCCTGGTCCTGGAGAGCTGCAGACCAGTCAGGTTTTTGGGATATCCCTAATGAATATGCATGAGATATATATGCATTAGGGATATCCTGCCAACCTGACTGGTTTGTGGCCCTCCAGGGCTGGATTTGGAGACCCCTGCCTTACACCTCTGTCATTTAAGATTGTGAGTGGGCAAGGTGCAGATGTCCTAGACATCGAAAGGGTATATAGAATGTGTCACATTCCTCCTCGATTCTCACCACCACCAAAATGTTGTCTAATAGACAATATTGTGGTGGTGGTGAGAAGTGAGGAGGAATGTGACACATTCTATCTAAACTTTTTGATGTCTTGGACATCTGCACCTTGCCCACTCACAATCTTAAATGACAGAGGTGTAAGGCAGGGGTCTCCAAATCCACCCCTGGAGGGCCACAAACCAGTCAGGTTGGCAGGATATCTCTAATGCATATATATCTCATGCATATTCATTAGGGATATCCCGAAAACCTGACTGGTCTGCGGCTCTCCAGGACCAGGGTTCCCTACCCCTGTGCTATGGACTGACTAGTGGATTGTCTGCAGTTAGTCTGTGTATGGTTGGAACACCTTGTAGAGTGCTGCAGGTGAAGTCTGACTGTGCCATCTGCTGGTGAATGGCAGACCATGATATGGGGCAGTTTAGGTTTCCCTGGCTTATCCAAAGCATTACTGCTGGTCTGCCACAGTCATAGGTATGGCCCACCGGCTCTGGAGTGCTGTCCACTGGCAGCAGGACGGTGGTTGCTTGTCCTACAGCCAGGGCTAAGGCACCTGTCTCTCTACTACCTTACCTACAAAATGGGTGATTGTGGGTCCTTTGGGGGTATATAGTGTATACCACTTTGACCCGTAAAGACAGTACTACATCCATCTCATGCCAGTCTAGACACTCCTCTGCCCTGATAACAGGTGCCCATGGCAGCCAGACCCCAACACTGGGTATGCACTAATATGGGTGGTGTCTTGCCCCACATGACTGCAGAACACAGAAGTACTTTTGATTACACTGCTAGGAACACCTGGTGCGCACACACTGGCAATGTTGGGGACATGCAGCAGGACCTATCACTAGCACCACATGTACTGCGAACCTAGTGCTGGGTGCTCATCCTAACCCTCAGGGTGAACACAAAACCTACACAATGGCATGGTCTGTAGCTACTCTCTGCCAGTATCATGCACTGTCAGTCCGTCTTACCACACTGCAGTACTGGAGAGATGCAGACCCCATCTGGTGATCAGCTTTAGACCGCTGTTCTGCATGTGCATTGCATCATGGGTGCTGGTGGGGTTACCCTATCCTGGCACAAAGAGCAGACCGTTTGTGCGGTGACCTGCAGTCCTTCTGTACCCAGCCATTGCTGTAAAACAAGCCGTAGAGATATAGCTTACTGGTTAGTACAATGTCATTCTAAACAGTGGTTATGGGTTTGATTCCTCATTGTTCCCTCTTTTTTATGCCCGTCCAACTCAGATATTTTGCCTGCCTGTAACAGTCATATCTTTTCAGATCCATGCTGCCAGCCCATATTACCCTCACCACTGTTTCCAAAAATCCTTCGGTCCATCTTTCTGCATCTGTCAGCTGTGTAGAGTCCTGTCTTCCTGTGCAGGCTGCCACCCCATGTCCTGCACTGGTACCCTTTCCTGCATTGCGCCTCTTAGAACATAAGAACATAAGAGATGCCATACTTGGTCAGACCAAGGTCCATCAAGCCCAGTATCCTTTTTCCAACAGTGGCCAATCTAGGTCATACGTACCTAGCAGTTTACCCAAAAGACACAGGTTCCGCAATGCTTGTACTGGGTCAAGCATTGATATCCTGAGTCCCTTCTTAATAATGCTTTATGGACCTTTCCTCCAGGAACTTGTCCAAACCTTTTTTAAACCTAACTATACTAAAAGCCTTTACTACATCCTCTGGTAACAAATTCCAGAGTTTGATTACACGTTGAGTGAAAAAATATTTTCTTTTATTAGTCTTAAATAGCTTCCTTGCATGTCCCCTAGTCTTTCTATATTCTGATAACGTAAACAATTGATCTACGTTTACCCGTTCCACTCCGTTCATTAATTTATAGACTTCTGTCATATCTCCCCCTCAGACATCTCTTTTCCAGGTTAAAGAGCCCTAACCTTTTTAGCCTTTCTTCATAGGAGTATCCTTCCATCCCCTTTACCATTTTGGTGGCTCTTCTCTGAACCTTTTCTAATAACTCTATATCCTTTTTAAGATACGGCGACCAGAATTGCACACAATATTCAAGGTGTGGTCTCACCATGGAACGATATAGAGGCATTATAATATCTTTTGTTTTATTTTCCATTCCTTTCCTTATGATACCTAGCATTCTATTTGCTCTCTTGGCTGCCGCTGCACACTGGGCCGAGGGTTTTAACATGTTATCCACAATGACGCCTAAATCTTTTTCCTCGGTGGTGGTTCCTAATGTGGAACCTTGCATTGTATAACCATAGTTTGGGTTGTTCTTCCCTAGGTGCATAACTTTGCACTTGTCCACATTAAATTTCATCTGCCATTTTGATGCCCAGTCTTCTAATTTATCAAGATCCTCTTGCAATTTTCCACAATCCTCTTGGGTTTTAACAACTTTAAAAAGTTTTGTGTCATCTGCAAATTTGATAACCTCACTCGTTATTCCACTTTCCAGGTCATTTATGAATATGTCAAAAAGCAGCGGACCCAGCACAGATCCCTGGGGTACACCACTATTCACCTTTCTCCATTGGGAAAATTGGCCATTTAGCCCAACCCTCTGCTTTCTATCTCTTAACCAGTTCTTGATCCACAGTAGTACACTGTCTCCTATCCCATGACTCTTTAGTTTTGCCAAAAGTCTCTGAATGAGGGACCTTGTCAAAGGCTTTCTGAAAGTCCAGATACACTATATCAACCGACTCACCTTTGTCCACCTGTTTATTCACACTTTCAAAAAAACATAACAGATTAGTAAGACAAGATCTTCCTTGTCTAAAGCCATGTTGGCTGTCTCCCATTAGGCCATGGCTATCTACATGCTGAGTAATTTTATTCTTTATGATGGTTTCTACCATTTTTCCCGGTACTGACGTGAGACTCACCGGTCTGTAGTTTCCCGGATCACCCCTGGAACCCTTTTTAAAAATTGGTGTTACATTAGCGATCCTCCAATCTTCAGGTATTAGAGATGATTTTAATGATAGTTCACAGATTACTAATAGCAGGTCTGCAATCTCATATTTCAGTTCTTTCAACACCCTTGGATGTATACCATCCGGCCCAGGTGATTTGCTACTCTTCAGTTTATCTAATAGTTGTAATACATCTTCCCATATGTATCGTTATTTCCTTCAATTCTTCTGCACCTTTAAATACCACTTCAATCATGGGTAATATCCCTACATCTTCCTCAGTAAAGACTGAAGCAAAGAATTAATTCAGTCTCTCCGCTATCGCCTTGTCGCCTCTTAGTGCCCCTTTAACTCCTCTATCATCTAATGGACAAACTGACTCTCTCACAGGTTTTTTGCTGCGAATGTACTTGAAAAAATCTTTATTTCGCGTTTTTGCTTCCACAGCAAGCTTCTTCTCAAATTCTCTCTTTGCCTGCTTTATCAATGCCTTGCATTTGATTTGCCAGTGCTTGTGCTGTTTCCAGGTTTCATCGTTTGGCTCTTTTTTCCATTTCCTGAAAGATGCTTTTTTGGCAATAACAGCCTCTCTGACCTCACATTTAAACCATGCTGCCAGTTTTTTGGACTTCCTTTCACTTTTCTTAAAGCGTGGAATACAGCTGGTCTGGGCTGCCAAGATAGTATTTTTCAACAACACCCAAGCTTGATGTCAGTCTTTAACCTTTGCAACTGTTCCTTTTAGTTTTTTCTTAACTATTTTCCTCATTTTATCATAGTCTCCCTTTCGAAAGTTAAAAGGTAGTACTGTGGATTTCCGTACTATCCCTCCTCCACTAATTAAATCAAAGGCAATCATGTTATGATCACTATTGCCAAGTGGCCCCAACACCCTTATCTCTTGCACTAGATCTGGTGTTCCACTAAGGACCAGGTCTAATATGGCTTCCCCTCTGGTTGGTTCATGAACCAGCTGCTCCAAGAAGCAGTCATTTATGTCATTTAGGAACTTTATCTCCCAAGCATGTCCTGCCGTGACACTGACCCAGTCGATACCGGGGTAATTGAAATCACCCATTATTATTACTGCGCTGTAACTTTTGTTAGCTTCCTTGATTTCTTTGAGCATTTCATCATCCATTTTTTCATTCTGGCCTGATGGTCGATAGTACACCCCCACTGCCATCGCCTTCCCCTTTTTACATGGAATTTCAATCCATAGAGATTCTACGGCAAATGTTGTTTCCTGCAAAACTTTATTCCTTTTTTGACTCAATGCCCTCTCTAACATTGAGCACAACCCCTCCACCAATTTGATCAGCTCTATCATTACGATATAGTTTGTACCCAGGTATCACAGTGTCCCACTGGTTGTCCTCCTTCCACCATGTCTCTGATATTCCAATCATATCTAACCTCTCATTTAGTGCTATATGTTCTAACTCTCCCATCTTATTTTTTAGACTTCTAGCATTTGCATACAGGCATTTTAGAGACTGTATTTTATTCATATTAATTTGACTATTGGTAGACATGGGTAATTTGGGATCTTTAAGCTCTGTCTGCTCCATACTTGAGGGCATTTGGGCTACTTTGCTCTTTTTTGGAACCTCTCTGCTTTTGGTAGTATCCTTCAAGGATACATTCTTCCAAACCATCTGCTCTTGGGCGACTGTCGGCTTTCCCCTATTATATAGTTTAAAAGCTGCTCTATCTCCTTTTTAAAGGTTAATGCCAGCAGCCTGGTTCCATCCCGGTTAAGGTGAAGCCCATCCCTTCGGAAGAGCCCCTCCTTTCCCCAGAATGTTCCCCAGTTCCTAACAAATCCAAAACCCTCATCTCTGCACCATTGTCTCATCCACGCATTGAGACTCCAGAGCTCTGCCTGCCTTTTGGGTCCTGCACGTGGAACGGGAAGCATTTCGGAGAATGCTACCCTGAAAGTTCTGGATTTCAACTTCCTACCTAAAAGCCTAAATTTAGGAGTATGTTTACTAAACCGCGGTAATCGTGAATAACGCGCGTAATGTACGATTAACGATCATTTGCACGTCATAACGTGCGTTCTGACGTGCGAACAATCGTTAACCGTAAATTACGCGCGTTAACCGCATTTAACGATCGTAAACCCCCGCGGCACGTTAAAACAGCGCAGAAGGCGGAGAGTGGGCGGAGAGAAGGGGTCAATGGGCGGAGAGTGGGTGGGGAGAGGCTCCCCTCACACTAACGCGCTGAATTTCAGAGCTCAATTCCAATGCGAATGAAAACCTGTCGTTAAAGGCATATTAAAGGGAAGAGAAACCATTTCCGTCAGCAATGTACAGCATAACCGGGGAAACCTATAAAACGTGAGCAGTGTGATACATGTGCACAGAACAAAATATCAAATAAAACGTTAAAATGACCACAAGAAAAATGGTAAAAATTAAAATTCAGCTGGGAAACAGTGATAGCAATGGGCAACAATAAAAACACTCCCAGGAAAGCTCCAAAAAAAAGAAATGATGTTCGGAAGGGTCTACAACCAAAAAGTTGTCTAATAGACAATATTTTGGTGGTGGTGAGAAGCGAGGAGGTATGTGACACATTCTATCTACTCTTTTGATGTCAAGGACATCTGTACCTTGCCCACTCACAATCTTAAATGACAGAGGTGTAAGGTGGGGGTCCCCAAATCCAGCACTGGAGAGCCACAAACCAGTCAGTTTGACAGGCTATTTCTAATGCATATATATCTCATGCATATTCATTAGGGATACCCTGAAAACCTGACTGGTTTGCGGCCCTCCAGGACTGGAGTTGGAGACCCCTGCCCTAAGGAGTCTGTAATATAAGGTGCCCACGCTGGTAGAAACACACGTACCCATGCACGATTGTACGCACGCACCAACGCACGTAGCTACGCCCCTACCAACGCACGCAGCCACGCACGCACCAACGTACATGGCTACGCACACTGCGAGGGTGTGTTTCTGACACCACTACTCAACGTAAAGAAAAACATGCCTCCTCATTCCTTATGTAATGTACAGGGTGATGCCTGGGCCAGCCTTCTGCGTTAGGCATACTGGGGACTCGAACCCATGCTGTCTGTAACAGCGGTCAGTACAGTAACCATTGTGCTACAGCTCTGTTTCAGTGATTTGTGTCTGTACGCCTTCTTACGATTAATGAGCAGTAACACGCCACGGCGCCCTGTAACGCTCGTTAGTTTTTGGAACGCGTGTTAGTGTTAACGATGTACCGCCCATGTCCTTATTTGGGGTTTCTGTCACTCCCGCGGCTCCTAACGCGAATTGCACTAACGCAGTTTAGTAAACATACCCCTTAGTCTCCAGAACCTCCCTACCACATTTTCTTATGTCATTGGTACCGACATGTACCAAGACAGCAGACTCCTCCCCAGCACTATCTAAGACCTTATCTAGGTGGCGCGTGAGGTCCGCTACCTTCACACCAGGCAGGCATGTTACCAGGCGATCCTCACGTCCACCAGCCACCCAGCTATCTACATGCCTAATGATCGAATCACCAACTATAACTGCTGTCCTAACCCTTCCCTCATGGGCACTTGGCCCTGGAGAAACTTCCTCAGTGCGAGAGGGTTTTACATCACCTGGAGGACAGGTCCTAGTTACAGGATCACTTCCTCTTCATGCTTGCCTCGCCTGTGCATGATCTGCATGGCACCACCACTCCTCTGACCACCCATCATTGTAACTATCCTGCCACCTCCGCCTCCACTGGGGGACACGTATTCCCATCATCTGCCACCTTGTAACCGCGTTAGTCTAAGACACTTTGTAACGTGCGTAAGCTGATACGGTTTGCTGTAATGATGCACCGCCCACGCCTTTATATGAGCATCTGTACCTTTACCGTGAAACCTAATGCGGGTGACATTACCACAGTTTAGTAAACATACCCCTATGTTCCTTGATCCTGAGAAGCAAATGTTTCAAATCGTCTTCACTTTCAGCCAGTAATGTGGTATCATCAACATAGCGAAGGTTGTTGATGAGTCTTCCACCAATCTTCACACCTCGGTTATCTTCATACAGTCCTGCTTCTCTGATGATTTGTTCTGCATATAAATTAAAGAGGTAGGGGGAAAGTATGCAGCCTTGTCGTACACCTTTGCTGCTTTTAAACCATTCTGTTTCTGCTAGTTCCATTCAAACTGATGCTTCTTGATCAATATAGAGGTTATGCAAGAGAATGATCAGGTATTCTGGTATACCCATGCTTCTTAATGTGGCCCAGAGTTTCCCATGATTTACACAGTCAAAAGCCTTGCTATAGTCAATAAAACACATATGGATATCCTTTTGGTATTCTTTTGTCTTTTCAAGGTCTCTCGTTCCTCACCCTTTCCTGAATCCTGCTTGCACTTCAAGCAGTTCTAGTTCCAGGTATGGTTTTAGTCTCTGCTGAATGATCTTGAGTAGAATGTTGCTGGCATGTGGATCAGAGCGATTGTGCAATAATTTCCACAAACTGTCGGATCACCTTTCTTCAGTATTGGTATAAACACAGACCTTTTCCAGTCAGTTGACCATGAATTTCTCTTTCAAATTTCCTGGCAGAGTCTTCTAAGTATGGTAACAGCTTCATCCACTTATTTTATTTATTTCTGTATTTTTATTTTATTTAACATTTCTTATATACCGCCTTTCATGATATCAAGGCAGTTTACATTGAACAACCTGAAATTACATTGAACAGGGCATTATAACTTGGAGATAACTATTGTACAGGGAACATGCTGTAATATTTCAATGGGAATGCCATCAGTGTTTGGTGCTTTGTTTTTTGATAAGGCTTTGACTTCTTTTTTCATCACCAATAGTTCCTGATTATAAGGTATAGGTTGAAATGGCTGTTCGTCCACTTGATCTTTATGGCATAATGATTCTATATATTCGTAGTTTTAGAAAAGCCACGCTTGTTCTTCCTCTAATAGCTTCTGTTTCTATTTCCTTGCATGTGTCATTGTAGTACTTTTCCATATCTTGTCTTGATGCACATTGGAAATCTCTGTTGAGTTCTGCGATTGCCTCTCTTTCTCCTCTGGCTTTAGCTTCTCTGCATTTCTGGACAATTTTCAGAGTTTCTTCAGCCATCCATTTTGGCCATTTTTGTTTTTTCACCTTATGTAGAGACTTATCACTTTCTTCCAACACAACCTTCTTGATGTCATACCATAACTTTTCTGCAACTCTGTCATTTGTATCTAAAGCAGCAAATCGATTTTTCAGGCAGTCTTTAAATTCCATTGGTATATTCTCAAGATCATATTTTGCTACATTCCTGAATGGCTTGCTCTTTTTCAACTTTAGCTTGAGTTTGCATACTAGTAGTTAGTGATCTGTACCACAGTCAGTTCCAGGTTTTGTCTTTGTTGATGTTATCGAGCTTTTCCATCGTTGTCTTCCACAGACATAGTCAATTTGATTTCTGTATAATCCATTGGGTGAAGTCCACGTGTATAGTCAGCACTTGTGTTGCTGGATGAATAGATCATTGGTCTTGCAGAATTCTATCAGTCTTTCTCCAGCTTCGTTTCCTATGCCAAGTCCATATTTTCCAACTACTCTGTTTTCTTCTTTGCTGCCAACCTTTTCATTCCATTCACCCATGACTATCAAGATATACTATTTGCATGATCTGTTAATTTTAGCTTGTATTTGTTCATAGAACTCATCAATGTCATCCACTTCTGCAGATGTTGTTGGGGCATATACTTGAATTATAGTTGTGTTGATGGGCTTTCCTTGTAGATAAATAGAAATTAAGGGGTATGTTTACTAAACTGTCTTAACATGCGCTCTGCGATGTTATCGCGCGATAAGGTACCTTATCGCACAATGATGGCGCTTTTTAAGGTGCACAGGTACCATATCGCACAATAACGCGTGCTGTGGCACAAACGAATGCTGAAGGCGGGGAAAGGCTCCTGGAGGGCAGAGGAAGGCTCCCCAGGGGCAGAGAGAAGGGGTCAATGGGTGGAGAGTGGGAGGGGAGAGGCTCCCTGCACACCAACGCTGTGAAATCCGAGGCTCAAAACTAATGCCAGTGAAACCCTGGTGTTAGAGCTGATTTAAAAGGAAAATAAACCATTTCCGTCAGCAATGTACAGCAAAACCAGGGAAACCTACAAAAAGTGATAAGTGTGATACATGTGCACGGAACAAAAGTACAAATAAACATTGAAAAGGACCCCAACAAAATATACAAAAAACATAACCAAGCTCAGCAATAGTGATAGTAAAGGGAAACATCAAAAAAACACTCCCAAGAAAGCCCCCCAAAAAAGATATGAATTTTGGAAGGGTCTACGCTCCGTCCCCATACAAGGTGAATGATCCCACAGTGAAATAGCACTGATCAGGGTTTCCCTCTCCATTGGACAGGTTTCCTATGGCATGCACATGTTCCACAACAACAGGGCGGGCATGTCGGAATGGGAAACTGGACAGATGCTGGAAAAGGGGACACAGAGGGCTGCAGGCAGCACATGCTGTGGTGCAGCTGGGCCACAGTGCGGACTAGGCAGATGCCTAGGTGGCACTTAGGAATGCTGAAACTGTACAGCAGCCAGACAGCAACTGATGAGGGCCCAACATGGGCACGAGAGTGTTTATCACAGTGTCACAGGGGATAGTGCCCAGCAGGTACCTCCAAGGGCACAGAACATTGGCAGGCGGTGTTGGGGGGAAGCGTGGACATCTATGCAGGCACCCCTACCCCAGAACACACACCATAGGCAGCCGCCTACCTGCACACTGGATGGCTTGAGACTGCACACCACCAGCACCACCAGCAGAAGGGCATGTCAGCATGGTGGCAGAGGGGTACTGGTGGTGGAGGGGGGCAGTGGCAGCTGCCCAGAGCAGACCATGGCCTAGCCCTGTGTAGGTGGGTGCTATGCACTGCAAGACAGGCCCTGCCGGACAAACAGTCATGGTATCACCATGGAATGCACTGTCTCTGTGGCAACACAGAGGTGCAGTGCACACAACCAGTGTGTTAGGAAGCAGAAGGTCACAGGTTCAAGTCCCAGCTATGGTGCCTGCCAACCCAGTCCCCATATTTTACCCACTACTACAACGTGCTAATACAGACAGAACCTTTATTGCAGATGACGTAAACATACCCAAAACACCTACATTTTACCCTACAGAGCAAAGACACCATAAACAGGCGCATTACCTAGAGCAGAGTCTCCCAAATGTAGTCCTGGAGGGCCAAACACCATTCAGGTTCCATGCTGCCTCTAATAAAGATGCCTGTGCTGCATATCTATGCACCACCCCCATGGTATGCAGATGTATCTCATGCATATTCATGAGGGACAGCATGAAAACCCGAACAGTGTTTGGCACACCAGGACTGGAGTTGGGAACCTCTGCCGTAAAGCAGCAGCCAACAGGGGCAGACACACCCACACCCACAGGCTCCATTAGCCAATGCCTCCTGGAGAGGCAGGACATTGGGCCCTGCGTGCATCTCCAAATACTAGCACTTGCATACCTTAGCAATGCCACCCTACACCTGGGAATACGGTACACAGCTATCAAACGTTTGCTATGATTACTGACAGATAGCAATTCCTACGTTAAGCACAGTTTGCTGATTGAGCTCCATCATAGCAACCTTTCTGATGTCTGTGGAGTGTGCTGCAGGTCTGGTCTCTGACAGTGTTTACCACCCTGGGGAGTGACCCCCAACAGTATTGCATACCATATCCATGCCTGCACTGTGCCCAGGACTGGTGTGGTGGCCAGGGCTGCTAAACACCTCTATAGTAGCACAATGCTGGCATAAGTGTGGGAGTGTGTGTCTGTCTATCCAGTGTGTGGTGGCTGCAAACACCCTCCACAGCCCACACTGCCAGCACTATTGCCAGTATTGGCCTGCCAATGTGCATAATGAGGAGCAAGGTACCATGGGTATAGCCCGGACATGGTGGCCTGGCCAGGATGCATCTGCACAGGGCATAGGGCACTGGCTGGGACATTGTAGTGCCCGGCCACCACCTGCACAGACAGGGTGGCCACAGCATGTTCCGCTGGGAAATCACTCTCACCCTGACTGTGCAGTGACCACTGCATGGCTAGGCTCCCCCATAGTGCTATATGGTATTTCTCTCATGTGGTATTTATGGGTTTTCTTTTGGGGCCCAGTCACTGATTTATCTGCTTGGTGTGTATGCATTTCCACCAGGAACATGCACTATGGACTAGCTAGCAGACTATCTGCAGCTGGTATGTGTCTTGCTGGAATGCCTTGCAGGGTGCAGCGGCTGAAGGCTTGCTGCAGGAGAATATCAGATAGTGGTGGGGGTCAGCTTAGCATATCCAGGCCCAATGTCTGTCTGCTATTGCGTTATGGATGTGTACAGAGCTGCATTGACTGCCCTGTAGGGTGTCTGTTCCCCAGCAGGACTGGGGTTGATGGTCCCCTCTACTGCCACCATGGCAGGGAGGTAGAATGTGGATCTGTTGGTGGGAGACCTGTTTATCCTTCTCAGCCCTGGAGGAGGAGAAGGGTAGTGGTACATAATCCCCCTAGGGGTCCATAGTGGCTAAACCTGACTGAGACATACAGATATATCCAAGGTGTGTCTGCAGAAACTACCTATCTCACACATTAGACCTGCAGCATGGCCTATCTCTGCTGTGGACCTGGTGCTGGGCGCCCCACCTCACCCTCAGGGTGAGTGCAGTACCTGCACAATGTGACGGTGTATAGCTACTCTGTGCCAGTACCACACACGGTCAGTTCCCCCTACCAGGCCGAGGTGCTGTGGGGGTGCATACCCCATCTTGTGATCATCTGTAGACTGCTGATTTGCATGTGCAGTGCATCATGGGTATGGGTGGGTTAACCCTATCCTGGTGACCACAGCAGACTGTTTGTGTGGTGACGTGCAGTCCTTCTGCATCCAGTCAGGGGCTTGCTAGCAGCTATGGAGCTGTAGCCCACTGGTTATTTCACTACTTGTGGAGCCAGAGGTCATGGGTTCAAACCTACAGTAGAGGTTCTTTGATAGGGCTGTCCAAAGCATTGTCTTTTTTTAATGTACATTAGTGCTGCCAGCAAAACACCCTCAGGGTACTGTAACCATAAGGTGCCTCAGAAGGTGCCCTATAAGGCGCCTTATAGGGCACCCTATAAAGCGCTTTCTGAGGCACCTTATGGTTACAGTCCGTATAAGGTGCCTTATAAGGTGTCCTATGGAGGCCTTATAGGGTGCCCTATAGGGGACATTATAGGATGCCGTGGCGGACAGTGCACTTTATAATGTGCCCTATGGGATGCCTTATAGGGTGCCTTATGCGGCACCTTAGGTTACGGCACGTGAGGGTGTGTTTGCTGGCAGCAATAAATAAAATACAAAACAAATGCCTCAGGAAACAATACTTACATGTCACAGCTGATGCCTCAGCCAGCCTTATGCATTAGGCACACTGGGGATCAAACTCATGACCCCTGTATCATCAGTCAGTGTATTAACCATTGTGCTACACTTCTGTTTCTATGTTTGGATGTCTGTGCGCCTACTTAAGATTACCGCGCGGTAACGCGCTTAGCGGCGCTTTGCACAATCATGTGCGCAGCAGCGCACATTATCGCGTGATACTCCCGTTTTGCTGCTTTAAGACTGAAACGCCCACTCCTTTTATGGCAGCCTGCACACTATCGCCAGGCGCACATTAAGACGGTTTAGTAAACATACCCCTAAGCATTCACTGACTGCATTATATTTCATTACAGTTCTTGCAAGTTTCTTCTTAACTATAAATGCAACACCATTTCTTCTTTGTCTTTCATTTCCAGTATAGTAAACCATATGATCATCAGATTCAAAGTGCCCAAAGCCAGTCCATTTCATTTCATTGACGCGCAACAGATTGAGTTGTCCACATTCCATTTCATTCTTGACTACCTCCAAGTTCCCTTGGTTCATGCTTCGTAAGTTCCATGTCCCAATATATAAGATATCTTTGCAACTTCTGACTCTATTTTCATGCACAGCTACATCAGCAGATCCAACCACATCATAAATGCTGGCTTTACTCTGAGAAGTCTTTAGCTTATCCCCAATAGCCATCTGAGTGCCTTCCGACCTGGGGATCTCATCTTCCAGCACTATAGTGCAGTTTGTTTTGTGACTATCCATTGGGTTTTTGAGGCAAGATACAGAAGTAGATGTGCCAGCCTTTCTGCCGTGCAGTTAATTCTAGTGTTGTTGCATCTGTAACAGAAATATGATCCTCCGCTTACAACACCATCCCATTCTGCTGCTTCCCAGATGGGTGATTTGTCTTAATCTGGCATCTCTTGGGAGACCCTGCTAGTGGCTAAGCTACTGATAGCTTAGCTCTCAGCATCACTGAAGCACACAAGCCCTCACATCATGACAAGCTGCAAACCAAATGAGGTTATCACTCTACATATTTTCCCATCTCCTATTCTTAGAGAAAATATTAATAATGGATCGAAGAATCACTACTAACAATTATTATTATTATTACTCTCAAACTGTTTACTGGAATTATAGATAACTTATGAGAATGCCTACTAAACCACCATAGGATTTGGCAGCTATTGCAGTGAGTTAGAAACCACATAGTAAGAGCTGCTTCGGGGGGGGGGGGGGGTTATGGTGAGGGGTCTGTAAGGAGGGGTCAGGGCCTCCACCCCTCCCCACACACCCACAAAGCAGTCTAATGACCTAACTTTGGTGTACCTGATGGTCTAACGATTCCATGGGACAGGAGCGGTCCTATCCTCTCCTGTGCTGACATGCAGCCATCTCAAAATGGCCACAATCACGAGGTGCTGCCCTCTAGCCTTATGCTATGGGGCAGCACCACAAGTTCATTGTCCTTGTTGTTAGGTCCATTGAGGAGGACAGTAACGCCTAATATATGCCTATATGAAGGAAAACTCTCTTTTCTCAAGGGAAAAAAAGGGATCTTGCAAAAATCAAAGACATACAAAACACCATTTGCTGATTGATAAGATGACTTTAAAATATTCAAAAAGAACAACAATAAGGGGTATGTTTACTAAGCAGTCTTAACGTGCGCCCAGCGATAGTATGCAGGCTGCCATAAAAGGAGTGGGCGTTCCTGTCTTAGCGTAGTAAAACGGGATCATCGCGTGATAACGTGCGCTGCGCACATTATCGTGCAAGAAGCCGCTAAGCACGTTAACGCACGGTAATCTTAAGTAGGCGCGCTGACATCTAAACACAGAAACAGAGGTGTAGCACAATGGTTGATACACTGACTGCTGGCACTGGGGTCATGAGTTTGATTCCACAGTGTGCCTAATGAACAAGGCTGGCTGAGGCATCCCCCTTTGTGTTTTGTGAGGCATTTTAGTTTTATTTTAATTAGTGCTGCCAGCAAACACAACCTCACAGTGGCGTAACCTAAGGTGCTGCATATGGCACCCTATATGGCACTCCATAGGGCACATTATAAAGTGCACTGTCCGCCAAGGCACCCTATAATGTCCCCTATAGGACACCTTATAAGGCGCCCTATAAGGTGCCTTATGGGGCGCCTTAAGGTTACAATACTCTGAGGGTGTTTTTGCTGGCAGCACTAATGTACATTTAAAATAGACAATGCCTCGGACAGCCCTATCAAATAACCCCACTGTGAGTTTGAACCTATGACCTCTGGCTCCACAGGGAGTTAAGTAACCAGTGGGCTACCACTCTACAACTTCTAACTAACCCCTTGCTGGATACAGAAGGACTGCACGTCACCACACAAACATTCCGCTGTGGTTACCAGGATAGGGGCAACCCACCCATACCCATGATGCACAACACATGCAAATCAGCAGTCTACAGATGAGCACAAGACTGGGTATGCATCCCACAGCACCTCAGCCTGGTAGGGGGCGCCGACGGTGTGTGTTAGTGGCACAGAGTATCTACAGACCGACACATTGTGTGGGTATTGTGCTCACCCTGAGGGTGAGGTGGGGCGGCCAGGTGTGTGTGTGTGTGTGTGTGACCCCACCAACACCTCCACATTCTACTTCCCTGCAATGGTAGCAGTAGAGGGGGGCCCTCAACCCCAGTAGTGCTGGGGAACAGACACCCTACAGGGCAGCCAATGCAGAGCTGTACACATCCCTAAGGCACTGGCAAGACAGTAGGCCTGGAAAAGCTCAGCTACCCCCCACCACGAACTGACATTTTCCAGCGGCAAGCACAGTGAGACACCAGCCATACACATATAACTGCAGACAGTCTGCTAGCTAGTCCACAGTGCATGAGCCTGAAGAAAATGTGAACACACCCACCAAGCAGATAAGTCAATGATTATGCCCCAAGGAGAAGAACCTACATATCCACTTACAAGAAATACAATAAAGCACTATGGGGGAGCCTAGCCATGCCATGGTCACTGCTCAGTGAGGGTGAGAGTGACCTCCCAGCAGGACATGCTGTGACCACCCTGTCCATGCAGGTTGTGGCCAGGCACTACAATGTCCAAGCCATTGCCCTATGCCCTGAGCTGATGCATCCAGACCAGGCCACCCTGTCCGGGCTATACCCATGGTACCTTGCTCCTCATTATGCACATTGGCAGGCCCATACTGGCAATAGTGCTAGCAGTGTGGACTGAGGAAGGTGTTGGCAGCCACCACACACTGGATAGACAGACACACACTCCCCACACCTTTGCCAGCATTGTGCAACTATAGAGGTGTTTGGCAGCCCTGCCCACCGCACCAGTCCTGGGCACAGTGCAGGCATGGCTATGGTACGCAATACTGTTGGGGTCACTCCCCAGGGTGGTAAACACTGTCAGACACCAGACCTGAAGCACACTCCACAGACATCAGAAAGGTTGCTATGATGCAGCTCAATCAGCAAATTGTGCTTAACTTAGGAATTGCTATCTGCCAGTGATCATAGCAACCTTTTGATAGATGTGTACCGTATTCCCTGGTTTAGGGTGGCATTGCTAAGGTATGCAAGAGCTAGTATTGGGAGATGCACACAGGGCCCAACATCCTGCCTCTCCAGGAGGCTTTGGATAATGGAGCCTGTGGGTGTAGGTGCGTCTGCCCCTGTTGGCTGCTGCTCTAGGGCAGAGGTTCCCAACTCCGGTCCTGGTGGACCAAACACTGTTCGGGTTTTCATGCTGTCCCTAATGAATATGTATGAGATACATCTGCATACCATGGGGGCAGTGTATAGAGATGCACAACAGACATATTTTTTAGAGGTAGCATGGAACCTGAATGGAGTTTGGCCCTCCAGGACTGCATTTGGGAGACTCTGCTCTAGGTAATGCACATGTTTAAGGTGTCTGTGCTCTGTAGGGTAAAATGTAGGTGTTTGGGGTATGTTTACGTTATCTGCAATAAAGGTTCTGTCTGTATTACCATGTTTTTAGTAGTGGGTAAAATATGGGGACTGCGTTGGCAGGAACCACAGCTGGGACTTGAACCTGTGATCTTCCACTACCTGATCACACTGGCTGTCTGCACTGCACCACTGTGTTGCCACAGAGACAGTGCGTTCCCTGGCGTTCGCATGACTGTTCATCAGACAGGGCCTGTCTGTTGCAGTGCATGACACCCACCTACACAGGGCTAGGCCATGGTCTGCTGTGGGCAGCTGCCACTGCCCCCTCCACCACCAGTACCCCTCTGCCACCATGCTGACATGCCCTTCTGCTGGTGGTGCTGGTGGTGTGCTGTCTCAGGCCATCCAGTGTGCAGGTAGGTGGCTGCCTATGGTGCGGGTTCTGGGGTAGGGGTGCCTGCATAGGTGTCCACGCTTCCCCCCAGCACCGCCTGCCAATGTTCTGTGCCCTTGGGGGTACCTGCTGGGTACTATCCCCTGTTACAGTGTGGGAAACACACTCGTGCCCATCTTGGTCCCTCATCAGTTGCTGTCTGGCTGCTCTACTGTTTCAACATTCCTATGGGCCACCTAGGCATCATCCTAGTCTGCACTGTGGCCCAGCTGCACCACAGCATGTGCTGCCTGCAGCCCTCTGTGTCCCCTTTTCCAGCATCTGTCCAGTTGCCCGTTCCGATATGCCTGCCCTGCTCTTGCGGAACATGTGTGCACCATAGGAAACCTGTCCAATGGGGAGGGAAAACCCTGATCAGTGCTATTTCACTGTGGGCTCATTCACCTTGTATGGGGACAGAACATAGACCCTTCCAAAATTCATATCTTTTTTTTGGAGCTTTCTCGGGAGTATTTTTGGATGTTTCCCATTAATATCACTATAGCCCAGTTTGGTTATGTATTTTTATATTTTCTTCTGGTCATTTTCAATGTTTATTTGCTCGTTTGTTCCATGCACATGTATCACACTTATCAGTTTTTGTAGGTTTCCCTGGTTTTACTGTACATTGCTGACGGAAATGGTTTCTTTTCCCTTTAAATCTGCTCTAACACCAGGGTTTCACTGGCGTTAGTTTTCAGCCCCGGATTCCACAGCGTTAGTGTGCAGGGAGCCTCTCCCCTCTCACTCTCCGCCCATTGACCCTCTCTCTCCGCCCCTAGGGAGCCTTCCTCCACCCTCCATTAGTCTATCTCCACCAGCAGCACTCATTTGCGCCGCTGCATGCGTTATCATGCGCTAAGGTACCTTTTTCACCTGATAAAGCGGCATTATTGCGCGATAAGGTACCTTATCGCGTGATAACGTCGCCGGGTGCACATTAAATCTTTTCATGGTTTGGATTGAATATAAAAAGGCATTTGATCATTTACTCATAGTTGGATCACAAAGGGGTATGTTTACTAAACCGTCTTAATGTGCGCCCGGCGATAGTGTGTAGGCTGCCATAAAAGGAGTGCGCGTGTCGGTCTTAAAGTAGCAAAATGGGATTATCACACGCTAACATGCGCTGCGCACATTATCTGGTGAGATGCCGCTAAGCACGTTAACACGCGGTAATCTTAAGTAGGCGCGCAGAAATCCAAACACAGCAGCAAAGATGTAGCACAATGGTTAATACACTGAATGATGGTACAGGAATCGTGAGTTTGATCCCCGGTGTGCCTGTTTCGTAAGGCTGGCTGAAGCAGTAGCTTTTACGTGTAAGTATTGATTTTTGAGGCATTTTATTTGTAGTTTAATTAGTGCTGCCAGCAAACACACCCTCATGTGCCGTAACCTAAGGTGCCACATAAGGCACCCTATAAGGCAATCAATAGGGCACATTATAAAGTGCACTGTCCGCCAAGGCACCCTATCATGTCCCCCATAGGGCACCCTATAAGGCACTTTATAGGGTGCCTTATGGTTACAGTATACTGAGGGTGTTTTTGCTGGCAGCACTAATGTACATTAAAAATAGACAATGCCTCGGACAGCCTTATCAAATAACCCCACCATGGGTTTGAACCCATGACCTCTGGCCCCACAGGCAGTGAAGTAAGCAGTGGGCTACAGCTGCCAAAAAAACCCTGACTGGCTGCTGAAGGACTGCACGTCACCACACAAACTGTCTGCTGTGGTTACCAGGATAAGGTTAACCCATGATGCACTGCACCTGCAAATCAGCAGTCTACAGATGGGCACAAGATAGGGTATGCTCCCCCACAGCACCATGGCCTGGTAGGGGGAACCGACTGTGTGTGGCACAGAGTAGCACTGGCACAGAGTAGCTACAGACCGTCACATTGTGTGGGTACTGTGCTCACCCTGAGGGTGAGGTGGGGCGCCCAGCACCAAGTCCACAGCACCTGTCATGGCTAAAATGCACCATGCTGCAGATTCCTATCAGTGCTACTGTGTGTGATAGGTAGCTCCTGCAGACACACCTAGGATACATGTGTGTATTTCTCAGTCATGTTTAGTTTTTATGGGCTATGATGCACCCCAAATAGTGCATGTCCTGTGTTGGTGCTATGGTTACATGATGGGGGAGAGGAGGTGTTTGGACCCATAGGCAGAATATGCACCACCACACAACCCACCCTAATAAATATGTATGAGATGCATCTGCATACCATGGGGGCGGTGCATAGAAATGCAGCACAGGCATTTTTATTAGAGACAGCATGGAACCTGAATGGTGTTTGGTCCTCCAGAACTGCATTTGGGAGACTCTACTCTAGGTAATGCACATGTGTATGGTGTCTGTGCTCTGTAGGGTAAAATGTAGGTGTTTTGGGCATATTTTATTTATTTTTATTTATTTATTTAACAGTTCTTCTATACCGCGCTTTTCAGATCAGTGCGGTTTACATTCAACGTCAACTATACAACACAGGCATTCTGAGTTGTAAACTTTACAATAAACAGGGAAATCAACATGGAAACAACTGGGGAGACTATCTACATTGTATTTACACTATTACTTTTTTCAAGCAGGGTCTATCTACATCTTATTACTTTTGAAGGATCGGTGGGTTAGCCTTTTTCATACTGAGTCTGATTGTTTAGGTGTGGTGCGTGATTGTCTGAGGGGCAGCATGTATGAATACTGAGGCTGGATTCAGGGTAGTATGTGGTGAACAGGTGGTGCTTTAATGCTTTCCTGAATTGGGTTAGGTGGGTGATGTTTCGTATATAGGTGGGGAGGGCATTCCATGCTCTAGGTGCATAAATTGTAAAGGCTCTGTTTGTTGTTATTTTTGTGCATTTCGTTGTTGCCTTTGGGACCTCGAGGGTGTTTTGCGTCGTAGGTCTTCTGTTTCTGTTATGTGGTACTTTGTGTATCATCTCGCTGATAGCTGTGGGAGTCAAAGTGTTTAACGCTTTGAAGGTCAAGGTTAGGACTTTGTGGAGGATTCTTGCTTGAACCGGTAACCAATGGAGGTTCATCAGTACTGGCGTTATGTGCTCTCTCCTTGAGGCCCCTGTTAGTACTCTCGCAGCAGTGTTCATTGCGAGCTGGAGTGGTGCTAGTGTTGATTGGGGGAGACCGTGTAAGATTACGTTGGCGTAGTCAAAATGTGGTAATATTAATGCTTGATAGATTGATCGATAGTCGCTGAAATCTAGTAGTGGTCGGAGATGCTTTAAAGTCCTTATTTTCATGTATATTGTTTTTACTGTGTTTTTTATGTGGGTTTTCAGATCCAGGTGTTGGTCGAGAGTAATGCCAAGGTAGCGGATTGTTGATTTGGTTTTCAGTTCTGTGTCGCCGATTTTTAAGGAGGGTGGAGGGGTGAAGTCCTGGTTCCTTGATATGAAAAGGACATCTGTTTTGCTGTAGTTGATTCTTAAATTTTGTGTGTTGAGCCATTCTGCTACTGCCTCAAAACAGCTTGTTAGAGGGAAGAGGTCTGGTTGGTTGGTCCTGAAAGGGATGTATAGCAGGATATCGTCTGCGTAGGCTAAACAGTTGACCTTGAATGAACGTGCTAGGGCACATATGGGCTGCATGTAGATGTTGAACATCAATGCAGATAGAGAAGAACCCTGTGGCACGCCCTGGTTTTGCAAAAATGGTTCGGAGGTTGTGGAGCCAGACCTTACATGTTGCCATCTATTGGTCAAGTATGACTTGCACCACTCTAGGGCTGTCCCTTGAATTCCTTTTTCGCTGAGGCGTTGTATGAGGATCTCGTGGTTCACAGAATCGAAGGCCGCTGCAATGTCGAGGAAGATGAGAGCATATCCCTGGTGAATTTTGTCTGTTCCGGATATTTACGTCATCTGCAATAAAGGTTCTGTCTGTATTAGCACGTTTTAGTAGTGGGTAAAATATGGGGACTGGGTTGGCAGGAACCACAGCTGGGACTTGAACCTGTGACCTTCTGCTTCTGAACACACTGGCTGTGTGCACTGCACCACTCTGTCACCACAGGGACATTGCAGTCCCTGGAGATACCATGACTGTTTGTCAGACAGAGCCTGTCTGTTGCAGTGCACGGCACCCACCTAAACAGGGTTAGGCCATGGTCTGCTCTGGGTAGCTGCCACTGCCCCCTCCACTACCAGTATCCCTCTGCCACCATGCTGACATGCCCTTCTGCTGGTGGTGCTGGTGGTGCGCAGTCTCAGGCCATCCAGTGTGTGGGTGGGTGGCTGCCTATGGTGCGGGTTCTGGGGTAGGGGTGCCTGCATTGCTGTCCACGCTTTCCCCCAGCACTGCATGCCAATGTTCCGTGCCCTAAGGGGTACCTGCTGGGTACTATCCCCTGTGACACTGTGGGGAGCATACTCGAGCCCATGTTGGGCCCTCAGCAGTTGCTGTCTGGCTGCTCTACTGTTTCATCATTCCTATGGGCCAGCTAGGCATCACCCTAGTCCACACTGTGGCCCAGCTGCACCACAGCATGTGCCTCCTGCAGCCCTCTGTGTCCCATTTTCCAACATCTGTCCAGTTGCCCATTCCGACATGCCCGTCCTGCTGTTGTGGAACATTGTGCATGCTATAGGAAACCTGGCCAATGGAGTTGAAACCCTGTTCAGCGCAATTACACTGTGGGCTCATTCACCTTTTATGGGGACGGAGCATAGACCCTTCCAAAATTCATATCTTTTTTTGGAGCTTTCTTGGGAGTGTTTTTTGATGTTTCCCATTCATATCACTATTGGCCAGCTTGGTTATTTTAGTTTTACATTATCTTCTGTACATTTTCAAAGTTTATTTGCCCTTTTGTTCTGTGCACATGTATCACACTTATCACTTTTTGTAGGTTTCCCAGGGTTTGCTGTACATTGCTGACGGAAATGGTTTCTTTTCCCTTTAAATCAGCTCTAACGCCAGAGTTTCACTGGCGTTAGTTTTGAGCCTCGGATTTCACAGCGTTAGTGTGCGGGGAGCCTCTCCCCTCCCACTCTACACCCATTGACCCCTTCTCTCCGCCCCTGGGGAGCCTTCCTCCGCCCTCCGGGAGCCTTTCTCCTCCTTCAGCGCTCATTTGCACCGCTGCGCGCGTTATCACGCTCTAAGGTACCCTATCGCCCAGTAAGACGCCTTCATCGGGTGATAAGGTACATTATCGCACGATAATGTCGCAGAGCGCACGTTAAGACGGCTAAGTAAACATACACCAAAATGTCTAGACATTTTGGGATGAATAAAAATTGCAGAGAATGCTTTAAGCTAGTTTCATTGGGGCTGTGTGAAGAAAGCCCCCAGATAAGTGAAACATAAAATACCTCTGTAGAAATGGGTAAAAGGTGCAACATCTGGAAAACAGTGTGTATAAATGCCTATAGTATGGGAAATAAGATCCGAGATGTTGTGATTTTAATGGAAGAAGCTGACTTGGATATAATGGCAGTTACGGAGACATGGTTCACAGAAAACGATGACTGGGATGTAATTGTAGTGGGCTATTCTTTATTCAGAAAGGACAGGGTAGGAAAAAGGGGAGGAGGAGTGGTACAATATGTAAAAAATAATATTAAAGCTAAAGAATTACAGGGCTTATTGAACAAACAGACCTTTTTCAAAGATGGGTAAGCTGTAATACTAGAGGGCATAACATGAAGCTGCAAGGGGGTAAACTGAAAGGCAATGTCCGGAAATACTTTTTCACTGAAAGAGTGGTGGATGCTTGGAATGCCATCTCAATGGAAATGGTGGGGGCAAATACAGTGACAAAATTCAAAATGGCATGGGGCAGAAACAGTGGATCCCTTTATAGAAACAAGATAAAATCAAAATAAACGTTAACTGTCTCTGATATCTTAACAAGTCGAGGTGACCTGCATGGAGTGGTAGGTACACCGCTAAACAAAGGCATGGGGAGGGGTGACATGCACGAAGCGGTGGGTGCACCTACTTTTGCCACCTTGCTGGGCAGACTAGATGGACCATGCTGGTCTTTATCTGCCGTCTGCAGCGGGCGCGCAGGACAACAGCGATCCCGATGGGGGTGAGAGCGGGAGCTCCCCCTTCCTCCTCAGGCCAGCCAATCAGCCAGTAACAATGGCTGTAAAACCACCGCTGCAGGGGGCGCGCAGGACAACAGCGATCCCGATGGGGGTGAGATCGGGAGCTCCCCCTTCCTCCTCAGGCCAGCCAATCAGCCAGTAACAACGGCTGTAAAACCGCCGCTGCAGGGGGCGCGCAGGACAACAGCGATCCCGATGGGGGTGAGAGCGGGAGCTCCCCCTTCCTCCTCAGGCCAGCCAATCATCCAGTAACAACGGCTGTAAAACCGCCGCTGCAGGGGGTGTGCCCACGCCTGAGGGCCCTTTGGCGTGGCCCTTAGGCGTTGGACTGTGGCGATATACATTAATATCATGGACTGGATCATAATGCCTGCATTCGTGGTAACTTGCTGTTCTTGTTCTTCTTCTTATCTGTTTGACTGTTTCTTCCTCTACTCTATCCTATCGTACAAATGGCATTCTTTTCCTATTTCCTCAAATGATATAGTATTGTAAACTGCTTTAATGCCTTTTGGTCTGAGCGGTATATCAAATGATTAATAAACAATAAACAATATACTGTTACTATGTCAGAAATGTAGATGTGCCCAATATGGACATCAATGGAGATGTCTGCAAAAACATCCTCAGAATAGCATTTCAGAACAGGGATGTTTAGTAGCCTAATTGATAGCTTAGTGGATTAGGAACAGCATGGCTTGAGTTCAAATCTAAACATGGGCCATTGTGACTGTAAGCTAGTCACTTAATTCTCCACCTTCTCTACACCAGTTGGATGTTTTAAGGCTAAAGCAAACACTTTCCTATTCATACCTGGACAGTTCTAAATGTGGACATACCTGCAGACATCCAGGATATTTCTGAAATTGAACCACGACGTCTAAGTTATTGCATCTCCCTAGACATGCCTTCACTACACCCCCTGCCTACTGGAGACATCTCTAAATATCATTTGTAAAATGACTTCGGAGACATTTCCTGATTTCGACATCCACGTGCATGTCTTTGGGTGCCAAATCACAACTAAGGGGTATGTTTACTAAACTGCGGTAACGTTACATAACGCGCGTTATGTAACGTTAATGCTCATTAACGTTACTTAACGATCGTTAACGTCCGCGGCCGTGGTAAACAGCGCAGAAGGTGGAGAGAGGGCAGAGAGAAGGGGTCAATGGGCAGAGAGTGGGCGGGGAGAGGCCCCTTTCACACTAACACGCTGAACTGAAGGGCTGAATCCTACCACGAATGAAAACCTGCCGTTAGATGCACATTTGCAGGAGAGAGAAACCATTTAAGTGTCAGCAATGTGCAGCCTAGGCAGGGAGCCCAAGAAATGTGATAGTAGTGCTCCATTTTCAGCAACACCATAGTGCCAAAGTATGAATGGCCACTATGGTGATGGTGCAAATGGGGCATAGGGGACCACAGGCGGGACATGTAGCATGGGCAGCTGGGGCACAGGGTGGACCAGGCGGGCGCCTAGGTGGCACATAGGAACATAGAAAGCGGAAATCAGCAAGACAGCAGCTGACCAAGGCCAAACACAATCCACCTATATCTATCTGGTTCACCCTAGCCAATAGTTGCTAGGGCACTGACCTGACATCTCCCCAGTCACGGACATAATATTGGTAGGCAGTGATGGGGGTATGTGAGAATGTCCATGTATGGCCCCCCACCCCGGGATCCGCTCCCTAGGCGGGCACCTACCTACACAGCGGATGGCCTGGGACTGCGCACTGCCAGCACTGACAGCAAATGGCCATGTCAGCTTGACAGGTGGGGGTGCCACTTCCCTGCAGTGGACCTAGGCCATGCCCTGCATCAGTACATGGTGTGCAGTGCAACATGCAAAGTCTGGCTGAGGAAAAATACAGGTAGCCCCAGGGACTATTGTGCATCTGTGCCAACAGTGTGGTGCAGTACACCCAGCCAGTGTGTCCAGAAACAGAGGGTCACAGGTTCAAGCCCCACCTGTGGTTCCTGAAGAGCATGTCCCTATGTTTTACCCTACAATGCAGATACAACAGCAACATGTGCAAAGCCCAAAGCAGCGGTGAACAGGGGTACAAACACCCACCAACACAGGCTCCACAATCCAAAGATGCATGGAGAATCAGACTGTTGACCCCAGCATTGAGCTGAAGTTATCACCAGAGCACTACTTCTACCCCCTGCACAGTTTAGCAATGTCAGCACTTTGAGCAGGACCAGTGTGGCGGGCAGGGTTGCCATCCACCCCTATCTTTGTACAATGCTGCAATAGGAGTGAATGTTTGTGTATGTCTATCCATTGTTCTGTGGCTGCCCATCCTTCACTGTGCCCAAAATGTCCCACTGTTACCAGCGTTAGCCTGAATAGGCGCATAATGAGAAGCAAGGTATTCTGGGTATGGCCCGGACAGGGCAGATTGGACAGGATGCATCTTCACAGGGTGTGGGGCAATGGCTGGGACACTGTAGTGCCTGACCACTACCTGCATGGACAGGGTGGCCACAGCATGGCATGCTGGGAGGGCACTTACCCTGACCGAGCAGTGACCATGGCAGGTCTAGGTTCCCATGTAGCGCTCTACACTGTTTGCCTCCAGTGATATATTTGTGTTCCTCAGTTCTGGGGTACCAATCACTGAGTTGCCTGCTTGCTGCACATAGTAGTTCTTTGAGCAGGCTGGTGGACTGTCTGCAGTTAGACTGTGCATGGTCAGAACACCTATAAGGTACAGTCTGACTGTGCTGTCTGCTGGTGACTGGTAGACAGTGGTGGGAGGCAGTTGTGGTTTTCCTGATCTAACCCCAGCATTACTGCTAGTCTGCCACTGCTCCAGTCATTGATATGGCTCTGGCCCACCAACCCTGGAGGGCTGTCTCATACAAACAGGATGGAGGTTGCTTCCCTGGGGCAGGGGCACCTGTTTTTTATCTATAAAAAGGGGTGATGTGGGCCCTTTGGGGTATGCAGTATATACCACTGCAACCTAAAAAGGCACTGCTACACCCACCTCATGCAATTCTTGGAACCCCATGTCAGCCAGACCCTAACACAGGGTACACACCAAACTGGCTGATGTCTGGTCCCACAGGGCCACTTGTGACTGCAGGATACAGATGGACACCAAATTACCTTTGGCTGTACTACACAGAACACCTGTCACACACTGGTAGTGATCGGGATGTACAGCAGGATCTATCTCTAGCACCACATGTACTGCGGACCTAGTGCTGGGCACCAATCCTATCCTTCAGGGTGACCACAGAACCTGCATAATGGCATGGTCTGTAGCTACTCTGTACCAGTATCACACACTGTCAGTTTGTCTTTCCAAGCTGAGATACCGGAGAGGTGCAGACCCCATTTGGTGATCAGCTGCTATTCAGCATGTGCATTGCATCATGGGTATGGTGGGGTTACCCTATCCTGACACTCAGAGCAGACAATTTGTGTGGTGACCTGCAGTCCTTCTGTTCCCAGACATTGCTGTGACATACACCATGTAGATATAGCCTACTGGTTAATACAATGCCATTCTTGGCAGTGTTCATGGGTTCAGTTCCTCATTGTTCCCCCCTCTCATGCCTGTCCTACTCATATAGTGTGCATGCCTGTAGAGGTCATATTTTTGCAGATCTGCGCTTCCAGCCCATAATACCCTCGCCACAATTGCCAACATTCCCTCGGTCCGTCTATCTGCGTCTGTCAGCTGTGTAGAGTCCTGTCTGCCAGTGCAGGCTGCCACCCCATGTTATACCCTTTCCTGCCTTGCGCCTCTTCATGCTTGCCTCGCCTGTGCCTGATCTGCATGGCACCACCACTCCTCTGTCCACCCATTATTGTAACTATCCTGCCACCTCTGCCTCCACTGGGGGACACATATTCCCATTGTCTGCCATGAACTGTTTTTCTGGTACTTTACATTGCCAACACCCTGTACTGGCAGGCACATGGGATGCCCGCAGATATGGCAGATATGGCAGGTCCAGCGGCTCCCACTTCTCCCTCCTTCACTCACCTGTTCATTGCCTTTCCTGAGTGCTCTATCTAGTGCTAGGGCTACATCTGTCTCTGTTCCACACAGGTCATGCATGTCATCCTGAGGCACCTTGCAGTCCCTAGGGCCCACTAACCTAGGACACCATAACCTTGTTAGGCCACCTTAACCTATGGTTCCATAGCCCAGGGTGCCTTTTGCAGTGCCTTGTCCAAGGGTGCCTAATATGGCGCTTAGCCTAGGAGGCCCTATAGGGCGCCTTATGAGGCACCTTACATGGCACCTTACAAGGCGCCTTGTAACGCTCGTTAGTCTAAGGCGCCTTGTAACGCGCGTTAGCTGTCAGCTTACTGTAACGATGCAACACCCATGCCTTTATATGGGCATCTCTACCTTTACCGTGGAACCTACCGCGAATGACATTACCGCAATTTAGTAAACATACTCCTAAGACTTTTAAAATGACCCCAATTGGGTGACGTGTATGTGCTGCATCTGCTTCTTACATTTTCACCTGTGTGATCCCTATCTATCTCTGCAACACATTCCCTATCACCGTCCCTCTGCTCTCATCATCATACTGCATCAAAATGAACAGTCCTGTTGCTACTTACTTGGCAAATGTCTGGTGAATCCACCTCCATATTGGTTGTGCCTGGTAATAATGTGCCCTGTGACTTTCGTGCTGGTAAAGAACTTCCTCATACTAGTTGACCAGGTGGTAGAGCCATTACCATTCCTGCCTTGTCTGCATGTTCCCTCATGCTGTGGATGTGCATAACACTATGTCCATACATACTTTACAACATACACACCATTCTCAAGGATTTTACATGGCTTGAACTTGTTGTTACCCTTCTTTGCTCCTTATGTGCATCTTCCCAGATGCACACCTTCCAATTTCAGTCCATCCTTGGATGGTCACATCTCAATTTCTAAAATCAGCTACATTTTTTGAACACCCTTATATGCACATCCCTGACAGTGCTAGGAAATCCTTTCTAAAATGCCATTCACCCATTATGTAATAAATCTTATATACTGTATGTATGCTTTTTGACCAGTGACGACAACTGAACCTGTTGTATATTCTAATCTAACATTCTACAAAGAAAAAAAGATAAGGGTGCTTAGAGGGAGGAGTAGGTATGGTTGGAGGGGGAGAAGCGAATGTTGAGGGATTTGGAGAGTGGGAATATGTGAGAGAAGATGGGGGAGAGAGTAGGGCATCTTATTTATTGGTGGATGCTCATTCTGCTTGCAACAAATGGCATATCCTGCATGATATAATTGTTGTTTATCACTGAAATATAGTTCATTGAAGATGGAGGGAGCAGGTTTGTTAATTTGCGATATGGATGTTATTATGTGGCTGGGGAGGGAATGCATGAAGGGAGGAGGGGTGTCAGTGGTGTTTCAGAAATGCATAAGTGCTGGTCTTTAATGCAGTGGGTTGTGAAGGTATTTTGGTTAAATTAAAAGGGGAATGGGAGGTTGGGTTTTTGCAATTATATTGTGCTCTGGGTATTAGGTAGGAATTTTGTGGGGAGGTGGGAGTTAAGATTACTGGATTATGGGGAACTGTTGGTGTTGTGAATAATATTGCTATGGGTGAGGGACGTACACATGTTTTGACTTTGGTATTGCAGGGTATGGGGTATAAGCAATTAGTGACAGGGGCTACTCATGATAAAGGGAATAGGTGGATTTGATTTGTGGGTCAGAGGAGGGGGTGGAGTTTCTGTGGATAGAAGTAGAGGCTTGTGTGGAGGTTGCCTGGTCAGATCACTTTTGGTGCCATTTAGATTTGGATGGAGAGGGGGGGGAGGGGAAGGTGTCAGGTGCCAGGTGGTAAGGAAATGGTACAGAGGGACAGTAGAGGAGGCATTGTTGTGGGAAAAGGCAGTGAATAGAAGGAGAATTGGGAAGGAGGGGGAGATAGGGGATCAGGCTTAGATGGGAGATAGGGGATCAGGAAATGGAGGCCATGCAGGGGGCATTGGAGGAGGTGGCTCCACAGAATATGTCTAAGATTAGTGAGATGAAAATGAAGAATAGAGGGTGATATTCAGTGGAGTTATTGGAAGTAAAAAGAGAATTGTATAGATTGGAATGACAATGGTGAAAGTCAGGGTTGGGGCAGGATAGAGTGGATTGGAGAAGGAAAGACAATGAATATCAGAGGAAACTTCAGGGAGCAAGGCAAATTGTTTGGTCCTCTAGAGTAGAAGCAGTGGGGTATAGGCTTAGGGAGCTCTTTAGGGTAGTTCAGCAACAGTTGGGATTGGATCGATAAGGGGTGGTTCGAAGGGGTGAGGAAGAGGATGTGGATGTAGTTGTGGATTATTTTGTGGCTAAAGTGGAGCAGTAGAGGGTAAAAGGGGAGCAAGAGAAAGGGGATTGGGTGAATTTTGCAGGAGGTAGTGCAGGAACATTTTGCAGAGGTTGCATCTGATGGGAATGTATTTGGATCTGCTTCCAGGGCTGTTATTGCGGGGTGGATCTAGGGAAGTAGCAGGGTGGTTACTGGATTTAGTGAATTCATTGCTGGCCCAAGGGAGCTATCCAGCGATGCTTAAGAAGGTGGTAGTATTTCCCATTCCTAAGAAGGTCCAAGATTTGCCTAGTGAGAACGCAAGACTGATTTAATTGTTGATGTCTTCAGACAAAATTATAGAGAAAGTGGTAGTGAATCAGATAGAGGGTTTCTTGGAAGAGAATATGAGTTCAGATTGGGAACAGACAGATTTTAGGAAGGGGTCTGGGACAGAAACATTATTGGCAGCTTTGATAAACATGCTGGGGCAGGCTAGGGATCCAGTAAAAATAGCTATGGTAATTATGTTAGAATTGTCAGCAGCGTTCGATTTGGTGGAATAGAATATTTTGTTAGAAAGATGTCAGTGTATGGGGAAGGGGGGTAGGGTGTTGAGTGACTGTCAGCTTTTTTGCAAGAACAGAGATTTAGGGTATACTGGGGTACTTGGAAGTCGACAGCTTGGCAGTTAGGATGTGGGGTACCATAGGGCCCAGCACTATCCTCCAGCCTCTTTAAAATCTTTATGAGCCCAGTGGGATAGATTGTGAGAAAGCATGTCTTCCAAAGTTTCCTCTATGAGGATGATATTCAAATGGTGGTGGTTTTCGAACAGTCAATGGAGGAAACAATTGGGAAAGTGAATGGGTGCTTGGAGGAGAATGGTTAAGGGCTAACCAGCTCATGCTGAACTCTTGGGAGTCAGAAGTGCTGGAGCTTGGTGGGGGGGGGGGGGGGTGGAAAAGGATCATTTATGGGGCTGGCCAAGGATTGTGGGTATACAGATAGAATGGAAGAAAAAAATCCATAGTCTG
Organism: Ichthyophis bannanicus; assembly: GCA_033557465.1. Lineage (NCBI taxonomy): Eukaryota > Metazoa > Chordata > Amphibia > Gymnophiona > Ichthyophiidae > Ichthyophis > Ichthyophis bannanicus. The sequence goes on along the minus strand of CM066032.1, from coordinate 1,378,452,119 downwards.
AGGGGTAATGACAGATGTGAAACTGAATTTCCATTCCCAGGTATCAAAGGTGGTTCGGGCAGCATACGGTAAATTACACTTTGTACGTCACCTGCGGCCTTTCCTTGATGAGGAAGCAATGCACCTTTTGATGTAGGTGCTGGTAATTTCAGTACTAGATTATGGTAATCTGTTATATGTGGGACTACCTAAGTACATAAGAACAAAAGAACATAAGATATGCCATAGTGGGTCAGACCAAGGTCCATCAAGCCCAATATCCTGTTTCCAACAGTGGCCAATCTAGATCATAAGTACCTAGCAGTTTCCCCAAAAGACAGGTTCCACAATGTTTGTATTGGGTCAAGCAGTGATATCCTGGGTCCCTTTTAATAATGGTTTATGGACTTCTTATCCAGGAACTTGTCCAAACCTTTTTTAAACCCAGATACAGTAACAGCTTTTACTACATCCTCCAGTAGCAAATTCCAGAGTTTAATTAGACATTGAGTGAAAAAATATTTTCTCTTATTAGGCTTACATAGTTCACCCTGTAGCTTCATTGCATGTCCCCGAGTCTTTCTATATTCTGATGACATAAACAATCGATCTACGTTTACCCGTTCCACTCTATTCATTAATTATAGACCTCTATCATATCTCCCTTCAGCCGTCTCTTTTCCAGGTTGAAGAGCCTTTTTAGCCTCTGTTCTTAGGAGTATCCTTCCATCCCCTTTACCATTTTGGTGTTCTTCTCTGTACCTTTTCTAATAACGTTATATCCTTTTAAAGATACAGCAGCCAGAATTGCACACAATATTCAAGGTGCGGTCACACCATGGAACAATACAGAGGCATTATAATATCCTATGTTTTATTTTCCACTCCTTCCCTTATGATACCTGGCATACTATTTGCTCTCTTGGCCCCCGCTGCACACTGGGCCGAGGGTTTTAACATGTTATCCATGATGACGCCTAAATCTTTTTCCTGGGTGGTGGTTCCTAATGTGGAACCTTGCATCGTGTAACCATAGTTTGGGTTGTTCTTTCCTAGGTGCATAACTTTGCACTTGTCCACATAAATTTAATCTGCCATTTGGATGCCCAGTCTTCCAATTTATCAAGATCCGCTTGCATTTTCCACAATCCACATGGGTTTTAAAACTTTATGTTTCATGTCACCTGCAAATTTGATACCTCACTCGTTATTCCCTTTTCCAGGTCATTTATGAATATGTCAAAAAGCAGCGGACCCAGCACAGATCCCTGTGGTACTCCCCTATTTACCTTTCTCCATTAGGAAAATTGGCCATTTAGCCATACCCTCTGCTTTCTATCTTTTAACCAGTTCCTTATCCACAATAGTACACTGCCCAGGGGTGGCTCAAGGCAATCTGCTGCCTGAAGCGAAGTCTGAAATGGCACCCCCCCCCCCACACACACACACCTTAGAGGGGCGGGGCTTTTTCAGAAATCCAATCAGAGACTGAACCAAACCAAAAAGCCGATTAGATTATATGAAGGAAATGCAAGAAGTCTGCACACAGGGCCGTACCGAGCTGCAATCACACCCTGTGCAACTTGCAGCTCTGGCGCCTGCCCCCCCTCTCCCCACATACCTCTGGCCAGCGCTGCCTGCTCTTTCCCTGCTGCTGCCGCCTGCTGTTTTTTTCATGGTGGCGCCGTCAGCAGGGACAGAGCAGGCAGCGCTGGATGGAGGTATGGGGAGGAGGAGGGGGACATGCGCCCGATCTGAAAGGCACCGGCACTTTCCTTCCCTACTCTGACATCGCGTCGGAGGAGGGAGGGACCAGACCTGCTTAAAGTGCTATGAAAAAGCTTGGGGAGCACATTTTGGCTGCCTGCTATTGTCCTGCCAGCAGCGGCAGGGCAACAGCAGACAGCCGAAATGCAACCCCCAAGCCTTTCCGCCCTGTGCGGCTGCACCGCTTTCACAGGTCTAGTTACGGTCCCGTTTGCACCTGAAGGAACTAAAAGACAGCAAGAACCAACAGCACAGTTTATAAAACTAAATTATAACTATTTTTTATTTTGTTATAAACTGTGTTATGGTTCTTGCTTTTTCTTTGTCAACATATATTTTGCATTCACAGTGGGTGCAGAGCAGAACCAGGACATTCACCCACAGAACTCAATAGTTAAAAAAATAAAATTTAATTCTGATCATCTCACTAACAACAACAACAACAACAACAACCACTATTGTCCAGTACCAGGCATATTGTGAACTAATACAAAACTCTACAACAAAGAGCAAACCTACCATACCATACCATACCATATCAGCACAAACTTCCAAAACTCATATAAGGAGCCCATCCAAAAAAAAAGTGTCACTGTAAATACTACTGTGGGCCCTGGAACACCTATAAACCTATTTGAAAAGCTGAACAAGTCAAATTACTACAGTATAGTATAGATATTTATGTACAAACTCCATGTTAACAGAACACCTGACCTCAGTCACACACTCACAACATCGACCCTCACCAAGTACAGAATAAGTAACCACAATCTAAAGTAAAAATAAAAATATGTAGACAAAATTTAAATTGAAACCCCAAGAAGCCAGAGTCCACATGCAGTGCAACATCAGATAAATAAGAGATGCAGTTCCCCAATACTGTGTAAAATATAAAAATAGCACAAAGTCCAATCACTAAAATGAAGTATTATTTTTTCTACCTTTGTTGTCTGACCATTTTATTCTCTGATCATGCTGGTCCCAGTCTGAGGCTTCTGCTTTCTTGTCTTCTCTTAGCTCTCTTTCTGTGGTCTATGGTCCATCTGTTTATTTCTTATCTCTTCTTTTGTTTTCTTCACTTCCTTCCATCAGCCCATTTCCAGTTCCAATAACCCTCCCCAGTATCATCCCCCTTTCCAGTCCTCCCCTCCCAGTACCTTCCAATGTCAACCGCCTTGCATTCCCATGACTGCTACTGGTGTCCATTCCCTTCCAGTCCCCCTCCTTCTCCACTGTCCAGCCCCTTCTAGTCCAAATACCATCCCAGATATCAGCTTACATCCATTCTCAGTGCCACTACTCCAGTCAGCTCCCTTTCAGTCACCCTACCCTCTGTCCATCCCCCTTCCAATGCCATTCGCATGTCAACTCCCTTCCAGCCTCCTCCCCATTACCCAGCCACCTACCACTCCCATCCCCAAGTGTCTGCTCCCTTCCAGTCCCCCTTCAGTACATCCCAGGTGTCAGCTCCCTTCCTGCCCCCTCCTTCCCCTGGCAGACCCTCTCATTATCTGCTTCCTTCCAGTCCTATTCTACCATCCTCGCGCATCAGACCATTTGTAGCCCTAGCCCCTGGTTTTCTTCCAGGGCCAGAACCACTCTCCTCCCCTCTCCCATTAACCCATTTCCAGTCCAAGCCCATTTCCAGTCCTACTCCCTTATCAGCCCACTCTAGTCCTAACCCTCCAATCAGCCCATTACCAGTCCTAGCTCATTTCTGGTGCTAGCCTACCATCTGCCCATTACCAGTCCTAACCCCCCCCCCCCCCCCCCTAAGTCCATTTGCAGTCCTAGCCCCCAATCAGCCCATTTCCTGTCCTAGCTTCCCTAATCAGTCCATTTCTAGGCCTAACCCCACCAATCAGCCCATTTCCAGTTCTACCCCCCCCATCAGCCCATTTCAAGTCCTAGTCCCCCTCCCGAACAGCTCATTTCAGTTCTAACACCCCATCCACCCATTTCCAGTCTTAGCCACCCCCGATAGCCAATTACCAACCCTAGCCCCCTGCCAAAAAACCCATTTCCAGTTCTAATCCCCCATCAGCCCATTTCTAGTCTCAACCACCCTAATAGCCCATTCCAGTCCCAGCCCCCCCCCATAGCCAATTACCAGTCCTAACCCCCCATCAGTCCACTTCCAGTCCCAACCCTCCCATAGCCCATTACCAGTCCTAACCCCCCCCATCAGCCCACTTCCAGTCCTAACCCCCTATCAGCCCATTTCCAGTCCTAGCCCCCCCATAGCCCATTACAAGTACTAACCCCCCATCAGCCTACTTCCAGTCCTAACCAACCCCCCTCCCCCCTGGAAAACTGAAATTTAAAAGCCTGGCTGCTGCTGCCATGGTGGCAGCGGCAGAAGGAAGTGCCCCGCAGCCACCCCAGCAGAGCCCTCCTCAGTGCCTCAGTGCTTCCGGCTTTATAGAGCTGCAAAGGGAGAGTTTCCCTTTCTCATGGCTCTGCTAAGCCTGCCGGCGCTGATGGGAAACAAGAAATTCCTGTTTGCAGCAGCACCGGTGGGCTTAGCAGAGCTGTGAGAGAGAAACTCTCCTCTCACGGCTCTGTAAAGCCGGAAGTGCTGAGGGAGAGAGGAGGGCTCTGCTGGGGTGGCCGCGGGGCACTTTATTCTGCCGCTGCCGCCGTGGCTCTTCCAATCGGGTTTGTTTTTTTTTAAGGCGGAGTGAGGCGGTTCTTTTGGGGGCATTTCTGCCGCCCCCACAAGTTTGCCGCCTGAGGCCACTGCCTCACTCCGCCTAATTATAGAGCTGCCTCTGCTCCTACCCCATGACATTTTAGTTTTACCAAAAGTCTCTGATGAGGGATCTTGTCAAAGGCTTTCTGAAATTTGAGATACACTATATCAACCAACTCACCTTTGTCTACCTATTTATTCACAACCTTCAAAAAACATAACAGATTAGTAAGACAAGATCTTCCTTGTCTTAAGCCATGTTTGCTGTCTCCCATTAAGCAATGGCTATCTACATGGTTCAGTAATTTTGTTCTTTATGATGGTTTTTACCATTTTTCCCAGTACTGATGTCAGACTCAAAGGTCTGTAGTTTCCTTTATCACCCCAGAACCCTTTTTAAAAATTGGTGTAACATTGGCCATCCTCCAATCTTCAGTTATTACAGATGATTTTAATGATAGTTCACAGATTACTAACAGCAGGTTTGTATTCTCATATTTCAGTTCTTTCAACACCCTTGGATATATGCCATCCAGTCCAGGTCATTTGCTACTATTCAGTTTATCAAATTGTTGAAATTTATCTTCCCAGTGATTTGATATTTCTTTCAATTCTTCCGTAGTATCACCTTTAAATACCACTTCAGTCATGGGTAACATCCCTACATCTTTCTCAGTAAAGACCGAAGCAAAGAATTCATTCAACCTCTCCACTATGGCCTTGTCCCCTCTTTTACCCCTCTATCATCTAATGGTCTTTCACTTTTCTTAAAGCATAGAATAGAGCTGATCCAGGGTTCCAAAATAGTATTTTTATACAACACTCAAGTTTGATGTAATTCTTTAACCTTTGCAACTGCTCCTTTTAGTTTTTTCTTAACTATTTTCCTCATTTTATCATAGTCTCCCTTTCAAAAGTTAAAAGGTAGTACTGTAGATTTCCTTACTATCCCACCTCCATTAATTAAACCAAACGGGATCATGCTATGATCACTATTGCCAAGTGGTCCCAACAACCTGGATTAGGTCCAAAATGGCTTCCCCTCTGGCCAGTTCATGAACCAGCTGCTCCAAGAAGCAGTCATTTATTTCATCTAGAAACTTTATCTCCCTGGCATGTCCTGCCGTGACACTGATCCAGTCAATACTGGGGTAATTGAAATCACCCATTATTATTACTGTTCTGTAACTTTTGTTAGCTTCCCTGATTTATTTGAGCATTTCATCATCCATTTGTTCATTCTGGCCAGGTGGTTGATAATTCACCCCCATTGTCATCGCCTTCCCCTTTTTACATGGAATTTCAATCCATAAAGATTCTACAGCAAATTTTGTTTCCTGAAAATATTTTATCATTTGTGACTCAATGCCCTCTCTAATATAGAGTGCAACCCCTCCACCAATTTGATCAGCTCTATCATTATCAGCTATGGAAGCTGCAGGTGGTGCAGAATGCAATGACAAGGGTAATTTCAGGGTGGAGCAGAAGAGAGTCGATGGTGAATGTACTGGTCCAACTCCATTGGTTCCCTATTGAACAGCAGAATGTATTGAAGTTCCTAGTGATGATATTTAAAATGCTGAGAAATCAAGGCCGGGGTGTCTGCCGGATTTGTTGGGTTGGTACCAACCAGAGAGAGAGCTGCGCTCAAGTCTGTGTTTGCAATTAGTGATCCCGGGCCTAAAGCAGTATGGCGTAAGAAGTGGAGAGAGAGAGGTGTTTTGTTATAACTGCCCCTACGTGGTGGAATAAGCTCCCATTCTGTTTGGGGGAGAAACAGAATTTGTTAGTATTTAGGAAAAGCTTTGAAAACTTTTGTTTCCTAAATTGGGTGAGGAAGAACAGCTGCTATTGGGCAGTGATTGGGGCGGGGTGGGGGTGGTGTTTGAAGGTGGCGCAGAGTTCCCATTGTCATTTTATTGTTGTTGTTTTTATTGTTTTTATGCATTTTGCACTGCCTTGAATGCATTTGAGCATATGGTGGTACAGAAATGTTTTGAAATAAGTTAGATAATAAATAAATAAATAAATAAAAGCCCCAATCCAAAATCCAACACACCGATATAGAGATACAGAAACCCCCATACAGATTATCATGTTAAAATCCTGTAAAGAAATACCATAAGCTATAGCAACCTGTTCCATCTTGACAAACAAGAAAATCCCCTCAGCTCCCCCTTCAAGGAAAGATTTAATTGAAGCATGAAATAAAGCTTCTGACCTGGATCAAACATCTTTATTTTTATCTTTATTTAATTTCTTGATATACCGCCCAGGCTGAAAGGCATTAGAATGGTTTAAAAACACTACAAGCAGGACCTGGATATATTCCCTTGTCCCCGAAGGGCTCACAAGCTACATGTGTATCTGAGGCAATGGAGGGTTAAGTGGTTAGCCCAAGGCCACAAGGAGCACCACCTGCCCAGTGGATTCACTCTGCAAACTACCGTGGGACACAGGCGGCAGACCTTCAAAGTGAGTTGTACAAGGACATAGGAAAATTCTAGTATTAATAGGCACAGGGGCTGCTGTACCATTCACTAGCTCTGTCCCTGTAGGATCATAAATCTATCTACACAAAAATGAGGAACCAGTATGGGAAATTGCAGTTTAAATTAGGGCATATACCTTTCAAACTACTGGCGTAAAATGTCCTGGTAAATTTACTGATGTTGTAATAGATTCTGATTTCTTATGTAGACATAATATGGTGATGGATGTACCTAGTCAGATACTATGGAAGTGTCATCACCATGAATGGCAACCTCAAATTGACCCACAATAGAAGTGAAAATGTAGAAAATAGCAGGAGAGATGGAAGGTGCTTTTCCCAAATCTCTGGACTACAACTGCTGTGTCCTCTGCCGGCATTCCTGCAGCTTAGAGGGAACATTGACCATAGGTATCACTGATCATGGGAAAATAGTCATGAGTGAAAATTAAAGGGAATTTTGTGCCACCTCAGAAACAGTATTCCTATCCTAGGAAATCCATCGCTGCACTACAGATAACACAGGAACACTACCAAAAAACTGCCTCCAGTTTTGCAACTGATTCCTATAGGTTTTGGGGTGCTGAATTCAGGAAAAATAGCCAAAATGTTCCATCACGTAATGTTTTCTTGCAAAATTAGATTTCTTACCCATATAAGGAATGTTCACATAATTTCTTTTTAGCCGACTGCAGTTTATTTTCTTGGCCCAAAATAGAGGTTGTAATGGTTAACTAACTAGAAACACTCCCTCATGATATTTTAGAATGTTTTGTATTCATTTTATACATTAACAGGACAATTGGGAGGCAGGGGGCTAAATCCAGTACTCGCGCTGGCGCATGTTCTTTCCTGTTCGCCTCGCTTCGTTCGCTCGCTCAAACACGGTGGTTGCGACATGAACGTTCCTGTCAAATTTCAGTTTCTTGCAAGTTCATTATTACCTTTTGTTTGCTCAGTCGTAATCCAGCTTTATTCCGAAGTGGTTCACTACAGTTGTAGTTTGCAGAGCTGTGTATTTGTGATGGCTCACAGAGCCAGAGGTTGCGTCAACTCTCCGGACAGTTTTTGTTTTATTTGTGGGGAATATACCGTGAAAAAGCGGCAGAGGAACATTTCTGCATTTATTAAAAAAGTATATTTTGCCTATTTTGGTTTGAAGTTAGGCGATCAAGACAAACCGTGGGCTCCTCACAAAGTGTGCAAGACATGTGAGGAAGATCTACGCTTATGGATGAAAGGTAAAAAACAAGCATTTCGTTTCGGAATACCTATGATGTGGCGTGAAAAAAGAGACCACAGCAGTGACTGCTATTTTTGCTCTTGCATTGTGAAGGGATACAACTTAAAAAATAAGAACGTAATAAGTTACCCCAACCTTCCCTCAGCAATTAGGCCTATGCCTCATAGCAACGAAGTACCTGTGCCTGAACCACCAAAATCTTTGGATCATATTTGTGTGGACGGTTCTGATCATGATGAGACTCATCAGATGGCTTTTCCCGATGAGTCCAGTACTTCCGAGTTTGAAACTAAACCAGATCCGAAACCTGAACTTTTCTCTCAAGCTGAATTGAATGATTTAGTCCATGATTTAGGACTCCCAAAAGATGCTGCCCAACTGCTAGGTTCTCGGCTTAAACAGAAAAATCTATTGTCACCAGGAACAACTTTTTATTGGTACCGCAACCGCGAGACACAATTTTTTAAGTATTTCAGCAAAGAGGAAGATTTGGTATTTTGCAACGATATATACGGAGTGATGGAAAAGTTTAAACTCAAGTATGATCCTGCTGAATGGCAGCTGTTCATTGATTCGTCAAAAGACAGCATAAAAGGTGTTATTCTTCATAATGGCAACACATTCGCTTCAGTTCCTATTGCTCACTCTGTTATTCTCCAAGAAAAATACGAGAATTTGGCCCTGATTCTTCAGAAGATTCGTTATGATGAGCATAAGTGGATGATTTGTGGAGACTTTAAAATTCTATCCATGCTATTAGGGCAGCAATCCGGTTTCACCAAATATCCCTGCTTCCTTTGCTTGTGGGATAGCCGGGCCCGTGACCTACACTGGGGGAAAAAAGAGTGGCCAATTCGGGAGTATTTGAGACCCGGTGAGAAAAATGTTCTTCATGAGAGCTTGGTACCTCGTGATAAAATTCTATTACCACCTCTCCACATTAAGTTGGGTCTCATTAAGCAATTCATCAAGTCCCTTCCAAAAGATGGTGAGTGCTTTCGGTACCTTTGCTCAAAGTTCCCCCGACTTTCTGAAGCAAAGCTAAAGGAAGGAGTGTTTGTTGGCCCTGATATAAGGAAACTCATTTCAGATGGAGCATTCGCTGAAACGATGTCTGAGAAGGAAAAAGAAGCCTGGGATTCCTTCAAGGATGTTGTTCTCAAATTCTTGGGGAACAGGCGGGATGAGAACTATAAGGATATTGTTGCCAGGATGCTCAATGCCTTCAAAGAACAAGGCTGTAACATGAGCCTGAAAGTCCATTTCTTGCACTCCCATGTGAACTACTTTCCCGAAAACGTGGGGGCGTACAGTGAAGAACAAGGTGAAAGGTTTCACCAGGACATCAAGGACGCAGAGAGAAGGTACCAAGGAAGATGGAACACCACTATGATGGCTGATTTCTGCTGGTTGCTGCTGCGGGAAACCCCAGATGAAAAATACGCCAAGCAGCGCACCAGGAGAAGCATTCGGGGGAAGAAGAAACGGGCCCACCAGGAGATTGATTGACCCAAGAATGACTTTAAAATCTAAACTGTGTTGACAAATATCGTGTTTTTACTAAACTTTGAAATAAAAATTTGCTAGTTATTACCACAGTGTCGGATCTCATTTATTAGAATTTTATTTTCACACCATCGGGTGTTTGTCTTCATGTATTGCAATGGTGCGGTTTGCGTTTTCTATTCTTACATACATACCTGTACAACATTTTTTGCACATTTCTTTGCTTTGCTTTGTGTCTAACCTCGCTCTTATATGCTCAATGTTTGTGCACATGTATGTGGCTGTTTTAAGTGCAGACAATTTTGCTACCATCACAGTGTGTTTTGTTGCCATTACTCTATTCTTATGTGCTGCCTTGTTACAATTTTCTTTATTCTTATTTGAATAACTACTAAACAATTAGTATAAAGAATTCATCCAAGAAACATTTATCTTGATCGCACTCAATCTGAAACGTTCACCTCAAACTGCTAACCCAATGTAGCAAAAAATCTGTACGTGATGGAGCAAATTGGTTACCAGATTTGGATTCAGCGCACCAAAAAACGTAAAAATCAATCGAAACATTAGAGGCAGTTTAAAAAAAATTTTTTTTAGTGTACCTGTGTAATTATTTTTGACCTTGTAAAGTACAAAGTGGTTAGAGAAGCCTGCTCCCCTTTTAACTTGTCACTCTGGCCAGTAAAAAGGCTGATGGTATAAACTGATGTATAATCATCAATTACAGACAAAGTAACAAGGGTAGCAGAACAGTAGTTCCAATTGTTGCTTCTGCTTTGGACATTTTAAGTTCCATCCCTGCAGAAAGTAATTGGCTCTGTGTTACTGGTGAATTGCTACTTTCCTATGCAACTCTAACCAGAAAGTCAAGACAAGTTGCCTTTTACATTTCGGGATAAACAATATACATTTACTTGCCTTCTTCAGGGATTCCTTTATTTTCCTGTAGTGTGCCATCTTGAAGTTATTCAGATGCTAGGTAATTTGGATGTGCAGGAGAAAAATGTGTTCATTCATACGTATGTGACATATTCATTGTAGGCTCTTCTAGAGAGGAAATTTAGGGGTATGTTTACTAAACCATCTTAACGTTGCAGCGGTGGTATTTTCACACGATAAGTGATGTTATCGCGCAAAATCGTGCGATAACGTCACTTAATGCGTGATAATGCGGCGGCGGCATTAAGGCACACTAATGCTGTGAAATCCAGGTTTGAAGGGTGGAGTAAGGCTTCCCAGAGGGCAGAGAGAAGGGGTCAATGGGCAGAGAGTGGGTGGGGAGAGGCTCCAGGCACACTAATGCTGTGAAATCCGGGTCTGAAAACTAATGCCAGTGAAACCCTCGCATTAGGCACATTTTCAGGAAAGAGAAACCATTTAAGTCAGCAATGTGCAGCCAAGGCAGGGAAACCTAGAAGAGTGATAGTAGTGATACATGTACAGGAACCAAAAAGGCAAATAAACATAGAAAATGACCAGAACCACATTTAAAATCCCAATAACCAAGCTGGTCAATAGTGATATTAATGATAAACATTAAGCAACACTACTGACAAAGCGTAAAAATTAAGATATCATGTTTGGAAGGGTCTATACTCTGTCCCCCTACAAAGTGATTGATCCCACATTGAAATAGCGCTGATCAGGGTTTCTGTTGTTTAGATTGGGCAGGTTTGTTATGGCGTGCACATGTGCAGCAACAGCAGAGTGGGCACGTAGGAAAGGGCAACTGTACTGATGCTGTAAATGGGATACAGGGGGCTGCAGGCGGCACATGCTGTGGTCCAGCTGGGTCACAGATTGGACTAGGCAGATGACTAGGTGGCACATAGGAATGCTGAAACTGTAAAGCAGCAAGACAGCAACTGACGAGGGTCCAACATGGGCATGAGTGTGTGTCCCACAGTCTCACAGGGGAGATTACCCAGCAGGTACCCCCAAGGGCACATAACATTGGTAGGTGGTGCCGGGAGTAAGTGTGCATGTCCATGTAGGCACCCCTACCTGAGAACCCACACCAGAGGCATCTGCCTACAGGCACACTGGATGGCCTGGGACTGCGCACCACCAGCATAAGTGCATGTCAGCATGGTGGGGGAGGGGTGCTGGTGGCGGAGGGGGCAGTGGCATCTGCCCATAGCAGACCAAGGCCAAGCCCCGTTTAGGTGGGTGCCATGCACTGCAACAGACAGGGTCTGTCTGACGAACAGTCATGGCATCCCCAGGGAATGATCTGTCTCTGTGGCAAAAGTGTGGTGCAGTATGCACAGCCAGTGTGTTCAGTAGCAGAAGGTCACAAGTTCAAGTCCCAGCTGTGGCTCCTGCCAACCCTGTCCCCATATCTTACCCAGTATTGAACCATGGTAATAAAGACAGAACCTTTATTGCAGATAAAATAAACATGCCTGAAACGCCTATATTTTACTATACAGGGCACAGGCACCATAAACATGTGCAATCCCTAGAGCAGAGTTTCCCAACTGCAATCCTGGAGGGCCAAACACCATTCAGGTTTCATGCTGTCCCTAATAAATATGCCTGTGCTGCATTTGTATGCGCCACCCCATTGTATGCAAATATATCTCATGCATATTCATTAGGGACAGCATGAAAACCTGAACAGTGTTTGGCCCACCAGGACCAGAGTTGGGAACCTCTGCCCTAGAGCAGCGGCCAACAGGGGCATAAACACCCACACCCACAGGCTCCACTATCCAAAGCCTCACGGAGAGTCAGGCTGTTGGGCCCTGTGCGGAGCAGCATCTCCCAATACTGGCACCTGCATACCTTAGCAATGCCATCCTAAACTTGGGAACACGTTCCACATATATCAAAAGGTTGCTATGATTAATGTCAGCTAACAAATCCTAAGTTAAACACAATTTGTTGATAGAGATTCATCATAGCAACCTTTCTGATATCTGTGGAGTGTGTTTCAGTTATTGATTCTGACAGTGTTTACAACCCCGGGGAGTGACCCTAACAGTATTGAGTACCATAGCAATGCCTGCACTGTGCCCAGGACTGGTGTGGCAGCCAGGGCTGCCACAAACCTCTATATTTGCACAATGCTGGCATAGGTGTGGGAGTGTGTGTCTGTCTATGCAGTGTGTTGTGGCTGACTACACCTTTTTGAGCTCACACTGCTTGCACTGTTTCCAGTGTTAGCCTGCCAATGTGCATAATGAGGAGCAAGGTACTGTGGGTATGGCCCGGACAGGGTGGCATGGGCAGGATGCATTTGCACAGGGTATAGGGCAATGGCTGGGACATTGTAGTGCCCGACCACCACCTGCACGGACAGGGTGGCCACAGCATATCATGCTGGGAGGTCACTCTCACCCTGACTGTGTGTGCTGACATCCCATTTTTGGGTGCACACAGTTTCTCCAAGAACATGCACTATGTACTAGCTAGCAGACTGTCTGCAGTTAGCATCTGTATGGCTGCACCACCTTGCAGGGTGCCGCAGGTGCACACTGACTGCTCTCTGCTGGTGAATGTCAGATCATAATGGGGGGGGCAGCTTAGCTGACTGGGCTCACTACCTATCTGCCAGCGGCCCTGTCCCAAGTGCAGATCTGCAGCAGCTATCCATTTGCCACCTGGACTGGGGTTGCTGGTCCCACAGCCTGCCCTCATATACCTTGACCTTGCAAAGGGTGCGGGTCTGTTGGGGGCAGATCATGTCCCCCACCCTGACCAAGAGTGGGTCATTTGTTAAGTACATTGTCACCATGTGAGCCCTGACATACCCCTGCTTCTTAAACAGGTGACCATAGCAAGCACAGTGTATATGCACTATGCTGTGTGCATCACGGTCCACAAGGGCCAGACATGACTGGCAATTACAAATGGACACAGAGATCTCCTAAAGGTGTCTGCAACAAATACCTATCCCACACTAGCACTGATGGAGATCTGCAGCAAAGCCCATCTCAACCAACCCGGGTACTGCGGACCTGGTGCTGGCCACTCCACCTCACCCTCAGGGTGAGCACAGAACACGCACATAGGCATAGCCTGTGGGTACTCTGTGCCAGTAACACGCACAATCATTCCCCCCTACCAAGCTGACATGCTGTAGAGGTGCATACCCCATCTGGTGAGTAGATGTAGACTGCTGTTCTGCATGTGAATTGCATTATGGGTACTGTTGGTTCTATCCTATCCTGGTAGCCACAGCAGACAGTTTTATGGTGACGTGCACTCTTTCTGTAGCCAGCCATTGGCATGATAGCTTCCATGGTGATGTAGCACAATGGTTATTGCAATGACTTCAGTAGCAGAGGCTGTGGGTTTGATTCCTCTCTGTTCCCCTTTTTTTATGGCTGTCCTGCACAACTATGTTTCATTCGCGTAACAGTCATATCTGTGCAGATCTGTGCTGCCGCCACATTATACCCTCATCACTGTTGCCATCTATCATTCTGTCTGTCTATGTGTGTGTGCCAGCTGTGTGGCATCCTGCCCTAATGTGCAGGCTGCTACCCCATGTCCTGCACTGGCACACTTTTCTGCATTGCGGCTCTTCATGCCTGCCTCTCCTGTGTCTGTTCTGCATGGCACTGCTCTCCTCTGTCCTCCTGTCATTGCACTTATCCTGACACCTCTACCTCCTCTGGTGGACACGTATCCCCATCCTCTGCCACTCACTATCATTGTTGCACTGTACATTACCATCAACCTGTACATCGGTACAGCTGCCCCCGATATGTTTGTCCACTTTACCTGCTGCCACTTGGGCTGCACGCAGATTTGGCTGATCCATGAGCTCCATCATCTACTTCCTTCCATCACTTGTTCATTGCCTTTCCTTGGTGCTCTGTGCAGTGTTATGGTTGCATCTGTGTTTGAGCCATACATTTCATGCTTGTGACCTTGGGGCACCTTTGTGCCCCTGGGCACCATCTCCTATGTCACCTTAGCATCCCTGGGGCATCTTTTGCAGCACCTTAGGTTTGGCCAATTATGGGGCACCTTATATGCTGCCTTGGAGGGTGCCAACCTTTCCTGCCACCCTCTGGGGCACATTATGACCTGCCTTGGATGATGTGGTGCTTTATGATGTGCCTTATGGTGCACCCTAAAAGGTGCATTAGGTTGCGGCACTGGGGTGAGGCTTTTTTGGCTGGCAGTGCAGATTGTTGGGATGTGTCTGACTGTTACAAGCAGGAAAAGGGACTGCCTCAGACAGCCTTTTAACTGAGCCCACTGAGGGATTGAACTCATGACCACTGTATCAGCAGTTGATGTACTGACCAGTGTGCTACACCTCTGTTGCTGTGATTATAGGTCAGCGCGCCTAATTAAGGCTAACGTGTGTTAACGTGCCACGGCTCCCTCTATTGCACCATAACAGACTTTATCGCGCGATAACCCGAAATGCTACCTTAAGACCGGAACGCCTATTACCTTATATGGCATTCGTCACAGTAAGACTGCAACTAACGCTGGTAGCATTAAGACGGTTTAGTAAACATACCCCTTAGTGTCATACATTTGCATTCATTCAGGTAACAGGATTTAAAGTGAATCTGACTAAAGCACAACTGGGTCAACAATCAATTCAATATTGAGGCACCAATGTGATACCCATAAGATATGGGCTTTACTGGATGTCCCCCACCTCCCCAAGATGCCTCTCTTTATGAGTGCTGTTAAAGGGATTTAATTCCCTCAAGTCCTACATTTTTCAATGTGCTGATATTGCAGCCCCTCTGTACAAGCTTCTGAAAAATAAAACTCATTGGGAACGGATAGGAAAGTATGATAAAGCATGGTCCCAGTTAAAAACTGCTGTTGCACAGGTTCCAGTTTTGAAGTATCCTGATTCTAGTAAGATTTGTATCATTATATTAACAACTGAGGATGCTTTAACAACTGTATTTCTACAATATAATCAGTAAGGAAAACTTTGTCCTGCAGCCTATGAATCATGTAAAGTGACAAATATGGAGAGCAGATGTTTTGAATGTGAAAGAGAGGTCCTTGCTGCTGTTTGGACAGTTCAGACATTCCAGCACCTCCGTGGAGATGGCCAGATCTCTACAGTATTTGTTCAGGTCACACTCCTCTTAAGTATATCATTTTAGCTGCCACATTTCAAATAACTGATTGGCACAGTGGACTCTAGTAGGGATGTCACTTATATTTCCTATTTTGTTTCATATTGTTTTCAAATGAAAACAAAAAGAGAAAATCCAACAATTTGATCATTTCCCATCTATCGTTAATAGTGTATACTATTACTATGGGCAGTATACCCTATTAAAAAGCAATGCACACTATTAAGTAGTGCACACGATTGCTCAAGAGTGTATACTATTAAGCAATAATGTGCACTATTAATAATAGATCAGAAGAAACAAAAAAAATGTAACAAAATGAAATGAAATGAAAAAATCTGTGAATGAAATGGGAAGCAATGAAACAAAACTTTTATACCAGCACACTCCTAGATTCTACAGTAGTTCTAATGAACAAAAACATCCAATTTGATGTTCAGAAAAATCTGTGTCTTTTAACCCATGCACTAACTGAAAGAGGTTCCAACCATACCTGCCTTTCTTATAAGAATCAGCGATCCCCTTTGAAATGCTTGTCTACACCACCTCTGGAGGAAGCTAAGGCTTTGATTACACCTCACTCTATCTGTTTTAATGATTGTTCTTCTTTTTGGGATAAAGGCATTCAGTACACTCAGCAGGTAGCCTTCAGTATAGAACAGGAAGCTTTAAAGGGAAAATGTGACATTCACTCCTCTTCTGAAAGCAGAAGTACAAGCTATCCAGGCTATATGACAACATACATGTCCATTCTGTGTCACGGATGAGGAGCCCTTATAGCTAATGCAATTCTGGTAATGGAATGAGAACTTGCTGCAGTGTCATCCAGGGAAAGGGATGGTACATCATCTTATATCACATCAATCTCCTAATTATTTTCTTGAAGCATCCTCTAATCAGGTAATTTGTTAGCTTCTCACATTTCTATGACTAGATTTGGTATAGATGCTTCAGAGCATATCCGTAGTTGCATATTCAGACAAAAAAACAATTCCGCACAAAGCTGTAGAGGGCACCCTTAATTGTCTTATTGCTATGGTATCATGGCCAGGAATGAGAAAATAGGTCAAAGAATGGGTAGATAAAAGTCTGCAGTATGCACAAGATAAAGCAAGTGAACCAAAACCACTGGTTCTCAACCTAGTACTCTGAGACCCCCAGGCCAGTCTGGTTTTCAGACTATCCACAATGAACATGCATGAGATAGATCTGCATACAATGGAAGCAGTGCATGAAGATCTATCTCATGCATATTCATTGTGGATATCCTCAAAACCTGACTGGCCTGAGAGTCTGGAAGACTGGGTTGAGAACCACTGGCCTAAACCAATACTCCTTTTCCATCAAATAGAAGTATTGGTTGCAAATAGGGATGTGCTTTCATTTGAAATGAAAGCCAGGATCTCTGTAAAACAGGAAAAGATGACTCATTGAGCAATAGTATGCACTCTTGCACAAGAGTGTGTACTATTATACAATAGTACATACTATTAACACATGTGGCTACCGGTAACCAAAGAGGGATACAATTTTTTTCTGGTTATTATGGATGCTTTTAGTGATTGGATAGATGCATTCCTTTATGAAAAATAATCCCGCACAGACCGCTACCAACAAATTGTTTTCTGAAGTGATATGTAGGTTAGGAACTCTACAGATCATTGATTCTGATCAGGGACCAGCATTTGTAGGTAACATTTTTACAGCTCTGTTGCAATCTCTGAACATAATGTAACATCCCAGGATACTGAAAGGGCTCAGAGAGATTCTGGAAGGGCTTTTAAAGGGTGTTTTTAATAGATCTTTGGAGATGGGAGAGGTTCTACAGGACTGGAGAAGGGCTGATGTGGTAACTCTTCACATAAGTAGTAATAGGGAAGATGTGACAAACTATAGACTGGTAAGCCTTACCTCGGTAATAGGAAAAGAAATAGAGGAGCTCTTGAAAGAAAGAATAGTGTAATTTCTGGAAACCAATAGATTTCATAATCCGAGACAACATGGTTTTACCAAAGGAAGATCATGACAAACAAATTTGATTTTGTTCTTTGACTGGGTGACCAGAGAACTAGATCAAGTGCATGTGATGGGTGTGATCTACCTAGATTTCAGCAAAGCCTTTGATACGGTTTCTCTTAGGAGGCTTATCAGTAAACTGAGCAGCCTGAGGATGGGTCACAAGGTGACAAACTGGATCAGAAATTTGTTGACTGACAGATGACAGAAGGTCATGGTAAACAGAACTCACTCAGAAGAAAGGAAAGTGCATAGTGGCATGCCTCAGAGATTGGTCCTGGGTCCAGTACTGTTCAATGTATGTGTGAGTGATATTGTGGACACTTTGAAGGAGTGGACAACATGAGGAAAGAGCTACAAAAACTGGAAGAATGTTCTAATGCTTGGCAGTTAAGACTAAATGTGAAGAAGTGCAGAGTCATGCACTTGGAATACAGAAATCCAAAGGAATTGTATCTGATAGGAGGTGAGAGGTTGATATGCATGGACCAGGAGAGGGACCTCAGAGTGATAGTGGCTGAGGTTCTCAAGGTGGTGAAACAATGTGACAAGGCAGTAGCCAAAGCTAGAAGGATGCTGTTTGCATACAGAAAGGAATAACCAGCAAAAAGGAAGAGATATTAATGCCCCTGTACAATTGATTGGTGAGGCCTCACTTGGAGTATTGTGTTTAGTTTTGTAGTCCATATCTCACAAAGGATATAAAAAGACTTGAAACGGTTCAGAGGAAGGCAAACTAATGATTTGGAGCCTGCGACAGAAGACATATGAGAAGAGACTTGAAGACCTAAATATGTATACCCTAGAGGAGAGGAGGGACAGGGGAGATATTATACAGATCTTTAAATATGTAAAGGGCCCGATTTTTTCCTGGACGTCCCGGCCCTCTGTGTGTCTGGCCGGAACCAGATGCACAGAGTTAGATGGGATTCTGAACATGTGGGGCATGTCTAGCCCCACAGGATCAGAATCGTGTCCAGGCCTGTACGTGCAGGCTGGGACCCCAATTCCAGTCAGCCTGCATGTACAGGCCTAGCCCGGCTATCTCAGTCTAGGCTACTGAATGGAGCCACAGTGCTATGGGATCCGGTTGCCATGGCACTGTGGCTCCATTTAGGAGCCGCGATCCCAAGCCGCTGAACAGATTTTACAATCCCCACAGCTCGATCCCCAGTCTGGCCTCCCAAGGCCAGGATTGGGCTGCAGGGATTCTCCTGTATCCACTCCTACTTCCTCTGCTGCCCGGTCCCACTGCTGTCCCCTGCCGACTAGGGGAACTTATTCCACCTCAGAGCTGGAATAAATTCCCAATTCAGTATGACAGCCCTGGACGTACAGGGCTGACATTGGACATAGAGGGCCCACTGCCCACCCTAACTCTGAACCCCCAACACCCCTTTAATGCCCCGTCTAACCTCCCTGTACAACATATGGGGTCGCCAGAGAGGCTGAATAGAGGAGATGGATGTCCCAACACATCTCGGAATGACCCCCGAAGTGTATTAATAAACAAACAAATCTTTTTCAAAAAAGGGGAAGCTGTAAAACTAGAAGGCATATTATGAAGCTGCAAGGCGGTAAACTTAAAAGGAGCATCAGGAAATACTTTTTCATTGAAAGGATGCTTGCATTGCCCTCTCGATGGAGGTGGTGAGGGCAAATACAGTGACAGAATTCAAAATGGCATGGGCCAGACACAGTGGATCCATTTATAGCAAAGCAAACTTAATTGTCTTTTATACTTCAAAAAATAGAGGCTGGGGGAGGATGTGTGTGTGACCTGCAAGGAGCAGTGGGTACAACCCTAAACAAAGGCATAGAGGGGGTGACCTGCATGGAACAGCAGGTATAACCCTAAACACAGTCATGGGTGGGGGAGGTGGTGACTCTAGCCACCTTACTGGGCAGACTAGATGGACCATTCTAGTCCTTGCCTGCCATCATGTATAGTACTATGTTACTATCTAAATCACAAACTGCACATTCCTTATCATCCACAGAATGCTGGGCATACAGAGCGAATGGACAGGGTCATAAAAGAGACCCTCAGAGAGGTAGCAAATTCCAATGGAAAAGACTGTGCTCAAAAATTACCTTTGATACTAGTATCCATACTGTATGGTCTATGGTTTATTAAAGTTTGATATACCGCTCTTCATTACATGTACCACATCTGCCTGAAATCCAATGTCATCTTTTATTAGATACTATTTGCACAGAGCATGGCAATAGTAAATATATCAACCAGAAACCTGATGATGGTAAAGCTGATCCTGCCATTGTTCACTACATCAAACAGCTCATAGAGGATAAAATCATTCAACAAGCCAGAATCACTCAGGTTCTTAAAAAGGCATCTCATTCATGTTTAAAAAAAAAAAAATCTGCCATTATTCGCTTGTCTGAAGTTGTTGTTGTTGTTGTTAAGTGCCGTCGAGTCGGAGTCGACTCATGGCGACCCTCTGGATAGCTATTCTAAATTGTGTTTGGTCTTCAGTCAGGCGGCTCATTGTTGACAGACTGCTACCCATAGCTGCTGTTATTGTATTGATCCATCTCATTGCTGGTGTTCCTCTTTTGCGTTGACCTTCTATCTTGCCAAGCATGATGTCTTTCTCTAATGATCTCTCTCTTCGCATGATGTGTCCAAAGTATGAAAGTCAAAGTCTTGTCATCTGAGCTTCTAAAGAAAGTTTAGGTTTGATCTCCTCTAGTACCGACTGGTTTGTTCTTCGGGCAGTCCATGGTATACACAGTATTCACCACCAGCATCATAATTCAAAGGCATACATTTTCTTTCTGTCTATCTTTTTCACTGTCCAGCTTTCACATCCATATGATGTTATTGAAAATACCATGGCTTGAACAAGTCAAATCTTTGTATGGAGAGAGACATCTCTGCTCTTGAGAATCTTATCTAGGTCTTTCATAGCCATTCTGACAAGAGCAATGCGTCGTCTGATTTATTGACTGCTTGTTGCTTCTTTAGTGATAGTTGATCCAAGTAGGTTAAAGTTGTTCACAATTTCAATTTCTTCTCCTTCATCGATGAACCTGTTGATTATGCCAGTTGTCATGATCTTTGTCTTCTTTGCATTAAGGTGCAGGCCCATTTTGAGGCTATGTTCTTTGATTGTGAGAAGCAAATGTTTCAGATCATCTTCACTTTCAGCCAGTAATGTGGTATCATCAGCATAGCGAAGGTTGTTGATGAGTCTTCCACCAATCTTCACACCTCTATTGTCTTCATACAATCCTTCTTCTCTGATGATTTGTTCTGCATATAAATTAAACAGGTAGGGGAAAAGTATGCAGCCTTGTCTTATGCTTTGCTTATTTTAAACCATTCTGTTTCTGCTTGTTCTGTTCGAGCTGTTGCTTCTCGATCAATGTACAGATTGTGCAAGAGAACGATCAGGTGTTCTGGTATACCCATGCTTCTTAATGTGGCCCAGAGTTTCTCATGGTTTACAAAGTCAAAAGCCTTGCTATAGTCGATAAAGCACAAATAGATATCCTTTTGGTATTCTTTAGTCTTTTCAAGGATCCATCTCACATCTGCAATGATGTCTCTCGTTCCTCGCCCTTTCCTGAACCCTGTTGCACTTCAGGTAGTTCTTGTTCCAGGTATGGTTGTAGTCTCTTTTGAATAATCTTCAGTAGACTCTTGCTGGCATATGGGATCAGAGCGATTTTGCGATAATTTCCACAGTCAGTTGGAAAACCTTTCTTTAGTATTGGTATAAACACAGATCTTTTCCAGTCAGTTGGCCATGATGTTGTCTTCCATATTTCATGGCAGAACCTTGTAAGTACAGTAACAGCTGCATCAGATTGCTGTAATAACTCTATGGGAATGCTATCAATACCTGGTGCTTTGTTCATGCCTGGTGCTTTCAATGCTGCTTCAACTTCTTATTTCATCACCAATGGTTCCCTCTCATAAGGTACAGATTGAAACGGCTGTTGGTCCACTTGATCTTTATCATATAAAAACTCTATATATTCCTTCCACCTTTTCTTGATCTTCTCAGCATCATTCAACATAGAACCTTGAGCATTTTGTAACATTCAAATTCGAGGCTGGAACTTTTTCTTTAACTCTCGTAGCTTTAGGAAAGCCAATCTTGTTCTTCCTCTAATAGTTTCTGCTTCTATTTCCTTGCATGTGCCATTGTAGTACTTTTCCTTGTCCTGTCTTGCTGCACATTGGAAATCTCTGTTGAGTTCTACGATTGTCTTTCTTTCTCATCTGGCTTTAGCTTCTCTGCATTTCTGCGCAATTTTCAGAGTTTCTTCCATCATCCATTTTGGCCGTTTTTGCTTTTTCACCTTTCGTAGAGACTTCTCACTTTCTTCCAACACAACCTTCTTGATGACATTCCATAACTCTTTTGGAGCTCTATTATTTGTATCTAAAGCAGCAAATCAATTTTGCAGGCAGTCTTTAAATTCCAGTGGTATATTCTCAAGGTCATATTTTGCTGCATTCATGAGTGGTTTGTTCTTTTTCAACTTTAGCTTGAGTTTGCATATTAGTAGTTGATGATCTGTACCACAGTCAGCTCCAGGTTTTGTCTTTGTTGATGTTACAGAGCTTTTCCATTGTTGACTTCCACAGATGTAGTCAATTTGATTTTTATACAATCCATTGGGTGAAGTCTATGTGTACAGTTGCCACTTGTGTTGCTGGAAGAAGGTGTTTGAGATGAATAGATCGTTGGTCTTGCAGAATTCTATCAGTCTTTCTCCAGCTTCATTTCTTTTGCCAAGTCCATATTTTCCAACTACTTTGCCTTCTTCTTTGTTGCCAACTTTTGCGTTCCAGTCAACCATGACTATCAGGATATCCTGTTTGCATGTTCTGTCAATTTCAGCTTGTACTTCTTCATAGAACTCTTCAATTTCATTCTCTTCTGAAGCTGTTGTTGGGGCATATACTTGAATTATAGCTGTGTTAATAGGCATTCCTCGTAGACTAATAGAGATTAAGCGTTCGCTGACTGCCCCATTGTATTTCATTACAGTTCTTGCAAGTTTCTTCTTTATTATAAATGCAACACCATTTCTTCTTTGTCTTTCATTTCCAGCATAGTAGACCATGTGATCATCTGATGCAAAGTGCCCCATGCCAGTCCATTTCAGTTCGCTGACACCCAACAGATCAAGTTGTACACATTCCATTTCATCCTTGACCACCTCCAACCTCCCTTGGTTCATGCTTCATACGTTCCATGTTCCAATGTGTAAGACATTTTTACAGCTTCTGACTCTCATTTCATGTGCAGCTACATCAGCAGTCAGACATCCCAAGGGCTTTGATCCAACCACATCATAAATGCTGGCTTTACTCTGAAAAGTCTTCAGCTCCTCCCCAGTAGCTAGTTTAGTGCCTTCCGACCTGAGGGTCTCATCTTCTAGCACTATAGCACAATTTTTATTGTTGTAACTATCCATTGGGTTTTCATGGCAAGATACAGAAGTAGATTGACGGGGCTTTCCTCCACGCAGTTTCAGTTTGGTGTTGTTGCCGTTGTCACAGAAATGTGATCCTCTGCCGTCAACACTATACCATTCTGCTGCTGCCCAGATGGGTGGTTTGTCTTAATCTGGCACCCCAGCTGAGACCTGTCCATCTTGGGAGACCCTGCCAGTAGTTAAACTACTGATAGTTTAGCTCTCAGCATCACTGATGCACACAAGCCCTCACAGCACGACAAGCTGCAAACCAAGTGAGGGTTCTCAAAAAAAATGAAAATGCTATCAGAAGTAGGCTCTCAGCTAATGAACTATAAGCCTTTTAATGTTGCTTGTAACAATTCACTTGCTCCAAGTTGGCATCATCTTTATACAATATCCAATCATATATCTCCTGTAGTTTACCAAATCAACTTTCCATCTGGAAAGATGAAATGAGTATATATTTCTCAAATGAAGAAATTTGAATGAGCATTTTCTATTACAATATATTGTATGATCACTTTCATCATGTGTAATAATTTTTTTTTCTCTCCTTTGGTACAATCAATATACAAACACATACACATACAAGTCTCACTCTCGATTAAATTCTGTTACAATCAGGGCACAGAAAAGTTCTCTTTTGTGAACAACCTATTAACTATAATCAGTACATAAAACATTTCCTGGCCTTAACCTTTTTTTTGTTACAATCAGCATATGAAATATCTCTGTTCGGAATGACATATTACTGGCATTTAGGGGCTTCTTTTCAAAACTATCTATTAGGCACATTTAGTACATTTAAATGGTCTTTTCTTGAATGCCCTATTAGCCACATGGAAAAAGCTACCTTTGAAAAACACGTATTGGTTTCATTTGGAACAGGAAAAGTATTTTCTGAATGACACGTGTGTCTATATTCAGTACATGAAATCTCTCTGTCTTAACAACCTATTAGCTACATTTGGAAAGGGAAGGTTATCTCTCATTAAAATGTTCCTTTTTGGTTACACTTAGTACTTAAAATTGTCTCTCTTTCTCCCCTAAGAGTATATTTTGTTGACAATATATGATAAGACTGGAATTGATTTCTGATGTAGTTTGTTTTCACAAGTAAACAGAAATCAAGGATCCTAAGATGGATAGAAATGTGTGTTTAGTTACTCAAGCCATGTGGTTGATAGACCCACCAAGTTCAAAAAAGAAAGAAGAACAGAGAAATCCACTATACCAGCTCATCAGTACCAGCATTTCAGCTAAATTGGTGGAAGTGTACTTTTGATGGCTATAGAATGGCCTGTGTATGTCCTCCAGCACCCTGACAGACGCAGCTTATTTCTGCCCAATGGTGGAATAAGGGCTGAGCAGAGAACCGTACACACGAGGAACTACTTGTACCCCATGGCAATGTCTGGCTGTGACTCTGGTGGACCCAATCCAGCCCATGCTAGCCACCAGCCGCAGGGTGACATCCAATTCTGTGCCGCATGGTGGATGGGTTGCTACCATGGCTACGGGATGCCATGGCGGACTTGCACCACTGGTTAGATGGTTGCATAAGGACACGCAGGTTCAGCTGCACACACTCATATGGAATACAGTGTCCACCAGCCCATTTATCTCCCCGATTTCACCATCACGGGTGCATCTAGACCCCACGGTGGCAAAATCAAGTTCAACTTGGCCCCGTCTTCACTTTGTCCATGCCCACGGCCGGGGCATATATATTATGGAATCTGCCTCCACGTGTCTAAATGCAGAAGGGATCTAATGATTATTATTCCCTTGTATCTGTTAAAGGAAATTCAACTGTCTCCTGTGTCTGACCCCAGAGTATAAAGAGATCTTTGCTTTAAATACTGTATCTGCATTTAAATTAGAGAAACAGGTACAGACATGGAACATCTGCAAAGTAACTTTTCCCAGTATAACATCCTTCTGTAGTCAACCAGGTGCAGAGTTACTCTCCGATGCTACATTCCCATTAGCATTCCTTGTGGCCTTGGGCAAGTCACCTAACCCTCCATTGTCTTCATTATAGGGAAGCAGCACAATCTGTGCAAAACATTTTATTTAAACTTTATTTATTCAGGTATCGGTATCTCTCTCTTCAGTTCCTATGATGAAGGTACAATAAAGTTGTCTAGTAGTTTGTGCTATACTGCTCTAGGTGATAACTATATCAAAATATTGTCCATGAGGTATCGCACCAATTTAACTCTTTTATGTACAAAACATGGTAACATGGACACATTAGATCTAGAGATACACCAAACTAGTCAATCCACAATTTGTCAGATTCAGCCAATCCAAAAGCAAGAGTGCATTAGACTCATATAGAAGCAGCTTTGTCTGAACCCACACCTGTTGACAATAGTATGGGCTGTTATTATTGGGAGGAGTGGCATAGTGGTTAGGACAAGGTACTTCAGGCCGGAGGGCCAGGAGTTCAAATCCCACCTGGGGACAGCAATCTCAGGCTGGAGGGACTGGGATTTCTAGTTCTATAGGCACTCCTTGTGGTCTTGGGCAAGCCACTTAACCCTCCATTGCTCATGTTCCCTCTAAGTATTAGCGTATGTGTGTCATATCCCCTTGTGTTAAATGTATCTCCCAATTGACTGCTTTGACCTGGTGAAAAGCGGGATATAAATACAGCTAAATAAATAAATTATAAACTAGCCATATTGAACACATTGCTGATATATCTGGAGCTGTTTTGCGTATAAGGATAGGATCTAAGGTTAAGACAGATATTGAAATCACTTTATGAGATGATAATTTATTGCTTCATGACTCACAGCAGAAATGTTATCACCATTCCAGGAGCCAGCCAACCTCAGCACAACCATACACCCTTAGTAATTCTGGAATAGATTGTGGTTATGATATGAAAGAAAGGACCAACAGTATCTCACAATGTTCACCATTACACCTGTATCCATGGGTTTCTGTTTTAAGAATCCCAGTTACACCAAGAATGTGGAACCCCCACATGAGTATACTGACCCTCCATAGTCATATCGGATTCACCAATTTTACTATTACTACCCCTGTTGAATCTCCTATTACAGGTTATGCAGCTACATCTATTGCTTCATTCACAATTATAATGGGTGCACTTAATATAATCTACTGAGGTGGCATTAAATACACCCACGTTAACTGCAACATTGTCAATTAGCCTGTGGTAATTACCCCATGCTAACTGCAAAGTGCAGTCAGCACTCATTATCTGCCCCTAACCTACCCATTTCCTGCCTATTGCCTGCTAAGCAGTTAGTGCAGGATTTTTACTACCCTAGCCATTTCAGTGCACAGTAGGTGTTACAACGGTCCCATGATAAATAGTGTGTTAACCATTAGTACACTTTAGCAAACATTCCCAAAATAAATTATTATGATAATTGTATGCTTAATGGAATATGTGCTTTTCATCTTTTCAATGACAACAGTAGAATAGTGGTTCCATATTCTCATTTTTGTTTATATATCCAAACGCCCATGTACTATTGCTAATAATAAACTGTTTATTGTAATTGAAGGGTTGAATGTGTATTTATATGACGTCACTATGATTATCAGATGTAATTTTAGTTATTTCAGATATTCATGTATCCAGTGATCTATCCATACCCCCTCCCAAATTATTACCTATTCCTGTGAAGGCATATTTTACAAAAGACATCTAAGTGAAAACTGGAACGTAGAATCCTGAATAGCCATAAAAATGGCAAACGTTTGCAAGTTCGGGCATGATTTCATAAGTGTGGACATAACTGATAGGGACATCTGCAGGGACAACAACATAGGGGTATGTTTACTAAAACGCGCAATTGTGCGGGGCGCACTTCAGCGTGCACTAAGGTACCTTAGCGCACGCTAATAGTGCTTTTTTGGTGCCCCGCACATGTGCGTACCGCCCGCACACGTGCGTACCACCCGCACACGTGCGTGCCACCCGCACATGTATGCGCCGCCCGCAAAAGTGCGCGGCGCGCTGATGTGCGATAGAGGCGTGGAAAGGCATTTCGAGGGCGGAGGAAGGCTCCCGAGGGGCGGGGGGACGGGGTCAATGGGTGGAGAGTGGGAGGGGAAAGGCTCTCCGCACAGGAGCGGGGCTGAATTTCGCTCCAAAAAATACCGCGAGTGAAAACCTTGCGTTAGAGCCTATTTAAAGAGAAGAGAAACCATTTCCGTCAGCAATGTACAGCAAAACCGGGGAAACCTACAAAACGTGAGCAGTGTGATATATGTGCACAGAACAAAATGTCAAATAAAACATTAAAATGACCACAAAAAATATTGTAAAAATTATAGGTCAGCTGGGCAACAGTGATAGCAATGGGAAACAATAAAAAACACTTCCAGTAAATCTCCAAAAAAAAGAAATGATTTTTGGAAGGGTCTACGCTCCATAGACCCTTTCAAAAATCATTTCAGTTTATTGGAGCTTCCCTGGGAGTGTTGTTTAATGTTGTCCAGTGATATCACTGTTGCCCAGCTTGGATATGGGTGTTTGCCCCTACACAGTGATAGTAAAGACACTCCTTTATTGCAGAGAACATAAGTATGGTTCAAACACCCATATTTTACCCTACACCACACACAAACCATAACAATGGGCATTACCTACAGCCGAGTCACCCAGATGCAGTCCTGGAGTGCCACCAGTCAATCAGGTCATATGCTTTTTCCCAGATAAGGACATGTCTGCATGTTGGCGGAAGGGTACAGGTGGTGGAGGGGGCAGTGGCTGCAAGCCACAGCAGACAGTGGCCTAGGCCTGTGCAGGCTGGCACCGTCCACCGCAACAGACAGGCTCTGTCGGATGTACAGTCATGGACTCCCCAGGGAACACAGCATGTCTGTGGCAACACAGTGGTGCAGTGCACACAGACAATGTGTGCAGGAACAAAAGGTTACAGGTTCAAAGCCTAGCTGGGGCTACTGCCAATCCAGTCCACATATTTTTCTTACAACTAAACTGTGATAGTAAGGACAAACCTTTATTGCTGAGAACCTACACATGGTTAATACGCCTATATTTTACCACACCAAACACAGACACCATGAACAGCCACATTACCTAGAGCAGAGTCTCCCAAATGCAGTCCTGGAGGGCCCCACACCATTCAGGTTCCATGCTGCCTCTAATAAAGATGCCTGTGCTGCACATCTATGCACCACCCCCATGGTATGCAGATGTAGCTCATGCATATTTATGAGGGACAGCATGAAAACCCGAACAGTGTTTGGAACACCAGGACTGGAGTTGGGAAACTCTGCCATAAAGCAGCAGCCAACAGGGCCAGACACACCCACACCCACAGGCCCCATTGGCCAATGCCTCCTGGAGAGGCAGGACATTGGGCCCTGCCTGTATTTCCCAATACTAGCAGTTGCATACCTTAGCAATGCCACCCTACACCTGGGCATATGGTACACAGCTATCAAACGTTTCCCATGATAACTGGCAGATATCAATTCCTAAGATAAGCACATTTGGCTCATTGAGCTCCACCATAACAATCATTCTGATATCTGTGGTGTGTGCTGCAGGTCTGATCTCTGACAGTGTTTACCACCCTGGGGAGTGACCCCCAACAGTATTGCGTATCATATCCATGCCTGTACTGTGCCCAGGACTGGTGTGGTGGGTATGGCTGCTGAACTCCTCCATAGTAGCACAATGCTGGCATAGGTGTGGGGGTGGCTGTCTGTCTATCCAGTGTGTGGTGGCTGCAAACACCATCCACAG
Organism: Ichthyophis bannanicus; assembly: GCA_033557465.1. Classification (NCBI taxonomy): domain Eukaryota; kingdom Metazoa; phylum Chordata; class Amphibia; order Gymnophiona; family Ichthyophiidae; genus Ichthyophis; species Ichthyophis bannanicus. Next base: position 1,378,423,133 of record CM066032.1, on the reverse strand, counting down.
CCCACACTGCCAGCAATGTTGCCAGTATTGGGCTGCCAATGTGCATAATGAGGAGCTAGGTACCATGGGTATAGGCCGGACAGGGTGGCCTGGCCAGGGTGCAGCTGCACAGGGCATAGGGCACTGACTGGGACATTTTAGTGCCCGGTCACCACCTACACAGACAGGGTGACCTCAGTATGTCCTGCTGAGAGATCACTCTCACCCTGACTGTGCAGTGACGATATGGGTTTCTTTTTGGGGCCCAGTCACTGATTTATCTGCTTGCTGTGTATGCTGACATCCCAGTTCTTGGTGCATGCATCTCCACTGGGAACATGCACTATGGACTAACTAGCATGCTGCTTGCAGCTGGTATGTGTCTTGATGGAGTGGCCTGCAGGGTGCAGTGGCTGATGACTTGCTGCAGGAGAATATCAGATAGTGGTGGGGTGCAGCTTACTATATCCAGGCCTAATGTCTGTCTGCTATTGTGTTATGGATGTGTATAGAGCTGCATTGACTGCCCTGTGGGGGTGTCTGTTCCTCAGCAGGACCAGGGCTGATGGTCCCCTCTACTGCCACCTTTGCAGGGAGGTAGAATGTGGATCTATTGAGGGGAGACCCTGTTTGCCACCCTTGGCCCTGGAGGGGGTAGTACATAATCCACCTGACTGAGACAGACAGAAATATCCAAGGTGTTTCTGCAGAAACTATCTATCTCACAGTTTAACACTGCTTTGGACCTACAGCATGGCCTTAATGAACCATGGAAGGTGCTGTGGACCTGGTGGTGGGCGCCTCACCGCACACTCAGGGTGAGCACAGTACCCGCACAATGTGATGGTGTGTAGCTACTCTGTGCCAGTTAAACACACGGTCAGTACCCCCTACCAGGCCGAGGTGCTGTGGGGGTGCACATGGTCACTTCCCTTTACCAGGCCGAGGTGCTGTGAGGGTGCATTCCCCATCTTGTGTTTATCTGTGGACAGCTGATTTGCATGTGCAGTGCATCATGGGTATGGGTGTGCTAACTCTATCCTGGAGACCACAACAGACTGTCTGTGTGGTGACATGCAGGCTCTCTGCAGCCAGCCTGGGGCTTGCCAGCAGCTGTGGAGCTGTAGCCCAATGGTTACTTCACTGCTTGTGAAGCCAGAGGTCATGGGTTCAAACCCTCAGTGGGGATATTTGATAGGGTTGTCCAACACATTACCCTTTTTTGATGTACATATTTTGATGCCATCAAAAACACCCTCAGCTTACTGTACCCATAAGGTGCCTCTGAGGGTGCTTTATAGTTCGCCCTATAGGGCACCTTATGGTTCCCGTCCACATAAGGTGCACTATACATTATCCTGTGATACAACTTATAGGGTGCCCTATAGGGGACATTTTAGAGTGCTGTGGTGGACAGTGCAATTTATAATGTGCCCTATGGAGTGCCTTATAGGGTGCCTTATACGGCACCTTCAATTACGGCACATGAGGGCGTGTTTGCTGGCAGCAATTAATAAGTTAAAAATAAAGTGCTGCAGGGAAACATATGTACAATGCAAAGCTGATGCCATAGCCAGCCTTACGTATTAGGCACACTGGGGAGCAAACTCATGACCCCTGTATCAGCAGTCAGTGCCTTAACCATTGTGCTCCACTGCTGCTCCTCCTTGCCTGTCAGCGCACCTACTTATGCTTTCCATTCCTTAAACTGCACAGTGCTGCCATAACAAACAGTACTCTGACCTTGCGGTACCTCATACGGCACCCTCTAAAGCACCCTATAAGCAACATTCTAGGTTGCCTTGGCTGACAGTGCACTTTAAAATGTGCCTTATAGGCCGCCTTATGTTATCACGCATTGAGAGTGCGTTTGCTAGTAGTGAAAATTAAAATAAACATGAAATGACTCCAAATGCAATCTTCCCCATAATATGTAATGCCTCAGCCAGCCTTGCTCATTGGGCACTGAACCCTTGATCCCTGCACTATTGGTCTGTGCTGTAACCATTGTGCTGTGGTTCTGTTCCTGTGCTTGCATATTAGCGCACCGCCTTATGCCGCCCAATATTAAAAAGCCTCCTAAATCAACAGCATGCCACCTAATGCCCATCAGCGCGCCGCCTTATGCCACCCAATATTAAACTGGCTCCTAAAGTAATGCCTCAGCCAGCTGTCTACTTTGAGCACTGTGGGGGATTGAACCCCTGATCCCTGCATCATTGGTCAGTGTCTTAACCATTGTGCTGTGGTTCTGCTTTTCTGTGTGCACATCAGCGTGTCACTTATGCCTCCTGCGCAGCTATCTCATGCGCTAATGTGCGGGGCGTACATGGGCACCGCGCACCTTAGCATATATGTCAATCACAGCTTTTCTTTTTCAGGACGGAACGCCCACTCCTTATATGGCATCCGCTCACTACCGCGGCCCGCACATTAGCGGGGTTTTAGTAAACATACCCCATAGTATTTAATACTGAGGACCTCTAAGAGGCATGCATTGATGATGCAAACTCAAAACAAGTTTCCCAAAAACATAGCACTGATATTGTGAAGAGTACAGAGGACTGTATAGTGCCAACGTTTTAACACACTCTGGATGTTTTAGTGCTGAAATTAGCCCTTTTCCAATGCTTTCAGCAAGTCTTAGTTTGGACATGTGTGCCGATGTCCCTGAGGGTTCTAAGATTGATTTGGGATGTCTATGTCCATAGTTTCTTCCCAGACACACCTCTGTCATACCCCCTGCCTATTTAGACATCCCCTCAGCAGAGGCATCTAAAAAATACATTTCTGAAATCGCTTTGAGGAAATCTCTGTGATTTGGACACCCATGTGCATGTTTGCAGACATTCAAATCATGTCTAAATGATTTAACATGTGTCTAAATGGGATCACACCAATATCCAAAGCACTACAATAACTTAGAAAGGAAAACAAGGTTGGAAGTGAGAAAATCATAAAGTATAGAATGTTGCAACATGCACTAGCTTCTGAATTAGAAAATATAGGGAAACATTCATGATAGGATATTTTTCTTGGAAAATCAGACACTGGGAATAGTGTGCTACATAGATTATTCCATCCCATTGTGGTGAAATTAATTGGTTAGATCCTTTTTTCTTATACTCATGATTTAGCTCACATGCTGGATCAAGACAAAAGTTCATCAGATCCAGAAGATAATGTCTCATAACCAGAAGTATAGTGCAATGCCATGAAGTTATGATGTGTCATCAACTTGTTAGGAGTGACCCTATGGCCCTGAAATGGTTCCTAACAGCTAGTCTCTGGGAGTAGTGCGTATGAAACTTGTATGATTAAAGACATGTAAGCTGAACTTAAGCCCAGTAATCCAGAGTCCAGCCAGACTGACCAGAACTGTCAGAGCTAGAATGGATGCCTCCTGACCACAGAGCAGCAGGTTGAATGGTGAATGCCTAGTGACCCAAACATAAGACATGAGCATGAGCACAACGAAAATGTAATAATGATAAAAGCCAGTTTACATTAGTCAGAATTCATGTTTGGTGACATTTTCCTGTTGGGTGGGGGAGTGAAGGAATAGTTTAATGGTTAGAGCACTGGCTTGGAAACCAGGGTTTGATTCCCACTAGCATTCCTTGTCGCTTTGGGCAAGCCACCTAACCTTCCATTGTCTCAGAAACATCCAAGTTATCAATATCCCTGTTTAATGTACATTACCAAGTTTAAGTTAAAGCATAAAGCATTTTGACTGAAATGATAAAGCAGTGTAAATGACCTGTTAAATACATTTTCTAAGGTTGAATACCATTTTGAATAGACACATGTTCCATAATTATTATGTCAGGTTCAATGTATATTCTTTATTTTTTCTATATGCTATTAAACAGTAGATTTGACTATGATTTTTATTACTATTATGTGATTCCTCATACAAATTATTATTATTATTTTTTTTCCTTCATGTGTGGCACATCACAATCAATGCTCGCTTGTTTTTCTCTCATTAATTTGAGTCCTACCAAGGGTCTGGCAATCAGAGATATTGGCACAGAAAGTACAGTATGCTGTTCTAAGTAGGGTAGTTTTCTGAAAAATTGATGGAGTTATGGCTTTTAAGTATACAGTATTTTGGGAGTCCAGTCAGTATCACTCCAGGAGCTCCAATCACTATTGGTACTACCATTGATTTTTTCCAAAGTCCTTCTACTTTGATTTGTAAATCACGGTATATAATTATTTTTCCAGCTGTTTTTCATTAATACAACTATCATTGGGTATTGCTACATCCATAAACAATGCATTTTTCTGTTCTATGACCATGATGTCAGGAGTATTGTGTTCCAAGTGCCTGTCAGTTTGTATTTTAAAATCCCCCTAGATCTTGACCTGCTCGTTTTCTATCATCTTTTCAGTAGTATTGTCCCAATTGTTCCTTGCTATAATAAAACCATACTTTTTGTACAGATTCTAATGGACTAGTTTAGCCACTTGAACATGGCATCGCTTATAGTCAGTTTGGGCTATAGTACTATGGGCCATGATTAGATGGTCTACAGTTTTGTTCTTGGCTTTGCATAACCGGCATTTGATGCCACCTGAAATGTTTTCAGTCTCAGCTTTCATGACATTTTATTTCTAATGCTTGTTCTTGGACTGCAAAGAACATTTCTTCAGGTTTATTTTTGAGTGCTCCAGTTTTCAGCCATTGCTATGATAGTTTTTTGTCACGTTTTCCATCAATATCTTTTAGGTACTAGCTATGCTTGTGTTTCCAGTTGTTGAATCTGCATTGTTTATTATATTCTATTTTCTAATATTTTCAGATATTTTCTTTGCAAACCTCAATTAATATCAGCTCTTTGCTTTTGATAATATAGTCATTCAGGCTGTGTTTTACTTCTTCGACAGTTTGTTTCACTTGCAACAAACCTCTGCCTCCTTTGACACTTGAGGGTATGTTTACTAAACTGCGGTAACGTTACATAACGCTCATTATGTAACATTAATGATCGTTAAGTAACGTTAACGCGCGTTATGTTACTTAATGATCGTAGACGTTCCATGGCGCGGTAAAACACCGCAGAAGGTGGAGAGAGAGCGGAGAGAAGGGGTCAATGGGCGGGGAGAGGCTCCATTCACACTAACGCGCTGATCTGAAGAGCTGAATCCTAACGCGATTGAAAACCTGCTGTTAGATGCACATATGGAGGAGAGAGAAACCATTTACGTGTCAGCAATGTACAGCCCAGGCAGGGAGCCCAAAAACTGTGATAGTAGTGCTCCATGTACAGCAATACCATAGTGCCAAAGTATGAATGCCACTATGGCGATGGTGCAAATGGGGCATAGGGGGCCGCAGACAGGACATGTAGCATGGGCAGCTGGGGCACAGGGTGGACAAGGTGGGCGCCTAGGTGGCACATAGGAACATAGGCACCGGAGATCAGTAAGACAGCAGTTAACCAAGGCCAAACACAATCCACCAATATTTACCTGGTCCACCCTAGCCAATAGCCGCTAGGGCACAGACCTGACATCCCCCCAGCCATCCCGCCCCCATGTGGCGGGGACATAATAGTGGTAGGCAGTGATGGGGGGATGTGAGGATGTCCACGTATGCCCCCCCACCCCGGAACCCGCTCCCTAGGTGGGCACCTACCTACACAGTGGATGGCCTGGGACTGCGCACTACCAGCACCAACAGCAAATGGCCACGTCAGCTTGGCAGGGGGGCATGTGCCCGTACTTGAGGGGGCAGTGCCACCTCCCTGCAGTGGACCTAGGCCATCCTCTGCATCAGTACGTGGTGTGCAGTGCAACATAAAAGGTCTGGCTGAGGAAAAGTGTAGGTAGCCCCAGGGACTACCATGCATCTGTGGCAACAGTGTGGTGCAGTACACCCAGCCAGTGTGTCCAGGAGCAGAGGGTCACAGGTTCAAGTCCCAGCTGTGGTTCCTGCAGAGCATGTCCCTATATTTTACCCTACAATGCAGATACAATAGCAACATGTGCAAAGCCCAAAGCAGCGGCGAACAATGGTGCAAACACCCACTCACACAGGCTCCACAATCCAATGATGCATGAAGCGGCAGGCTGTTGACCCCAGCATTGGGATGATGTTATCACCAGAGCACTACTACTACCCCCTGCACAGTTTAGCAATGTCGGCACTGTGATCAGGACTAGTGTAGCGGGCAGGGCTGCCAACCACCCCTATCTTTGTATAATGCTGCAAAAGGAGTGAGCGTCTTTGTATGTCTAACCCAGGGGTCCCCAAACCTGTCCTGGAGGGCCGCAATCCTGGCAGGTTTTTGGGATAGCCCTAATGAATATGCATGAGATATATATGCATTAGAGATATCCTCCCAACCTGACTGGTTTGTGGCCCTCCAGTACTGGATTGGGAGACTCCTGCCTTACACCTCTGTCATTTAAGATTGTGAGTGGGCAAGGTACAGATGTCCTAGACATCAAAAGGGTAGACAGAATTTCTCACATTGCTCCTTGCTTCTCACCACCACCAAAAAGTTGTCTAATAGAACTGTGTCTGTCCAGTTGTTGAACAACTGGGGGGGGGGGGGGGGTGTTTGAACCCATAGGCAGATTATGTACCACCACCCAACCCACCCTTTGGGGCTCAGGGTGGGAAACAGGATCTCCCACCAACAGATCCACATTCTACCTCCCTGCAATGGTGGCAGTAGAGGGGACCATCAACTCCAGTCCTGCTGTGGAACAGACACCCTACAGGGCAGTCAATGCAGATCTGTACACATCCATAAAGCAATAGCAGACAGACAGTAGGCCTGGAAATGCTCAGCTGCCCTCCACCACTATCTGACATTCTCCAGCAGCAAGCCTCCAGCCACTGAACCCTGCAAGGTGTTCCAGCAAGACACATACTAGCTGCAAACAGTCTGCTAGCTAGTCCATAGTGCATGTTCCTGGAGGAGATGCATGTACCCAGAACTGGGATGGCAGCATACACACCAAACAGATAAGTCAGCGATTGGGCCCCAAAAGAGAACCCATACATATCACATGAGAAAAATACTATACAGCACTATGGGAGAACCTAGCCATGCTGTGGTCACTGCTCAGTCAGGGTGAGAGTGACCTCCCAGCAGGACATGCTGTGGCCGGGCACTACAATGTCCGACCCATTGCCCTATAACCTGTACAGATGCATCCAGGCCAGGCCACCCTATCCGGGCTATTCCCACAGTACCTTACTCCTCATTATGCACATTGGCAGGCCAATACTGGCAACAGTGCTAGCAGTGTGGGCTGTGGAGGGTGTTGGCAGCCACCACACACTGGATGGACAGACACACACTCAACACACCTATGCCAGCATTGTGCAACTATAGAGGTGTTTGGTAGCTCTGGCCACCGCACCAGTCCTGGGCACAGTGCAGGCATGGCTATGGTACGCAATACAGGGTGGTAAACACTGTCAGACACAAGACCTGTAGCACACTCCACAGACATCAGAAAGGTTGCTATGATGCAGCTCAATGAGAAAATTGTACTTAACTTCGGAATTGCTATCTGCCAGTAATCATAGCAACCTTTTGATAAATGCGTACCGTATTCCCAGGTTTAGGGTGGCATTGCTAAGGTCTGCAAGTACTAGTATTGGGAGATGCACGCAGGGCCCAACATCCTGCCTCTCCAGGAGGCATTGGATAATGGAGCCTGTGGGTGCGGGTGTGTCTGCCCCTGTTGGCCGCTGCTTTAGGGCAGAGGTTCCCAACTCCAGTCCTGGTGGGCCAAACACTGTTCGGGTTTTCATGCTGTCCCTCATGAATATGCATGAGATACATCTGCATACCATGGGGGCGGCGCATAGACATGCAGCACAGGCATCTTTATTAGAGGCAGCATGGAACCTGAATGGTGTTTGGCCCTCCAGGACTGCATTTGGGAGACTCTGCTCTAGGTAATGCACATGTTTATGGTGTCTGTGCTCTGTAGGGTAAAATGTAGGTGTTCTGGGTGTGTTTGCATCATCTGCAATAAAGGTTCTGTCTGTATTAGTAGTGGGTAAAACATGGGGACTGGGTTGGCAGGAACCATAGCTGGGACTTGAACCTGTGACCTTCTACTTCTGAACACACTGGCTGTGTGCACTGCACCACCATGTTTCCACAGAGACAGCTCATTCCCTGGTGATACCATGACTGTTCGTCAGACAGGGCCTGTCTGTTGCAGTGCATGGCACCCACCTACACAGGGCTAGGCCATGGTCTGCTCTGGGCAGCTGCCACTGCCCCCTCCACCACCAGTATCCCTCCGCCACCATGCTGACATGCCCTTCTGCTGGTGGTGCTGGTGGTGCGCAGTCTCAGGCCATCCAGTGTGTGGGTAGGCAGCTGCCTATGGTGCGGTTTCTGGGGTAGGGGTGCCTGCATAGCTGTCCACGCTTCCCCCAACACTACCTGCCAATGTTCTTTGCCCTTGGGGGTACCTGCTGGGTACTATCACCTGTGACACTGTGGGAAACAAACTCGTGCCCACGTTGGGCCTCATCAGTTGCTGTCTGGCTGCTCTACTGTTTCAGCATTCCTATGGGCCACCTAGGCATCACCCTAGTCCACACTGTGGCCCAGCTGCACCACAGCATGTGCTGCCTGCAGCCCTCTGTGTCCCCTTTTCCAGCATCTGTCCAGTTGCCCATTCCGACATGCCCGCCCTGCTGTTGTGGAACATGTGCATGCCATAGGAAACCTGTCCAATGGAGAGGGGAAACCCTGATCAGCGCAATTTCACTATGGGCTCATTCTCCTTGTATGGGAGTCGGAGCATAGACCCTTCCAAACTTCACATCTTTTTTTGGAGCTTTCTTGGCTTTATGTTTCTCATTAATATCACTATTGCCCAGCTTGGTTATGTTTTTTTTACATTTTCTTCTGTTCATTTTCAATGTTTATTTGCCCTTTTGTTCCGTGCACATGTATCACACTTATCACTTTTTGTGGGTTTCCCTAGTTTTGCTGTACATTGCTGACGGAAATGGTTTCTTTTCCCTTTAAATCAGCTCTAACGCCAGGGTTTCACTGACGTTAGTTTTGAGCCTCGGATTTCACAGCGTTAGTGTGCGGGGAGCCTCTCCCCTCCCACTCTTTGCCCATTGACCCTCTCTCTCCGCCCCTGGGGAGCCTTCCTCCATCGTCCGTGAGCCTATCTCCACCCTCAGCGCTCATTTATGTTTATGTTTATTAACTTAATATACCGCTCAACAAATACATATCAGAGCGGTTTACATAATACAAAAAGGAAACCATATGGTAGAGAGAGGAAGAGGAAGTTACAATATTAACAGGAAAGCAAACCAGGCAGATTCATGCATCACGACAAAAGGAGAGAGGAGAGGGAGAGGAAAGAAAAGAGGATGTGGGCTACACTGAGGGGTCAGGGAGATCGAAAGCAAGGGCAAAGAGATGGGCTTTAAGTTTATTTCTGAAGGTGGTGTGTGTCTGTTCAAGCTGGATAGAGGGGGGTAGAGAGTTCCATAGAGCAGGGCCGAGGAAAAAGAAAGCAGAGGAGCGAGTGGATTGGAGGCGAGCGCAAGCAGGTGGAGGAAGATGAAGGCGGTTGAGGTGAAGAGACTGTAAGGAACGGGCTGGGGTGTGCAAGTGAACAAGATCAGCGAGGTACTGAGGAGAGTGGGAATAAAGGATATGGTGAAGGAGTGTCAGGACTTTGAAGTGAATACGAGATTTGACGGGGAGCCAATGGAGCTGGATGAGTAAAGGTGTGACATGGTCGCGAGGAGAGGAGTGAAAAATGAGATGGGCAGCGGTATTTTGAAGGTGCTGAAGATGGTGAAGTTGAGTGGTGGGGAGACCTGCTGGAATTGAGTTACAAAAGTCGACACGGGACACAACCAAGGAAAGGAGAAGAGTGGTAAGTGCTTGTGCAGTGAGAAAAGGCCTGATGGCACGGATCTGTCGGAGGAAAAAGAACGAGGTTCTGGAAATGTAAGCAAGGTGATCGTGAAAGGAGAGGTGAGAGTCAAAAAGAACCCCCAGATAGTGGAAGGAATAAATGAGAGGGACGGATGAGCCAGAGAAAGAGGGGGCAATCTGGGGAGAGGTATCACCACGGGAAAACCAGATGGCAAGAGTTTTTGTGAGGTTGAGGTGAAGACAATGGGTGGTGAGCCAGTTGGCAACAGCTGTAAGGCAGGTGTTTAGAGGGGAGAGATCGGGAGAGTGAGGAGAGGTGTGATGGAGAAGAACCAAGTCATCGGCTTAATAAAACGTGGAAATCCCATGTTGCTGAATTAATAGGGCAAGGGGAGTGAGAAAGATATTAAAGAGGAGGGGGGCCAGAACTGAGCCCTGGGGAACACTGCAGGGGAGAGGAACGGGCTCGGAGGTGGAAAAGGAGGAGGAGGAGGGAAGGACGGAATAGGATCTGGAAGAAAGGAAGGAATGGAACCAGTGGAGGACAGTGCTACAAAGTCCCGCTTCCCGAAGTCGCGCACTAAGATACCTTTTCGCCCGATAAAGCACCATTATTGCGCGATAAGGTACCTTATCATGCAATAACGTGGCAGAGCGCACGTTAAGACTGCTTAGTAAACATACCCCTTTGTAACTGTGGGTTTTATGATTTTATGATTTTGCATGGTTATTTATATTTTATATGTATATGCTTGTCATAAATATTGTCTTATTGATCCTTCCTTTATTTTTTGGTATATTTTCACACTGCTACTATTTTATTGTTGTTTTTACCTTGTGATAGTTTTTCCTCTTTTTTTTTGGCCAGTTGTTTAATGACAGTTCCATTTATTAGTTATCATCTTCTATGACTTTGCTTCCTTTATTTTCTAATGTTCCACGTTTGTCTAAGCCAGATTTCATCCCTACATCTTCACTAAAGATATGAACCATGTTGAATAAAGATTCAATTTCAGCTTTTGATTTGCCATACACTTTTAGGTCATCCATATAAAGTAAATGGTTTATTTTTGTATATTTGTTTTGAAAGATGATGCCCATAGTTGGTCTTATTTAGCATGTTTGTAGTGGAATCATAGCCAAGAGAAACAGTAGGAGTGATGAGTCTCCCTGGAATATCCTTAGATATTGATTTTACCTAGCTCGTCATCATTCACTACCAGATCTGTTTTCCAGGAGGACATTAATATTTTAATATTGTTTATTTATTTTTTCTAATGCTTTTTTATATTGTTTTTCTACAAGTCAAAATGGTTTACAATGAACTAGGTACAATTGAACATATCAAGGTATCCATGAACTGCTTTATAGGTAATAATAATGAGAAATATAGCTAACAGTTTAGAATCAGCCAGGATTGACTATGTTAACTTATGTACAGAGCTGTGAGTAGTAGCTTTCCTTTGATGTCCTATTGGTATCTTGTGTGGGTGCTGTCTTGTACAGTGGGGGTGTTGCAGAAGGTGGGAATTGAGTCATAAGTCATAGCCAAGGAAACGTGAACATGCACCATGGTACTCGAAAGACATACGAGCATCCCTCCTACACCTACGTAGGCTTGAAAGGCAATGGCGTAGAACCCAGACTGCAGAAGCTCACTGTGCATACAACTCATTCCTGTTACTACATAGAGCAAAAATAATGGAAAAAAGAAAACAGCACCACACAGATATTCTAAGGCGATCATTAAATAAATCACATGACCTGTTCAGAATCGTGAAATCACTAACAGGCGATCCAGCATTAGCACATCCACCCATGCCTCAACCCCAGGACTACTCTGACTATCTACAATCAAAGATGATTCAGACTAGTACGAACTTGGCCTCCGCCAATTTTACTAGCATATACATGAAGCCACAGCCAACGCTATTGCTCAAATTCTGTGAAGTATCCAGCAAAGAAATCAAAGACATTATCATCTCTATCAACCTTACTACGGCACCCAATGACCCATGTCCAGCTAGCTGGATAAAGGAATTACGCTGTGAACTAAGCAACACACTGTGCAAAATCCTTAACCAATCATTATTAACGGGCTCTTTCCCACAGAGCCTTAAACACACATCAATCAGGCCACTGCTAAAGAATAGTAGGCTTGACCCAGCCAAAGTTGATTCCTACAGACCAATTTCGAGTATCTCCCTGCTTGCCAAAATCATCGAAAAAGTCATCCAGCGGCAGATCCAAAAGCATGTTGATGCCGAGGTACCTCTTGATCCATCTCAACACGTCTTCAGGGAAGCACACGGTGTCGACATCATCCTAACAACCCTCCTCAACAATCTAATCACAGGAATCGACGACATACACCAAGGATTCATCCTCATCTTCATGGATATTGCTGCCGCCTTCGATTCAGTTAATCATGAGATATTACTACAACGTCTCCAAGAAAAAGGAATTCAAGGCACAGCTCTACAATGGTGCGAATCATACCTGATTAATAGATGGCAACAGGTCAAGACAGGTACCACTACCTCAGAGCCGTTCCTACAGAAGCAAGGGGTACCCGAGGGATCATCCTTATCTGCATTGTTATTTAACATCTATATGCAGCCCATCTGCACCCTGATTCGTTCTTTAAACATACAATGCCTCGCCTATGCAGATGACATCCTGCTATACCTCCCATTCACGATCAACCAGCCTGATTTCTCTCCTATTATCAGATGTTTTGAAGCAGTTTCAGATTGGCTTCTCACACAAAACCTGCATATCAATCACAGCAAAACTGATGTTCTTTTCGTCACAAGAAACCAGAAGTTCATCCCACCTCCCTCTCTCCAAGTTAATAATGCCGAACTCAAAACAAAATCCACAATTCGCTATCTAGGCATCACCCTAGATCAGCACCTTGACATGGTAACACATGTGAAAAATGTTACAAGAGCAGTATATCATAAGATACGAACTTTACGCCATCTTCGGCCACTACTCGACTTCACTGACTATCGGACCATTTTCCAGGCCCTAGTCATCCCACACCTGGACTTCGCCAACATCATTCTCCATGGGCTCCCACAGGCAACTCTAAATCCGCTCCGGCTTGCAATGAACTCGGCTGCTAGAGTACTTGCAGGTGTACCAAGATCAGAACACATAACGCCTGTGCTAAAGGAACTCCACTGGCTACCACTACAGGCCCGAATCCATTACAAGGCACTTATCCTGACCTTCAAAGCCTTGAGAAACCAGCCTCCCACACCCATCAGTAGACTGATCAATAACATCCATGACAACAGAGCCAGAAGATCTGCAATGCTGAACACTCTAGAAGTCCCTAAGATAAATGTAAAATGCACGAAGGCAACCGCCAATAGGGCTTTTTTGATTTATGCACCCATAGCCTGGAATGCCCTTCCCACTGGGATCTGAGCCATCATGAATCTTACCTTATTCAGAAAAGTGCTAAAATATCATCTGTTCCAAATCCACTATCCTGAATCTAGCCCTGGAAAACATAGAAAGTGCCCCCTGACCCCCCTTTCTAACTGTTCCAACAATCTAACTCAACGGGAGAATGGTTAATCAGCCCACCCCCTGGTACAGATTTTTCAATGCCATCAAACCTGTTCCAACTATGAATACCCTGTAGCTCTGTAAAATGTACTGTATATAGTTCTCCCAAGTTCTCCCCTAAGCTATTCCCCTGTTCTCTGTAAGCGCATTGTGTCGTTGTCGCATTGTAGCATTGTTCTGTTCACTGTGAACCGCACTGATTTTTAATAGCGCGGTATATAAGAAATGTAAATAAATAAATAAATAAAATAAAAACATGGTGCTGTCTTGTACATTGAGGTGTTGTAAGTGGTGGGAATTGAGTCATAGAAACATAGAAACATGATGGCAGAAAAAGATCACATAGCCTATCTAGTCTACCTTTTCATATGAACTACAAAAATCCACTTTTTACCTTTAGAGATCCTCTGTGTATGTCCTATGCTTTCTTGAATTCAGATACTGTGCTTGTCTCTACCACTTCCACTGGGAGACTATTCCATGCATCTACCACTCTTTCCATAAAGAAATATTTCCACATATTACTCCTGAGTCTATCCCTTTTACCCTCACCCTATGTCCCCCCATAGCAGAGCTTGCCTTCAATTGAAATATACCCTCCTGTGCATTTATGCCACAGAGGTATTTAAAGATCTCTATCGCCACTTTCCGTCTTTCCTCTAAAGTATACATATTACGATTTTTAAGTCTGTCCTCCTATGCTTTACAATGAAGACCACTAAACATTTTAGTATCGACCCTCTACACTGACTCCAACCTGTTTATATCCTTTTGAAGTTGTGGTCTTCAGAACTGCACACAATACTCCAAATGAGGTCACACCAGAGACTTATACAGAAGTATAATCACCTTTATTTTGCTGTCCAGTCCTCTTCCTATTTATTTATTTATTTACCATCTCTTTTATACCGCGCTATTCAACATCAGTGCAGTTTACATGGAACATAGAAACTTACACATTTCATTGGCTGATCTGTGTTTACAAGGAGCAGGTACTAAAACTTGGATAACTAGGGGTAACTATTTACATTTAGGCGACCATACAAGTCGTATTTCACTAGTTGTAGTCATTGGTGTTTGTTTGATAAGGTTCAGATGTACTGCATAGGCTAGGTAGTGGGATGGGCTATTGTAGCACTATCTGCTGGGTAGTACAGGAGGAAGAGATGGTGCTTCAAGGCCTTCCTAAACTGGGCTAGGTCAGGGATTGCCCGGATGCTAGGGGGTAGGGTGTTCCAGCATCTGGGCGCACAGAATTTGAACGCCCTGTTTGCTGTTGCCTGGGTGTATTGGGTTATTGATTTCGGGACTACTAGTGTATTGACCGCTACCAATCTTCTGGACCTGTTAGGGGGCGCGGTCTGGATAAGCTCTTCTAGTGTTGTGGAGGAGAGCGCATTGGTGGCTTTGAAGGTCAGCAGTAAGGTTTTGTATGTGAGTCTAGCATCTATCGGGAGCCAGTGGAGATGTTTCAGGTGAGCGTTATGTGGTCTTTCCTAGATGATCCATATAGGACTCTTGCTGGGGCGTTCATCGCGAGTTGCAGCGGGTTTAGGGTGGTTTTAGGGAGTCCATGCAGAATTGAATTTGCATAATCAAAATGTGGTATGACCAGTGCTTGGTAGATTGTCCAGAAGTCATCTGGTTCTAGCAGGAAGCGTAGGTGCCTGAGTGTTCGGATCTTATGATACACAGCTTTCACTATGTTGCTTATGTGCACCTTCATGTCCAGGCGCTGGTCTAAAGTGATCCTAGGTACTTGATCGTGGGTTGGACTGTAGTTCTGCTTCCTTGACCTTTATAAAGGGTGGGGTGGTGAAGTTCTGGTTCCTTGCAATGAATAGGACCTCTGTTTTCTTGTACTGAATTCGGAGGTTTGGGGTTTGGAGCCAGTTGGATACTGCATTAAAGCAGTTTGTCAGTGGGGAGAGGTCCGGGTTCTCTGTCGAGAAAGACATGTAAAGTAGAACATCGTTTGCATATATTAAGCAGTTAACACTGAAAGACCGGATAAGGTTACAGATGGGCTGCATGTATATGTTGAACATCAGGGCGGAGAGGGAGGATCCTTGCGGGACACCTTGCTTCTGGTGGAATGGATCCGATGTTGTATCCCCTGATCGTACGTGCTGCCACCTGTCAGAAAGGTAAGACTTGCACCAATCTAGCACTTTGTCAGTGATCCCCTTCTCCTTGAGGCGCTCCAGGAGGAGCTCGGGGCTTACTGAGTCGAAGGCGACTGCTATGTCCATGAATATGAGGACAAACCGCTGACGAATGTTGTCAATTCCCGCTGTTATGTTATTGATGAGTGTGACGAGGAGCATTTCAACACCTTGGGACTCTCTAAAGCCATGTTGGGAGGGGTCCAGTGGTGCGGAGGCTTCAATGTGTTCTTGGATTTGTCTTTGGACTTCTTTTTCAATTATTTTGGCCAGCAGTGGTATGCTTGATATCGGTCTGTACGAGTCTACCTTTTGGGGGTCAAGTTTGCTGTTTTTTAAGAATGGTCTGATGGATGTGTGTTTGAGGGATTGAGGGAATGCACCTGTTGCGAAGGATCGGTCCATGAGCTTGGCTATAAAAGGGCTAAGGTCAGACCATAGCTCCTTTATCCAGAAGGCAGGGCAAGGGTCGGTTTGAGCAGTGGTCGTGTTGATTGTAGCAATAGTGTCTTCGATGTGCTTCTTAGGTGGCGTGGAGAAAATGGTTAGGGGTGTTAGATAGCTTGGTTCGAGTTGGATGGCAGGTGCTGGGGACTTGTTGGTTTGGCATAGCTTTGATTGCAGGTAGTCCGCAAATTCTTGGGGGTGGATCTTGCTTGGTTATTCAGGGGCTGGTTTCTTGGTTAGGTTCTTGACGAGAGCGAACAAGTTGTGCGGTTTGTTCAGTGATCGTTTTAGGGTGTCTGTGTGGAATCGTCTTATATTCTCTGTTACTGCTTCGCCTGTGTTGCCAGGTGGAAGTTATATGCTCTTTGATCGTCAGCAGATTGTGATTGACGCCGGTGTCTTTCCAGCTTCCTTAGGAGGGTGAGTGAGGATTTCAACTCAGTGGAGTACCAAGCTGCGGTGGTTCGCTTCCCTGGAGGCTTGTTAGATGGTGGACGTAGAGCAATTGTCCTGAGGGTTTTATTCCAGTCGGAGACCAGATCCTCAGGATTGTGTGCTGTAGAGGTGAGTAGTGGACGAGTCGTACTTAGAATCATGTCCTTGTTGAAGGCCTGGAATCTTCGTGGTGGTGCCTTGGCGGTACTGCTCAGTCTTCTGGCATCCTTATGAGTGTTGCTGGGCAAGGGTATTTGGAATACGATCAGTTTGTGGTCAGACCAGGGGACTGCAGTAATGGACAGCTTGGGGGTGTTGGTTGAGTTGAAAGTTGTCTGTGGGGTGAATACCAGGTCCAAAATGCCTCCTTTTGCATGAGTGGGTTCCTTGACCAGTTGCCTATATCCTAATTCCTTAAGAGCTTCCAGAAAGGCTGATGCATGAGAGTCATGCAGGGAAGGCAGGTTGAAATCTCCTAGGACCCAGCTTGGTGTGCATGGGTTCTGGGTATTGGAGGCAAGGTCAATTATTGTTGAGAGGATGTCTGGGTCCGTCGATGGGGCCCTGTATAGTAGGTTGATAGAGCAGTGCCTGTTGGCTATCATGATTGTGTTGAGGAGTTTTGTGCTAGTTGCGTTGCTTAGGTGGAAATGGAGATCCGTCTTGGTGATGACAAGTACTCCTCCCCCTCCTTTGCCGCTTCTATGGCATGTGTTGAGAGGATATAGGCAACTGGTCAAGTACTCATAGCCACAAGAAACAAGCAATTCTCTCCACCACCTACCCTCATAGTAAGAGATGCAGAACTCCCAATCAAGGCCACCATAAAGTACCTTGGTGTGACACTCGATCAACAACTCAATCTTAAGGAGCACATAAAAAACACTGTAAGGACAATCTACTACAAATTAAAAACACTGCGCCACCTGAAACCAATGCTGGAGACCAAGGATTTCCGTACAATTTTCTAAGCAATAGTCACACCCCACTTCGACTATGTGAATATCATTCTTCAGGGCCTCCCAAAGAGTACATTAAGTCCACTTCAACTGGCAATGAATGTGGCAGCCCGCATCTTGTCAGGAGCTTCAAAAAGAGATCATATAACACCAATACTAATCGATCTACACTGGCTCCCGATAAGCTGCAAAATAACATATAAAACTTTACTCATCACGTTTAAGGCCATTAATAAAATATCTCCTGCCTCGATCTCAAATCTCCTCACTCATGCACCAGACAACAGATCCAGGAGACTAGCAACGGAAAACACACTAGTTACTCCTAGCATCGCCACAAAATGGACTCAATTAACCAATAACAGGGCTTTTGTGTCATATGCTCCCAAGTGCTGGAACAAACTCCCTCCCAGCATCAGATCAATAAGGAATATCACTCAATTCAGAAAGACCATTAAGCACTATTTATTCACTTTGCACTTCCAGCTACCATACATACCTCAGAACTCCCATCCGCCTGACTCACTTAACTCCCCTCCACATAGCAACAACTCAGAACAAATGCTGTAAAAATGTGGAAAGTGCTACATCTCTGTAAATACCAAGCCATGATGTTACATATTTATTGTATATAGTTTTCCCCGGTTTATACCCAGTTTACCTTCCTTGTTATCTGTAAGCCTATATCAATTTTATATTGTTAGGTATTTGTTGTTCAATGTGAACCGCACTGATGATAAATAGTGCGGTATATAAAAACTGTTAAATAAATAAAATAAATAAAATGTGTGAATTGAGAAATTGGTAGGCAAGAGCTGGTTGAGAAGGACATTATCATCACTGGAAAGCCATGTCTCTGTGATCAGGAGTATGTCAAGGTCATGGAGTGAAATCAAGTTGGAAATAACTGGCCATTTCTTGCATATTGAGTGGGCGTTTATGAGAGCACAGCTCAGAATTTGGGGGTGGGGGCTTTCTTCATGCTTTGCTTTCTTATTGTGTTGTATTGCGACATGTAGTAGGTGGTGGTGGAGCGTGCGGGAAGTTCCCTCTGATTTGAGGTAGGAAGCATTTGACCATCTCCTCCTGTGATTCTGAAGAATTGGTATGTGATATTGGTTAGTAGGTAAGTCTGTGTAACACAACTTAGCCCTATGGAAAAGAGATAGAGGGCAGCTATGGCGATGCTTGACAGGGCCATTCTAGGTATCTAACCTGTTGTGTGTGGTTAGAGTCTAGACGGGATGGACGGTGGGTGGGCTGGGTAATTTGGTTGTCTCAGGCCGGTACGCAGTTAAGCAGTTACCCGGACTGGTGGACCTACAGGTATCTAGGTGTGTCAATACAGCAGGCAGACTAGGCTAAACAAAGCAAGTATCACAGGCTTGCATGTATAAGGTTGGCTTGTAGCATTCAGGCAGGAAGGTGTGGGGTTACCACGGCAGACAATGCACTGCAAAGCAGGTACTATAGGTATTTATCCTAACAATGCAGTAAGTTCAAATCAGGTATTTCAGGCATTTACCACGGCAAATCATGCACAGCAAAGCAGGTATTACAGGCATTAGATTAACAACAGGCGGCTTGTGGGATATTAGGAAAAGACAGGCAACTAGTATTATTATTAGGGATGTAACAGGCAGCTAGTATTATACTGGACAGTATACTATCTGATATTGGTTCCTACTATCTGGTATGACAGTGTAATGATACTGACAGTCCCCTTTAGGGTTAGGTCTAATTGTTGTGGCTTAGTGTTGTAACCTCTTTGGACCGGGTGGAGTGTCAGGTTTTACTTGTGTATTGTCTTGTCGGTCTTATGGCTCCGTTTCTGGACGCTCCTTTGAAAGCTTGGTGAAATGTGGCCTCCAGTTTTTGGCCGCCGCCTAAGGGCCACGCCCAAAGGCCCTCTGGCGAGGCTTTCTGGCGCGGGCCCGCCAGGCGTGGGTGCGCCGGATGGCGCTTCTTTGAAATGCACAGCCTCTGCCCCGATTGGGCAGCCGAGCGGCGGCGGGAGTCAACTGGTCCGATGCAGCCCCGGCTGCTAGATCCCAGTCTGGGAGAGCTGTCACAGGCTGAGAAGGTGGCGTGGAGAGACCCTCAGTGCCGGATGGCGCTTCTTTTAAATGCACAGCCTCTGCCCTGATTGGGCAGCCGAGCGGCAGCAGGAGTCAGCTGGTCTGGTGCAGCCCCGGCTGCTCGATCCCGGTCTGGGAGAGCTGCCACGGGCTGAGAAGGTGGTGTGGAGAGACCTTCAATGCCGGATGGTGCTTCTTTTAAATGCACAGCCTCTACCACGATTGGGCAGCCGAGCGGCGGCGGAAGTCAGCTGGTCTGATGCAGCCCCGGCTGCTCAATCCCAGTCTGGGAGAGCTGCCGCGGGCTGAGAAGGTGGCGTGGAGAGACCCTCAGCGCCAGATGGCGCTTCTTTTAAATGCACAGCCTCTGCCCCGATTGGGCAGCCGAGTGGTGGCAGGAGTCAGCTGGTCTGGTGCAGCCCCGGTTGCTCGATCCCGGTCTGGGAGAGCTGCTGTGGGCTGAGAAGGTGGCATGGAGAGACCCTCAGTGCCGGATGGCGCTTCTTTTAAATGCACAGCCTCTGCCCCGATTGGGCAGCTGAGCAGTGGCGGGAGTCAGCCGGTCTGGTGCAGCCCCGGCTGCTCCATCCCAGTCTGGGAGAGCTGCCATGGGCTGAGAAGGTTGCATGGACACAAGCATCCTTCTGGCTTTTGCCATTTGCTTTTCTATCTGTTTAGCTACTTTAAGATTGTCAGACACAATCATACCTAGGTCCCACTCTTCTTTTGTGGACAGAACTACTTCACCCCTATACTATACCGCTCCCTTGGATTTTTGCAGCCCAAATGCATTACCCTGCATTTTTTAGCATTAAATCTCAGCAGCCAAATTCTAGACCATTCTTCAATCTTAAGTATGTCCCTCCTCATGTTACTTCTTTCTTGATGTCTACTCTATTGCAGATCTTGGTATCATCCTTAAACAGTCAAACCTTACCCGTCAGCCCTTCCACAATATCACTAACAAAGATGTTAAAAGCAATCGGACCAAGACAGATTCCTGGGGCACACCACTGGTAACCTCCTTTACCTCAGAGTGAACTCTGTTTATCTGTAACCTTTGTCCCTCCCACTCAACCAGTTTCTAACCCAATCAGTAACTTTAGGGTCCATCGCTATGATGCTCAGTTTGTTTATCTGTGCAGAAAGATGTCAAAGGCTTTACTGAAATCTAAGTATACCGCATCTAGGGCTCTCCCTTGGGCCATCTCCCTGTTCACCCAGTTAAAGAAATCAATCAAATTTGTCTGACAAAACTTGCCTCTGGTAAACCCATGCTGCCTCTGATCCTGCAATCCACTGGACTCCAGAAACCTCATTATTCTTTCTTTTCGCAGTGTTTTCAATAATTTATTCACCACAGAGGTTAGACTAACTGGCCTGTAGTTTTCAACCTCATCCTTACTTCTGATTTTGTGTAAAGGGACCAGGTGTGCCTTTCTCCAGCTCTGGGACCACTCCTGACTCCAAAGAAGCATTGAAATGGTCGGTCAGTGGAGCCACTAGAACATCCCAAAGTTCCTTCAGTCATTTTGGATATATCCCATCGGGTCCCATTTCTTTATCTACTTTTAATTTATTTAGTTCTTCAAGAACACAGTCTTCTGAAAATTGTTCGAGCTCCCCATTACTTCTGTTCCTATTTGTGGGTATTTTCTAAGGTCCTGCTCCTGGCCCTTCATCTGTGAACAAAGAAAAGAAATATTTGTTAAGCAATTCTGCTTTATCCTTATCAGCTTCTACATATTCTTGCCCTTCATCCTTGAGTCTGACAATAACACTTTTGCCCTTCCTCCTCTCACTAACATATCTGAAAAATGTCTTATTCCCCCCCCCCCCCATTTTATTGCATTGGCTATTTCTTCTGTTTTTTGTATCTTTGCATTCCTGACTACTTTGCTAGCTTCTCTACGTTTTTCCAAATATAAATGCCTGTCTTCCTCTCTCTGTGATCTCTTGTAATTACTGAAAGCCTCCCTATTTTTCTTCACGTTTTCAGCTACTTCTTTTGAGAAACATAATGGACTCCTATTCCTTTTACATTTACTTACCTTTCTAACAAAATGGTTTGTTGCCCTTAACCCCTTAACTTGGGAAATAGAATGTAGCCTACCAACCGCTGCTTGGGGAGTTTAGACGTGCTGCCCTGCAGTGATCGCCAATCAAGCCTGTCCCCTGATCACTGCGGGCAACTGCAATTGCTCAGAGCAGTCTACTGGGCCCACAGTGGGGTCTGTCAAACAGCAGCAACTCTCCTACCAAATCTGGAGCAGCTCAGCTGTTTGCGGCTGTGCTGCCACGGTTCTGGCAGGAAGGTACATCAGCAGTGTACCTTCCCACCAGAACAGTAGCAGTTCAGCCACACATTTTTGGTGGGAGAGTTGCCTCTGTTTGAAAGATACCACTGCGGGCCCGGTAGACTGCCCTGAGTGATTGCTGATGCCAGCTGTGATCGCTACAGGACAATAAAGAAAAGGAGAGTTAACTCGGCTTCCCCATTTGATAAATAGCAAAGGGAGGATGAGTTAACTCATCTTCTCCAGTTAAGAGGTTAAAATATCCCCTTTCAGTTTTGCCCACTGTTTTTGTACATCCCCCAGCAGTTCCCATTCCGCTAACGACTCCTTGAAATATCTTGGCAAAGTTGGTTTTCCTAAAATCTAAGTCTAAGACTGCTTTTGAATGAATTTGATCAGCCCTAATTCTAATTCTGAACCATGCCACCTGGAGATCATTGGATGTAAAATGATCTCCAACTATAACATCTGAAACACATTCCCCATTGGTAAACACCAAATCCAGTATGGCCCATTCATGTGTGGGTTCTTTTACCAGTTGCCTGAATAGTTCTCCCTGTAGAGAATCCAGGATCTCCTTACTTCTAGATGAGACTGCAGCAAGGATGTGCCAATCAACAACTAGCATACTGAAATCACCTATCAGTAGCACGTCTCCTTTCATGGCAATGTTGCGTATGTCTTCTATTAAATCTCCATCCACTTTTTCTCCCTGTGAGGGGGATCAATACATCACTCCCATGCAAATCGATTTCCCTTTCACTCTTTCTATTTTAACCCACAGTTCCTCCTCTCTCCCTTTTAATACTCCTTAAGTATTTAAAGGCCTGTATCATATCTCTCATGTTCTTCCTCTCCTCTAGAGTATACATATTTACATCTTGGAGTCTCTTTTCAAATATCTTCTGGCACAGGCTCCAAATCATTTTGGTTGCTTTCCTCTGAACTGTTTCCAGTCTTTTTATATCCATTGTGAGATATGGTCTCCAAAACGGAACACATTATCCCAAGTGAGGCCTCACCAGTGACTTGTACAGTGGCATAAGTACCTCCTCTTCCTTTCTGCTGGTAATTCCTCTCTGTATGCAACCAAGCATCCTTCTGGCTTTGGCCACTGCCTTGTCACACTGTTTCGCCATTTTGAGATTCTCAGAAACAATCACTCCGAGGTCCTTCTCCTGGTCCATGCACACTAACCTATTTCTCCCTATCTCATACAATTCCCTTGGATTTCTGCATCCCAAGTGCATGACACTGCACTTCTATACATTAAATCTTAACTGCCAAGCATTAGACCTTCTTCCAGCTTTTGCAGATCTTTCCTCATGTTCTCCACTCCCTCAGGGAAGTCCACACTGTTGCAAATTTTTGTGTCATTTGCAAAAAACAGACTTTTCCATTCAGTCCTTCAGCAATATCACTCACAAATACAGTGAACAGTACTGGATCCATCATGTGATGATCGCTACTGCTTACATGGGCACCCACCTGGACGTTTGACACACTTTCTCCATTGGTGAGTACTAAATCCAGCATCAAACGTTCCCTAATTGATTCCATCACCATTTGTCTAAGGAAGACATCCACAATTGTTTTACTTCTTTCCAGATTTGCAGAAGGAATATTCCAATCCACATGGCTATCTTTGCAATATCAATAATCAAGTCTCTATCCATTTCTTTGGTTTGAGTTGGAGGCCTGTATACTACACCAGCATAGATGACAGTGCCATCTCCCCTTTCCAACACAATCCACAGTGCTTCTTCTTTTCCCCACATCCCCTGCATTTCAGCAGATTCAATATTGCTTTTGACATATAGGGCTATTCCTCCTCCTTTTCTGCATTCTCTATCTCTCCTAAATAAATTATAGCCAGTTATGGCTATATCCCTTTCATGTGACTCATTAAATCATGCTTCTGTAATGGCCACAATTTATTTAGCTGTATTTATATCCCACTTTTCACTGGGTCAAAGTGGTCAATTGGGGGATACATTTAACACAAGGGGATATGAGACACATATGCTAATACTTACAGGGAACATGGGCAATGGAGGGTTAAGTGGCTTGCCCAAGACTACAAGGAGTGCCTATAGGACTAAAAATCCCAGTCCCTCTGGCCTAAGATTGCTGTCTACAGGTGGGACTTGAACCCTTGGCCCTCTGGTCTGAAGTACCTTGTCCTAACCACTAGACCACTCCTCCTCCCACAATGTCCAACTCCATGTTTTCCATTAGGGCTTCCAGGTCAGGAACTTTGTTGGCTAGATATTGAGCATTTATACTCATTGCTTATCAGAATTTGATGACTGACTTGCCTGCATTTTGCATGGATTTTGTTTTACACGCCTCTTCCCATTTGCCATTGATGTGTGGTTGTTTCCAATGTTATTATGCTTTTGCTGGGAGTGATGTTCTGAACTTGTCCTTCTCCCAGGAAGACACCCAGGAAGGTGTAGATAACATGAGCAGGGATCTAGCTAAGCTTGAAAATTGGTCTAGAATTTGGCAGCTGGGATTTAATGTTAAAAAATGTAAGGTCATGCATTTCGGCTGCAGCAATCCAAGGGAGCAATATAGTATAGGGGGTGAAGTACTTTTGTCCACTAAAGAAGAGCGGGACCTAGGCGTGGTTGTGTCTGATGATTTTAAAGTAGCTAAACAGGTAGAAAAGGCGACAGCAAAAGCTAGAAGGATGCTTGGGTGCATACGGAGAGGAATGGCTAGCAGAAAAAAGGAGGTGATTATGCCTCTGTATAAGTCTTTGGTGCGACCTCATTTGGAGTATAGTGTGCAATTCTGGAGACCGCACCTTCAAAAGGATGTGAACAGGATGGAGTCAGTGCAGAAGGTGGCTACTAAAATGATTAGTGGTCTTCATTATAAAGCATATGAGGACAGACTGAAGGATCTTAATATGTACACCTTAGAGGAAAGGCGGGATAGAGGTGATATGATTGAGATGTTTAAATACCTCCGTGGCATAAATGTTCAGGGGGAGAGCCTCTTTTAATTGAAAGCAAGTTCTGCTACGAGGGGACATGGGATGAGGGTGAAGGGAGATAGATTCAGGAGTGATATGTGGAAATATTTCTTTATGGAAAGAATAGTGGATCCGTGGAATAGTCTCCCAGTGGAGGTGGTAGAGATGAGGACAGTAACTGAATTCAAAAAAGCATGGGACAAACACAGAGAATCTCTAAAGGAAAAAAGGGGACTCTTGAAGTTGTTGATATGGAAGGACAGACTAGATAGGATCCATGTGGTCTTTTTTCTGTCGTCATATTTCTATGTTTCTATGTTTCTCCATCCATCACCCCCATTCCCTAGTTTAAATGCCTGTCCACATACTGCCTTAATTTTTTCACTTAAGATCCTTTTCCCTGCAACAGAAAGATGTAGTCCATCAGCACAGTATAATCTCTTGTTGATCCATCTGTTTCCCCAGTCGCCTGCATATCTAAATCCTTCTTGTTTGCACCAGGTTTGGAGCCATGTATTAAAGTTGTTTATGTGATACAGCCTTTCTGCCCCCTTACCAAGAACAGGTAGAACTTCTGAGAATGCTATAGTGTTAACAATGGGCTTGAGTTTCTCTCTCACAGTCTGGAAGTCCCTTTGAACTGCAGAGGCACTGTTTCTAGCCAAGTCATTTGTACCCAAATGGATTACATCAGTTTTGGAGTGCTCACTTTCTGCACTTTCTATACAATAATTTGGTTCATATTCCTGCTGACTGAAGAGCCTGGGAGGCATTTGACCATCTTCTCTCCTTTGAACTGTGTTCCCAAGTTGGTACCTCTGATGATGGAATCTCCAAGTAGTGGTAGTTTTCTGTTTTGTGATTTTTTTCTTCATATTCGGTGCATTATCAGTAGATTGGGCATTGGTGCTCTCATTTAAGAGCACTTCAGTTTCCATGGATTGGGCACCCTCATTATCCAAGGCAGAGAAGGCATTATGCAGGGATATCTCTTGATGTATAGGGTGTCTGTGCATTATAGGTCACAATCTACCAGAGCCCACTGTGATCCATTTGTTCCTGGGCTGTTTGATTCTTTGTGGGAGTGGTGGTGGATTTTGTTCAGTTTGTACTCTAGAAGAGGTGTGTTTAATTGCAGCTAATTCTTCCCTTAGTAGAGTCAATTCTTTATGTATAACAGCTAACTTGAGGGACATAAGGCAAGTTCTTAGGTTCCAAATGATTCTTCTTAGAATGAAAGCACCACAGTTATTGCATTGAATACATGACATGCTGACTAAGATTGTTATAAAGCAGTCCTAGTAGAAGGAGAAAAGGTGGGTGTAAAACTAGGCAATTGTAAAGTCTGAAAACTTAGCTTTGTGTAGAGTCTCTTGGAGCTGTGATGACCAGAACTGGATCAGATAACTTGCTTAGGCTGCAGAGCTGATTGAATTTTGCCTGAACCTGCATATACCTGCTTCTTTTTTTCAGACATTCTGGCTTTGATGTCCCAGATTGCACTTGGACGTTCTTTGTAAAATGTGCTCTAATAGGAACACATAGCAGAGTCAGAGCTGTGCCAATCATATCTATCATATCTATGCCTCAACTCAGGATAGCAGCCGTTTTTCTCATGTCCTATTACATATGTCACCCTCTTTATCTAAAACTGCAGGTGGTCTAGATGGTGCAGATCTGGCTGAAAACTTCAGGTCTTCAGATGATATGGCAAACACCATGGGTATGCTGGTGGAACAGCCAAAATGAAAATAAAATCCCCTCTAACATCTAATCCCTCAAAAACTTTCCTAACTGTTTAACCAAACAAATTATCCCAATGTAGATTAAATCTTTTTTTGTTGGAGCTTGCCGAGGGAAGGCCGGAATCAAAAAACCCAACCCCCTCCAGACGGCAAATTCCGTTTTATTCAACTGAGGTTTCCAAAAAATTTTTTTAAAAATCCATAAGCCCAATCAAAAAAAAAGGGCACTTATCTGTATAACATTCCAAATCCTGTAGTTGCTCAAATGATGGTCGCACGACGTGCACGTTTCGGGATAACCCTGTGTCAAGTGCTCAAAGGAGTCATTCGTATTCTGGCAACCGTTGTAACCAAAACGCCGTCAGAGCGGCCAGGCACTTTGGCAGCACTGGGCAGCCACAGGACACCAGATGCAGTAGCATTGATGATCCTTTGGAAGAACGGGACATCAAGTCTGTGCAGGAGGAGATGGGTGGGGAGGGGGGTGGAGAACTGAGTCAATGGGGTTGAGATGGAAGCTGCAGGACCAACTAAGTCTGCTGTGAGCAATCTGGATCCTACAGCTGCCAATGCACATTTGGAAGATGTGGAGGGTGGGCAATCAGCCAGACAAAGGAGCCAATATCTTCTACACTATGGAAAATGTATTCTTCAGAATGCTGAAAACCTTCAAATATGTTGCAAGCAGCTGACCATCATGAAGCAGTTCCTGGAAGTGAGAGGGAGCATGAGGATATTTCTCAGGCCCACCTGGAAGAGATGGGAGGTGCCATAAAGATATACGGGAGGCCTTATTTCTGCTCTGTGCTCCCTCCATCAATGTACAGACACCACCTAGTGCCCAGGGCAACCTCCTCATTGGCAACACCACATCCACCAGCTCCTCCACCATGCAACAACAAGAGTTGTAAAAGGCAGCCCACCTCTCCAGCTGACCAGTGCATGCCCCCGCTTGATAACTACTACTACTACTGAACATTTGTATAGCACTACAAGATGAACTAGCACTGCACAGACACATGCAAAAAACAGTCCCTGCTCATCAGAGCTTGCAATCTAGTCAAGACAGACAACACAATAGCTGTAGACATGTGCTACATTAGGGGAAATGGTAAGGAAACACCAAAGAGATCAGGTAAGTCAAGATCCAAAAGCGGCAGCGAAGAGGTGAGTTTTCATCCTGGATTTGAAAAGGGTCCCAGAAGGTGCCTGATGTACAGACTCGGGTAATTTGTTCCAGGCATAAGGAGCAGCAAGGTGAAAGGAGCAAAATCTGGAGTTAGCAATAGAAGAGAAGGGCATAAATAGAAGCAATTTGTCAGAAAAGTGCAGTTCCTAAGAAGAGGTGTAGGAAGAGATAAGAGAGGAAATGTAGTGAGGAGCTGCAGAGTGAATGCACTTATAGGTCAGCAGTAGAAGTTTGAACTGGGTGCAGAAATGGATAGGGAGCTAATGAAGTAACTTGAGAAGAGGGGTAAAATGAGCATGATGAGCCTATGATTCCCTGACTTCCACAGCAGTGCTCATAGGAGGGGATGAGGTGGGGAGGAAGATGCTAATCATCCAGTGATAGCAGCACTGGATCCTCAGGAGTCCCCAACCCATCCCCTCCCAAAGCACCTGGATCAAGGGTTAGGGACAAAAGGGGAAGGGGGAGAAGTAGGAGAAGGCCAGCAGTCTAGCTTCATGGCTACAATATCAAGTGGAAGGGTCTGAGTCCTTGACATCTACCTTTATGGCCATGTGCCATTTCCCAAGACCATCTCTTACAATTGCTGCCATTGACAATGTTTGTTCCATTATGGGAAGGGAGAAATGGATGCTTATATGACAATCTGAGGAGTGCTTTGAGGGGCAGCTGGCAGTTGCTCTGTTGAGCAATAGAGGTAGCGGGAAGGGAGAAAATTTGTGCAGGTATGTGTGTAGTCACATACAAAGAGGTGATGTTTTGCTGTGAAGAAGAGTTTGCGGGTGGAGGGAGGAGAATTGTTAAGGTTTGAGATATTGCACATATGTATTGCTGCATCATGAATTAATAAAGCATTCACCTTCATGCAAAATGTTTCTCTATGAGTTCCTGTTTAGCTGTATGGCTTTGCCGGGATGACTGCTCCTCATCCATCTCCTCCTGTTTTGTGGCAGGCCCCTCCTCTGAGTCAGTATCTACAGGTTGGTCTTCTGGTGGCATGGCCTGTCACCTTGTTAAGGCAAGATTATGCAACATGCAGCAGACCATGAAAATATGACACACTTTGGCAGGGGTGTAGTGTAACTCACCTCCATATTTGTCCAGATACCGAGATCATGCTTTAAGCTGCCCAAATGTTCTTTCTATAATGGTTCTCATATGTCTGTGAGCTCTATTGTGGCATTCCTCAGCCTCTGTCCTGGGTGTTGCAATTAGAGTCATGAACCATCTTCTTAAAGGAGCTGTCAACTGCAAGAAAGGTTTGTGAAATGGTTATTGAAGAGCAGCTCAAATGGGTATTGATAGAGCACATCCATAGCACCTGACCCATGTGCTGCACTGATCACAATGCCCGGAAATACACACCTGAACCTCCATATATGTCTATGCCTGCTGTCAGCCATGGCCCCATGAAACATCCTCTCCATCCTACCCATGCTTATCTGGCTGAACAACAACTCATACTTCTGTCATCACTGCACCTACTCCTTTAAACAGCTGAGTGGGTGGCCATAGTTTAACATGTAACAGGGTCCTGTGCTGCAGCGACTGGTCTGTCCTGCTAAGGGGGGTGGGTGCAATTACTAGGAGAGGGCATTGGTGTGGTGTTCAGCTAGTAAATGAGAGCTGTCCCTTCCATCCAACCTGCTTTTCCACATGCCCACAAGTGCCTCAGTATCTAAACCTGCTTTTCTCCTCGACTGTGACCAGGGCCTATTACAGGCTGCACTATTCTTTTCCTTGCTGCCTTTCAGTCTTGCCCTCTAACTTCATGCCAGCTACCTTTTTCTGGGGGCTCATAAGGACTAGTTGTATTTAGAAGATGTGGGATTTGAAAAAGGCTCCTCAGAAGCAGTGCCTAGCATGCAGTTCTACGTGGTCTCCCCTTTCCTAGACCTGCTGCTTTCTATGTGGGGAAGCAAGTTTCTCCTCCCATCCACAACACACAATGGATGCCTGTAGGCTAGGTTCTCACTCTCCTTATCTAGGAGCTAACTTCTGGTGATTTCACCAGTAGTGAATTGCTCATATATGCCGAACCCTGCCAGAATGTAGGAATCATGGCATGACCCTGGAAAGCATGAAAACACATCTGTTATTTAACCCATGGCATTGTAGACCACCTGCATATTCATTGAGTGGAAAGTCTTCCATTTCCTGTATTTTGATTCCTTCCCTTTTGGGGGCCTGAGTGCCACATGTGTGCAGTCTATTACACCAAAAACTGTGGAGAATCCTGCAACTACATGGAACTGCAGCATCATTTGATACCTCTGCTGCATCATACTGGGAAATGCTATCTAGTCTGTGTGTTTTGTCAGGAACGCTGCCAGAACTTGCATGATGCATTGCAACATCACTGACTGCCTGGAAGCTGCCGGGAGCCAGAAATGCAAGAACTGTAATGATCTTCAGGGACACAGGTATGGGCTTCCCTCTTTGTGCCTTAGAGTGGAGGAGAGACTGCAGCTCCTGACAGAGATGTTGTATAGATGCCTTTTCAAATCTAAACCAGGTCAAAAACAGTTCATCAGTGAGGTTCAGATACTGAAACCTTGACAGGTACACCTCTGCTGGAGATGGGCTCTTCACTTCCTTCTGTACTCCCTGTAGGCCTCCTCCTGTAGGACCAGTGTATATCAGGCTGACACAGCATCCATTTCCTTAACCCACGACCATCATCCTTGTGCTCCCACCACACCACCCTCGTGCTCTACTTCTGCAACCAACATGCAGTGCTCTGAGCTCCTCTGGCACACAGACAGATAAGAACATAAGAACATAAGATATGCCATTCTGGGTCAGACCAAGGTCCATCAAGCCCTGTATCCTGTTTCCAACAGTGGCCAATCTAGGTCATACGTACCTAGCAGTTTCCCCAAAAGACACAGGTTCCGCAATGCTTGTACTGGGTCAAGCATTGATATCCTGGGTCCCTTCTTAATAATGGTTTATGGACCTTTCCTCCAGGAACTTGTCCAAACCTTTTTTAAACCCAGCTACACTAACAGCCTTTACTACATCCTCAGGTAACAAATTCCAGAGTTTGATTACACGTTGAGTGAAGAAATATTTTCTTTTATTAGTTTTAAATAGTTTACCCCATAGCTTCATTGAATGTCCCCTAGTCTTTCTATATTCTGATAACGTAAACAATCGATCTAGGTTTACCCGTTCCACTCCATTCATTAATTTATAGACTTCTATCATATCTCCCCTCAGCCGTCTCTTTTCCAGGTTAAAGAGCCCTAATGTTTTTAGCCTTTCTTCATAGGAGTATCCTTCCATCCCCTTTACCATTTTGGTGGCTCTTCTCTGAACCTTTTCTAATAACGCTATATCCTTTTTAAGATACGGCGACCAGAATTGCACACAATATTCAAGGTGCGGTCTCACCATGGAATGATATAGAGGCATTATAATATCTTTTGTTTTATTTTCCATTGCTTTCCTTATCATACCTAGCATTCTATTTGCTCTCTTGGCTGCCGCTGCACACTGGGCCGAGGGTTTTAGCATGCTATCCACAATGACGCCTAAATCTTTTTCCTGGGTGGTGGTTCCTAATGTGGAACCTTGCATCGTGTAACCATAGTTTGGGTTGTTCTTCCCTAGGTGCATAACTTTGCACTTGTCCACATTAAATTTCATCTGCCATTTTGATGCCCAGTCTTCCAATTTATCAAGATCCTCTTGCAATTTTCCACAATCCTCTTGGGTTTTAACAACTTTACATAGTTTTGTGTCATCTGTAAATTTGATAACCTCACTCGTTATTCCACTTTCCAGGTCATTTATGAATATGTCAAAAAGCAGCGGACCCAGCACAGATCCCTGGGGTACACCACTATTCACTTTTCTCCATTGGGAAAACTGGCCATTTAGTCACCAACAAACGCAGTCACACAGACTAACACAGCAGGCCACCCACATACATCATCACCAGCACAACAGCAACTATACTCAAAGACAGTCACACAAGGCTATTTGGGGGGAGGGAGGACCACAACACTGAGTGGAGACACAGAGGATTCACAACACAGACTGCTAGTAAACATAGATGGCAGACACAATGATGGCTCTCCAGTATGAAATTCTCCAGTCATTATCAAAAACAGTGGTCAGCATGGACAGCAAAGTCCCTTGCCTGTTTGTGCTTTATAGCAGGTCTAGAGCTGGACGCAGAGCAACCACACCCTCCATGTTTGAGTGCAATAGAAAATACACTTTGGACATCTGACCACTGGCTCTGCCCTGGAAACACCTCCAAAAATGGCCCTCACAAGGATGTCCACATTTGGATGTGTTTAGTGCTGGGACGTCCAGCTATGGCCAAGTCTAAAATCATATTCTGGACATCCCAGCATTTCCAATGTCTATGTTACCATCTTTGAATGTCTATATTATACCTATCTCTTCTAAAATGCCACCCATAAATCACAAGTAAAAAACTTGTTGCAGAAAATAGGTGGTCTATAAAGATTATTGAAATGAAGGGTAAGTATATTCATAATCAAACATAAAAGAGACCATAACTAGTCCACTAGTACATATGGGATTCAATTCCACCAATTAAAAGAAAATATCCTAAAAACTTCAGCTGAAGAGAGCAAAAGGCTATCTAATACATTGAGGGGGGGGAGGGGGGGTATTCAGCAGCGGCAGCTAGTGCTTGTAAAGTGGCTAGCCACCACCTCTGAAGTCTAACTGTGGATATCACAGGTCTGCGACTAAAAAGCTGTTTGATTATTTTCATCTAATTTCCATGTATTTTGGTGTGCTGGAAACAAATAAAATATTGAAAAAACTCCTAGACGTCATGATTTGCCACAACATGCAAAATTGTCTTCAAATTTATCAAATTTTTTTAAATTACTATTAATTAATTCAAATTACTATTAATTAATTCACATAAGTGCATTTAAGATATAAAATGCCAAAAAAACCTTAAAGGGGTTGTCCGAGTTATGTAAAAAAAAAATATAGCACTGTAAATCTGATGGTCAGCAATATATACATAAGCTAAGCAAGTTTTAAGTCCGTGCTTCTAATGGTAGAAGGGGTTAATCTTTCCTGAAGAATCCAGTGGGAGGGAGACGCAGGGCAGATAGCAGCAGTTCCGGTCAGTTCCGGGGGGCGTGGCCAGCACTGTGACGTCTCGTGTACAGACACAGAGCTGCTCTCTCCTGCATGCCACACTTGTGCACGAATCATCATCAGGTTCTTGGTTCTAGGCTGTTCACACTTTTTCATCGCAATTCATGTTAGCTCGTCATTTTTCAACAGTTATGTTATGGCTCCGTGAAAGTGTATTAATTCGCCAGACAGTTTCTGTTTCATCTGTGGTGAATATACAGTGTTGAAGCAACAGAAGAATATTACAGACTTTGTGAAAAAAGTATACTTTGCATACTTTGGACTAAAAATTGGAGATCAAGATAAAGTCTGGGCACCTCATAAAGTGTGCAAACGGTGTGTTGAGGACCTCCGAAGCTGGTTCAAGGGTAAGAAAAAATCTTTCCGTTATGGGATTCCTATGGTATGGCTAGAGCAAAAGAACCATAGTGACGACTGTTACTTTTGTTCATGCAATGTGAAAGGGTTTAATTCCAAATGGAAGCATTCCATTTCATACCCCAATCTTTACTCGGCAATTCGTCCCATCCCCCATGGCACAGATATACCAGTACCCAAGCCCCCTGCTACCTTGGAAGAGATACCTAGCTCCGATGAAGGTGAAGTCATACCTGAACCAGATGACGAAACAAGTTCTGACTTTTAAGATGATACAAGACCAAAATTGTTCTCACAGGAGGAGATGAATGATTTGGCAAGAGACTTGAATCTTCCCAAAGATGCCTCTGAGTTACTTGGATCAAGGCTGAAAAGCAGGAATTTATTGTTGCCAGGAGTGTCATTTTCATGGTTCAGACATTGTGAAAAGGAGTTCGTTCCTTACTTCGCCCAGGAAGACAAGTTGGTTTATTGCATCGATGTCAAAGGTCTGATGGGTCAATTTTAAAATCCAATATGATTCAGAGCAATGGCATCTTTTTATAGATTCTTCAAAATGAAGTCTCAAAGCAGTTTTACCACACAATGTTTTTTACGCTTCCATACCTGTAGGTCATTCCATACACTTGAAGGAAACCTACCAGAACTTGGAATTGGTTCTTTGTAAACTTAAATATGAAGACCATGGTTGGCAAGTGTGTGGGGACTTGAAGGTCTTGTGAATGCTGCTCGGGCAACAAGCTGATTATACCAAATATCCTTGTTTTCTGTGTCTATGGGACAGTCGAGACTGACAAAATCAGTGGACCAAGAAGAGTTGGCAGCCAAGGGTGCTAACAGTCGGTGAAAAAAATGTCCTCCGAGAAACTTTGGTACCTTCCCATAAAGTTCTTCTACCACCTCTCCACATAAAATTGGGATTGATGAAGCAATTCATAAAATCACTTCCAAGAGATGGAGAATGCTTCAAATACTTGGTCACCAAGTTTACAGGCCTGTCGGAGGCAAAATTGAAGGAAGGTGTGTTCGTCGGACCAGACATTAGAAGGCTTATAGTTGATCAAGAGTTTGTCAATTCCATGACAGATCCTCAAAAAGAAGGGTGGATTGCATTTAAAGAAGTCGTACAGAAACTTTTAGGCAATAACAAAGATCCTCACTACAAAAAGATCGTCAGACGAATGCTGAAAGCATTTCAAGCTTAAGGTTGACTGATGAGTTTGAAAGTGCATTTCCTCCAGTCCCACCTTGAATACTTTCCTTAAAATTTGGGAGCTGTGAGTGAGGAACAAGGTGAACAATTCCACCAAGACATTAAAGAGATGGAAAGGAGATACCAGGGAAAATGGAGCATTACAATGAACATAAGAACATAAGAACATAAGATATGCCATACTGGGTCAGACCAAGGTCCATCAAGCCCAGTATTCTGTTTCCAACAGTGGCCAATCTAGGTCATATGTACCTAGCAGTTTCCCCAAGAGACACAAGTTCCACAATGCTTGTACTGGGTCCAGCATTGATATCTTCGGTCATTTCTTAATAATGGTTTATGGACCTTTCCTCCAGGAACTTGTCCAAACCTTTTTTAAACCCAGCTACACTAACAACCTTTACTACATCCTCTGGTAACAAATTCCAGAGTTTGATTACACGTTGAGTGAAAAAATATTTTCTTTTATTAGTCTTAAATAGTTTACCCTGTAGCTTCATTGCATGTCCCCTAGTCTTTCTATATTCTGATAAGGTAAACAATCGATCTATGTTTACCCTTTCCACTCCGTTCATTAATTTATAGACTTCTATCATATCTCCCCTCAGCCGTCTCTCTTTTCCAGGTTAAAGAGCCCTAACCTTTTTAGCCTTTCTTCATAGGAGTATCCTTCCATCCCCTTTACCATTTTGGTGGCTCTTCTCTGTACCTTTTCTAAAATTGCTATCTCCTTTTTAAGATACGGTGACCAGAATTGCACACAATATTCAAGGTGCGGTCTCACCATGGAACGATATAGAGGCATTATAATATCTTTTGTTTTATTTTCCATTCCTTTCCTTATCATACCTAGCATTCTATTTGCTCTCTTGGCCGCCGCTGCACACTGGGCCGAGGGTTTTAACATGGTATCCACAATGACGCCTAAATCTTTTTCTTGGCTGATGGTTCCTAATGTGGAACCTTGCATCGTGTAACCATAGTTTGGGTTGTTCTTCCCTAGGTGCATAACCTTGCACTTGTCCACATTAAATTTCATCTGCCATTTTGATGCCCAGTCTTCCAATTTATCAAGATCCTCTTGCAATTTTTCACAATCCTCTTGGGTTTTAACAACTTTAAATAGTTTTGTGTCATCTGCAAATTTGATAACCTCACTCGTTATTCCATTTTCCAGGTCATTTATGAATATGTCAAAAAGCAGCGGACCCAGCACAGATCCCTGGGGTACACCACTATTCACATTTCTCCATTGGGAAAATTGGCCATTTAGCCCTACCCTCTGCTTTCTATCTTTTAACCAGTTCCTGATCCACAATAGTACACTGTCTCCTATCCCATGACTCTTTAGTTTTGCCAAAAGTCTCTGATGAGGGACCTTGTCAAAGGCTTTCTGAAAGTCCAGATACACTATATCAACCGACTCACCTTTGTCCACCTGTTTATTCACTCCTTCAAAAAAACATAACAGATTAGTAAGACAAGATCTTCCTTGTCTAAAGCCATGTTGGCTGTCTCCCATTAGGTCATGACTATCTACATGCTGAGTAATTTTATTCTTTATGATGGTTTCTACCATTTTTCCCGGTACTGACGTCAGGCTCACTGATCTGTAGTTTCCCGGATCACCCCTGGAACCCTTTTTAAAAATTGGTGTTACATTGGCGATCCTCCAATCTTCAGGTATTAGAGATGATTTTAATGATAGTTCACAGATTACTGATAGCAGGTCTGCAATCTCATATTTCAGCTCTTTCAACACCCTTGGATGTATACCATCTGGCCCAAGTGATTTGCTACTCTTCAGTTTATCTAATAGTTGTAAGACATCTTCCTGATGTATCGATATTTCCTTCAATTCTTCCGCACCTTTAAATACCACTTCAGTCATGGGTAACATCCCTACATCTTCCTCAGTAAAGACCGAAGCAAAGAATTCATTCAGTCTCTCTGCTATTGCCTTGTCGCCTCTTAGTGCTCCTTTAACCCCTTTATCATCTAATGGACCAACTGACTCTCTCACAGGTTTTTTGCTACGAATCTACTTGAAAAGGTCTTTATTTTGCATTTTTGCTTCCGCAGCAAGCTTCTTCTCAAATTCTCTCTTTGCCTGCCTTATCAATACCTTGCATTTGACTTGCCAGTGCTTGTGCTGTTTCCAGGTTTCGTCGTTTGGCTCTTTTTTCCATTTCCTGAAAGATGCTTTTTTGGCAACAACAGCCTCTCTGACCTCACCTTTAAACTGCTGGCAGTTTTTTGGACTTCCTTCCACTTTTCTTAAAGTGTGGAATACAGCTGGTCTGGGCTTCCAAGGTAGTATTTTTCAATAACACCCAAGCTTGATGTACGTCTTTAACCTTTACAACTGCTCCTTTTAGTTTTTTTCTTAACTGTTTTCCCCATTTTATCATAGTCTCCCTTTCGAAAGTTAAAAGGTAGTACTGTAGATTTCCGTACTATCCCTCCTCCACTAATTAAATCAAAGGCGATCATGCTATGATCACTATTGCCAAGTGGCCCCAACACCCTTATCTCTTGCACTAGTTCTGGTGTTCCACTAAGGACTAGGTCTAATATTGCTTCCCCTCTGGTCGGTTCATGAACCAGCTGCTCCAAGAAGCAGTCATTTATTTCATCTAGGAACTTTATCTCCCTAGCATGTCCTGACGTGACAATGACCCAGTCGATACCGGGGTAATTGAAATCACCCATTATTATTACTGCGCTGTAACTTTTGTTAGCTTCCTTGATTTCTTTGAGCATTTCATCATCCATTTGGTCATTCTGGCCAGGCGCTCGATAGTACACCCCCACTGCCATTGCCTTCCCCCTTTTATATGGAATTTCAATCCATATAGATTCTACAGCAGATTTTGTTTCCTGCAAAACTTTAATCCTTTCTGAGTCAATGCCCTCTCTAACATAGAGCGTAACCCCTCCACCAATTTGATCAGCTCTATCATTACGATATAGTTTGTACCCAGGTATCACAGTGTCCCACTGGTTGTCCTCCTTCCACCATGTCTCTGATATTCCAATCATATCTAACCTTTCATTTAGTGCTATATATTCTAACTCTCCCATCTTATTCTTTAGACTTCTAGCATTTGCATACAAGCATTTTAGAGAATGTATTTTATTCATGTTAATTTGGCTATTGTTAGACATGGGTAAATTGGGATCTTTAAGCTCTGTCTGCTCCATACTTGAGGGCATTTGGGCTACTTTACTCTTTTGTGGAACCTGTCTGCTTTTGGTAGTATCCTTCAAGGATACATTCTTCCAAACCATCCGCTCTTGGGCAACTGTCGGCTTTCCCCTAATATCTAGTTTAAAAGTTGCTCTATCTCCTTTTTAAAGGTTAATGCCAGCAGCCTGGTTCCATCCCGGTTAAGGTGAAGCCCATCCCTTCGGAAGAGCCCCTCCTTTCCACAGAATGTTCCCCAGTTCCTAACATATCCAAAACCCTCATCTCTGCACCATTGTCTCATCCACGCATTGAGACTCCGGAGCTCTGCCTGCCTTTTGGGTCCTGTGCGTGGAACAGGAAGCATTTAGGAGAATGCTACCCTGGAAGTTCTGGATTTCAACTTCCTACCTAAAAGCCTAAATTTTGCCTCCAGAACCTACCACATTTTCCTATGTCATTGGTACCGACATGTACCAAGACAGCAGACTCCTCCCCAACACTATCTAAGACCTTATCTAGGTGGCGCGTGAGGTCCGCTACCTTCGCACCAGGCAGGCATGTTACCAGGAGATCCTCACGTCCACCAGCCACCCAGCTATCTACATGCCTAATGATTGAATCACCAACTATAACGGCTGTCCTAACCCTTCCCTCATGGGCACATGGCCCTGGAGAAACTTCCTCGGTGCGAGAGGGTTTTACATCACCTGGAGGACAGGTCCTAGTTACAGGATCACTTCCTGCCACACCAGGGTGATGCTCTCCTGTCACGTGACCTCTCTCCTCCATGGCAACAGGGGTGCTGCCAGACTGGAGGTGGTAATGATGGCAGACTACTGTTGGATGCTTCAGGGAGACATTCCAGATGCTACTCACAAGCATAAATGCACCAAGAGGAGCCTCACAAGGAAGAAGAATAGAGTTTAGTGTGTGTAGGTGAGCTCATTTCAGTTCAAAAAAGGATTTTCATGATAATATTGTAATAAAACTTGAATTTTATAAGTCTATTTCCATTTATTTTGAGGTATTGCCTTATTTAACATAATTACCTAAATTGTCAGGAAACGTGATGTCCTATGACAAAATGGAGGTCATGTTCAGATTCAGCACACCAAAAAACATAAAGATTACGTGGAATAACCAAAACAGCTCTCGAAAAAATTTTTTTGCAGACCTGTGTATTCAATGCCAGGGCCATATCCAGCCATCGGCATTGAATATCCAGATCAATGCAGAACCCGGAAGCTAATCAGACAGCGGCAATATTGAGCCACTTCCCGGTTAACTTTGATGGGTAAAGTAAGACCAGCATTTACCATGCCTTATTTTACCAATGTGTTGCTAACTGGGCAGCACCTCAATATTGCTGCTGCTCAGTTAGTGATGGATGCCGCTTACACTCTGTCCCAGATGCCTCCATATTGCCCCCATATGCCACTTAGTATTGGGCATGTAGCAGTGGCACCTGTGGATATTCAGAGATGCTAACCGTGTTAGTGCCGCTGAATATCCAGCTCAATGGTATTTACACAATTTGCTGGTCTGCAAACCATTAAAGCCTTGAATATCCCCCCTATATTCCTATCCACTTAGATGTATCATGAGCACTGCTAGAAGCAAGGACATCTTGAGATAAGGGCATCTTGGAGTTAAGAAACATAGGGGTATGTTTACTAAACAGTGCAAACATCGCTTATCATGCGATAACGTCTCCGGCGGCGTTAAGGCGCCCAGAAGGTGGAGTAAGGCTCCCCAGAGGGTGGAGATAAGGGGTCAATGGGTGGAGAGTGGGCGGGGAGAGGCTCCAGGCACACTAATGCTGTAAAATCAGGGTCTGAAAATTAACGCCAGTGAAAACCTCGCGTTAGAGGCACATTTGCAGGAGAGAAAAACCATTTCAGTCAGCAATGTGCAGCAAAGGCAGGGAGACCAAGAAAAGTGATAGTAGTGATACATGTGCAGCAACAGCATAGTGCCCAAGTACGAAAGGGTACTGTGGTGAGGCTGCAAATGGGGTACAGGGGGCTGCAGGTGGGACATGCAGTGTGGCAACTGGGGCACAGGATGGACTAGGCAGATGCCTAGTTGACACATAGGAATGTAGAAACAGAAAACCAGCATGACAGCAACTGACCAAGGGAAACATGTTCACGAGTGTGTGTCCCACAGTGCCACAATGGACATTACCCAGCAAGTACCCCAAAGGGCAGATAACATTGGCAGGAGGTGCCGGGGGGAAGTGTGGATGTCTATGCAGGCACCCCTACCCCATATCACGCACACTGGATGGCCTGGGACTGCGCACCACCAGCACCACCGGCATAAGGCATGTCAGCATGGTGGCAGAGGGGTGCTGGTGGTGGAGGGGGCATTGGCATCTGCCCACAGCAGACCAAGGCCAAGCCCTGTTTAGGTGGGATCTGTGTACTGCAAAAGACAAGGTCTGTCTGACGAACAGTAATGATATCCCCAGAGAACAACCTGCCTCTGTGGCAACAGTTTGGTGCAGTACACACAGTCAGTGTGTTCAGGGGCAGAAGGTCACAGGTTCAAGTACCAGCTGTGGCTCCAGCAAACCATGTAAAGTGGTTTGCAGGAGCCACAGCTGTAGACCATATTTTACCCAGTAATAAACTGTGGTAATAAAGAAGGAATCTTTATTGCAGATAAAATAAACACGCTATAAACGCCTATATTTTACCCTACAGAGCACATACACCATAGACATGTGCAGTCCCTAGAACAGAGGTTCCCAACTGCAGTCCTGGAGGGCCAGACACCATTCAGTTTTCATGCTGTCCCTAAGAAATATGCTTGAGATGCATTTGTATGCACCGCCCCCATTATATGCAAATTTATTCATGCATATTCATTAGGGACAGCATGAAAACCTGAACTATGTTTGGCTCACCAGGACCGGAGTTGGGAACCTCTGCCCTAGAGCATAGGCCAACAGGGCCACAAACACCCACCCCCACAGGCTCCACTATCCAACGACTCATGGAGAGTCAGGCTGTTGGGTCCTGCGCGGAGCAGCATATACCAAAACTAGCACCTGCATACCTTAGCAATGCCATCTTAAACTTGGAAACACGTTCCACATATATAAAAAGGTTGCTATTATTAATTTCAGATAACAAATCCTAAGTTAAACACAATTTGTTGACAGAGATTCATCATAGCAACCTTTCTGATATCTGTAGAGTGTGTTTCAGTTTTTGTTTCTGACAGTGTTTAACACCCTGGGGAGTGACCCTAACAGTATTGAGTACCATAGCAATGCCTACACTGTGCACAGGACTGGTGTTGCGGCCAGGGCTGCCAACCACCTCTATATTTGCACAATGCTGAAATAGGTGTGGGACTGTGTGTATGTCCATCCAGTATTTTGTGGCTGCCTACACCTTACTGAGCCCACAAAGCTTGCACTGTTTCATGTGTTAGCCTGCCAATGTGCATAATGAGGAGCAAGGTACTGTGGGTATGACCCGGACAGGGCGGCCTGGGCAGGATGCATCTGCACAGGGCATAGGACAATGGCTGGGACATTGTAGTGCCTGACCACCACCTGCATGGACAGGGTGGCCACAGCATGTCATGCCGGGGGGGGGGGTGTCACTCTCACCCTGACTGAGCAGTGACCATGGCATGGCTAGGTTCCCCCATAGTGCTATATGGTACTTCTCTCAAGTGATATCTACGAGTTCCCTTTTTTGGGTCCCAATCACTGACATACCTGCTTGATGTGTGTATTCACATCTCATTTTTGGTTGCACACAGTTTCTCCAGGAACATGTGCTAGCTAGCAGACTGTCTGCAGTTAGCATGTGTATGGTTGGAACACCTTGCAGGGTGGAGATTGACTGTGCCCTCTGCTGGTGAATGTCAGATAGTGGTGCTGGGCAGTTGTGGTTTTCCAGGCCTACTGCCTGTTTGCCAGTGCCCTATGTGATGCATACATATCTGCATTGACTGCCCTGTAGGGTGCCTCTACTGCCACCATTGCAGAGATGTAGAATGTGGCTCTGTTGGGAGGAAGATTCTATCCCCCACCCTGACCCACAGAGAGTAGGTTGGGTGGTGCTACATAATCTGCTTTTGGGTCCAAATACCACCACCAGGGTGTGTCTGCAAGGACTACCTATCACACACTGGCACTAATGGGGACCTGCAGTACAGCCTATCTCAACCAACCCTGGTGCTTCGGACCTGGTGCTGGGCACCCCACCTCACCCTCAGGGTGAGCACAGGAACCACACAATGTCATGGTCTGTAGCTACTCTGTGCCAGTAACACACACGGTCAGTTCCCCCTACCAGGCCGGGGTGCTATAGTGATGCATACCCCATCTTGTGAGCAGATGTAGGCTGTTGATCTGCATGTGCATTGCATCTTGGGTACGGGTGGGTTTACCCTATCCTGGTAACTACAGCAGACAGTTTGGCGGATTGGGCACTTTATAATGTGCCCTATGAAGTGCCTTATAGGGCGCCTTATGCGGCACCTTAGGTTACGGCATTGTGAAGGTGTTTTTGCTGGCAGCATTGATTTAAGTTAAAAAGAAAAGCCTCAGACAGCCTTATTAAATAACACCACTGTGGGATTAAACCCATGATCTCTGCTTTCACAGCTATTGAAGTAACCAGTGAGCTACATCTCTATAGCATCTAGCACACTGCTGGCTAGCTACAGAAAGACTGCAGGTCACCACACAAGCTGTCAGCCTACATCTGCTCACAAGATGGGGTATGTGCCACTATAGCACCCCAGCCTGGTAGGGGGAACTGACCATGTGTATTACTGGCACAGAGTAGCTACAGACCGTGACATTGTGCGGTTCCTGTGCTCACCCTGACGGTGAGGTGGGGCGCACAGCACCAGGTCCGCAGCACCTGGCTTGGTTGAGATAGGCTGTGCTGTAGGTCTCCATCAATGCCAGCGTATGATTGGTAGTTCTTGCAGCTACACCTAGGATATAATTCATGGTGGTGGTGTTTGGACCCAAAAGCACATTATGTAGTACCACCCCACCCCAAAAAAGAAAATGCTTTAGACAGCACTGGTTTAAATTAAAAAATGGAAATACTTCAGACAGCTTTCTTGTATAACACCACTGCAGGATTGAGCCCATGACCTCTGTCTCCACAGTCATTGCAGTAACCAGTGGGCTACACCTTTATAGTTTTGAATGCTGTACTGGCATGAACTTAGGGTTAACACACGTTAACGTGCCATGGCGCCCACTATTGCATAATACTGTTTCCTTGCAACCTTATCTCCAGACGCCCACTACCTTATATGGCATTCTTCACATTAACGCTGCAACTAGCACCAGTAACATTAAGACAGTTTAGTAAACATACCCCATAGTCAACTGTTGTGGTTCAAAGAAAAGATATCTAACATTGTGGTATTTTACAGAGCATTTACGCAGAAGTCATTTCAGCAAGAGGAGCTGTTTCATCCTCTGCTAAGTAGTCTTGGCAACATCTGGGAATATATGAACTCAGCAACCTATAAACTGAGTTTCCTTAGCTCTAAAATATATTCTAAGCAGCCAGTCTCTGTCAGGGTCCAAGGCACAGGTTATTAACAAATAAGCTGTGGGAAGCTGTCCAGAATCAGAATTCTCCAAAAAGGTGGCCAGTTTCAGGGGGTCCATAGCAAGCTGAACTTGTGATCTTCTATCATCCAAATATCTCCTCTTTGCCAGTGGTAAATAAAAAGCTGCAATCAAAGGGGGCATAAATTAAGCAGGGACATATCACTTAAAACCTTTCATGGGAGTAATAGCAGGAACTTGGGTAAAATTCAGCAAATGCAGATTTTTCATAAATGCAAAATTTTTCAATGCCTCCAATTTCCTATGCATAACATGCAAGTCCTGAGCAAACATATCCTCCTTAGCCTGGGAGACAGCCACCTTTTCTTCTAAAACAGAAACCAGTTGCTTAACCCTTTCCAGGCCGAGCCCAAAACTCTTAGGATCCAAAATTCTGACTAAATATTCCTATCAAATGGTATATAATACATGACCATAGCAGAAGGAAAATCACTATTAGAACATATTGAATAAGACGGGTACAATTTTCCTGAAATATGCAAAAATTAACCCAGCTGCAGAATGTGAATTAAAAATGTAAAGTAGGATTTGAAAGGGTTAATAAAGAAACCTCTTATTGCCCTTTAGTAATAACTTAAGTCATAAGCATCAGAAAGGTGTGGGTCACAAGGGACCTGGCCCTACCAAAATTTCTCTTCCATGATTGCAGCAAAGAATCTTCCTATCTGCCCACAGGAGATCAGATCCCCTGTGGGCAGAA
Source organism: Ichthyophis bannanicus (assembly GCA_033557465.1). Classification (NCBI taxonomy): domain Eukaryota; kingdom Metazoa; phylum Chordata; class Amphibia; order Gymnophiona; family Ichthyophiidae; genus Ichthyophis; species Ichthyophis bannanicus. The sequence continues at coordinate 1,378,379,138 of CM066032.1, read as the reverse complement.
CAGGAGGGGAAGACCATCAATCATGGCTTCATGCAGGTTGTCTGGCCTAGAGGTGGAATTAGGGTGATGTTTTGGCCAGAGTTAGGGCAGAGCTTGCCCCCCCTCCCCAAAGAAAAAGGTGTTTTGCCACCCCTGATTGAAGTAGGGCCTACAAACCTCTTAGCTAAATCAGTTATCTGTTTGGAGAAACAATGTTCCATTATTACAATACCCTCTCAGAGAGTTTGAAAATCAAAGTGGTCAGGTCTCACCAAGGCTCTTCTCAGGAGAAGAAATTCATCTGTTCCTTCATCTGCTGTCATGAGGACTTCAACACTGTAGAAAAGAGAAAATGTTTCTCCCATCCTTGCATTCGATACTGCTGCAGCATGCATGTCAATGAAGAGTATCCTCTCTCCCCAATCACTCCTTTCTCACGAATGGGGGTTGCCGCTTTTGGCACAGGTCTACCCACTTTATGGAGTGCTGATGATGATGTCACCACATCAGGGAGTCTCATCAGTCTGGTGGGAAGAATACAAAGCTCAGGCTCCAGGTCGTATCAAGCCCAAGGGATAACAAGAGGTTGCCCGCTACCTCTTCAATCACAAGCGGGTGCACTGGAGATGAATCTGACATCATTGCAGGCTTGATAACAAAACTATCAATAGGCCCGCTTGTTGCCATAGCATTTTGTGATGTAAAGGGTTGCACCTTACCCTTAAATTCCCATATATGTCACATGAAAAACTTCCAAAGTTAGGTTAAAGCATGGAAAAAACAGTCTGTGCAGGCAAGTCATGTCAGCATTCCACCATTTTGGATCCCCTACTTATGGACATTCATTGCCTTCATCAGTGGTGGGATTCAAAACTTTTCTGAACCAGTTGGCTTATATCCGATAGTATTTTGTTGGCATCGGGAAAAGCTGCCAATGCCATCAAAATACTGCCAGGGGCCGGTGCCCCGTGCCCCAATGAAAGTAAATCCCTGGTGGCCTAGCATTCTGAAACCCCCCACCTCCCTTAAAAAGAAAATAGTCCTGGTGTCCTCGAGGCCAGCTGAAACCCCCACCCCCCTCCCAACTAAAAAACAAACAGATCTGGTGGTCTAGAGGTCCCCTGATCCCCCACCACTTCCTGATTAAAAAACAAATAGCCTTGGTGGCCTAGAGGCTCCTGAAACCCTTGCCGGTACCTTTCAAAATGAGTGTGAGTCTTGCCTATGCACAATTGCTCATGGTCTGCTATCTTGAAAAATGGCGGCACTTGACCGCACAAGGTGCACCCTGGGATGCTCCACACGGGGCCAGGCACCACAATTTTCAAGATGGCAGGCAGAGAGCAAGGGTCGTGAAGGCAACACTCCTGCTCATTTTGAAAGGTACCATGGGGAAGGGTGGTTTGGGGGCCACTAGGCCTATTTGCTTTTTAGTCGGGAGGGGGGTGAGGGGTTTCAGGGGGTTTCTAGGCCACCAAGTCTATTTTATTTTTAAGGGAAGTGGGGGGGGGGGGGAGGAGTTTCCGGACCACTAGGCCACCAGGGATTCACTAGCCCCCAACAGTATTTTGATGGCATTGGGAACTTTTCCCGATGCTGTGATCACCCCCAATACCATCAAAATACAAAATGCAAATTAGCCGCATGGTGCGAAACAGCCTATAGTGACCGGTTTGGCAAACTCGTCAACTGGTGCGAACCAGCTTAATCCCACCACTGGCCTTCAGTCAAATCTCTAGCAGAGGCAGGTTAATCTGGTGCTCAAGAACACAAAGCTGTTGCTAGGACAGGATGCATGTCCTGACAAATTTCCCTAAGGCCTTCAGTATCTATACTGGAATCTAAAAGATCCTGTGACAATTGTCCTCTTGAAATTTTCCCCTAAGCCAGCCTGGTCATTACTAGCTCAAAATGGCACTGCAAACATAAACTTCAATCCCCTTATTCTCATCCCATTGAATAACAGCACTTCAAACCTTCATTTCTCTCATGTTAAAAGACACACAGGCAGCTGTGACTAAGTGGAGCAGAGAAACACCTACCTGCTTTGCCATCCTAATGGCCGTTTCCATTTGCTCTGCACATTCAGATTTAAGACAAAGTTGCACAATTGTAATCACTCCCTCTGCATCTAATTATTCATCTTACTTAAACTTACATAGCACAATAGAGGAATAGGGAAATATCTTAGAGTCTGCTTCCCCTACCTGCTTAGCTGTATGTAATAAGGGCTGTGAGAAACGCATTTTAGTCAAGCCTCCTTCAGCTGCTTAGCTTTCTGCTACCTTTATTACAGCAGACGCTGACATAACTGTGGCTGTATTAGTGTCATCAGGGATATATGGAAAGCCTGTAATGACTGAGATTTGCAATCACGAATCATAACCCTTCTTCTTTAAGGCTTGTATTTCCCTGTGACAGTGTGCATGACCCCTGTTCTCACCTAAGGCTGGAGCCTGTAGGGTTTATTCTCTAACCAAATGTTTTAATGCTGGTACTTGACTTGCTTATCTCTGCAATATGACAATCTGATTTTCCTCTGCTGCCTGCTACTGCTCTTTTAAAAAATCTGATTAGTAACATAAGCAAGCATTGTGTGACTAAAAATTATTTCTGCTGCTCTATTTCCATATATCCATTTTCTTGTGCTTGCAATTTTTCTTTCAATTCTACATTTTTCTTAAAATGTTTCTTATAAGAAGATCACAATAACGTAAGATGTGCAGCATTTTTCTTACAGTCTGATTTTATCAAGTACAATGGACAATCATTTTCAGTGGTGGGTCAAGATGGTGGCTTAGAAAAACATGGGTGTTAAAGCTCTCTTACTCCTTATCGGTGTTTCATCAGTAACCTCAAATGTCTCTATCCATGCATGGGAAGAGGAAGGGGAAGCCCTGACGAGGTCACAGCAGGCAAGGACACCCCTCATCAAAGGTTCAGGCAACTCTGGAGGAGTGCAAGGATAAGCCTATTGCCTATGGATGAGGAAGAGAATATCATTAAGGACCAGAGCACAGAAGGAGCGTTGTTAAGGCCTGAGGAATACACACTCCCCCTCCCCCCCCCCCCACGTAACCCAGAAGTGCTTTCACTAAGGGTGCAGCATGGAGATAGTTCCTGCCAGAGCAATTGGAGAGTTCAGTGACCTTTTGGGGGGTGGGGGACTGACCATCAGGGGTTTCTTCCCAGTTCACTGTGAAAAGACCCTGCTATACCACGATTTTTGGTGGGGCCAAGGGCGGTGGAGCCCACCCCATTCCGACGCCTCTGCTATGGGATTTGAATAAGGCAGGAATAAGTTTGTTTGACTGCTTGCCAAAGAGTTTCTAGATGATTGGCTAAAGTGCCTAGTGCTTCTGGCCTGTCACCCATCCCTTTACTTATCCCCTTTCCAGAGTGGCACCGCCAGTGTGTCAGGACGAGTGTATATGCACACGTAACTATAATGAAAATGAATGGGGATAATGGTAGTTAGGGTAATGCAGTGTGGTCTCATACATTTGGTTAATTAACAGAGAAACTAAGCAAATACACTGCCATGCATTGCATTTTAACATTAGTAGAAAAACAAATGCACATCCCTATGATTTACAGTCTTTTGGCAATATTCCCATTTTCATTTATTAAACCATGACTAAACAAGCATATTCTATAAAACAGTGGCAGGGTTATTTATGTTTATTTCTTATGCTTTCTAGGTAAAGGCCTGAAGTTAGGTGAAAGGTTTCCTTGTTCTTGCAAAAAAAAAAAAATAATGCTAAATGTAACAAGTGCCCTATGACCTTATAATAGTCCTAGCTTACATGACCTGCTTAGTTGACTTGATATTATGTTTAATTTTGTTATATCTCCACTAGCCTGAGTGCACTTAGGGGTATGTTTACTAAACCGTCCTAATGTTACTGGCGATAGTTGCAGCGATAATGTGAATAATGCCATATAAAGAGTGGGCATTCCTGTCCTAAGGTAGCAAAAATCTGTATCGTGCGATAGTGGGCGCCATGGCACGTTAACACACGTTAACCCTAAGTTCATGCCAGCGCAGTATTACAAGCTACAAAGATGTAGCCCACTGATTACTGCAAATACTGCAGAGGCAGAGGTCATGGGTTTGTCCCACGGTGGTGTTATGTAAGAAGGCTGTCTGAGGCAATTGCTTTTAATCTAAATCAGTGCTGTCTGAGGCATTTCCTTTTTTAAGTTAAATCAGTGCTGCCAGCAAAAGCACCCTCACAGTGCCGTAACATAAGGTGCCACATAACGCACTCCATAGGGCACATTATAAAGTGCCCTGTCCGCCAAGGTGCCTGCTAATGTGCCCTATAGGTTGCTTTATAGGGCGTGTTATAGAGCGCTTTATAGGGTGCCTTATGAGGCACCTTAAGGTTACAGCAATGTGAGGGTGCATTTTGCTGGCAGCACTGAAGTAAATTAAAAGGAAAAGCCTCAGACAGCCCTATTAAATAACACCACTGTGGGACCTGATGACCTCTGCCTCCACAGTCATTGAAGTAACAAGTGGGCTACATCTCTATAGCTACTAACAAACTGCTGGCTGTCTACAGAAAGACTGCAGATCACCACAGAAACTGTCTGCTGTGGTTACCAGGATAGGGTAAATCCATCCATACCCATGATGCACTGCATATTTATTTTATTTATTTATTTATTTATTTTATTTAACAGCTCTTATATACCGACTTTCTACAAATCAAGACGGTTTACAGGGAACATAACAACAGTATTTTTCAACTGAATACATTGTAACATTAGAACATTAGAACACAGTGTAATTGAATAACAAGGAACTTACTTCTTATGGAGGCTTAAGAACTATTTACATGGCTGCTTAGGGACTATTTACATGGATAATTATAGAGGAGGTTAGAGGGAGCTTATGTAAGTAGGGAGAAGTGTTCCTGGAAGAGATGAGTTTTCAATTTCTTCCGGAATTCAGAGTGATTGGGACAGTTCCTTAGTTCATGTGGTAAGGTATTCCAGATAGATGGGGCGTAAAGGGAGAATGCCCGATTGCATGTAGCTTGGCTGTATTTTCTCTTAGATGATGGGATGGATAGAAGGTTTTTGGTAGAGGTGTGGCGTGCTCTATTTTTGTTGGAATTGGATAGGAGCGAGGAGAGGCAGGGAGCGGATTCATTTGAAATGATTTTGTGAATGAGGGTGATTGCTTTGAATTTAGTTCTGGACTGAATAGGGAGCCAGTGTAAATCAAGGAGGATTGGAGTTATGTGTGAGCGCCTGGGGTTATTCGTGATGAGCCGGGCTACTGTGTTCTATGCCATTTGGATAGGATGTATTCTGCTTTTAGGAAGGCCGTGATAGATGAGATTGCAGTAGTCAAGGGTTGGGATGGTGAGATCCTGGCAGACAGTGCGGAAGGAGTCTGGGTTTAGAAGCGGTTGGAGGTTTCAAAGAGTACGTAGTTTCATGTATATTGTGTTGGTAGTTTTTTAAATCTGTTCATGAAATGTAAGGTTCTGATCAAGGATAAGACCAAGATATTTCACTTGGCTTTTTATGGTAAGGGTGATATCTCCAAGCGTAAGGGTAGGTGGTGGGGTATTAGAAGCGTTGGTGTATACTTGAAGTGCTTCAGTTTTTGATTGATTGATTATGAGGTTATGATTTGATAGCCAAGTCTTCAGGTTAGTGATGCATTCATCTAGTTTTGAAAAGTTAGGGTTTGTTAAATTGAAAGGGGTATAACACATAATGTCGTCTGCATATAATTGGTAGTAGATTCCATGGTTTTGAAAAATTTTACAAACTGGTTGAAGGAATATGTTAAATAAAAGCGCAGATAAGCTGGAGCCTTGGGGAACTCCCTGTTTTAGGGTAAATGGGAGGGATATGTCGTTGCCTATACGGACCTGTTGAGTTCTATTTTCTAGATAAGAGTGGAACCATTTTAGTGTTGTATCCCTCAGTCCTATTTCATAGAGTCTATCAGTTGGTGGTGAGGAAGGGAATCAAAAGCTGAGGATAGGTTGAGAAATATAAGGAGGCATCCTTGGGTGGGGTTCTGGGTAAATTGGTACAGTGAGTCTAAGAGAGAGGCAAAGAGGGTTTCCACTCCATGGTTCTTTTTGAAGCCATGTTGGAGTAAATCGAGAGGAGAGTGCTCATCTATAAAGTTTTGAAGCTGATTTTGTACTAGCTTTTCTGCTGTTTTAGCAAGGAAGGGGATACTGGAAATAGGTCTGTAGAAAGTAGGGGAGGTAGGGTCACGTTTTGATCCTTTTAGGATGGGACGGATAGAGGCACGTTTTAGGGGTGTTGGTACAGAGCCAGTTTGGAGGGAGGATTGTACAATTTGGAGTATGTAGGGGCTAATAGAGGTATTAGTGGTCTTGAGCCAGCATACAGGGCAAGGGTCCAGGGCAGAGGTTGAGGCATTTAGATATTTGATGGTGTTGGATATGTCTTTCAGGGTGAGGGGTTCAAAGTCATTCTAGGTAATTGAGGAGGTGGGAGTGAGAGGTTGGGCACTATGGTCATGTATTGGTTGGGGGATAGTTGTGGAAGAGGGTGGGGGGAATTTTGAGGTAAGATGGTTGGCTATAGTTTGAGAGGATATCTTAGGAATCAAGTCTTGGTGTTGGGGTTCTATTATTAAGGAATTAGCGATAGAAAAGAGCTCTCTCGGTTTATTGAGAGAATGTAGGATCAAGTTTTCGTTGTATTCTCTTTTTTTTTTTTTTTTGAAACTTTTATTTTCATTTTACAACAAACAAAGTAACAACACACCAAAAGAAACAAATACACACACACAATAAAGAAAGCAACCCCAGTTACCCCCCACCCCAATGCTTCTTCTCTAAGCTGATAAGAATCATCATATAAGCGCTTACATACAACAATTATTGTACATCAAACAAACTGGAATAGAATCTATGATACCGGATGAGCATGTGACAAAGATTAATACAGAATCAAACAGTCAACTGAGAGCATTGAATAGTTTGAACATAATCGTTGAATGTCTTCTAGCGAGACCAACAGTGAATGGTTTGAACGGAAGAGGCTGACATACTAAATATTTGCGCATATTTACAATAAAGACAGATATGTTTCACCATTCATTAGAACTCAAAAAAGAGCTATTTTCCCACTATTTCGTGATTAAGGAAATAGGAAATAGCAATGCCCAACATAAAGGCTAAAAGGAAGTAAGCCAATTTAGGAAAAGAGGGGAGCCCCGCAGCTAAGCGGAGCCCCACAATCTTCCAAAAGAGGGGTTCCGGAAAATATAAAATAGAATGAAGACGACCCCAGACCCGACTCCAGTAATACTGTAATGCGGGACAATCATACTTAACAGGAGTTTAGTAGACCAAAGGCCACATGGCATGTCCAGCATCAAGCGCACTGGATGGCAGTCCACTTGGCTAACCTATCAGGAGTATATGTCCACTTGGGATAGCAGTACTGAGGAGATAAGAAAAGAAAAAAAAATCTGATCTAGATTGTGAGTGATGGGGGGGGCTGAAAAAAGGTGAGCTCTAAGACTGGGGAGTGAAGCAACTTCCATATATCTACTCACGCAAAAGCTTTTATCAGAGCTGGCAGGATGTAGAGACTCTTGGGCGGACCACTCGTTCTAGGCGGCAGTCTAGCTATCAAAGGATCAAATACTTGGTGGAAATCACCGCCAAGTAACAATAACAGGGTCATCCACATTCGGAGCATAAATACCAATACACATAAATTCACTATCTCCAACCTTAATATATACACAGGCCCAGCCACCCTCCCCATCAGAGCTAGTATCCATTACAGTGGTTGGCAAAGAATTCTCAACTAAGATGGCTACCCCGCCCCGCTTAGAAACGGCGGGAGAATAGGCAGCCACCGTATCAGGTATAGCAATAAGTTTCAGTGGTTCGACAGAGGTGAAATGGATTTCCTGAAGAAACACTAAATCAGTATGGTCATGATTAAAATAACTAAGGATGGTCATTCTGTTGATTGGACTATTGATACCGCTTACGCTCAGTAATAGGAACATACATAAGGCCATACAACAAAGTCAAACATTCTGAGAAAGGAACATGATGGCGTACAGAGTTGCACAAGGTCCCTCATATCACCTATAAATGACTGTACACACGATATGATAGAAAATAAGCCAATGAAAATCATGAAGCGCCTTATATAACAGTAGAAGCACCGAAGTGCCTTAGAGAAGAAGCAAAACCCCAGAAATTACTGGCGACCTGATGTCTGCGGGGTGAAACCCCAGAGAAGGCCTACATTGAAACATATAACCGGTATAGCTGTGCGTGCTCCGAATCCAACCGAGGTGCACATCATGGAGGAAAAGGAGACCAAGAGAGGTAGACATAAAAGAAAGAAAGGTCCAGGCAGTCTCTATTCCAGGCAATGATCACCGCATCGGGCCATTCAAAATGGCGGGCAGTTCCAGCGGAGTCCATCCGAGTTGTTGACTTAGCGCATCTGATCTGCCTCTTTGGAATCTAAAAATGTTGCTAGCAGAGCAGGATCTTCGAAGGTTCTAGTTTGGTTATGGAGAGTCACTCTGAGCTTCGCTGGATATAAGAGGCCGAAGCGAGCTTGTAACTGTTGAAGTCTAGGTCGAAAAGCAAGGAGTCCCTTTCGCCGGTCAGCTGTGGGCTTCGCCAAGTCGGGGAAGAAAGAGACTTTATGATCGTCAAACTGCAGATGTTGCATCACCCGGGCAGCTTTGAAAATTTGCTCAACTTGCTGATACCTCAGTAAACGGAAGATAATGGGCCGGGGGGTCGTCCGATTAAGTGCAATGTTGGTAGGCGCACGATATGCTCGGTCAATTTCCAGATCTCTGCAAAAGGTAATCTTCAGCAAGGAGGGGAGAGTTTTGACCAGGAATTCTCTGATATCTCCTGCTTCCGCCCCCTCTGGAACTCCTATGAGCCTTACATTGTTGCGACGGGCTCGATTATTGCAATCCTCTAACTCTTTTTGAAGATTCTGTATCTGACGCTCAGCCTTGTCCAGGTTCACCAAGCGCACCGCGTGCGAATCGAGGACCCCCGCCATGTTGTCCAGCCGTAGTGAAAGACCTTCAAGCCGGTCCTGAAGCATACCGAAATCTTCTCGCATGGCTCGGAGCGCTTCTCCGTTGGACTGTACCAGTTCCTTCACACCACGTATTTCCTCCAAGATCTCCTGCTGCATTTCGGGGCTTACCCGAAGTGGAACCATCTTTGGTGGGGAAGACAACTCTGTTTTGGATCGTTTTCCATGTGAAGAAGAGGGAGACCCGAAGTCCAAGCGCACTGGTTTGTGGGCCGCCATTCCCCCCAAGGCACCCCGGTAAGTTCGGTGTAAAATATTAGGTTTATGCGGATATTAAGTCAGGATTCTGAGTAGGCCCCTCGGGAGCTTCAGCGCGAAGCGTCTAACCCGCTGGACATCAGGCTCCGCCCCCCCTCGTTGTATTCTCTTTTATGTTTTAGAGCAGTAAGTTTGGAGTTTGCTTTTGTAGAGCTCTTGTGTGTTTGGGTTAGGGGAGCGTCTCCACTGACGTTCTAGGCGTCTGAGTTCCTTTTTTAAGTCTCTTAGCTTTGAAGAGTACCAGGGAGTTCTTCTGTGTTGGTTTTGGGAAGGTTGTTTGGGTGGTAATAGAGCAGCGGTGGAGAGAATGTCATTCCATTCTTCAATATGAGGGTCTAGGTTCTGGTGTTTTTTATTGAGTAAATCTAAGGGTGGTATTATTTGCTCAAGGAAGGTTGCAGCATTGAATTGTTTGAATTTGTGGGTATGTTGGTGTGGAGTTATTTGAGATTTTTTATGTGGGGAGTGTGGGATTGAGAAGAGGATGAGGGCATGATCTGACCAAGGAATAGGTTGAATAGTGTGTGAGATCTTTTTAGAGGGTAGTGTTTGCTGTGGGATAAATAGTAGGTCTAGGATATTACCTTTGGAGTGTATGGGTAGTTTTAGGATTTGGGTAAAGTGGAGGGCCTCCATTGCTTGGAGGAATGAAGAGGACTGTTTTGAGGTTGTTGAGTTTAGGTTTAGGTCTCCTAGGATTATGAGTGGGTGAGAGGAGGTTTGGGGGGAGCAAGCTGTCTCAAGTATTGAAGAGAGATCAGTTGAATCGGTTTGCAGTGCCCTATAAATGAGATGCAGGGAGATGGTAGGACTAGAGACTCTAATGGAGTCCATACCTGGGGTGGAGAGGGATTCAACTGTGGAGAGGTTTAGGTTAGCTCGTGAAATAATAGCAACACCTCCGCCTCTGCTGGATATTCTGTTGCAGACGTTGATAGTATATGTATTGGGGCATAATTGGTTTAAAAGGACAGTGTCAGATTCTTGGAGCCAGGTTTCGGTGAGACAAAGGATGTCCAAGTCATGGTCAGTTAAAAGGTCAGTAATTAAGGGGATTTTGTTCCTAGCCAAGTGGACGTTGATTAGGGCACATTTGAGGGGAGGGTGAAGATTGTCAGAGGGAGAGTAGGGGGTGAGGTTTGGGTTAATATGGAGTAATTTGAGCTTACAGATCTGAGTGTGGGAGCTGGTATGTATGTGGAGTGGAGGGGCGTAATGTATGTTAGAGTGTCTGAGGGAGTGGATTATAGGGATTGGTGTATTATGATGAACTATTAGTGCATGTGCGAGAAGGAGTGATGTGATGTATAGTGTGAAGAGGGCGGCCACAAGGTAGAAGGATGATATATGATTAGTTTCATTTTAGGAGATTGAGGGGAGTGTGGAGGTTGTTGGAAGGAGAGTAGGGGATGAGGATTGTGTTTGGCTGGTATAGGTTGGCTAGTAAAAGCTAGGAAAAAGGTAAGGAGGTGTTGAGAGGCGATTATAATATTAAGAGGTCGCTGAGGTGGGACAGGGGAGTGAGAAGGTTTATGAAGCTAGTACAGGTTATACAATCAAGCAAAAGGGATGGTAACAGGCAGGTATAATTGTTAGTATAACTAGTATAGCAGGATATGCAACAGGTATAAGAGATAGTAACAAGCAGGTATAATAACAATTTGTCTGGTACAAGGGGATGAATTGTAGTGAGTACCTTTTGTGAGCTGTTTAGGTTCTGGTCCTGGTAGCATGTGAGGTTCTCAGTGAGTGTCCAATCTGGATTGCAGATTATGATGAAACAATCATGTGGCTGTGTAGTATTTAGGAGTTAGGCTGGTCACTGGATGGCCTTAGTTATGGTCCCCACCTAAGGTCCACACCAAAGGGCCCTCTGGCGAGGCCCTCAGGTGCATATGCAGATCAGCAGTCTACAGCTGATCATAAGATGGGGTATGCACCCCCACAGCACCTCGGCCTGGTAGGGGGAACTGACTGTGTGTGTTGCTGGCACAGAGTTGCTACAGACCTGACATTGTGCGGGTCCTGTGCTCACCCTTAGGGTGAGGTGGGGCACCCAGCACCAGGTCTGCAGCACCTTACTTGGCTGAGATAGGCTATGCTGCAGGTCCCCATCAGTTCCAGTGTGTGATAGGTAGTCCTTACAGACACACCTAAGATACACCTGTGTCCATCTGTATTTCCCAGTCACTTCTAGCCCTTGTGGACTATCATGTACAGAAAATAATGCATATCTGGTGTGGATGCCATGGTCACATGTTATAAGTGAAGGGGGTTGTTTGGATTCAAAAGCAGATTATGTAGCACCACCTAACCTGCTCTCTGTGGCTCAGGGTGGGGGGGGGGGGGGGACAGGATCTTCCACCAACAGATCCACATTGTACATCTCTGCAATGGTAGCAGTAGAGAGAACCTTCAACCCCAGTCCTACTGAGGAAAAGGCAAACTACAGGGCAGTCAATGCAGATCTCTACACATCCATAAAGCAATGGCAGATAAGCAGAACGCTGGAGCAGCTCAGCTGCCCCACCACTATCTGATATTCAACAACAAAGAGCACAGTCAGTCTCCACCTGCTGCACCCTGCAAGGCATTCTAGCCATACACATGCTAACTGCAGACAGTCTGCTAACTAGTACATAGTGCAAGTTCCTGGAGGAACTGTGCGTACCCAAAAATGGGATGTGAGCACACACACCAAGCAAGTATATCAGTGAATGAGCCCCCAGAAAAGAGAACCCAAAAATATCACTTGGAAAAAATACTGCATAGCACTATGGGGGAACCTAGCCGTGCCATGGTCACTGCTCAGTCAGGGTGAGAGTGACCTCACAGCATGACATGCTGTGGCCACCCTGTCCGTGCAGGTGGTGGTCAGGCACTACAATGTCCCAGACATTGGCCTATACCCTGTGCAGATGCATCCTGCCCATGCCACCCTGTTCGGGCCATACCCACAGTACCTCGCTCCTCATTATGCACATTGGCAGGCTAACACTGGAAACAGTGCAAGCAGTGTGGGCTGAGTAAGGTGTAGGCAGCCACAACACACTGGATAGACAGACACACACTCCCACACCTATGCCAGCATTGTGCAACTATAGAGGTTTGTGGCAGCCCTGGCAGCCACACCAGTCCTGGGCACAGTGCAGGCATTGCTATGGTATGCAAAACTGTTGGGGTCACTCCCCAGGGTGGTAAACACTGTCAGAATCAATAACTGAAACACACTCCACAGATATCAGAAAGGTTGCTATCGTGTTTAACTTAGGATTTGTTATCTGACATTAATCATAGCAACCTTTTGATATATGTGGAACGTGTTCCCAAATTTAGGATGGCATTGCTAAGGTATGCAGGTGCCAGTATTGGGAGATGCTGCTCTGTGCAGGGCCCAACAGCCTGACTCTCCATGTGGCTTTGGATAGTGGAGCCTGTGGGTGTGGGTGTTTATGCCCCTGTTGGCTGCTGCTCTATGGCAGAGGTTCCAACTCCGGTCCTGGTGGGCCAAACACTGTACAGGTTTCATGCTGTCCCTAATGAATATGCATGAGATACATTTGCATACAATGGGGGTGGGGGCGATGCATACAAATGCAGCACAGGCATATTTATTAGGGACAGCATGAAACCTAAATGGTGTTTGGCCCTCCAGGACTGCAGTTGGGAAACTCTGCTCTAGGGATTGCACGTTTATGGTGTCTGTGCTCTGTAGTGTTTCAGGCATGTTTATTTTACCTGCAATAAAGGTTCCGTCTGTATTACCATGGTTTAGTACTGGGTAAAATATGGGGACAAGGTTGGCAGGAGCCACAGTTGAGACTTGAACCTATGACCTCCTGTCCCTGAACACACTGTCTGTGTGTACTGCACCAAACTGTTGCCACAGGGGCAGATCATTCCCTGGGGATACCATGACTGTTCATCAACCAGACCTTGTCTGTTGCACTGCACGGCACCCTCCTAAACGGGGCTTGGTCATGGTCTGCTGTGGGCAGATGCCACTGCCCCCTCCGCCACCAGCACCTCTCTGCCACCATGCTGACATGCCCTTATGCCAGTGGTGCTAGTGGTGCACAGTCCCAGGCCATCCAGTGTGCTGGTAGGCAGCTACCTATGGTGTTGGTTCTCAGGTAGGGGTGCCTACATGGACATGCACCCTTCCCCCCGGCACCGCCTGCCAATGTTATGTGCCCTTGTGGGTTTCCTGCTGGGTAATATCCCCTGTGACACTGTGGGACACACATTCATGCCCATGTTGGACCCTCGTCAGTTGCTGTCTTGCTGCTTTACATTTTCGGCATTCCTAGGTGCCACCTAGGCATCTGCCTAGTCCGCACTGTGCCCCAGCTGGTCCACAGCATGTGCCGCCTGCAGCCCCCTGTATCCCATTTACAGCATCCAGGGGTGGCCCAAGGGGGGTGCGGGGCCATGTGCGGAGACTCGGTGTGGAGCCTCATTTGCATAAGTGGCCTTATTTGCATAAATATTTGCATAATTTTACCATACACTAACTTATAGTAAACATGTCTCTTAATGAGTGTATGGATAAAGAAAGACTAAAAGATTTCTACATTACTATAATCCAGTGCCAACCGCCAGGCACATTAGGAACTACTACAAACGCTGCCCATTTAGAACCCATAGCAAACCCGTCGTATCCTGACAGCATTACCAGAACTCACAAAGCACCATACCCTACCTATCAAAAGGTAGCACTGCAAATATTAAACCAATACATTTCAGTGAATACTGGGGAAAGAGAACAAGTGGCAATGTCAAATTGGAATTACATAAACAGAATACCTCAGCTCAGTTACACATGCAGAACATAGACCATCACCAAACAAGGAATCACAATTTAGAAACAGGAAGGCAATAATTAAACTGGGAACCCCAAAAGCCAAACGTGGAATGTACAACAACACTGTAGAAATAAAACTATAAATTAATTTCCTCTTGTACCAAACAAAGTACAGACGTTAATGATGCACATTTCCCAGAGCTTTCATATTCCAGTTAATAAATTCAAAATAAAGAGATATCTTTCTACCTTTAGTGCATTTTTTTCAGTTGCAATTGCTCCAGCCACTTTCTTCTGGTTTCTTCATGTTTTCTGCTAACTCTCCATCGTCTGCTGTCCATTTGTCCTTTCTTCTCTCTTCTAGTTTTTTTTTCCATTCTCTCTCTCTACATCTGCTTTAACATACTAATCTTTCTCCTTTTGCTCTTTCCTCATTCCTATTTCATCCACTCAAATTTTACCCCTCCATCCTCAATCCCCACTTACTCTCCCAATACCCGGCCAATTGTAGATTTTTCATCCCTCCCACACAAAATATTTTTCCCCTCTCCATTTTACTCTCGCAGCCCCATCCCATTCTAATCCTCCCCCAATATCAGCTCCCTTCCAGTTCCAGCCTCACCCAGCATCCACTCCCTTCTAGTCCCTGCATCAGCCCATTTCCAGTCCTAGCCCCCCATCAGCCCATTTCCAGTCCTAGCTCCCCCATCCATTTCCAGTCCGAGTCCCTTCATCAGCTCATTTCCAATCCTAGCCCCCCATCAGCCCATTTCTAGTCATTTCCTAGCCCCACCATCAGCCCATGTCAAATCCTAGCTCCCTTCCACTCAGCCCAATTCCAGTCCAAGCCCCCCCATGAGTCCATTTCAATCCAAGACCCCACTACAGCCCATTTCCAATCTTAGCTCCCCCCAACAGCCCATTTCCAGTCCTATCCTAGCTGCTCCATCAGCCCATTTCCAGTCCTAGCTCCCTTCCCTCACAGCCCATTTCCATTCCAAGTCCCCTCCCCATCAGCTATTTGCAGTTCAAGCCCCCCCTTCCACTCATCCCATTTCCATTCCAAGTCCCCGTCCCCATCAGCTATTTGCAGTTCAAGCCTCCCCTTCCACTCAGCCCATTTCCAGTCCTAGCAACCCCCCAACCCATTACCAGTCCTAGTTCCCCATCAACCCACTTCCTGTCCTAACCCCACATCACCCCATTTTCAGTTTAAGCCCCCCTATAACCCATTACCAGTCCTAACCCCCCATCAGCCCACTTCCAGTCCTAAACCCATCAGCCCATTTCCAGTCAGCCCCCCAAAGCCCATTGCCAGTCCTAACCCCCCCCATCAGCCCACAGCCCATTACCAGTCCTAACCCCATCAGCCCACCTCAAGTCCTAACCCCTCCACATCAGCCAATTTCCTGTCCTAGCCCCCCATCAACCCACTTCCAGTCCTAACCCCACATCACCCCATTTTCAGTTTAAGCCCCCCTATAACCCATTACCAGTCCTAACCCCCCATCAGCCCACTTCCAGTCCTAAATCCATCAGCCCATTTCCAGTCAGCCCCCCATAGCCCATTGCCAGTCCTAACCACTCCCATCAGCCCAAAGCCCATTACCATTCCTAACCCCATCAGCCCACCTCAAGTCCTAACCCCTCCACATCAGCCCATTTCCTGTCCTAGCCCCCCATCAACCCACTTCCAGTCCTAACCCCATTTATTTATTTATTTAACATTTTTTTATATACCGCACTATTCATCATCAGTGCGGTTTACATTGAACAACAACATACCTGTCAGTACATGACTGATCTAGGTTTACAGATAACAGGGAAAATCAACTGGGTGTGAACTGGGGAATAACTATCTAAATAATTATACATAATTATATATACATTGAATAGGTTACAACAAGATTTGATATTCGATAAGAATACAGTGTTTTCACATTTTGTTCTTTTGTTCTGGGTTGTTGTTATGTGTAGTAGTTTTCTGAGTAATACGGGAGCCGGTTTTATTGTGTGTATGGTAGCTTGAAGTGTAAAGTGAATAAATAGTGCTTGATGGACTTTCTAAATTGAGTGATATCCCTGATTGATCTGATGTTTGGAGGTAGTCTGTTCCAGCACTGGGGAGCATAGGACACAAAAGCTCTGTTAGTAGTTTGTTGTGTCCATTTTGTGGAGATACTAGGAGTAACTAGTGTGTTTTCTGCTACTAGTCTCCTGGGTCTGTTGTTTGGTGTGTGGGTGATGAGATTTGAGATCGATGCAGGAGATAAATTATTAATAGCCTTGAATGTGATGAGAAGGGTTTTGTATGTTATTCTGCAATTTATCGGAAGCCAGTGCAGATCGATCAGTATTGGTGTTATATGATCTCTTATAGAAGCTCCAGATAGGATGCGGGCTGCTGCGTTCATCGCCAGTTGAAGTGGATTTAGTGTATTCTTGGGGAGACCATGAAGGATGATATTTGCATAGTCGAAATGCGGTGTGACTATTGCTTGGAAAACTGTACGGAAGTCCTTGGTCTCCATCATTGGTTTCAGGTGGCGCAGTGTTTTTAGTTTGTAGTAAATTGATTTTACTGTGTTCTTTATGTGCTCTTTAAGATTGAGTTGTTGATCAAGTATCACACCGAGGTACTTTATGGAGGTCTTGATTGGGAGTTCTGCGTCTCTTACTGTGAGGGTGGTTGGCGGAGCAAATTGCTTGTTTCTTGTTGCTATGAGTACTTCGGTTTTCTTGAAGTTTATTCTCATGTTTTGATTGAGAAGCCAGTCAGTTATTGCATTGAAACAGTTGATTAGTGGAGAGTAGTCGGGATTTGATATATTGATCGGTGTGAATATTAGCACGTCATCTGCGTACAATAGGCAAGATATACCGAAATCTCTGGTGATTTGGCAGATAGGCTGCATGTATATATTAAAAAGCAATGCAGATAGAGATGAGCCTTGAGGTACTCCCTGTTTCTGTTTGAAGGGTTCAGAAGTAATGTTGCCTGTATGGACCTGTTGCCAGCGCTCATCTAAGTAAGATTTGCACCAGTTCCAGGCTTGGTTGCGGATGCCTTTTTCGTGGAGTCTAGCTAGCATGATCTTATGGTCGACTGAGTCGAATGCCGCTGATATGTCCAGAAAAATCATTGCAATGGCCATGTGAATGTTGTCAATCCCACAAATGAGTTTGTTAAGTAGTGAAGTCATGAGTGTTTCTGTTCCGTGAGCTTCTCAGAATCCGTGTTGGCATGGGTCCAACGGGGCTGCTGTATCAATGTGGTGTTGGATCTGCCTCTGAGTTTCCTTTTCAAGTATCTTGGCTAGATAGGGAATGCTGGAGATTGGGCGGTAGGATTCTTCCTTTGTTGGGTCCA
This sequence comes from Ichthyophis bannanicus, assembly GCA_033557465.1. Lineage (NCBI taxonomy): Eukaryota > Metazoa > Chordata > Amphibia > Gymnophiona > Ichthyophiidae > Ichthyophis > Ichthyophis bannanicus. The sequence continues at coordinate 1,378,361,625 of CM066032.1, read as the reverse complement.
TCTGGTTGTTTTTTAGCAGAGGGCGAATTGATGTTTGTTTAAGGGCGGTAGGGAAGATGCCAGTTAGGTAGGAGATATTTGCGATCTTAGCTATGTAAGGGCTAAGCTCGGCACGTAAGGTTTTGATCCAGTGTGCTGGACATGGGTCATTTGGTGCTGTGGTGGTGTTTATGGTAGCGATAATTTCTTCGATGGTTTTTCTTGATGGTGGTGAGAATTTATCGAGTGATGCTTGGGCCTGTGGGAGTTGGATTAGTATTTGTGATGACGTTGTGTTCGCCTTGATCATTTTGGCTTGGATGAAATTAGCATATAATTGTGGTTGTATGGATTCTTGATGCGGTGGCGATGGGTCTTTGGTTAATGTTTTTACTAAATTGAAGAGATCGCGTGGTCTGTTTAGTGTTTTGCAGAGAAGATTGGAGTGGAATTCTTTCCTTGTAGACCAAGTTAGATCGCGATGCTTTTTGAGTTGGGTGAGATACTCTTCTTGAACTTTGCTGTTGTGGGTGTGTCTCCATTTTCTTTCTAACTTCCTCAGTTGGAGTAGAGATGTACGTAGTTCAGAAGAGAACCAAGGGGCATCCTGCTTTTTATTGGAGCGATTCCTGGGTGGGAGCTTCTTGTTCATGCTTGGTTTATGTGCATACTGATAGAGAGTGTCATTCCAGTTAGAGATCAACTCATTTAGATTGTCCGTTGGCTTGTCTAGTTTTGGCAACGCTTGTTTAGTGAGGGTCTCTATGTCTAATGGCTTAAATCGCCCTGTGCTAGTTGTTGAGGTGACTGGCTGGGTGAGTGTGTTTGAATTTGTTGGAATCAGGAATAAGATCAGGCTATGGTCTGACCAAGGGACTGGGATAATAGATGGTTTGGTGTAATTATTTAAGCTTGAGACTGCTGATGGAACGAATATCAAGTCGAGGATGTTCCCTTGTTTGTGTGTGGGGTTGTGCACGATTTGTTTGAATCCAAGGTCTGTCATGGCATCGAGGAATGTACTGGATAAGTCATGATGTAGAGAAGCGAGGTTAAAATCACTTAACAGCCAGTTTGGTTTGTTGGGGTTGTCAGGATTGCAGGCTAAGTTTATTATATCTGAGAGATCAGACCATCAGACCATCAGACCACCTCAAGTCCTAACCCCTCCGCATCAGCCCATTTCCTGTCCTAGCCCCCCCATAGCCCATTACCAGTCGTAACCCCCCCCCCATAGCCCATTACCAGTCCTAACCCCCCATCACCCCATTTCCTGGCAGGCCCCATCAGCCCACAGCCCATTACCAGTCTTAACCCCCCCCCCCATAGCCCATTACCAGTCCTAACCCCCCCCACCAGTCAAGAGACCATTTCCTGTGATATCCCCATATGTGATGCTCAAGTCCTAACCCCTCCACATCAGCCCATTTCCTGTCCTAGCACCCCCCCATAGCCCATTACCAGTCCTAACCCCCCATCAGTCCACAGCCCATTTCCTGTCCTAGACCCCCCATAGCCCATTACCAGTCCTAACCCCCCCATAGCCCACTACCAGTCCTAACCCCCCCCAACAGCCCACAGCCCATTACCAGTCCTAGCCCCATCAGCACACCTCAAGTCCTAACCCCTCCCCATCAGCCCATTTCCTGTCCTAGCCCCCCCTTAGCCCATTTCCAGTCGTAACCCCCCCCCATAGCCCATTACCAGTCCTAACCCCCCATCACCCCATTTCCAGGCAGGCCCCATCAGCCCACAGCCCATTACCAGTCTTAACCCCCCCCATAGCCCATTACCAGTCCTAACCCCCCCCCCCAACAGCCCACAGCCCATTACGTCCTAACCCCATCAGTCCACCTCAAGTCCTAACCCCTCCACATCAGCCCATTTCCTGTCCTAGCCCCCCCCCATAGCCCATTACCAGTCCTAACCCCCATCAGTCCACAGCCCATTACCAGTCTGAACCCCCCATAGCCAATTACCAGTCCTAACCCCCCAACAGCCCACCTCAAGTCCTAACCCCTCCCCATGAGCCCATTTCTTGTCCTAGTCCCCCATAGCCCATTACCAGTCCTATCCCCCCCCAACAGCCCACAGCCCACTACCAGTCCTAACCCCATCAGCCCACCTCCAGTCTTAACCCCCCCATCAGCCCATTTCGAGTCCTAGCCCCCCCATAGCCCATTACCAGTCCTAACCCCCCCCCCCATCAACCCACAGCCCACCTTAAGTCAGGTCCTAACCCCCTCCATAGCCCATTACCAGTCCTAACCCCCCCCCCCCACATCGACTCAGGAAAATTAAAAAAAAAAAAGCTGGCTGCTGCCGCTGCCGCTGTGGCAGCAGCAGAATGGAGTGTCCCGCAAGGCCCCCTCTGCCTGGCTGAGCCCCTCTGCCTGGCTTTCAGATTCGCAAAGGGAGAGTGTCTCCCTCGCGTCTCTGTTAAGCCTGCAGGGGCAGATGGGAAATTTCCCATCAGCCCCGAAATTTCCCATCTGCCCCTGCAGGCTTAACAGAGACGCGAGGGAGACACTCTCCCTTTGCGAATCTGAAAGCCGGGCAGAGGGGGCCCCACAGGACACTCCATTCTGCTGCTGCCGCGGCGGCAGCAGCAGCAGCCAGCTTTTTTTTTTTAAATTTAATTTTTTAAAAAGCAGAATGTTCTTTGCGCGGGGGCCCCTGAAACACAGGGCCCTGTACAAAAAACATTCTTGCTCTATGGACGGGCCGGCCCTGACAGCATCAATACAGTTTCCCTTTCCTACGTGCCCACTCTGCTGTTGCTGCACATGTGCACGCCATAACAAACCTGCCTAATATAAGCGAGAACAACCCTGATCACCGTTATTTCAGTGTGGGATCATTCACTTTGTAGGGGGATAGAGCATAGACCCTTCCAAACATGATATCTTCCTTTTTATGCTTTGCCAGTAGTGTTGCTTTATGTTTATCATTAATATCACTATTGGCCAGCTTGGTTATTGGGATTTCAAATGTGGTTCTGGTCATTTTATATGTTTATTTGCCTTTTTGGTTCCTGCACATGTATCACTACTATCATTTTTCTGAGTTTCCCTGCCTTTGCTGTACATTGCTGACTTAAATGGTTTCACTGTCCTGCAAATGTTCCTAGCGTGAGGTTTTCACTGGCACTAATTTTCAGACCTTTATTTCATGGCGTTAGTATGCATGGATCCACTCCCCGCCCACTCTCCGCCCAATGTCCCCTTCTCTCCGCCCCTGTGGAGCCTTACTCCACCCTCTGGGATGACTTTCTCCTCCCTCTGCACACCTCACCGCCACCGGAGACGTTATCACGCGATACGTGATGGTATCACGCAATAATGTTACATTATCTTGCGATAACGTTATGTTTCACGCGATAATGTTGCCGCTGCAACGTTAAGACAGTTTAGTAAACATACCCCTTAATCTCATCTAAGCTAAGCAGCGTTGGGCCTGTTTAATATTTGCATGGGAAAAGCAGGTGCTGCAGGCTTACTGTGCAGAAGAAAGGCCTGGAAATCTACTTCTTGTCCAACTTTGCCAAGAAAACCCAGCAAATGTTAACAAGGTGGGCAACTATCCACATGGCTGACAGCACATCACAACAGCATTTAATTTTGAGGGGTTCAAATTTTAAGATGAAGTAAATAGTAAATATACTATTTAGAGAATTTTATAGACTACTACAAAGTTCTAGCAGTGTGATTTTAGTCTAGTTCTTGATTTCTCATAACATTTTGATGCATTATAGGACCTGCAGCACTGATGTCAATGAGTGGAACTGGGGACTATAAATATCACACTGCTTTGAGATTTAAGTGCAAAACCAGGACTGGCCCATAAATTATCCCTCCTGGAACTGAATAAGTTGGCAGCTGAGCTATATGGTTATTTATTAATACAGAAAAGTTAGGAAATTCATTGCCTCAGGAGCCACAAACAAGTATTGTTTTCTATTGCCACTGCATAATAGAAGACAGCACACATGACTTTCTTTCAAAGTTTGTCATTAACGCCGTGTATAGTACATATACAAACAGATTGATAAATCTGTCCTGTAATAAGCAGAAATGACAGCTCAGGACATATAGTACATGATTACACAATTACGAAATGGTAGCCCATGCCAATGATTTGAGGGAAAAGCTGTTCACTAGGCCAAATGCAGAAGACTTTATTAACTCCATTCACCCATTAAAGAGGTAATTTTATAAAAATAGGCATCATATCTGTGCCTCAATGGGTGTATATGCACAGATATAGTGAGAAACGCACCAAGTGCAATTTTATAAAGGATGGAAACTGATGTGTGTATAGGTGATGCTGCCTACACGTAGACATCATCAAAAGAGGTGTGTTTAGGGAGGAGAATGTGTGTGTACTGAGCAGAGGGAAAGTTCATGTATAATATATATTCCAAAGGTTGTATAGTTGTGGTCAACATTATTGCATTTTAGGTGTGCTGTGTACAATATCTTAAGAAATAATTGGAAATATCCCAGCTGTATGTCATTCTAATATTTTAATAGCATGTTCGAAGGTATTCAGCAAAAAAAAAAGATGTGTGTAGTAATTTCTGAGAAAAAAAAATATGACCTGGCACCTTTCACTAATATTTGGTTGCGCAACCTTGGCAGTGATGACAGCCTCTATACGTTTCTTGTAGCCATCTCTAAGTTTCGTACATCTGTCTGCTGGTAGTTTCTCCCACTCTTCAACTGTGATTTGTTCCAGCTCATGAAGGTTTCCAGGATTCCTTTGACCAATGGCAGATTTCAGCTCTTTCCAAAGGTTCTCGATTGGACTGAGATGAGAACTCATTGTTGGGCAGTTTAAAACAGTCCATTTGTTCTTTTTTAATCATCCTTTTGTACTTTTGGATGTATGTTTTGGATGTTTGTCCTTGCTTTCTGACATGAAGTAGCACATTTCACTCCAAAATACCTTGTTAGTCCTTAACTTCATGATTCCTTTAATACGTTCCAGGCCTCCAGTTCCTGAGGCAGCAAAACAGCCCCACAACATTATGGAACCTCCACCATATTTAACTATAGGAAGGGTATCTTTTTTCTTTATAAGTTTAATTTCTTTGTCTGTAAATATATCACTGGTCTTCAATGCTAAAAAGCTCAAGTTTGGTTTCTTCTGTCCACAGAACATTTTCCCAGAAGGATTGTCGTTTCTCAAGGTGAGTTTGGGCAAAGATGAGGCATGCCTTTTTATGTCTGTCTTTGAGCAGTGGTGTCCTCCTTGGCCTTTGCCTATGAAGTCCAATCTTTGTTTGGTGTGTGGTGTATGGTGCTGGTTGAAACCATCACTCCAGATTGTTCCAAGTCAGCCTTAAGCTCTTTGGATGTTGTATGTGGTATTTTTTCCAACAGGTCGCACTAATCTTCAAAGACTTCTTGGATTAATTTTCCTCTTCCCACTATGTCCTGGGAGGTTCTTGACAGTTCCATGAGCAGAAAACATCTTAATAACATTGCCAACCATAGACACAGGAATCCCAAGGTCTTTGGAGATGGCCTTGTACCCGGTTGAAGTTTAATGTTTGGTGAATATGACTTTTCTGATGGTCTCAGGCAGCTCTTTTGTTTTCACCATTGTGAAAATGGAACAGGAAGTGAATGTGGCCATTTTAAACATTAGAACATTCATTCATTGTTTGATTCAAGTCATGTGAGTACTGAAAATTGATCACAGGTCTGTTTAAATTTACTGCAATGAGAATGTTTTTCTTCTGTTCAAACTGCAGCCTCATTCTTACTCTGACCCTTTTTTGGTCCTCTCTCTACCATCCTTTCCTTCACAATCAACTCTTCCTCTCTAACACCCCTCTCTACAGCCTCCCCTTCCTCTCTCTTATTCCAAAGCTCCATGTGAGAGAGAGAGAGCGTGTATGTGTGTGTGTGCACGCGCGCGCACACGTGTCTTAGAGTATTTATAGTAATATTTGTATTGTGTATGTCTCTGTACCAATGTTTGTGTGCATGTGTTTTTGTGGATGTGTCCCTGTCACGGTGTTTCCCTATGTGTGTGTTTTTGTTTATATTCGTGGTTGTATCCTTGTGCAAGTGTTTGTGTCTGTGTGTTTGTGGCTATCTCCTGTGTTACTGCTACTGGTGGATATTGTTGGTCCTACTGGTGGGTGTTAATGTTATTGATGACGTTGACTTCCATGAGCACGAACCAGGTGTAGCTATTGCACGTTTTGGTATCGATTGGAGAGAGAGACAGAGGAAGAGGAGGTACCCTCTGCAGAGGATATATAGGCCCAGTTCCTAGACTTGACAGAGGAACAATAAATCTTCAGGTTCAATTCTGATAACGAGACAATAGTTTTCCTACTTAAGGCAGACCTAGAGCCCACTGCATGGAGGGGCAGAGCTCTGTCAGTACACTGGAAGATCATCACAGCCCTTGCATTTCTCACCACTGGATCCTTCAAGATACCCCTTGGGGACAGAGTAGGCATTAGCCAGACAGACTCATCATGCTATATATCTCAGTTTCCAGTTTTTCTAAGGAGAGACATTTAATATAATGTATTCCTTGAGCAATAGCAGCAGCATAACATGAAACTGACAAAATTTTATGAGTTGGCACTTTCCTTCTGTGTTTGGGGGGCAATAGACTGTAGGCACGTAGCTATCAGGCCACCTGTGGGAAAAAAAGGCAACATCTCAGAACAAAATTCCTTTCATTTTCTGAATGTGCATATGATCTGCAATGCCTCACACTTAATATCTGAGATGTATGAGTGCTTCCCAGGCTTGTGCCACAATGTCTATATTCTCTCAAATTTGGGCCTACATGAGCACTTTGAGAGTGCCCAAATCACCAGGGTTTGACTTCTAGGTGAACATACACCACCCGCCCACACTATCTATTATCCAACCAACCAACTCTATTTCTCCCCGCAGAAGCCTCTGTGAATGTGCACCAATCATCCCTTGAAGCATCAGCGTCCACCTATCCACTGATGTTCTAACTCTCCCATCATCAAGTTCACACCCACTCATATCTTTTCTGCTTTTATCCCTCTAGTTCAGGGGTCTCCAATTCCAGTCCTGGAGGGCCGCAAACCAGTCAGGTTTTCAGGATATCCATAATGAATATGCATTGTCTGCATTAGGTTCAGGTGGTCCACCACTTCCACTCCCCTCCTCTTGCCCCCTCCCCTTTCTACCTCCCCCTCCCGCCCCATGACAACTAGACTTAACCTACAAGTCGGAAGTAATGTGATGAGGAGATAGCAAAGAAACAAAGAAAAGCTCACCTTGGCCAAGGAACAGACAGTTTACCAAGCTACCCACCCAGAAGCCACCCAGAGCTGCCTCCAAGGCAGTAAAACACAAAAGAAGAAACATACCATGAAGGGGCGAGTGGAGGCCAGACACTGATAGTAGAATAAAAAAAAGTGGGCCATTGATCATCATAGGAACCATCCAGAAAGTATAACTAGGATTAGATTTAGAATTAAGCACAGGCAAGTTGCAGTTCCACCCAAAAGAGAATCAAATATCCAAATGCAGGAAGTTGGACCATAGGCTCTGGACTATCACGGGCTTACCATGGATGTCTGCCTTCTGGTAGGAAGGAACGGTAGCAGTTTAGCCACACATAGACACAGCTGAGCTGCTCTGATTTTAGCAAAAGGATTTGGGGAAGATTTGCTGCTGTTTTATGGACCCGCAGTGTGTGTCAAACTTCAGAGAGTGATCGCTGATGTTGGAGGTGATCAGTGCTCTCCTGCTCACTTCTAGCATCTATGATTGCTCTTTGAAAGTTTGACAGACACCACAGAAGTTTCTCCCTGCCAGTTGATATGAAGGACCTGAAAAACATAGAACTGTTCGTTAGAGCTTAGACCATGCCGAAGATGATCAGTGCTTAGCCATCACTGCAGGGGCCTTCCCCAGGCAGCAGTTTGCTGGGTGCCATACATTTTCCCCAGTTAAGGGGTTAACAGCCAAGCCAGGAGATAGTAGTGGCTCTCCAAGGCTCTATGTTCTTATTCAGTCCTCCCAGGAGTGCTCCATAATTTAGCAAGAAAAGATGGGAGAGGTCCAGGAGGATGTGTTTACCTAAATAGTGGAACTGATCAACCCTGAGGAAGCCACCTCAGGAGAGGGTGATGTTGCCGCAGTCACACAGAGAAGTAAAGCTAATTTTTGCCGATTTATAGCAAAGCCCAAGATCCTAGAGAAGCAGTCAAGCGTGTCCATTATTCCTGGGAGTGTGAATGCCAAATCTTGGAAGTAAATAAGTGTGTCATCCACATATAGTGAAATGGTGTGCGTATGTCCTTCCAGTTCGATTCCAGTATCTGCCGCTCTATGGCTAATGCATAAAGGAGGGGAGACAAAGGGCAACCTTGCCAAGTTCCATGCCCAAGGTGGAAGGAATTGGAGTAAAAACTGTTAACTAGGACAGAGGCCATGGGCTAGCATACATTGCTGCTATCCAGCCACACTAATTAGGACCAAAGCCAAATTACTCCAAGACCTTGAGCAGGTAAGTCCACTCAGCTTTGTAGAAGGTCTTTCCAGTGTCTAGAAAGAGAATCACATAGTGCTCTGATTTTCTTCTAAGTCCATGTAAGACATTATTATGCACCATACATTCTCAAAGCCATACCACTGCTTTATGAACCCTATCTGGTCTGGATGGATGAGTTCATCAATTTTGGATTCCAAATGTGCACAAGGAAATTTGGTAAAAATTTAATAATCCATGTTTAGCAAAGAGATACTACAAGAAAAGTGGTTGTTGCCTTCATTGGGAATCACAGTTACTGTGGCTAGATAGAAAGATGCTGGAAGGACCTTCTTAGGCAGAATTTCACTAAAAACATGGACCAGAGTGGGAGCAAAAAGGTTCAGGTAAGGCCTTATATATTTCAGCTGGGAGAAAATCTGGACCCAAAGCCTTAGCAGTTTTTAAGTGACATATAGCTGTATACTCCTCTTCTAAAGAAAAGGGGTGTTCAAGTGTCTCATGAGCCTCGGGGAGAAGCTGAGGTAGATAAGCAGCCTTCAACCATTCTTGAATTGTCATTCCATCAGACTCCAAATATGAGGAATAGCCTCCTGCTAGGCCTTAAAAGCACTAGATAGAGGCGTAGAGGACTGTTCTATAGTAGTCATCCCTGCATCAGTGCGGCCAGTCGGAACCGGACACACAGAGATAGATGGGATTCTGATCTTGCGGGACATATCTAGCCCCTGCGGGATCAGAATATCGTCTAAGCCTGTACATGCAGGCCCGACCTGATTTCATATATGCACCTGCCCAGCAAACTCAGTCAAGGCTCCTGAATGGAGCTGCAGCGCCATGGCGTCCAGATGACATGGCACCACAGCTTCATTCAGGATCCACGATCCTCGGCCACTGCTGACGTCAGAATTGGCCCTGTACACCAGGGCTGCAGACCGCCCATTGCCCGCCATGCCTCCACCTCTGCGCCTCCCCTTTCCCACCCCTGTCTAACTTCTTCATACAAACTCCGAGTACCGCCTTGCCAGCCTTCCACAATGTAAATGTACTTATTTATTTATTTAACAGTTTTTATATACAGTCTTTCTTCAGTTCAAGATGGTTTACAGTGAACATAACATGACAGTGTGTTTCAACTGTCATGTTATGTTCAACGGAGGCATCCCCTGTTTCATTAAAGGAGATATTCCCACTACCCCTTCTGCACTGCTAATAAGAACTCTGGACCCAATTTTCATTTAGGCAGGCTATGTGCCGCATTGACACATAGTCTGCTCACTGACCCCCTTAACCTCACTGATCCCCTTAACGCGGCAGTGGAAATGAAAATCCAGGTCATGCCACACAGACCGGCAGCCGCCGAGGCTAAGTGCTCGTTTAGCCCCAGCGTCTTAAAGATAGGTGAGGGTTTTCCTTGCCTATCTTTAAGGCGCAGAGCGCTAAGCAGGCAGCAACAAATATCACTGCTACCCGCTTAATGCCATTCCCCACCTCCGCTCTGCCCCGGAATGTTCCAAACATGCCCTGATGCTAAGTGGATAGCATCTGGGCACTTTAGGGACTTAACTGGGATTTAACAAAAGCACTACCTGTGTTGGTGCCTTTGGAAAATCCCGGTTAAGGCATTTACATGAGTAACATGGGCTGTTACCCATGTAACTGCCTTCAAAAATTGGACCCTCTATTTTTTAAGGTGGCCTCAACAAAGGGCCCAAGTACGGGGGAAGGGGGTTGGCTCTGATGCCTGATCACTCAATTCTAGGGAGATAAGTGCATGATCAGAGACTCCCATAGAACTGATAGATATGCCAGAAGTAGTGGAGAGCAAATTACGCAATATAAGCCAAAAATCAATCCTAAAGTGGGTCTTATGAGCAGGAGAGTAGTAGGTATCACAGAGGTCCAAATCAGCCAAAAGCGTCCTAAGCTGGCATTGATTTATGGAGGTCGTAATACTCCTCTCAGTCCTGTCTATGCCTGACAATGCAATTTAAGTCACCTCTCATCAATATCTCCCCCTTCTGGTGAGACATTATGAATCTCTGACAGCTTACCACCAATCTGGGGGGGGGGGGGATGTAAACATTGGCAATCATATGCAAGGTATCTTTCAGTTCTCCAGGTAGGATAAATAACCTTCCCCCAGGATCACTATATTGCACAGTGAGTTGGAAGAAACAACCCCCCTTTTATGAGAAGAGAAATTAGATGCATAGACTTGTGGGAACATATGAGACTTGAGCCAAAGGTGATCCTGTCCAGCGAGATGAGTTTCCTGTAACAGAACTAGGTCAGCTTTCTCTCTTTTCAACTTGTCCATCACCTGCCTGCGATTAATGGGATTGTGAAGACCACAAATGTTCCACAAAATAATCTTAACCATAGTCTTTCAATGGGCTTGCCACAGCTGAACAAGCATGTTGGACTTTGAGAGCATGTAAAAATACTCACCAGTTGCCATGTACCCCCTCATGGTGTGTTCCTGCCTCCCAAATGGTATCTCCCACTTTCAGTCTACTCCTGAGCCCATTCCCTTTGCTCCCCCTCCCCTTCCCTTCCCTAGAACAACAGTCCTTCTAAGTAAGGGTGGAAACATTAAGACATATATTTGACATAAGCAAATTGGCAAAGAAAGTGCCATATTAGGGAATGCTTTTGTCCAGCAACAGAAACTCCCCTCAATCTACCCCACCCCCAAAGACTACTACTATTACTATTACTACTGAGCATTTGTATAGCGCTACAAGACTATGCAGCACTGCACAGACATGTAAAAGACAGTCCCTGATCATCAGAGTTTACAGTCTAGTCAAGACAGATAACGCAGTATGTATGTAGACATGGGATATATCTAATGGTAAGGAAACACAAAGGAGATCAGGTGAGTCAAGATCTCAAAGCAGCAGCGAAGAGGTGAGGTTAAGCCTGAATTTGAAAAGGGCCAGAGAAGCGCCTGACGTACAGACTCAGGTAGTTTGTTCTAGACATAAGGAGCAGCAAGGTGAAAGTAGTGAAGTCTGGATTTAGCAATAGAAGAAAATGTACAGATAGAATCAATTTGCCATAAGAACGGAGTTCCTGAAAAGGGGTGTAGGGAGAGATAAGAGAGGCAAGGATGTGAGTAGCTGCAGAATGAATGCACTTATAAGTTAGTAGGAGACGTTTGAACTGGATGTGGAAATGGATAGGAAGCCAAAGATAAGACTTGAGAAGAGGGGTAATATGAGCATGACGAGGCTGATGGAAGATTAGCTGCACAGCAGAGTGCTAAACAGATTGAAGGGGAGAGAGATGATTCAGCAGGAGACTAGCAAGGAATAGGTTACAATAGTCAAGACGGGAGGTGATTAAGGAATGGATAAGTGTCTTAGTAGTGTGTTCAGAAAGGGATGGCTGGATTTTGTTGATGTTAAAGAGAAATAAATGGCAGGTCTTAGCTATCAGATGGGTGTGTGTGGAGAAGGAGAGAGAGGAGTCAAAGATGATCCCAAGGTTGCATGCCGAGGAAACAGGGAGGAGTAGAAATATAAATCTTTAACCTTTGTAGCTGTTCCTTTTAGTTTTTTCTTAACTATTTTCCTCATTTTATCAGTCTCCTTTTTGAAAGTTAAAAGATAGTACTGTAGATTTCCTTGCTGTTCTCCCTCCATTTATTAAATCAAATGCGATCATGCTATGAGCACTATTGCCAAGTGACCCCAACACCCTTATATCTTGCACCAGATCCTGTGTTCCACTAAGGAATAGATCCAAAATAGCTTCCCCTCTTGTCAGTTCATGAACCAGCTGCTCCAAGAAGCAGTCATATATTTCATCTAAAAAATATCTCCATAGCATGTCATGCTGTGACATTGACCCAGTCGATACCGGGGTAATTGAAATCACCCATTTTAACTGTGTTGTAACTTTTGTTAGCTTCCCTGATTTTGTTTAGCATTTCATCATCCATCTGTTCATTCTAGCCAGCCGGACTAACTTCTACTGTAACCTCTCTATTTTCACAGTACTTTTTGAAGACACCTTACTTCAAACCATGCTCTCAGAAGTGACTGCTAGCTTTCTCCAGATTCTCAATTTAAAGATGCTCTGTTTGCTATTCAAAGATTAATACCATCAGTCTTTCAGGATAGACTTCTCCTTCCCCAGAGTCCTGCCCAGTTTCTAACAAATCTAAATCCCTCCTTTGTGCATCATCATTTCATCCATACCTTGATACTCCAGAAGTCTGCCTTTTTGAATGTTATGCAGAGATCTTTTCTTAGAATGCTACTTAAGAGGACCTGGACTTCAACTTTCTACCTAAAAGCCTAAATTTATCTTCTAGAACTTTCCTCCCACACTTTCCTATATCATCAATACTCATATGGACCAAGACTGCTGACTCCTCCCTAACTCTAAGATCCTTTCTAGGTGGCGTTGATGTCCATGGCCTTTGCATCAGAGGGACAAGCTATCAAGTAATCTTCACATTCACCACCACCCACTTTCTACATTCCTAAGGATTGAATTGACAACAACAATGGGCAGCCTAACCCCTCCCTCCTTGGCACAGCCCCTAGAAACACTCTTGGTGCAAGAGATTTTGCATTATTTAGAGGCCAGGTCCTGGCCAATGGATCACTTCCTGCCATTACAAAGTGATGTTGCCTTTCCATGTGACCTGTCTCCTTCTAGGCAGTACAGAAGTTGCCATGCTGGATGTGTCAATTCATTATTTTTCCCTGAAGGTATCGTCTATATATGTCTCTCTCTGCCTCTCCTTATCCAAATCTACTACTTTATTCTTCAGAGATTAGATTCTTTCTCTGAGAATGTTTTGCAGCTAGTAGATAAATATAACCTCTCACCAACTGGAAGAAATTCATAGATGTGGAATTCATTTCAAAAGTCTGGATAGCCTCACCATCTCACTGCTGGACTGCTGTCTGCACCACAATATTGGTGAGTTGTTTATTTACTGTAAAGTTGCTAACAGATTAGGGATACTTAAACTAATATAAAGTACCTTATGTTTTTTTATTAGATATATTTTATGCTATTTTTTTTTTTGCTTGAAAAGGACCTTGAATTAATCTATTGCTAAAGGTTAATCGTTTGCTGATCTCTGCACACTTATTTGCCATATATGAGAAAAAATGGATGGATCTGGATTTTAGATTTTATCATTCACATTTTCCAAATTCAAGCTCATGGCAAGTTAAAGTTCACTTATTCAGTTATTTCTCTCCTCAAGGGGGCTTAAAAATAAAGCTGATCCTGAGGCAATTGGGGGAGGGGGGAGTGACTTCCAAAGGGCGCAAGGTGTATCAGGAGTATTCCCAACCTTCATGGGCTTGAAGATACACACTGTATGACACCCACAGAACAAGTAGCCCATAAAAGGAATCTATGTTGAAGTCAGGGTTTTATTAATCACATTCCATTGACTATATAAGACACTGAAACATTGTTATACACATGTATAATGATACTCCTTTTAATCAATACTTCTCATTTAGAACATTTGCATTCTTCATTTTCTCCTACAGTTCCATTATTTTGATATCCATGCTAAAAGGAATTCCTTCCATGTCCTCTATCAACAGTTGCTGAATCATCCTCACCTCATTTCTATCAAGCAGAGGTGCCAAGGAGATCTTTCACCCAAGGCTGGTGCTAAGGTCTCTGGCGTCCCCTTGCAACCTATACATTGGTACCCCCTCCTTCATTATTATTAATGATAGGCTGCACCCCCCCCCCCCAAAAAAAAAAACAACAACAACTCCTTTTCGAACTCTTCTCACATGATGCTAGTATTTCTCCTTCAAATCAAATATTGTAACAAGCAAATTGCAGTGAAGCGGCAAATGCATAGCTGGAATAAAACTAAGAACTGAGGTATAAATATTTAGCATCGTATGAACAGGCTGTGATAGTGAAAGAGTTAATGTGATGAAAGCAAACACAATCAATGTATTTATTTATTTAACCAGAAAAAAAAAGTCTGCAAAGGTTACAACCACTTAGCTTTTGTGTCTCTTTTCCTGCCTGTTATTGTTGCTACAGATACTACGCCGCTGTATCTCTGCATGCACAGTTGCACAGCTCATTTATATACGTATCTGACAAATAAGGTGGAGGTGATAAAAGCAGTTAGCGTAGTTGGGTTTGCAAAATGTTTAGACAAGTTCCTGGAGAAAGCATCAATAGACTGTTATTAAGATAGACCTGGGGAAAACCACTGCTATCCGTGGGTGTAAGCAGCATGGAAGCCGAGGTGAGCACTAAGAGGGAGGACTCAATCCCCATGCTGATACCGTCAGTTCCAACAGTCATTGGTGACAGCATCATTGTGAGAGCCACCACTTGCCTGGACTTTGAGATTTCTTTGAGAGCGCTGTTTTTCTGCTGCTTGTTGGAGATGATGCAACTGTGAAACATGCAGAGACTTTGCTGGCATGTCGAAAGTGGAAAGATCACTCCATAGCCTCCCATGAGAGCCAGCGGTGGTGCTCCTTGTTGTAGACTTGCAGTGATACTAGCCACAAGCTTCAAACCATGTACTGTGGCACATATTTGTCTTACTCTGATTGACCAACTCACTACTACCTCTATTCTCTGTGGCTGGCTGCCTAGCTGGAGCAGAAAGGTAAATATCACCCTAGTAGCAGGCCACAAGGAAGGAGAGAAGTTCAGCGAGTTTGGTGCCCTGCAATGAAGCTGGAACAGGTTGAAAAGTGCACACTATACAGTGTGACACAATGGCGCATTTCCTTCACTCACAGGATCAGACATTCAGTGCTTTCATCTGTGTGTGTCATAGGAAGTGTCAGGGTGGTCCGTGCATCTGTATGTGTCAGTGGGTGCGTGTGTTTGTGTCTTTCTCTGTGTCATGGAGACTGTCAGAGGCTACATATGCTTATGTGTGTGTATGTGGGTGCCATGGGACTGTTGGGTGCTACATACACATGTGTGTGAATGTCTGTGTATGTATGTGTGTGTGCATGTGTCATGCTATGTCTGTGTCTGTGCCATGAGGAGTGTCAGGGGCCACATCCATGTGTGTGTGCTGTATATGTATATCTGTTAGAGACTTATGGTGTGACAAATCAACACATTTCTCCTTCCTTCATTTGAAAAATCATACATATCTGGATATATGTGTGTGTATGTGTGTGTGTGTGAAGGAAGAGTTCAAAGAGAGATGTTAAAGTGTGTTTCATTATCATAGTAGGGGGTTTATGAGGAATCTTTATCACTGGTGTTATCTGCATATGTCTGTTTTCAGGTAGCGGATGTGTGGTGCGCGGGTGAGGGGGATAGGGTGTTTGTGTGTGTGTATGCAGGAGTGGGGTCCCTGTGTGTGTATGCTGCATAGATCAGAGGTGTGTGTGTGTGTGTGTGTGTGTGTGTGTGTGTGTGTTTGTAAGAGAGAGAGATATGGGTGTGGGATGCCTCTATGTGTGAATGTGTGCTGCAGGAGTAGGATACCTTTGTGTCTTCTAGTGGGGGGCGGGGGCTTTGACTTTTAACATATTTTCATTGTGCCCTTTTCTCCCCTCTTTTTAACCTCCAACCCAATGACCTCTTACGCCCCTCCCTGCAGACCCTCTCCTGTTGTCTCCCCCCACTCCCCCCAGTCCAGTAGCATACCAATGGCTGGATGGTGGGAGTGGCCCACCCCAGATGCTGGCCAAAAGAGAGTGCACCAAAAAATGATGGCAGCAGTGGCACTCACTTACTTGTTTGTCACGTGGTGTGCTATTGTCTCTGCTCAAGGCCCCGTGCTGTTTCCTCTTCAAAGGTCTCACGATAACACTCCAAGACTTCGCCAGGAGGTAACAGCCACCAGGGACAGGTCTGGAGCAGAGGCAGCAGCACACCATGTGGCAAACAAGTAAGTTTGCCCATATTGTTGAGGAGGGAAACTCGCTTCAGGTGCCAAATAGGCTCAGTTCACCACTGACCCACTCTCTTATCTTCCCAGCCTTTGTCCCTTTCTCCCTCTTTCTTGCATTTTCACCCATGCCCTCTAGTCTCCTCCCCCATCTTTCTTTCCTATTACAGGGCTGTAGATATGCCTCTCAACAGGATCTTCAATATAGCCATACTTATTTCCATGTCCATAATCTATTACATTGTTCTATGCAGGCTCACTTATTCTTTCTCTATTTTTAGCATTGTCTGTACTGGAGATCTGGTTGCCCATTTTACGCAGTCATATATCCCTCAAAATCAAAAGCATGTTCTCTGGAGTCAACTAATCATCTGGGTAATGACTAAGCTCCTCTAGGTCTTCATTGGATGGTCCAAAGATTGCTAAGATACTAAAGGCACTTTGTTGTGTATCTTCTCTGGACTTCTGGAGTGTGCTCTATAACTTGTGATATGGAAATTTGTTTTGTCATTTCCATATGCTCACCTAAATTAAGCATAGATGTTGAAGCCTGTGGTTTCCATCTACTAGGATTTGGAATGGGCATGCAGCTCCTAGCTTCTTCTCTGCACGAGAAGCTCGCACACTGACAGTTTCTATAGGTGACTGCATGCACCCTCTCCCCCTCTCCCCACAAATGCAGCCTCCATCCTTCTGCTCTTTGACCCGCAGGACCTCCCTGTTCCACGGGCCCACAACCCCACTGCTGGCCACAATCACTACCTCCTTCTGCTCTTCAGCCCACGGAACAGATTGCTCCCATGGGCACACAACACCACTGCTGGCCAGTGCCCTTGAACACCAGTGCCCCTTTGTCTTGTTTAACTGGCCTAGTGGGTAGTACTGGCCCTGCTTCCACCTATACCCTGTGAATGACTCCTGTGGGCTGCTACCTTCTCCTTGAAGTTTTACGTAGTCAGAGAACCTTTTTTCCATATTTCCAACCTTGACATAGTTTGTTTGGAGACATGACAGATCTGGCCACACGGCTAGTTCTTCCATTCTCCTGTTATTGTTGCCACCACTCAGCTGCCTTAGTGTTCTTCCTATAACCCTTATACTTTCTAAACAAGCATCTCTTTTTCACTCTGATTTTACTAAGTTTATAGATGGACTGCTATGTAGATATAGCTTTAGAGTGAAAAAATATCATGCCAGCTGACCAATCTCTTCGTGAACTGGAAACTATAGCATTGTCTGTAGATCCATCTGAACAGGCAAAATATAGATAGTGGTAAATAATCTAGATTGTAGAATCTAGAAATACTGGAAAAATTGCCAATAGTTCTTTCATATCCCACTTATTATGAAAATATCCAAAACAGCTGATCTCATTCAGTGTTTCATATTTCAACTGTGAAAAAATTCTTGAGATTCTCTAAACACGAATAGTTTATCAATGAAGGGGGAGAATCGAAAAGCTGAAGGAAATCTTTGGAAGTTTCCTCTGTGCTGCCATCTTTCCTACATTTTGCTACTGACCCGCCAACTGGAATGCTCAACATAGGTCTCAGCAAAGGTAACCTAGCAGTAGCTTGTTTGTCTCCTCATCTAAAGGAAGTAATAGGTAGGATCAAACTTCAAGCTTTGAAATTGACTTACAAGAGTGTGATTGGATAGATGGAGGGGGAAAATAAAGTAGAGGTGATAGAGGAAAGAGATATTTAGATGAGGAATAGATTATGGAGATAAATGAAATGAAAGAAAAGAAGTTGTAGAGACTGATGGAGAAGGGAGTACATTGAGAAAGAAGGAGGGAAACAGAAGAAAAAGTAGATTAGAAAAGAGAAAAATTAAGAGAAGAAAATAGAAGATACCTTTTCATGTTTTATTTCACAAATCGGTAATTACAGTGAATTAGTTGTGTTCTGTTGTTGGATGCACACAACCATTTTATACTAGTCACTGTAGTAGATAATTTCTTTCCATCATGAAGCCAATAATCTTCCACAATATACAGAGATCAAAATTTCTGATTAAATTATTGAGAATTTGAAAAGGTCAATAGTAGCCCTTACTTTCTGGGTAATTGATTCTCAGACTTTATTACAATAGCAGCTCAAAAAATAATTGGTGGTTAATGAAAAGGCATTTGTGCATGCTCATGGGACTTACATATTTATAAGTAATTGCAGCAGCATATGCTGGTTGCATTTCAGTTAAATATAACTTTCTAAAATTTAAGAATTTGTGTATGGAGAGAGTATATTAAAAACAAAGTAATGATCTCATGAATATTAATATAGTACAATTAAGGCAAATTTCATATATTAGATATAATATGTGAAAATATTGCTTTGCCTTATCCCATTCGACTATCACCAATACAGTTGTCTACAAGGAAGGAAACAGATACCATTAAGGAATAATTAACGTGTCCCCAACTCTTCTCGTTTGCTCTACTATTTTAGAATATCTAAGAGATGAGTAAATTGATTCAAGTTAGATTTATCTGCTCTTTGTTCCTCTTATTTCTCCTCAATTACAAATGAAGTGAAAAGGAAAAAATTATAATGTAAATATTGCATGCCTATTAGCCAGAATAATGATAGAGTAGGTCATTCTTCGTTACCAAGGTAATTCTGTTTAATCTCAGTTAGCTTGCCCTTTTTTTTGAAGAGAGGATGAAGAGCTTGGGCTTATTTTGTCAAAAGATGTAAAATCTCAAGAGTGGCTTGATAATATTGTACCATAGAGCCTGATATTCAAAGCATGTTATTTGTATGTTGGCCGGTGGCAAATGCATAAGTTGGAGTGGAGGAGTGGCCTAGTGGTTGGGGCAAGGTACTTTGGGCTGGAAGGTTGGGGGTTCAAATCCCACTAGAGGACAGTAACCTTGGGCTGGAAGGACTGGGGTTTCTAGTACCACAGGTGCCCCTTGTGGTCTTGGGCAAGCCACTTAACCCTCCATGGCCCATGTTCCCTGTAAAATAGTTCTCTGTGTGCTGTGCTTTCCTGTCTAATCAATGTGTTTATACCTAAAAAAATAAATTTCCTGTCATGATTTGACAATTTCCAATCTGTAATCAAACTGCTGCTGATTGCTGGAAGTAGTGGTATACTAAATAAATAAAACATTAAATAAATAAATAAGTTGTGAATGCATCCATTTCCAGTGCTTCCTTGCATAAAATTGGTCCATTTCACTTTGATACACAGTCAAATTTTATTTGAAGAAAAAGGGTCCAGAAATGGAATGGGACAAATGTGGAGTTGGCACTTAAATGTTTAGTGGCAATATTTTATCTTTAGGCAGATAATTTGTGCATCTATGGGTTGATTTTATAACAAAATGCCAATGTGAGAAGTCCAAGAGCGTGCCTATTTTATAAAGGCAACATAGGTGCCCATGTGCCTTTATAAAATAAGCTCCCACATCCAGCTCCATTAGAACACAACTGCCAATGTGCGCATTTGCACCTGCTCTGAAGTGTACTCTCTGCATGTAAATACTTATTTTCTAAAATACGAATATATACATCACAAATCCACTTCTTCTCTGCCCAAACTATGCCCCTGGAAACAGCCCACATAAAAGCAGGGCTGCACATGACTCAATATTTATTTTTATTTTTATTCTCTTATATACCATGCTATTCTGCATCAGTGCAGTTTACATTGAACAAACTGAAATTGCATTGAACAGGGCATTATAACTTGGAGATAACTATTTTACAGGGAACATGGGCTATGGAGGGTTAGGTGGCTTGCCCAAGACCACAAGGAGCACCTGTGGGACTAGAAACCCCAGTCCTTCTGGCCCAAGGTTGCTGTCCTCTAGTGGGATTTGAACCCCTGACCTTCTGGCCTGAAGTACCTTGCCCCAACCACTAGGCCACTCCTCCACTCCACTGTGGAGTATAGGTGAACTAGAGCCCCAACATTACTGGGGGGCCCATTGCTGCCGCTGCCCCCCTTCTCCAGGACCTGCACTGATGGCAATAGCACCAAAACCGCAAGGCAGCACTTACTGGAACTCTCCGCTGCTGCATTTATCGTCCTGCCCTCTATGACCTGCTGCTTCCACCCCCTCCAATGCAGACTTCCCGTTTGCATGCGGGCAATTCTGCCCAGGACCGTACCGAGCCCTGTGCGAGCGGTGCAGCCACACAGGGCGCAAAGACTTAAGGGGCACATTTCGGCTTTCTGCCGTTGCCTACCACTGCCACTTTAGTGCAGCAGGCAGCGGCAGAGAGCCTAAATGCACCCCTTAAGTCTTCTCGCTGTCACAATAAGCAGGTCTGGTCTCTCCGAGAGGGTCCAGACCTCTTTAGTGTGCCGGCGAGTTGCACATCGGGTGCGCACCTCTTCTCTCCCACCCCCATAAAGTGGCTAAATGAAGGTGCAGGAGGGGGGACGCGTGCCCGATGTGCAACTCGCACAGGACACTTTTCACCGTCGGTATGGCTCTGCTTCTGCCCCCCATGCAAAGTGGATGTCTGTGTCAGAGGGGGTGGAAGCAGCAGGTCATAGAGGGCAGGAACCGTGACAGCACCACAGAATTCACTGGCCCTGTATAAAAAGTAACTGTTTACTTGGATATGCAGTTGTGCGATTTTCTAAATGCCATGTTCTAGGTGCAAAACATGCTTTACACATGGAAAAAGCTTTATATAAGTAGTAGGCCTAGCTTTAAAATGAATGAGTTCTAGCACAATTACCACTCATACTGTTTATATATTCAGTGGCACTAGTTAAGCGCTGATGATCATACAAATAAAGTTAAGTGCCACTGCTGCCCTAGATTATTGGAGGAGTAGCCTAGTGGTTAGAGCAACTGCCTAATTCCCAGAAGATCAAGGGTTTGATTCCCATTGGCACTCCTTGTGACCTTGGGTAAGTCACTTTACCCTCCATTGTCTCAGAAGAAAAGGCTGGCAATCTAGCTCTGGTGATATATTGCCAAGAAAACCCAGAGGTAGCTGGATTGCTATTAGTCAACACTGACTTGATGGCACTAAAAAACACAAACCAAAAAATACTGCTGGCATAGAACATTACTAAATGCTGCCAAAGATGAACCACTTGACCTACCCAGTCCTTCTGCTTGTTTTTACCACTTTGTGTAGATAAGCATATTCTTTCCAATAAGTAAAACAATAGTGTCCTCTCCTCACACACACACACACACACACACACACACACACACACACAAGTATTCTCTCCTCATACACCCACATAGGCGCATATGTCTTTCGCCCATCCTCACAACCCTGTTCCAGTAACCCCCTTCTCTGCCTCTCCACAGTATGCTTATATTTTGTTACAGTATTGCCTGTACTACCTCCACATGCAGGTAGACCATTTTGGGAATTGTTGCCTTTCTGTTTTGTCCTTACAGCTTCCATACAAAATCCAACTCTCGGGTCCCCTGCCTTATTTTATCATGTCCAAAAATTCAGGGACATGGTTGCATTGCCTTCTGATATTGCTCTGGTTCCATTCTGAAAAATAAACATTTCAGTAGCTAGTTCTAGAGATGAGCCTGTGCAGATAAATGCACGTATGTAGGCCATTTCACAAATGTGGATGTCCCCAAATGGCATATCTGCAGAACAGGGTTTGGGGTGGTTCAAAACTGGGGTGACTATATTCTGAGACTAGCATGTCCAGGTCTGCCATTTCAGATACTCAGATGTGCAGTGGTGGGCCTGTAATATGTTTGGAGTAGATATTTGCATGCGGGTTTCTTATGTCAGGCAATATTAACTGTGGTGAAAGCACATTTTGCTCTTCCCACTGGAAGAGTTGCATCCATGAAACGAGCACTTTTTTACACTTTATTTGTTATCAAAAGCAGATATAGGCATGGACACCCGAACAACCAGGGCCAGACATGCTTGAATCATTTTGAAATCACACCATAACGTGCATTGCCCTCACTCCAGCCAGTGCATGCATCCATCATGGCCCTGTGCCCCTTGTACATAGACATTCTCGTGCTGGGGACATCTATATACCCTGCTTTCTAAACTGACTCTGGGGATGTCTCCATGATTTGCATGTCTAAGGACCTATTTTCAGATGTCCTACTTACCAATAGCTCTTCTAAAATGACTTCCTGAATATCCAGCTTTTCTATGTTACCTGAGTTTAGGATTATAACTATTAACTTCCATGCAAGCTTTTGAGATGTCTATTGTAATAATGTTGCAACAGCACACAAATATATAAAAGGGATTATTAAAAGCTTTTTTATGGTTTTATATCTTTCCAGTGGAAATACGTAGAAAAGCTACCTTTCACTTTCTCTCTAGATTTTACAAGAAGGAGAAAGAGAGAAGAGGAAACACAATAGGTTCCTTGCACAAATGATTCTTAAATATACAATATTTGGCACAGACAAGAATGCAAACTCATAAATTACTCCGGCGACTTAGGATATGGCTCTAGTACTTTGTGATATGCATTTGTTTGAAAATAAATTGGAAAGAATAACAAAGAAGCCTATTTCATTTTGGTACATTTCCAAATGAACCAGAACACTGCCACCTCCAAAATTTGGGGAGATATTTTTTTGAATTCTTTTCAGTTAGGAAATTATGAAAAAAAATGTACACCCTCATCAGATTGCCATTTTAGAGCAGGAGCAACTGGTAGAGCAGAATAACTGGGGATCTGTCGTGCAAGGAAATAGGGCTACACACAGGGACATAGAACAGCAATGTTAGAACACACATAAGAGATTAACTGCTTTTCTCTTAAAGGACAGCTGAGGAAAAGTTAGGGATGATGGTAAATCTCTTTTATTTACTTAAACAGGTACCAAAGCTCCACCAACTGAACAATGGCTGGGGAAATCATATTACCAAAGCTGTTGCCCCCATTACAGCTTCTTCCTCTGTCCAAACAGAAAGCCCATATGCCAGTTGAAGGATTGGTTTCATGTGCAGGATGCCTGCAGGCTGAAGTTCTCATGAAACAAGTGGAGGAGCTCAGAGAAGAGGTGGCGAGGCTGAGAAGCATTCAAGACAGCAAGAAGTACATTGATGAGATGCTTCTTGAAACATCCAAGCTCTCTGACAGAGGTGGAGATGGGATGCTACAGAATGAAGAGAATTGGACATGAGTCACCACAGCCTGCAGAATCAACAATCCAACTCCTTCAGCCCTTGAACTGAAGTACCAGTATGCAGCTCTGGAAGAGGAGGAAGTGAAAACATCCCAGGAAAAGGAAGAACTAGAACTCAAGCACCCCAAAATTGCAGAATCACTGACCACAAGGAAGCAAAGGGTAGTGGTGGTTGGTGACTCTCTTCTGAGGGGTATTAAGGTGTTCATCTGCTGACCAGACTTGATATCCAAAGAGGTATGCTGTCTGTCAGGTGCCAAAATCTGACATGTTGCGAAAAGTTTGCCGATACTCATGAAGCCTACTGACTATTTTCTAATGTTGCTCATCCATCTCAGCACAAATGATACTGCTAGGTATTCCTCTGAGCATATCAAAAGTGACTTCATGACTTTGGGACAGAAGATGAAGCAGATAGATGTGCAGGTGGTATTCTCTTCAAACCTCCCTACTGAGGGTAAAGGCTGAGGCAGAGAAGTTTGCATCCTAAACTGAGTGGATGGTGTCATCGAGAGAGTTTTAGTTTCCTGAACCATAGTATGATTTTCCAGAGATGGTATCCACCTGTCCAAGAAGGATTGAAGTGTCTTTTGCAGCAGACTGGCTAACCTACTGAAGAGGGATTTAAACTAGATTCGTTGGGAATGGGTGAAGAAAGTCCCCAGGAAAGTGAAACATTAAATACCTCTGTAGAAATTGGTGAAAGAGGCAACATCTGGAAAGCGGTGAGTATAAATGCCTGTAGCAAGGTAAACCATGAGAAACTCTGGGCCACATTAAAAAGCATGGGTATACCAGAACACTTGATAGCTCTCTTGCACAACCTTTACATTGATCAAGAAGCAACAGTTAGAATGGAACTAGGAGAAACAGAATGGTTTAAAATCAGCAATGGTCTATGTCAAGGCTGTATACTTTCCCCCTACCTCTTTAATTTATATTCAAAACAAATTATCAGAGAAGCAGGACAATGAAGTCAACCAAGGTGTGAAGATTGGTGGAAGACTCATCAATAACCTTCGCTATGTCGATGATACCACATTACTGGCTGAAAGTGAAGACTATCTGAAACATTTGCTTCTCAAGATCAAAGAATATAGTTTTAAAATGGGTCTGCACCTTAACATTAAGAAGACAAAGATCTTGACAACTGGCAGAATCAATAAGTACATAACTGATGGAGAAGAAATTGAAACAGTTGACAGCTTTAACTTACTTGATCAACAATCAATAAGAAAAGGACTAGCAGTCAAGAAATCTGACAATATATTGCTCTTGATAGAATGGCTATGAAGGACCTAGGCAAGATTCTCAAGAGCAGAGATGTCTCTCTCCATAAAAAAGATGTAACTTGTCCAGACCATGGTATTTTCAATAATGTCATATGGATGCAAAAGTTGGACAGTGAAAAAATAGACAGGAAGAAAATTGATGCCTTTGAATTATAGTGCTGGAAATGAATACTCATAGATCACAGACAGAGGATGACAAGAGTCTATATTAGGAAAAACTTAGAGAAGCTAGCAAAGTAGTCAGGAAATCAAAGTACAAAAAGAAGAAGAAGTAGCCAATGCAATAATATTGAGAGATAAGACATTTTTCAGATATGTTAGTGAGGGAGGAGGGGCAAAAGTGGTATTGTCAGACTCAAGGGTGAAGGGTAGGAAACGTAAAAGTGATGAGGATGAAACTGAATTACTTAACAAATATTTCTGCTCTCTGTTCACAGATGAAGGGCAGGAGCAGGACCTCAGAAAATACTCACAAGTAGAAACAGAAGTGAAGGGGATCTTGTATGATTTTCAGAAGACTGTGTTTGTGAGGAAACAGCTAAACTAAAAGTAGATGAAGTGATGGAGCCGGATGGGATACATCTGAGTATATTGAAGGAAACTTGGGGACATTCTAGCGGCTCTACTGACTGACCTTTTCAATGCTTTTTTAGAGTTGGGAGTGGTCCTAGATGACTGGAAAAAGGTACATGTGATCCCTTTAAACAAAGGTGGAAGTAAGGATGGGATTGAAAACTACAGGCCAATTAGTCTAACTTCTGTGGTGAGTAAATGATTGGAAACGCTGCTAAAACAGAGAATAGTGAGTTTTCTGGAGTCCATTAGATTGCAGGATCTGAGGCAGCATGGGTTTACTAGAGGCAGGTCTTGTCAGACAAATCTGATTGATTGGATGATCAGGAAGTTGGAACGAGGGAGAGCCCTTGATGTAGTGTACTTAGATTTCAGTAAAGCCTTTGACACCGTTCCACACATGCAACTTATAAAGAAACTGAGCACCCAAGGGATGGACCCTAAAGTAATTGACTGGCCTAGAAATTGGTAGAGTGGGAGCTGACAAAGGGTACAGATAAATGGAGCTCAATCTGAGGAGAAGGATGTTACCAGTGGTATGCCGCAAGGATCTGTCCTTGGTCAGATTCTTTTTAACAACTTTTGTTAGTGATATTGTAGAAGGACTGTCGGGTAAGGTTTGCTTCTTTGCGGATGATACCAAAATCTACAATAGAGCAGACACCCAAGAAGGTGTAGATAACATGAGGAGGGATCTAGCTAAGCTTGAAGAATGGTTGAGAATTTGTCATCTGAGACAATGCTAAAAAATGCAGGGCCATGCATTTGGGCTGCAAAAATCCAAGGGAACAGTACACTGTATGGGACGAAGCACTTATGTCCATGAAAGAAGAGTGAGACCTTGGCGTGATTATTTCTGATGATCTTAAAGTGGCTAAACAGGTAGAAAAGGCAATGGTGGCAGCGAGAAGGATGCTTGGGTGCATAGGGAGAGGAATGGCCAGCAGAAAAAAGGAGGTGATAGTACTTCTGTATAAGCCTCTGGTGCAACCTCATTTGCAGTAATGTGTGCAATTCTGAAAACCACACCTTCAAAAGGATATAAATAGGATGGAGTTGTTGCAGAGGGTAGCTACTAAAATGTTTATTGGTCTTCGTTATAAAGCATATGAGGACAGACTTAAAGATCTTAATATGTATACTTTGGAGGAAAGGTGGGACAGAGGAGATATGATAGAAATGTTTAAATACCTCCATGGCATAAATGCACAAGAGGAGAGCCTCTTTCTATTGAAAGCAAGCTCTGCTATGAGGAGGCATAGGATGAGGCTGAAAGGCAATAGGCTCAGGAGTAATATGCAGAAATATTTCTTTATGTAACAAGTGGTAGATGCATGGAATAGTCTCCCAGTGGAGGTAGTAGAGATGAGTAAAGTAGTAAAGGAGCAGTTGCAAATGTTAAAGATTTACATCAAGCGTGGTTGTTGTTTAAAAATAATATCTTGGAAGCCCAGACCAGCTATATTCCACACTAAGAAAAGTGGAAGGAAGTCCAAAAAACTGCCAGCATGTTTTAAAGCTGAGGTCAGAGAGGCTCTTGTTGCCAAAAAAGCATCTTTCAGGAAATGGAAAAAGGAGCCAAATGACGAAAACTGGAAACATCATAAGCACTGGCAAGTTAGATGCAAGACAATGATAAGGCAGGCAAAGAGAGAATTTGAGAAGAAGGTTGCTGTGGAAGCAAAAACACACAATAAAGACTTTTTCCAGTATATCCGTAGCAATAAACCTGTGAGCGATTCAGTTGGACTATTCAATTATAGAGTGGTAAAAGCCTGGGCGGTATATCAAGAAATTGCATAAACATAAACATAAAAAGAGCACTAAGAGGGAACAAGGCCATAGCAGAGAGACGGAATGAATTCTTTGCTTCAGTCTTTACTAAGGAAGATGTAAGGATGTTTCCCATGATTGAAATGGTATTTAAAGATGATGCAACAGAAGAATTGATCCCAAATAAAACTCCCCAAAAAATCAAATGACCATTACAGGTATACTCAATCAAAAAGAGTCATTGAAAATAGAACGTTGAGTCCCACTCACAAAACTCCACCATTTGCTTATTTAATCCTTGTAATCCTTTTAAATCACGTTGATTCACCTATTTTTTTATGTCGGGCCCCCCCGGCAAGAGAGAGAAGGAGAAAGCCTTTCCCCTCCACTCCGGGAAGTCCCTTTTATTGAAAGAAAAGTTCATGGCAACCAAACTATCAAATAGTGAAACATCACTTATCTCAAAAAGCGGCGATGTATAACTTTCCGTGAGGGAATACAGCTTGCACAACATGCATGTTTCGGACCTGTCAAGGCCCTGTATCAAGTGAAATGCCCCATCTTGGATCCATCGCCCAAAAAAACGCCAAACTCAACGGCCTCAATTATACAACCATGGTGGCAGCTGATTGGTTGACACGTGAGGAGGAGTGGTCTGTCCAACAAGACTCAAATGAAGAACCATTGATAAAAAACGTGTGTGTGCCAGACGATCCAGCATAGAGTAACTGTAACTAAGAACAGCTCTGATACAAATTTATACGAGACTCCACCAGTCACATTCCAAGTTAAGACCCATGGGGGTGACTGTGTGCAGGCGAAAAATTCAACGTTGTTCCTGCTTCTGCAAAAATCTCTCACGATGGCCCCCCCTAGGAGAGAAAGGATTGATAGCAATATCGATACATCAGGAAGATATATTGTGGACCATATTCAAGGGTGTTGAAAGAATTGAAATATGAGATTGCATACCTACTACTAGGAATCTGTCAACTATCATTAAAATAATCTTTAATTACTGAAAAGTGGAGGATGGCCAATGTAACAACAATTTTTAAAAAGGTTTCCAGGGATGATCCGGGAAACTACAGACCGGGGAGCCTGACGTCAGTCCCAGGAAAAATGGTAAAAACCATTATAAAGGACAAAATTACTGCACATGTAGATAGTCATGGCTTAATGGGAGCCAGCCAACATGGCTTTAGCCAAGGAAGGTCTTGTCTTACTAATCTGTTATGTTTTTTTTGAAGGTGTGAATAAACAAGTAGACAAAGGTAAGTCAGTTCATATAGTGTATCTGGATTTTCAGAAAGTCTTTTACAAGGTCCCTTATGAGAGACTTTTGGAGAAATTAAAAAGTCATGGGATATGAGGCAGTGTACTATTGTGGATCAGGAACTGATTAAAAGAGAAAGCAGAGGATAGGGCTAAATGGCCAATTTTCCCAATGGAGAAAGTTGAATAGTGGAGAACCCCAGGGATCTGTGCTGGGTCTGCTGCTTTTTAACATATGTATTAATGACCTGGAAATGGGAATAATGAAAGAGGTAATCAAATTTGCAGATGACACAAAATTATTCAAAGTTGTTAAAATTGCAAGAGGAGCTTGATAAAATGGAAGACTGTGCATCCAAATGGCAGATGAAATTTAATGTGGACAAGTGCAAAGTTATGCACTTAGAAAAGAACAACCCAAACTACGGTTACATGATTACATGATGCAAAGTTCTACATTAGGAACCACCACCCAGGAAAAAGATTTAGGTGTCATCGTGGATAACATGTTGAAACCCTCCATTCAGGGTGCAGCGGCAACCAAGAAAACAAAAAGAATGTTAGGAATCAAAAGAAAAGGAATGGAGAATAAAACAAAGGATATTACAATGCCTCTGTATTGTTCCATGGTGCGACCACACCTTGAATATTGTGTACAATTCTGGTTGCTGTTTCTTAAAAAGGATATAGTATTATTAGAAAAAGCTCAGAGAAGAGCCACCAAAATGGTAAAGGGGATGGAAGGACACACCTATGAAGAGAGGCTAAAAGTGTGAGGGCTCTTCAACCTGGAAAAGCGACGGCTGAGGTGAGATATAATAGAGGTCTACAAATTAATGAATGGTGTGGAATGGGTAAACTTAGCTCAGTTGTTTACACCATCAAAATATAGAAAGACTAGGGGACATGCAATGAAGCTACAGTGTAACCTACAGTATTTAAGACTAATTAAATAAAATATTTTTCACTCAACTTGTAATCAAACTCTGGAATTCATTACCAGTGGATATAGTAAAAGCTTTTAGTGTAGCTTGGTTTAAAACAAGTTTGGTCAAGTTCGTGAAGAAATGGTCCATAAACCATTATTAAAGGGGACCCAGGAAATCCACTGCTTGCCCCAATACAAACATTGTGGAACCTGTCTTTTGGGAAAACTCAGGGGCGTCTCAAGGCAGTCTGCTGCCTGAGGCGAAGAATGAGATGGCGCCCCCCCCCCACCACCACCTTAGAGGGGGGCGGGGCTTTTTCAGAAATCCAATCAGAGACTGAATCAAATCAAAAAGCTGATTAGATTATATGGAGGAAATGCAAGATGTTTGCACACAGGGCCGCATAGAACTGCAATCGCGCCTTGTGCGACTTGCAACTCGGATGCACGTCCCCCTCTCCCCCCATATCTCTATCCAGTGCTGCCTGCTCTTTCCCTGCTGCTGCCACCCTCTGTTTTTTTCACGGCGGCGCCAGCAGCAGGGAACGAGCAGGCAGTGCTGGATGGAGGTATGGGGAGGAGGAGGGGCATGCACCCAATCTGAAAGGCGCTGGCACTCTAAGCAGATCTGTCCCTCCCTGCTCTGACATCGTGTCAGAGGAGGGAGGGACCAGACCTGCTTAAAGTGCTGCGGAAAGGCTTGGGGGCGCATTTTGACTGCCTTCTATTGCCCTGCCAGTGGTGGCAGGGCAACAGCAGAGAGCTGAAATGCGCCCCCCAAGCCTTTGCGCCCTGTGCGGCTGCACTGCTTGCACAGGGCTAGGCACGGTCCTGTTAGCACACCAAGGAACTAAAAGACAGCAAGAATCAATAGCACAGTTTATAAAACTAAATTATAACCCATTTTTATTTTGTTATAAACTGCGTTATGGTTCTCCCTTTTTCTTTTTCAACATATATTTTGCATCCACAGTAGGTGCAGAGGAGAACCAGGACATTCACCCACAGAATTCAATATTTCAAAAAAACAAATCTGATTCTGATCATCTCACTAACAACAACAACAATCACTATTCTCCAGTACCAGGCATATTGTGAACTAATAAAAAACCCTACAACAAAAAGCAAACCTACCATATCATACCATATCAGCACAAACTCCCAAAAGTCACATAAGGAGCACATCCAAAAAAAGCGTCACTGTAGATACTACAGTGGGCCCTGGAACATCCATACACCTATTTGAAAAGCTGAACAAGTCAAATTACTACAAAATAGTATAGATCTTTATATACAAACTGCATGTTAACAGAACACCTGACCTCAGTCACACACGCACAACATCAACCCTCACCAAGTACAGAATAAGCAACCACAATCTAAAGTAAAAATAAAAATATGCAGACAAAATTTAAACTGAAACCCCAAGAAGCCAGAGTCCACATGCAGTGCAACATCAGATAAATAAGAGATGCAGTTCCCCAATATTATGTAAAATATAAAAATAGCACAAAGTCCAATCACCAAAATTAAATAAAATTATTATTTCTACCTTTGTTGTCTGACCATTTTATTCTCTGATCATGCTGGTCCCGATCTGAGGCTTCTGCTTTCCTCTCTTCTCTTAGCTCTCTTTCTGTGGTCTATGGTCCATTGTCCATCTGCCATTTCTTATCTCTTCTTTTGTTTTCTTCACTTCCTTCCATCAGCCCATTTCCAGTTCCAGTAACCCTCCCCAGTATCAGTCCCCTTTCCAGTCCTCCCCTCCCAGTACCGTCCAATGTCAACCACCTTGCATTCCCATGACTGCCACTTGTGTCCATTCCCTTCCAGTCCCCCTCCTTTCCCATTGTCCAGCCCCTTCTAGTCCAAATACCATCCAAGGTATCAGCTTAGGTTCACTCTCAGTGCCACCCACCAGTCAGCTCCCTTCCAGTCACCCTACCCTCTGTCCATATCCCTTCCAGCCGCCCTACCCTCTGTCCATCTCCCTTCCAGTGCCATTCACATGTCAGCTCCCTTCCAGCCTCCTCCCTATTACTCAGCTACCTACCTCTCCCGTCCTCAAGTGTCAGCTCCCTTCCAGTCCCCCTTCGGTACATTCCAGGTGTCAGCTCCTTTCCACCCCCTCCTTCCCTTCCTGTCCCATCCTTCCCCTGGCAGACCCTCTCAGTATCCGCTCCTTTCCAGTCCTATTCTACCATCCCCCTGCATCAGCCCATTTGCAACCCTAGCCCCTAGTTTTCTTCCAGGGCCAGCAGCACTCTCCTCCCCTCCCCCTTTAGCCCATTTCCTGTCCCAGCCCATTTCTAGTCCTATCCTCTTTATCAGCCCACCCCAGTCCTAGACCCCCAATCAGCCCATTAGCAGTCGTAACACTCCAATAAGTCCATTTTCAGTCCTAGCACCCCAACCAGCCCATTTCCTGTCCTAGTCTCCCCCATTTCCAGTTCTAAACCCCATTTCCAGTTCTAAACCCCCATCAGTCCATTTCCAGTTCTAAACCCCATTTCCAGTTCTAAACCCCCATCAGTCTATTTCCAAACCTAGCCCTCCCCCGATAGCTCATTACCAGTCCTAGCCCCCCGATCAGCCCATTTCTAGTCCTAACCCCCCCCATCAATCCATTTCCAGTTCTAACCCCCCATAGCCCATTACCAGTCCTAGCTCCCCTCCCGATCAGCCCATTTCCAGTACTACCCCCCATCAGCCCGTTTCCAATTCTAACCCCCCCATAACCTATTACAAGTCCTAACCCCCCATCAGCCCATTTTCAGTTCTAACCCCCCCAATAGCCCATTACCAGTCCTAGCCCCCTTCTGATCAGTCCATTTCCAGTTCTAAACCGCCATCAGTTGATTTCCACTCTTAACCCCTCCATCAGCCAATTTCCAGTTCTAACCCCCCATAGCACATTACCAGTCCTAGCTCACCTCCCGATCAGCCCATTTCCAGTACTAACCCCCCATCAGCCCGTTTCCAGTTCTAACCACCCTCCCATAACCCATTACCAGTCCTAACCCCCCCCCCCATCAGCCCATTTCCAGTTCTAACCCCCCCCCCCCCACCATCAGCTGCGGTTAAGGGAAACACTGTCCCTTTGCCTTGGCTCTGCAAAGCTGAGCCGGGGAAACCAGAAGGCTCTACGGGGGGGGGGGGGGTGGGCAGGCATCTGCGGGGCTCCTCATTCTGCCACCGCTGGAGCGGCAGCAGCAGCCCAGCAGCTGCTTCTTTCACCGGGCTCGGAGTGGGGTTTTTTTTGTTTTTTGTTTTGAAGGCCGAGTGAGGCGGTGACGGCGGTCTTTTTGGGGGCAATTTTGCTGCCCCAAAAAGCCCAAAAAGCAGCCGCCTGAGGCCACCGCCTCACTTGGCCTCATTATAGAGCCGCCTATGGGAAAACTGCTAGGTACTTTTGATCTAGATTGGCCACTGTTGGAAACAGGATACTGGGTTTAATGGGCCTTGGTCTGACCCAGTATGGCATATCTTATGTTCTTATTTTCCTAGGACAATATCTGAATTCAAGAAAGCATGGGACAAACACAGAAGATCTCTAATGGAAAAAAGGGACTTTTATAGTTGATATGGAAGGACAGACTAGATAGGCCATATGTTTTTATTTTACTGCCCTTATGATTCTAGGAGCTTCTGGGTCGCCAGGAGTCAGGACTGACTCGAAGGCACACATTGCATTTGAAAATTACCATGGGGTAAATGCAGTTGGTGGAAGGCCTTGAAAAGTCCAGAGGAGGCAGTAGAGGGCATATTATTATTATTTTTGTTGTTTTAGGCAGGGGGGTTATCTTTTGCAATTTGATGTTTATTTCATTTCTGAAAATGAAATGCAATAAGATATACATTAAGGACCATGTTTATAAACATTAGCACACATTGGGACTTGTTTACAAAGATTTACATTGATTTCAATGGGGCCGCAGCTTCGATAACGATCGGAAACCGCTACCGCGGCTTTGTAAACAAGCCCCATTGTCTGCTGTAGCATCCATGTTATTCCTATGGGTATGATCAAGTCAGCCCAACTATTAGCAAAACTAGGCAGTCATCTAGGGCAGCAACCTTTGGTGGGTGGCAGAGAGCGGGCATTCAAAGCTAAACAATAGATAACCAGGTGGCTGTAAAGCATTTGCCTAGGGCACCAACACTTTGAACAAATTTAGGGATGATCCTGGGTATGGTGGCAGATAGCAAACGCTGTTCAGTTAACATGGTCCTAAATGAACTAAATTAAATAATAGAAATAGTCAAATAAAATGAAAGATCTAATCTCAAAGAAACTTCAGAACATGAAAATCCCTACAGATACTCAGAAGAACACCCACCCACATCAAATTAGTGGCACAAATGTTACCTTATTTAAGTTAACAGGGTGGATAGTAAAGCCCAGATATGCATAAATTCATAACAATAAGCTCCAAACATTGTGAGGCACATTTACTAAAGAGCTGCAATTAGCATGGGCAGTGGAGGAGTAGCCTAGTGGTTAGAGTAACTGCCTAATTCCCAGAAGATCAAGGATTTGATTTGCACTGGCACTTCTTGTGACCATGGCAAGTCACTTTACTCTCCAATGCCTTGGAAGAAAAGGCCTGGCAATCTACTTCTGGTGATACATTGCCAAGAAAACCCAGAGGCAGTTAGGTCACTAGAAGTCAATACTGACAATGGCACGAAAATAAATAAGAATGGGCAGTTATTGCACAATCATGCCAAGATGGGGTGTAGGGCTGTGGCAAATGCAAAGGGCATTGCCATTGTAGGAAGATAATGCCATGCTAGCTCTATCAGTCATGCGGTCATTACGACTGTGTGGCCAGTGTACATGCACACTGTGAAGGCATGCACTAGGTGCACCCTGTAGTTGCTTGCTACCAATGTGATGCTATATAGGCACAGTAGATAACCAAACCCCTGCAGAAAGAGCAGAAAGCAATACATGGCCCCCACTCCACAAACAGGGTATGCAGTAAGTGGGAGGTGAAGGAAAGAGAGGGCTAACTGGGGAATAGGCTCATCCTGCTGTACAGCTCTGAAGTATAGGTCAAATTACAAGAGGACAAGGCATGGGGTAAGGGGACCCCTTCTTGTCACTTCCCTTATACATTTGGCATACTACTCTAGCTATTGATGAGTGCTGCCCCCCTCCATGTGGGAGAAGGGAGGGTACTAGAGTCTATGGATCTGTATGCCCAACACAGTGACTACACAGATGTGGGGGGTACATATGGCTGGGGCAGCCACCAACTCCCTCCACCACATGGGGTCCTACACTGTCCAGATGCAGTCCCTTGGCCCACCAAATTGAAAACCCCTGTGACCCAATCTGTTCCAGGAGTGGGAGGCAGTTCACAATGGACACTCATGCTCCCACCATGGAGAGGGCTCTGGGGACACACCACAGTACCCTAACAGACCCCCATGGAGATGGGAAAACCTAATCATCTCCCTGGAAACTGAAGGCCCATACACCATTAAGAGCCCATGACTGATTACCATTTCTGTGGAATACCTCATCCCCTAGGTATGGGGTTAGGGGAGGGAACGCCGATCAAAGAGCTCCAACCAAGCTAGTCCATGTTCAGTAGTGGAACTCTAGGTATCTGTTCAAAGCCAGTAGGCCAAAAATATGTTCTCATATGGTCAAGGTGAGGGGCCATCTGGCAACAGGAACACTGGCATGGCCTCCAATGCATGATGGTCTGACAGTACAGTTTGGTGCCAAACCTTCCTTTTGCCTGTTGCTGGACTACCATATTTGCATGTCAGGTCTCCAACCCTGTCTACGTGGCTAGTACTGGCTTTTAAACTGAGCACAGCCCTATCTCCCAAATCCACCACAGCTGATGTCACCAGCTTCCCTCCCACATTTATTCATATATAGACATCAACTGCATATGTCAAGACAGCTTTTGCTATGTACACTTATGTGCTGCAGACACAGGTTTTATAGTTGTCAGACTGTGGTGCTCCACTGTCATGGCAGCCTCACCATGCCACCCTTCCAATACTGATGCCCTCGGCGAGTCCCTGGTTCACATGCAAACATTGCCAACCTGCATAGTCAAGAATAGTATATGTGGGATATTCTGGACTTTACACCATGTGAGATTCACTGCCAAACAATGAATTTAACAAGGTGGGTGCAACTACTGCCTGGTCAGAGGCTGGTAGCAGTTGCATCTGCACTATCAGCATTTTTGTGCTTCTAACACACCACTAGCATGGCTGTGCCAGCCGCTCATGGCTGCTACCACCCATTCTCCACCCCAACTCCCCCCTAACCCCACCTATTCATGCGCTGCTCAGGTACCACAGCATTTTTAGTGTGGGTGCCTTCTGGTCGCACGCTCCCGTCTACCGCAGAGTGAAAACACACGTTTGCCCCCTGCTAAACCCTTCACACCCTACTGCCATGCTTTAATAAACATGCCCTTGCATCTTAAAACACAATAACCAAATAAAAC
This sequence comes from Ichthyophis bannanicus, assembly GCA_033557465.1. Classification (NCBI taxonomy): domain Eukaryota; kingdom Metazoa; phylum Chordata; class Amphibia; order Gymnophiona; family Ichthyophiidae; genus Ichthyophis; species Ichthyophis bannanicus. The sequence continues at coordinate 1,378,325,834 of CM066032.1, read as the reverse complement.
ATTCATTATTGATAAGACAGTAGAGTTCAACTGTTCTTTTAATGAGTTGTTATTAAAGCAGCATGTGGGCAAACTAATAATTAAGATTTTCTGATAAAACTGTTTCCTACTATTTTCTGCTTTGATTCCTTCCTTGCAGAGCTTTTGTTCCTTGAAGGGGAAGGGTCAATACTCTTCAGCTAGGTTTTCTTCAATTTCTTTTTATACAGACTCACACAATTGTTAGAGATTCTTCAGAGCTGGAAACCCCTCTCAGAACTATCTGATCCTGAGTCTGGTTAACACACTGCTTTCTGCTTTCTCTCTACCTCATTCTTAGGAGCAGCCTACGGGCTAGAACATGTTGTGATCTATATTGCACTATGGTTTAAATAAGTAACGTGTTCCAGCAGGCATAAACTTGTGCAAGTAGCATGGCCAGGGTAATTTCCAAAGCCAATTCAGGCATACAGTATATATTCATTTTGAAAATTGGCATAACCTAAGGTAAAAAACATGCATGTTGTTATAATATTAGACATCTTACAGTATAACTTATCTAACTCTTTACAAGAAACATTTCACATAGGCTAAAGGATCTGCTTACTGAGCAGTGACAATACATCAAAATGCATGGAAAGAACAAAGTGTTGCTTGAAATGGTAACAACATATTACCTGGCATCAGCAATGCTCAGCTAAGTGTTACTAGTCTATAGCAGGACCGTTCAGTTTGAAATAAAATGCAACAATACAGCATTTTTTAGTTTTGTTGGAAAACAAAAAATTCACAGTAAAATTAGTTTTGCTTTGTTTGCTATTTTAGTATGCAGGAGTTATTTTTTCTTTCATTTTGAGTAGGGACAGGTTTCTTTTCTAGGCTATGGGGTTTCACATGTTTCGCTTTCAATGAGTGCTACTAGAGATGTGGCGAGTGGCTTCTATAATAGGACTGTTATAAATTGGGCCTTGAGGTCCATATAGACTGTAACACGGAAGATCTGCCCTCTGCCTCAGAAACACAGAAAACTGATAGATATAGCTTGGATTCTGACAAGCAGGCACGTCAGAAGGTTCCTAGTTACCATAGGCAACATAAACAAAATCAGACACGAGGTCTGCAGTCACGCCTAGTTAGCAAGCATTCCCCAACTGATGAGGAAAACAGCTTTCACCTGGGCAGGGGAACACCCATGAAGCTGTATAAAAAATGCTCAAAGCAAACAGAGTTAGAGCGAGGAGATTCAAGGGATCTAGGAGCTTCAGGAGATGCAGGAGCTTGGCAAGACAAGGGAAACTTGCAGGACTCGGAAGGAAGCTCAGAATACTCAGAATACTCAGACACAGAGTTTGAACTGCCTGAAACTTTGAGCAGGAAGCCACAGAGGAATTATCAGAAGGAAACAAGAAAAGTTTCACCCCGAGAGGTCAGCTAAGGAAACACTTACCTCTGATGCAGTGTGAATTTCCCAGGCACCTGGCTCAGTTGAAGGAACGTGAGGCAGCTAGAAACAAACCATATGTATTTGAGAAGCAGAGCTGTTTAAAACAGTTACAAGCCCTTGAGAGGGAAAGCAGTCCTGTTGAGGATGTGTGTATGTTTGATCCTGATGAATGTATGCCAGTAAAACCCTGCAAAAGACTTCCACGAGAAAAGTCTTCATTTAACAAAAGAGAGCAGTGCTATGAGTGGCAACCGAATACTAAAGGCAGGAGGTTCAAAAGTTTTAAAGAGAAAGCTTGCTTAGATAGAGGTGTCTCTCCTTCCTGCTACTACAAGCTATATGACAATTATCTGCCTTGTTGTGAAGAGGGCTGTGCAGAGAGCTCTGAGAGTGAGACGGAGTTAAGAAAGTTACAAACTTTCTATCCTAGGGAAAAGACTGTAATTGATGAGCCTATGATTACAGAGGCTAGTATTATAAGTCCATGTGTTGAAGAAATGGATTGCTCTTTAATGATGTCTGATATGAGTTCTTCTTTGCGCTGAAGCTAAAGACAAGAGTGTCTTGTAACAGCTGAAAAGCTAAGAAGAGACTGCTAGCATATTAGATAAAACTGCTCACGGTGATTTATGATTTTTGGTTAAAGCAAGACGCTGTATTTAAGTTTTTCTTCAGTTGTGCCAAAATAATGGTTGTATCCTGAGTTCTTTTGTAATATACTATTTTTGAAAATCCAACCCCGGGAGGGGAATAAAATCATTTTTGAAAAACCTGACCACTCTGACTCACAACTACCACTTTTCATTAAGAAAGGTCAGGCCCAGCAGTCTGGCTGGCTGCTTACGCCACAGTTCGGCCACTGCTGGTGACAAGACCTTTACTTGGGGGGGGGGGGGCAGGATCACATATTTCTGTTGTCAATAATGCACTGAGATTACTATAATTGGAAATGTTCACAGATTCCTGGTCACAGGAACAAACTACCATGATATTCATTAAATTGTGATACTCAATTAGCATAAATTGCGGAATACCATAGTAACTGATCCATGTTAAAACTGGGTGTTAAGTAGTGTCTGACATGGTTTAGCAAATAGACACTCTAGTCTTAGAGCCAAACAGTACACATTAATCGGATTTTGTTAAGTGTTTTAAGGACCCCCTTAGCCACACATTGATTACATCTACCCTCTGTCATCATCATCGGCCATCAAGGATTCTAACCAAGTTCTGTAAATATACTAAGAGAATTCTGAGAACCTGCAGTGGGTAGTTACCAGCACAGAGTAAGTAAACAATTATTTGTATTTAACATGGAATCTTTTAGCAATTGTGGGGCCAATATTCAGCTGTTTAGTGACTGCATAAGGATATGTAGATGATGCTGAATAAAGTAGGCCTTTTGTTACCAGCATGATCCCAGTTTGTCAGTAGAGCACCTACTAAGACTGCATTCTTTCTAACCTTTTAACACATAGTCTGCACTGTGATTTTCTGGAAGCACTCTGCCACGCTCTTGAATAAACTACATAGCCATTTTACAGGCCAACAGAATGTACTGTTTAAGTATTATAAATTTACCCTTAGCTATCATGTAGGCCTATGAAATGCATTGTATATGATAGCCATGCCATTGACTATCATATGCACACATCTTTGCCTTCTATACAGTACTACATAGCTAAGCTAAATTTATTTATTTAGTAGTATTTAGCTCACACCTTTCCAGTAGTACTTCAAGACCAGCTACAATCAGGTATAGTAGGTATTTTTCTTTCCCTGGAGGGCTTACTACCTAAGTTTGTACCTGAGGCAGTGGAGGGTTAAGTGACTTACCCAAGGCTACAAGGAGTACCGGTGGGATTTAAATGTTGGTCCCTTTAGTTACTGGTTATTGTTCTAATGACTAGACTACTCCTCCATTCCAACTCACATGATCCCTCTATTAGTGTTCCAAAGCTCTTTATGGGGTATGTTTACTAAACAGCGGTAAAGGAGCAAGTGTGCTGTTAGCGCATGCTAGCTGCACATCTGCACTCTTAGCACGTCCAAAAAGCCACTTTAGCATGCGCTAATGGTACCAGCCACTTTTGCGTGTGCTAACAGTAACTGTGGACAGAGAGAAGGCATGCACAGGGCAGTGCGGGGTCAATGGTCAGGGAGTGGGCAGGAACAAGGCTTGCTCCCTTAACACAGGCACCTTAACTTCAGGAACCCTAATGCAACTCAAAAGCTCACGGAAAGGACGTTTTGTGAGGAGAGAGAGAGCCTATTTAACATCTGCATTGTGATGCACAGACAGGGGAGCCCAAGTGAATGATAGTAGTGCTCCAAAAGCAGTAACAGTATAGTGCCCAAGTATGAAAGGGCACTATCATAATGTTGCAAATGGGGGCAAAGGAGATGGCACATAGGTCATGCAGTGGGGGCTTCTGGTGCACAGGGGGGACCAGACAGCTGCCTAGATGGCACATAGGAACATAAGACTACAAAATATGCCAAACTGTGTCAGACCAAAGTCCATCATGCCCAATATCCTGTGTCCAACAGTGGCCAATCTAGGTCACAAGTACCTAGCTGACTGGCTGATACTAGCTGTGGAAGACAAAGCAGACTGGAAGCTGCCTGTTACCAAAAAGGCAAGGGCTGTGGTGACCTTCATGTGCACTGGATGGACCTGCTCCTATTGTGTGTCCAGCTACAGCATAGGCTTTACCTGCTGGCGAAGATGAGAATAACTCTTTGTTGAAGCAGATGCAGAATCTCTGTATGTACAATTCTTGGATAGCTCTAGGAACTGTTTTCTAAGCTTGCAAAACCTTTATTAAGGGTGTCTCTCCCTGGCCTTCCTCTCTGCCCTTTGTCTCTCAAGCACAAATGACCAGAGAAATCAATCATTTAGGGCATTCATGATGCAACAAGAGCCAACCACTAGTGCTTCCCAATTCCACCACCTGTAAACCCCAAACCCAGCACCAGTACACCCAGAGCCAACCACCAGAGCCACAGATGCTCAGAGAAAGGCAGAGACTCACTTGCACACTAACAGAAAAGCACTATCCAACAAACAGACAAACACCAAGCAGGACGTGGCAGAAGAAGGGGGATGGAAAAATCGAGAAAGATGAGAGAAGAGAGAGTACAAAGGGCTGAAAAGGATAAAGGGAGAGACAGAAACAAGAGTAATACAGTGACAGTCAGGCAACATCAGTCAAAAGCAAATCTCCAACAAACATATCAGCAAAAACCAGGTTAAAAAAAAAAAAATATTCAAATTCTGTGATGGGCTTTTTGGTTTTTTGGTTTTTCTTAATGCTGGCACATAGCTTTTAAAATGAAAGATTCCCTGCTGATCGCCGGGACTATCGTGATAGCAGCCATATTCACTCCCTATCCAGACAGCAAATTGCATGACGTTAGGACTGCCTTTTTTGTGGCTTAACTTTAAGCAGTTTGTTATCCAGTTAGTGGACTGTATACAGTATCACGGCTAATCAGATAACCCTGGGGACTGTCCATGGACCAACGCTGCTCTATCCAGATGGTGCTGTCATGGTCAGAGGAGAAATTTAGTGGCATTATCAGCACTGGGCCACTGGATATCACAGAGGGACTCATGCATGTATCAGATACTGCTAATCGCATAAGCCCCACTGATAAACGGCCCTAAAAACAGTTCTATAGGAGTTTGTGCATGATTTGTAGCAGGTGTAACTGCTGGCTTTCAATTGTATTGCCTTCAATATGCAAGGCCTTTGTAAAATATGCAGAAGAGGAATAAGCAGAAGGCATGATGTGAACATGCCTCACTATGCCTGCACTGTAGATGTCTAAAAGAGAACATTACCAGTAAGTAGCACCAGTTCTGAAGTTATAAGTTGCACGTGACTGTTAATGTACACCTGTACATTTTTCTGCTTACATGCAACACAAAACACCTCCAAAATGACTTCATCAATGTATTTGTTCCAGAGCTCTCCATAAATCATAGAAAAGACACACTTCAATTTGGGAGAATCACTCCAGAGATCAATCTGAGCTGAGGTCAAGGGAGCCCATGGAGGCTGTACGTCCTATGCAACTTGGTATTTCTGTATGTTGCTCATCAAATGCACAAGCAAATCTTTTTAATGACATTTTATATTTCCTTGCTACGTGCATCCCTGATGCCAATAGTAATTCAGATGAATCAAATCCTTTGTTTATCTGGCATCAGGAAGATATGCATGGAATAAAGGATTGTTTTGGGATTCTTTTGGCTAATATGAGAAAAAAACATCAGAAAAGCATGGAACAGGCACAATGTACAGCATATTATCACCCCAAGCCTTACAATAGCAGTCCAGCTGAGGAGAATGGGTTAGTTAAGGATTTGAATCTGGAGACTTCTGTGCAAAATTTAATTATTGCAAAATACATTTATCGTAATTTATTTAAGCTGAGATGTGCACAGTCACAGATGCCTTGTGGAAGCAATTAGCTCAAAGGATTCATGAGTTACGTTTTCCAACAAGAGGTCAGGGAGAAGCATGAAACCAGTGCACAATTTAAGTGGATTGGTAAAAAGCATATACAATGGAAAGAACATATTGTGGCAGGTGCAGGCCTGTGACCCACGGTGTCTGACATAAGCAGGCCAGCATGGCTAGCTTGACCTGTAAATGAGGCCTGTGGAGAGGCATATAGGATTGCACATCCCCCAATATGCTGCTATTGTAAGATAGAACTCAGTAGAAGTATTGAATTAGCTTAGGTAAGCAGAACTGCAGAACTAAGAAATGGAAAAATACAGAAAAGACATGTTTGAAAGTTACTGATAAGAAAAAGTACATCTGCAGAGAAATAATGAGGAGTGCTGACAGATGAGTTACAGAACCTTGCTCTTCTGCACGCACAAATTGGTCCCATAACCTTGAGAGTGTGAAAGTAACAAGTTGATGAACTGACCATTGTAATTGGGACTAGAAGGGGGGCAGGCAGGTGTCATGCCCACAGAAGGGACATAATTGGAGAAACTTATCAGTACCGGGACCAATGGAAGAGGTACGGAAGGTACGGGAGGTTACCGGGACCAATGAAATGTTTTCCTATACCTAGAATGGAACAGAAGTCTATAAAAGTTGTTGTAATGCTTGAAAACTTTGCTCAGCCATTTTGAAATTGACTTGCTTGAGACTTGTGCACAAATAAATGATTTGGACCTTCTGAACAGACTCCTGGTATTATTGGTTTGTCTGCGCTTTGCTGCTACATATTCCTTGGTGCGTTGGCCGGGAAGCTGTGGAATCAAAGTGTATATAGGGCAATATACCACGACTTTCCGCCTCTATAGGCTTGGTCCTGCCGGGATCGCGCCCTTCCGACGAGGGCCGCTCCCTGGCGCCACCGGTCCCTTGTATCGGAGGGAGCTGGTCGGACCTCGGCGGGTGCCGGGCCCGGTTGGAGCCAACGCCTCGAACCCGAGTGAGGGGAGTCCAAGGTCCAACTCATGCGCCTGCTTGGGAAGTTTGAGGACCGGATCCGGTGAGTATAGTTTTGATTTTGGGTCTAGACAGAAATAGAAAGAGCAGTACTGCCATTGGAATTTGGAATTTGTAATCTCGAGATATTGGGAATTGGTAAGAGAGCATGATCAACTCTCAAGGAAGAGCCGAGTAGCCTGGCATGGGAATTCGCTGGGTGAAACCCTCATCCTTTTTGTAATTGGGAAAAAGACTAGTCAGAACAGATAGAAACGAATGCATTCTGGGATACGTTGCTAGCATGATTGTGTGAACGAAGTGTGAATGAGAGGTCTGGCAGCACGGACCAAGTGAAGGCGGACCCCTGATTAGCGCATTTCCTGACCGGGCGACCGCGTTCAGGTCGCGAAAAGGGGGAAGCGATTGTCGTCTTGTCTTGTTATTTGTATTCCCTATACGTTTCCAAGGCCGTGAGGACCCCTTACCCACGGTCCGCCCTCCTTTTCCCTTCTGTCTGTTGTTGCGCGCACACATCGAAATGGGAGGGGCGGGGTCTACTAGAAACACTCCATTAGAATGTATGATCACACATTTTAAAGAGGGATATTCAGGAGATTATGGTATTAAAATGACAGCAGCCCGGTTGCAGATTTTGTGTACTAGGGAGTGGCCCGATCTAGACCCCATCTGGCCCCGAGAGGGAACGTTCACTGTAGAGATTATTCAGTCAATACATCGTAGAGTGCGGGTAGCGCACCCCGATCAGTACCCCTATATAGATTCCTGGTTAAGTATTTGTGAAGATCCGCCCTCCTGGGCGCAGCGCTGTTATGAGGAACAGTGCAGAATAATGTTAGCTAAAACAGATTCTAGACAGAAAACGGAACAGCCTAGAATGAAAGAGCAGGATAAGAAAGCCAAGAAGAAACCCATCTTGGTAGATCCTGATTCCCCAGAAATAGTCCTCAGGCAGCCCCGAACCCCAGGTCCAGTAAGAGTAGCCCGGCGTCGTCCTGCCCCAGAACCCCAGAGACGGCCAGAGCCGAGGCGGGACCCAACCCCTGACCCCCCTCCTCCTGGAGAAGAGAAAGAGGAAGAATTAGTGGAAAGAGAAGTGGAGGACGTAAAAAGTGAGTCAGAAGCGGAGATAGAAGAAGGAGAAAGAGAGAATTCCCCAGAAGAGGAGGAGGACAGTGTACAAATAATCGAGAAAGCCAGCGCTAGCACTAGCACGCCAGTGAAAGAGAAACCCAAAGCAAAACCTGTTGAGAAAAAGAAAGCGACTCCTGCAAAGGCAACGACAATAACCCTTAGATCCCAAAAGACGCCTGGGACAGCCAAACTGTTTCCCTTAAGGCAAGTCCCGGGAGTGCCCGTAAAGAATGATAATGATGAAGTGGTAGCGGGACCCCTAACTTATGTGTATATCCCTTTCTCTACAACTGATTTATTAAATTGGAGGTCGCACTATGCCTCCTATACTAGTAAGCCCCAGGAGCTGACAGAATTAGTAACTAGTATTATGGAAACTCACCAACCCACTTGGCCAGATTGCCGTCAGCTCCTGACCACCCTATTCACTACAGAAGAACGAGCGAGAATTAGAAAAGCAGCTATTGAATGGATGGCAGAAAACCCTGCAGCTCCGGCGCAGGGGCAGAATATAATAGACCGTAGGGAAGCAGCTCAGAGAGAATTCCCGAATGAAGACCCCCAATGGGATCCAAATACAGATGAAGGATCCACAGCCCTAGCCCGTTTTCGCCAAGGCTTTTTACAAGGCCTGAGAAGGGGGGGCCAAAAAGCCATGAACCTTTCCAAAGTCACAGGAGTTATCCAAGGGATAGATGAGAGCCCAGCAGATTTTTATGAAAGATTAACTGAAGCCTACAGAATGTATACTCCCTATGATCCCGAGGCACCAGGAAGTTTATGTATGGTGAATTCTGCTTTTGTAAACCAGTCTCAACCAGACATTAGACGTAAATTACAGAAATTAGAAGGGTTTGCGGGCATGAATGCAACACAGTTATTGGAAGTCGCTCATAAAGTGTATGTGAATCGTGATACTGAAAGACAGAGAGAATGTGATAGAAAGATGAAGAAGAAAGCTGATTTTTTGGCTGCGGCCATAGTTGAAAAGAAAAGGGGAGGTGTCCCTAATCGAAGGAGCAGAGGAAGAGGGCGGGGTCAAGGCGGAGGCCGGACCCAGAGACTAGGCGTGAACCAATGCGCCTATTGCAGAGAGGAAGGACATTGGAGAGATACGTGCCCGCAACTCGAAGACGCCCAGCAAGATGACGACAACGATCATCAGTGGCGAGAAGAAAGACGAGGCCGTCCCCGAGGCCGAGGAGGAGCCAATCGAGAACAATTCCAGCGAGAGAGGAGGAGGAGCCATTCAAGCATTGGCCACACAAGCCCATGATGAGGATGACGTGGATTAGGACAGACCGGGCTCCAAGTTTGCTTTAGGTCTCCAGGAGCCTATGGTCGGAATACAAATAGGAGACCAAATTATGAACTTTATGGTTGATACTGGAGCAGAGCATTCAGTAATAGACAAAAAGATAGCCCCATTCACTACAAAAGCAGTCACCATTATAGGAGCAACTGGTGCCAAAGCCACAAAGTCTTTTCTTCAAAACCGAATATGCAGTCTAGGAGGACAGCAAGTAACTCATCAATTCCTTTACATGCCCGAATGTCCAGTACCACTACTGGGACGAGATATGCTAGCCAAGCTTCAAGCACAGATATCTTTCTCTGAACAAGGAGAAATGCAAATGACAGTAAATTTCCAAGCCAAACCAGCAGGAGTAATGCTGCTGACAGTTCCCCGAGAAGAAGAATGGAGGTATTACATCGATGACTCCATCCAAGACACCTATTTTGAACAAACTTTAAAGAACATTCATGCACCACCTGGAGTATGGGCAGAAGGCAGTCCCCCAGGCCTAGCCAAGCATATAGCTCCAGTGATTGTAACCCTCAAGCCTAGTGCTACACCAGTGCACGTCAAACAGTACCCTCTCCCAAGAGCCGCAATTGAAGGCATCCATCGCCACCTACAGAGATTGCTCGAATATGGCCTACTAAAAGTATGTCAATCCCCATGGAACACCCCACTTTTGCCAGTAAAGAAACCTGGGACAGATGATTATCGCCCAGTACAAGATTTAAGAAGAGTAAATGATGCAGTTGAAACTATACATCCAGTTGTACCCAATCCTTACACTCTTCTAGGACTGATACCTGCTGAAGCTACCCATTTCACTGTACTGGATTTAAAAGATGCATTCTTTTGCATAAGATTAGCCCCTGTAAGCCAAATATTGTTTGCATTTGAATGGCAGGACCCCATCTCTGGAAGAGGGGGCCAACTCACCTGGACAAGATTACCCCAAGGATTCAAGAATTCACCTACCATTTTTAGTGCTGCACTAAATCAAGACCTTTCAAGCTATCCAGTAGCCCCGGGGAAGAGAGTGCTTCTTCAATACGTGGATGATCTGTTGATAGCTGCCGTATCAGAAAGTGAATGTATATTAGCCACCAAAGATCTCTTGCAGTTGCTAGATGAAGCTGGATACAAAGTTTCCAGAGCCAAAGCACAGCTATGTCAAAAAGAAGTGAAATACTTGGGTTTTCGTATTACCCAAGGAAGCAGAAGATTAGGCAGAGAAAGAAAAGAAGCAGTATGCAGAATTCCAACTCCAACAACCAGAAAGCAGGTCAGAGCCTTTCTGGGAGCGGCGGGATATTGCCGAATCTGGATACCCAACTTTGCCCAAATTGCCAAACCACTGTATGAAGCCACAAAAGGAGAAGAGAAGTCACCACTGGAGTGGGGACTTGAGCAGGACACAGCCTTCCAGAAGTTAAAAGAAGAATTGATGTCATCACCAGCACTTGGACTACCAGATGTCCACAAACCTTTCCACTTGTTTGTACATGAAGCACAGGGAAATGCCCTAGGCATGTTGACTCAGAAATTAGGAAATTGGGAGCGACCTGTAGCCTACTTATCGAAACAATTGGACCCTGTGGCCAAAGGATGGCCACCTTGCTTGAGAGCAGTTGCAGCTACAGTGCTACTAGTGAGTGAAGCAGACAAACTCACACTAGGACAGAACATACGAGTCACTGTGCCACATGCAGTCCTTGCCCTTATGGAACAAAAAGCAAATTATTGGCTCACCAATTCCCGAATGTTGAAGTACCAGAGCATGTTATGTGAAAACCCACAGATACAACTTGAAGTGAGCCATGCCTTGAATCCAGCTACCTTGATACCCATTAGTGATGAACTCCCAGAACATGACTGTATCGAAGTCATGGAAACTGTGTTCTCTAGTCGACCTGACTTAACAGATGTGCCCATAGACAATCCCGACCAGATCTATTATGTTGATGGGAGCAGTCTCATCCTTGATGGACGACGCTGTGCCGGATATGCAGTCGTCACTCAACACGAAGTAGTTGAATCATCAGCTCTAGCCTCAGGCACATCAGCCCAGAAAGCCGAATTGATAGCACTTACCAGAGCATTGTTGTTAGGAGAAAAACTTGTGCTAAATGTATATACAGATTCCAAATATGCCTTCACCACCTTGCATGCCCATGGAGCTCTCTATAAAGAAAGAGGACTCATCACATCCGGAGGAAAATCAGTCAAATATGGTCCCGAGATATTGATGTTACTTGATGCCGTTTGGGCCCCAACACGTGTAGCTGTCATGCATTGCAGAGGACATCAAGCAGGAAAAGGAGAAGTTGCCCGAGGAAATAGATTTGCAGACGCCTCAGCACGACAAGCAGCTATGACAGGACAAATTGCCCCACAAGCTATGCCAATGCAAGCAGCATTGTTTCCAGTACCCTTGAATCTATGGACCCCACGATATACCACCAAAGAATTGGATTACTATTGTGACAAAGAAAATGGAGTATTGAAAGATGGATGGATTGAGCTGCCACCAGAAGAGGGCAGTCAACCTCCAGGACGAATAGTAATTCCTGAACTGTTAGGACCATCCTTTGTCAAAGCTTTCCACGAAGCCACCCACTATGGAAAGAGTGCTATGGAAAAAGCACTCAGACCACATTTCTACATCCCTCTGATGACAACCATATCAGCCTCAGTAGTACGACAGTGTGTAACTTGTGCCAAAAATAATGCCAAGCAAGGCCTTATTACCGCACCCCGAGTTCAGTCAGGAGGTGTCACCCCCATGCACAACCTCCAAGTTGATTTTACCGAAATGCCAAAAGCCAATGGATACCATTATCTATTAGTATTAGTTTGTACTTTCTCTGGGTGGGTAGAAGCCTTCCCAACCAGAACGGAGAAAGCCCAAGAAGTTACCAAAGTCTTAATGAGGGAGATTGTCCCCAGATTTGGAATCCCAGCAGTAATAGGGTCAGACAATGGACCCTCATTTGTCTCCCAAGTTACTCAGCAGTTAGCAAAAGCTTTGCAGATACAGTGGAAACTCCACACTGCATACAGACCCCAGAGTTCAGGGAAAGTTGAGCGAATGAATCGTACATTGAAAGCCCAAATGTCTAAGCTTTGTCAGGAGACACACTTGAAATGGCCCCAAGTGCTCCCCATAGCTCTACTCAGAATACGCTCAGCCCCTGTAAAGTCAACAGGATTTTCCCCTTTTGAAGTTTTGTATGGTAAACCCCCACCAATAGTGCAGGGAGTCAAAGGAAGTTTAGCCCAGATTGGTTCAGAAGTAACCAGACAAGAACTCCTAGCTCTTAGTTTTGTTCTGCAGACTCTCCATACGTGGATCCAAGACCAGTTGCCTATCAACTTGACGGAACCTTTGCATCCCTACCAGCCTGGAACTTCGGTGTGGATCAAAGATTGGAAGAAGATACCGTTGGAACCCCATTGGAAAGGACCGTACACCGTCATCCTGTCTACCCCAACTGCAGTAAAGGTAGCCGAGATCGACGCCTGGATCCACCACAGCAGAGTCAAGCCCGCCGCCGATCCTGAACCAGAGCGGTGGACAGCAGAGCAGCACCCTGATGTACCCTTGCGAGTTACTCTGAGACGGCAACCAGCAGCATAGACACTTCATCACAAGTGCTTTGCAGTAGCCAAGTCTTTCGAAGAGGATTGCTGTTTTCCATGCAGCAACAGTTTTGTTTCAACGAACCCAATTTGTGTGTGATTTGACACACTACTTTGAGACTACATTGACTAAAGCCAGACTTAACAAGCCAACTGAATTGCTAAGTTGGTTAATGTGTGCTGGACATCTTGAGGATCTTCAATCAACACTCAGCACCCGTTAAATTGCTTCATTAGCAAACGGGACGAAGAATAATAGACCGTCGTGATCAAGATCAGCAAGCTGAGGATTCAGAAGAACTCCAATCAACATCAACATGTATCTTTGTTTCTGCTTTGCCTTGGTTGCCTTCTTTGGAGGTTTTGAACAGACTTATGCTTTACCTCCGTGCACTGCTTGCATTACTTCTACTAGAACTGGACTAAAAGTAACTCAGACTTTGCTTTACCATTCTTACTATACCTGCAAGGGAACAATAACTCGGTGTATCTATAACAACACTGAACTAAATGTTTGCACTCATGGCAAAATCAAAGCATGCTATAATCCGCATCAGAATCCATCCTATTACACGTTGGAAATAAGATGGAAGGATGCAGATGGACCTATATTAGCTGCTACACCACCACTTAAGGACATTACTAAACCTGCTGTTTTGAATTTTGATGCATGTAATGCTATTAATAGAGATAGTCAGTCCACCTGTGGTACATGGGAGAAAGCGTATCGAAATGACCATAAGTATATGTGTCCAGAAGGTGCCACAAATTGGTGGAAGTGTACAGGTAAAACAGGATCAGGGTATAGTACTGCTACAGCGGCAGATTACTATTGCCCGTATTGGGGATGTGTTTTTTATGCTACCTGGAACACTGGTATAACTAATGAGAAAATAGATAAGCGGATGGCTACTCTAACCAAGCCAACCACAAATGATAAATGTCAGAAAGATGCTTGCAACCCCTTACACTTGCGTATACATAATCCCCATGCATGGAAACAAGGATATAAGTTTGGTTTACGTATTGCTGGAGGAGCAATAGATCCAGGGACCATTGTGTATATCAGATTGAATACCCAAGCCCACAAGTCATCTAAATATCATATTCATAATACCTTTTATGAAGCTATGCATGTAAATAAGTTTGAGATCCCTCACCCTTCACAGAATTTGTTTCTAGAATTAGCCGGAGCAGTAGTATCTAGTCTTAAGATCACAGATTGTTATTTCTGTGGCGGAACCCAAATGGGAGATCAATGGCCCTGGGAAGCCCAAGAATTGAATTATTCCATGATTTACAACCAAACTGAATTACACAAGACTACCAGTGAATGGGTGTTAGCGCACTCAATCGTTGGACGTCTTTGCTTTGCCAGAACTGGACCCCAGTTCACCCAAAAGGTAGGACAGCTGGTCTGTCTTAGCCAGAAATACTATAATGCCACGACCAAAAAGACAGCATGGTGGTCAGGAATCAGACATCCTGAACCTCCTAACCCATTAGCTAGATTTCCTGAACTTGCAGGTCTATGGACTAACCTTGCCAAAGTCCAAGCCTGGCAAGCCCCACCTGGCCTATATTGGATCTGTGGAAACCGAGCATATGCACAACTCCCGCCACACTGGGGAGGAGCATGTGTCTTAGGAACCATCAGACCTTCTTTCTTCCTGTTAAACACTGAACATGGAGAACAATTAGGATATCCTGTATATACTACCCACAAACACAAAAGAGCATCAAGGCAGAAAAGAGAGGCCTTACAGATAGGCAAATGGGAAAAGTGGCAAGGTGATGATTGGCCACCAGAAAGAATTATTGAGTATTATGGACCTGCCACTTGGAATGATGATGGTATGTATGGTTATCGTACCCCAATTTATATGATTAATCGTATTATCCGCTTACAAGCAGTAGTTGAAATAATAACTAATGAAACTAGTCATGCTCTCACGCTCTTAGCTAGACAAAGTACTCAGATGCGCACTGCCATATACCAGAATCGCTTAGCACTCTATTATTTGCTAGCAGCTGAAGGAGGAGTATGTGGTAAGCTGAATTTAACTAATTGCTGTTTGAAAATAGATGATAAAGGTCAAGTAGTTGAAGAAATTGCTAAAGATATGCAAAGACATGCTTATGTGCCAGTACAGACTTGGCACGCATTGAAATTTCCTAACTGGTTTGCTAACCTTTTCTCTTGGCTGGGAGGATTTAAGACTTTCATTGTTTTAGTACTAATCCTTGTTGCTGTTATCCTCTTATTACCATGTTTAATCCCATGTTGTATGCGTTCCATTCATAGTGCTATTGATAGTACAGTAGAGCGGAAGACCGCAACTAAAATAATGGTTTTATACAAAGCTAGTCCTAGTAGAAATCCTTCAATCATGATGTGATTCTTCTAAAAAGTGATTTAATTCTCACACCTTATTGAGTAATAGGGTGAGATTAATCAAAGGGGGGAATGTGGCAGGTGCAGGCCTGTGACCCACGGTGTCTGACATAAGCAGGCCAGCATGGCTAGCTTGACCTGTAAATGAGGCCTGTGGAGAGGCATATAGGATTGCACATCCCCCAATATGCTGCTATTGTAAGATAGAACTCAGTAGAAGTATTGAATTAGCTTAGGTAAGCAGAACTGCAGAACTAAGAAATGGAAAAATACAGAAAAGACATGTTTGAAAGTTACTGATAAGAAAAAGTACATCTGCAGAGAAATAATGAGGAGTGCTGACAGATGAGTTACAGAACCTTGCTCTTCTGCACGCACAAATTGGTCCCATAACCTTGAGAGTGTGAAAGTAACAAGTTGATGAACTGACCATTGTAATTGGGACTAGAAGGGGGGCAGGCAGGTGTCATGCCCACAGAAGGGACATAATTGGAGAAACTTATCAGTACCGGGACCAATGGAAGAGGTACGGAAGGTACGGGAGGTTACCGGGACCAATGAAATGTTTTCCTATACCTAGAATGGAACAGAAGTCTATAAAAGTTGTTGTAATGCTTGAAAACTTTGCTCAGCCATTTTGAAATTGACTTGCTTGAGACTTGTGCACAAATAAATGATTTGGACCTTCTGAACAGACTCCTGGTATTATTGGTTTGTCTGCGCTTTGCTGCTACAATATTACCTTGCACAGCAGACAAGTTCCTAAAGAAATCTCCTTCCTATGCATACCCTTACTCAGAACAATACCCTGCATTGTGAATTTCAGGACATAACAATATATTTTGAAAGGATCATACAAGTTAAAATAATTACTACAAAGCAATAATATGTGTGATATCATGGAGACCTGTACCTCAGATTTTCATCTAGAAAATAGGTATTCATTTCATTGAGTCTGGCAGGGTACATCACAGGTTTGCTGTAGTTATCTGTAAATCACAGGAGAGCATTTTAGAAAGGCTTTCCATATTCAATCTGGATTTTACACATGGAAGAAGCAACTTCTAAAATAAAGTGCCTTTTATATGTATAAATCATGCAAAAGCAGTCATTCTAGTATTCCTTTATATGCATTTTTTAAGTGGGCATTGCCAAGGATGTAATTGAGTGATTAGAGTTTAACATGTATACTTTGCAAAATAAAAAGGGCCCAATATATATTCAAAGGATTTTTACTTCTAACTTTGAGAGTTATGCTCCTAATTTGGCCCTAAATGATTGATATCTCTCATCATTTGTGCTTGAGGGCTAAGTGCCTTTGTATTTTCTTAAAATTTCACTAAACTCTTAAATTTAGGAGCACATAAAGTGGGTGCCAATGGGGGAGGATTTAGGTCAGAGAAAAAAGTTAGGCGCTTAGCCCTAATTTTCAGCACTAGGCACCTAAATTAGGCTCATAAATCTATGCAAATCAAAGGCAAGCCTAAATTTAGGAGAATAAATTTTAAGGGCTAATATTCTAAAGGCATTTACATGGTTTACTGACCTGTAAATCCAATAAACCAATCTCTTACTACATAAATATAATACCAATAATGGTTTCACTCAACTCTAACCATCTACTAACCATCACTAAACAAAGGGTAAGGAGATCTCAGTGTAGCCATGTGCCCTACATCTGGCGAAAACGTCACCATAGGGACTAGCAGACGCTTACATCACGGATCTCCAACCTCCCCTCCTTTAAATTTATTAATTAATACTTAACCCAAATAGACTCTTGGATAGTCTGGTTGTGCGGTAATTTAATTTTATTGACCTGTAAACCATGTAAATGCCACTGAATGAGATATTCAATGGCACTAACTAGTGCCACTGAATATCCCCAACTAACTCTGCTATACACCCCGAAACTAACCACTTAGCATTGTGGCATGTCATGGACATTCTGAGGCGTGTAATGGGTGGTGGGGGTCGCTAGCTGGATAGCAGCGATAAAGCACTGCTACCTGGTTAGTGACCTGTGGGTAAAACTAGGCAAAGCAAAATCTGGCCTAGTTTTACCCACGGGAGCTAACCAGGTAGCAGTGCAATATCACCGCTACCCGGTTAGATTCTGTGGCATTGAGGCTGTGTGGTGATCCCAGATGTTCAATGCCGGGGCCACATATGTCCCTGGTATTGAGTATCTGAGGTTACAGGCTAGCAGCGACAGCAATGTGCCGTTGCGGCACATAGCCATCTCAGTATAATATTGCGTCCCTAACTTCTTTTCCCCACCCTAAATCTGCCCCTATTTCCAACCACTTTTTATGCTCCTAAATTTAGGAGCTTAGTGAAATTTTAAGAAAATATGAAGGCAATCAGCCCTAGTACATTTTCAAAGAAGCCAATTTAGGAGCATAAATATCAAAGTTAGGAGCATAAATCCTTTGAATATTGGGTCCCTAAATTAGGATGAATTTTCAGCAAAAAATCTAGGCTCCTTAGTATGGTTGAAAACAGGGCACAAATTTAGGAGCATAACATAGGAGTCTAAATTTAGTAGCTCAACTTCTTTTGAATATTGGGCCCAAAGTATACACATGGAGGCACATTCCAATGTGTTTGTCCAGGCCCCTGTGCATCTAATCAGAATCGGGATGCCAAGAGGTAGACTGATTCTGTTCCCACAGGAGCTAGAGATACCTGCGAGATCAGAATCGGGTCTAGGGCTTGAATGTGCAGGTCGGGCCCTGATTCTGACCGGCCTGTACACACAGTCACTTGTCCAGCTACCTCATTCAGGCTCCTGAATGAAGCGTAGTGCCATGGTGTCCTGTCACCATGGCATCACAGCTCCATTCGGATTTTCTTCATTCCCCGCTTATTCCTCTTCTACATATTTTAGAAAGACCTTGCATGTTGAAGGCAATACATTTGAAAGCCAGCAGTTACACCAGGGTCTGGCTGTGGGGAACTTCCTGCACTCCCCCCCTACCTCTTTTACCGGGCCTGGCAGCTTGATCCCCTAATGTCCAAGGGGACTTATTCCACTTCTGTGGTGGAATATGTCCCCTGTCTAAGTTCACGACCCCGGACATACAGGGCTGACCCCAGAATTGGCCCTGTACTTCTAGGGTAGGGTTGCCAACTGGCCGGTTTTCAGCCGGCCTGGCCGGTTTTTCCACGGCCAGGCCGGCTGCCGGCGCAGAGGCAAAACCGGCCCTTTAAAAGCCGGTTTTTTTGCTCTGGCCGCAAGATCGGGAGCGGCCTGAGCAAAAAAACCGGCTTTTTTCTCCGCTTCAGAGGGAGCCGGGGAAGCCCGCGCGAGGCCCCGGCTCCCTCTGAACAGCCACCAGCGTGAAGAGCCTATACCTTCAGGCTGGCGGCTGTTCCTGTGAAGCCGCGAATGCTGGGAAAGGTTAAAGGTTGCCCTTTAACCTTTCCCAGCATTCGCGGCTTCACAGGAACAGACGCCAGCGTGAAGGTAAAGGCTCTTCACGCTGGTGGCTGTTCAGAGGGAGCCGGGGCCTCGCGCGGGCTTCCCCGGCTCCCTCTGAAGCCTCAGACAGCCGCGATGCTGGTCCGGGGGGGGGGGGGCAAGGACTGCATGGGCTGTGATGGGGGGACCGGGACTGGAAAAGGGCGAAGGGGGGGGGGGGTCGTGGAATGGAAAAGGGCTAAGGGGGGGGGGGACTTGGACTGGAAAAGGGCTAAGGGGGGGGGGATTTGGACTGGAAAATGGCTAAGGGGGGGACTTGGACTTGGACTGGAAAAGGGCTAAGGGGGGGGACTTGGACTGGAAAAGGGCTAAGGGGGGGACTTGGACTGGAAAAGGGCTAAAGGGGGGGACTTGGACTGGAAAAGGGCTAAGGGGGGGGGGACTTGGACTGGAAAAGGGCTAAAGGGGGGGACTTGGACTGGAAAAGGGCTAAGGGGGGGGGACTTGGACTGGAAAAGGGCTAAAGGGGGGGACTTGGACTGGAAAAGGGCTAAGGGGGGGGGGGACTTGGACTGGAAAGGGGCTAAAGGGGGGGACCTGGACTGTAAAATGGCTAAGGGGGGGGGGGACAAGGACAGTAAATGGGTTGTGATGGGGGTGGTGGGGACCTGGACCAGAAAAGGGCTATGGGGGGGGGGCAACTTGGACTGGAAATAGGCTGTGATGGGGGGGGGGACCTTGACTGTAAAATGGTTAATGGGGGTGGGGACATGGACTGGAAATGGGTTGTGATGGGGGTGGAGGGGACCTGGACTGGAAAAGGGCTATGGGGGGGGGGGGGAACTTGGACTGGAAATGGGCTATGGTGGAGGAAGGGGGATCTTGGACTGGAAATAGGCTGTGATTAGGGGGGCTAGGACTGCAAATGGGCTGTGATGGTGCGGGGGGACTCGGACTGCAAATGGGCTGTGATGGTGCGGGGGACTCGGACTGCAAATGGGATGTGATGGTGGGGGGGCCTAGGACTGGAAATAGGCTGTGATGGGGGACTTGGACTGGAAATGGGCTGTGATTGGGGGGGGGGGAGCTAGGACTGGAAATGGCCTGTGATGTGAGGGCTAGCACTGGAAATGGGCTGATGAAGAGCTGGAATAGGACTGGAAATGGGCTGATGTGGGGCATGGGAGAATGGGACTAGAAGGGAGTGGATGCTGGGTGGGTCTAGAACTATAAGGGAACTGATTTGGGGGGAGGACTAGAATGGATGGGGAATGAGAATAGAGAGGGGAAAAAATATTTTGTGTGGAAGAAAAGTCTATGATGGGCCGGTATTGGGAGAGTAAGAGGGGCTTGAGAATGGAAGGGTGAAATTTAAACGGATGATAAAGGAATAAGGAAAGAATTGGGGGAAAGAGCAAAAGGGAAACAATCAGTATGTTAAAGCAGAAATAGAGAGTGAATGGAAAACATCTGAAAGAGAAGAAAGGACAAATGGATAGCTCGCAGAAGACACGAAGAAACCAGAAGAAAGTGACTGGAGCAATTGCAACTGAAAAATAAAACGCCCAAACAGAAGGTAGAAAAATACTTTTTATTTTGAATTTATTAACTGGAATATGTCTGGTCTGGGAAGTGTGTATTGCTAACATCTTTGCGTTTTTGTTTAGTGCAAGAGGAAATTACTTTATAGTTTTATTTCTCCAGTGTTGTACATTTCATGTTTGGATTTTGGGGTTCCCAGTTTAATTATTATCTGACCAAGGAAGTTAGCCTACACGTATCCTCGGTAATTTTTGTGGGTGGGGCTGGGGGCGGGGCAGGGGTGGGACTAGGGGCGGAGAATGGGTGGAGCATGGCGAGTCACAGGTGTCGGGTTTTTCTCGGTGAAAAAGTTGGCAACCCTATTCTAGGGTCATGGACTGCCCATGCCCCTCCCTTGCTCCACCTTTGGAATGCTCCCTTCCAGCCCCGTCTAAACCTTCCCATACAAACTCATTGCTTCCCCTCAAGCCCCAAGTCCCCACTTAAACTTTCAATAGGCAGCCTATCTTAGAGTTTTTCTTCTGTTTTTTCAACACCTGTCAGAGTCCCTGATTTCCCACATCCCAAGTACCTAGTGGCTGCCCTCATGCCTCCAACTCCCCTTACCTATCAACCACCCATTTACTTCTTTCTCCAATATTAATTAACCTTGCCTTTCCTCCTTCTTACCCCAGCATGCATTCTTATACCTCTCCCACTCAAATTTCTGTTGGTTGAATTTGCTTCTTCCCCACTCCCCACAATATCTATTCTCTTGCCCTTCTCAATCCCCCAGCATCTCCCTCTTATTCCTACTCTGATCCCAGCATTTGCCAGCATCATCCCCCTTTCAATATCAAGACCCCAGCCCTAGAACTAGCCCTTTTGCAGTGCCTTTTCCCCAGACCTAGTATCATCCTATATGCATTTCCCCTAGGCTTAATATCTGCCCATTTCCAGTTCCTCCAGCTCCAGTATTAGCCCATTTCCAGTCACAGCTCACCATCAGCCCATTGCCAGTAACAGTCCGTTTGTTTGTTTATTTATTTATTTAGTAGGATTTAGCTCACACCTTTCCAGAAGTAGACCAAGGCATATTACAATTAGGTACTGTAGGTATTTCCCTGTCCCCAAAGGGCTTACAAACTAAGGCAATGGAGGGTTAAGTGACTTGCCCAAGGCCACATGGAGAGTCAGTGGGATTTGAGCCATGGTCTTTCTGATCTCAGTTTGCTGCCCTAACCACTAGCTACTTCTCCACTCCCACAATCCCTGTATCAAACAGTTTCCAGTCCCCCAGCCCCAATATCAGTCCATTTCCAGTACCAGACTCCCAGCCCCAGAGCAACCCATTTCCAGTATCATTCAGCCCCCAGACCATGTATCAGCCCATTTCCAATCCCTCCAGCCCCAATATCAGCCCATTGCTAGTGCCCCAGCTTCAATATTAGCCCATTTTAGTATCTCCAGACCCAGTATCATCCCATTTACAGTATTGGTCATCCCCTTAACCCCTGTATCAGTACATTTCTAGTCCCTTCAGCCCCAGTATCAGCCCATTACCAGTATCAGTCAGCCTCATAGCACCTGTATCAGCTCATTTCCAGTCCCCCCCAGCACCAATATCAGCCCATTGCCTATCCCAGACCTCCATCTCAGTATCAACCCATTTCTAACCCCGGCCCAGTTCTAGTCCCCTAAATCACCAGTATAACCCACTCCCAACTTACTCCCTTCAGCAACACAGAGATCTGCAGGGAACTCTGATCGAGTGTGGGAAGGGGCACGCCAGGAGAAGAACGAGGGCGAACTGGAGGTGTGACCCTCAACACAGATGCACAGGGTCATTCCATTGTCAGCCCTGTACGCCCAGGCTTGAGCAGATGGATGAGGAACTTATTCCACCTCAAAGGTGGAATAAGGCCCCTAGACATGGAAGAATGGTGTGACAGTGCAGGAATCGGCATGGTGAGTGGGGCAGGGGGTTCCCCGCAGCCTGACCCTGGCCTTGACAGTCCCGATCAGGGGTTGGGCGGCGGGAAATGGCGTATCTTTGCTTTAGGTGGCTGATCGGGGCTTCTGCATGGAGACACAGTGCCATGGCAATGGGAAGCCATGGCACCACAGATCCATGCAGGAGCCAGGCTGAACTTGCCGGGGAAGAGTCTGAATGTCTGTAGTGCCAGAATCAGGGCATGTCTTGGATGTCCAGGCCCAATGCTGCAATTCTGCTCCCCTGCAGGAGCAGAATTGGGTGCATCTTTGGGCCGTCCAGATTTCTGGACATCTGGACGGCCCAGACGTGCACCTACAGAATTGGCCGCCACATGAACATTATCTTGAAATTTTCATCCCAATGTGCCATAGTTGCTAAAAAAACAAATCATATGTCATAGATTAGTCAAAAATATCTAGAGAATAATATCATAATGCCTGTGTATAGGGTCCCTGGTATGACTGCACCTTAAACCTGGGAGTACCGATGGGGTCAAAAGTGACCCCATTGCAAGTTTCATAACGCTTATCTCAGAAACTAGTTGTTCCAGAATGCAATCTTTTTATGACTTTTCACATGTCAATATTCTCTTTATATTGCGCCATGAGAGGAATAATTTTCATCTGCTAGGTGATGCTAGTGATGAATTGCAGCACAGAGTACCAGTGGGGTCATTTCTTGACCCCAGTTGATTATGTCTGGTTGGGATCGTGATACATTTTGAAGTTTTGTGAATTTTTTCATCTGACAAAGGTATTTATCATTATGTATCATTTATTTTTTGTACTCTTATTTTATGAAAATTGCACATTTTCTGCAATTGATATCATACGTTCTCTCAATATTTCCGATGAAATCTAAAGGCTTTCAGCTTGTTCATCATGATTATTGTACACCTATAGTAAAACTGCTTTGCGTTTTATTCAACTTTATCTTTATTTATTGTAGGTTATTGTTTATGATGTCAAAACGAAAGTATTCAGCTGCCCAAGTAAGAGAAATATTGCAACAAGATGATGACAGTGATGGCTATGAGTCGTTTGATGATGCAGCATATTCAGCAAGTGAAGAAGCATATCAGCCAAGTTTGGGCGATAAATCTGATGATGACAGTCATGATTCAGATGGCAACAGCAGTTGGTCACCAATTGAATGTGAGACTGATGTTGAGCCGGTAATATCGCCTGCAGCAAAGATCAAGTTACAGGTCGAGGCAAAGGTCAAGGCTGTGCTGGACAGGGAAGAAGGCAGGAGTCCTTGGTGTCAGTATCATCTGTGAGGAATCTTAGTTGTGGTCATAGAGGAGCTAAGAGGTCATCAACTATAAGCACAAATGTTGTCATTGAAGCCTGTGTATCTAAGGATGCCCCATCATGGAACAGGAAACCTATAAAGCAAGCTGCTGGAAGATACGCCAGAGCTAATGTCATGCCCGTACAACAAGGTCCTACAAGGTATGCTGTATGAAATGTTGATGGTCCTCTCACAGCATTCCACTTATTCATGAGGAAGAACTTATTGAATGAAATCATGATGTGGACAAGCAAACAAGACAGACACATTTATGATGACACTTGGAAAGATTTGACAGATGGAGAATTTCAACATTTTCTTGGACTTCTGATCCTCTCAGGCGTGTACAAGTCACAAAATGAATCCATAGTTCAGTTGTGGAACCTTGAAGATGGTCGTTCTGTTTTCGGCAAAAATATGGCCTGTAACCATTTTCAGCAAATTTCTTGTGCTCTCAGTTTTGATGATGCAACCAACAGACGTGAACAACGAGGTGTGGATAAGCTTGCTCCAATCAGACATGTTTTTGATACCTGGGAAGCAATTCTAAGTGACGCCTTTGTTCCTGGTGAAAATGTTACCATGGATGAGCAACTGCTTACATTTTGTGGCCGTGTTCCGTTCAGACAATATATTCCCAGCAAACCTGGCATAAAGCTATGGATGTTGTGTGACAGTGCAACGTCATATGTTCTGTGTCTTCAAGTATATACAGGAAGGGAACTCGGACAAAACAGGGGACAGAATCAGGGTGAAAGGGTTGTGCTGCAACTCACTGAAGGATTGACGCGATCTGGCAGAAATGTTACTGTTGACAATTTCTTCTGCAGTTTATTCCTGTCACGGAAATTGCTAGAAAAACAAAGGACACTTTTGAGGACAATTCGAAAGAACAGAAAAGAATTACCTCCAGAATTTGTAACAGCAAAGGGCCGAGAGGTATTCACTTCACTGTTTGCCTTTCGCGATGACGCCACTCTGGTTTCCTATTGCCCGAAGAAAGGAAAAGTGGTTGTTCTTCTGAGCAGTTTGCATGATCAAGAAGAAGTAGATAACATATGTCCAGACAAAAAACCACGCATGATCTTGGACTATAATTCTAGTAAAGGTGGAGTAGATATGGTAGATCAAATGTTGCGCACGTATACCACAAAACGAATGACAAGATGCTGGCCAGTGACAATCTTCTACAACATGTTGGACATCAGTGCTTTGAACGCCTTCATTGTTTGGATGTCACTAAATCCAGAATGACAGTCCAAGTCAAAGCACAGATGTTGTCTATTCCTCTTGGAATTAGGAAAGCAGCTGCTTCAGAGTAATTGCAGCGAGACCTCTTCCAGCATTGAATAAGCCACTGATGCTGTTTGCAATGTCGGGATCCCAAAGAAAAGGGCAAGGTGTCACTGCTGTTCCAGAGAAAAAGACAAGAAAAGCAACATAGTTTGCACCTCCTGCAAGCGCAATGTTTGCAAAGAACATTCAGAAATTGTCTGTGTCTCATGCAAATGACTGTAGTACTTTACTGTGTTCAAATGCATGCAAAAACTGCTTTCATGGCAACTCTTCTTCATGTAATTTTATGATAAAGCATTAAATTTCAAAACATTTAACCTTCATATAATAAATAATTAATTCAGAATAATATTTTCTCTGTTTAGTTTAAAATTTTCATGGTTAACAATTAAAATTTGTCGTGGAGTCATTTATGACCCCAACGGTATTCAGTGTGTGCAAAAAATCTTGGTAATTCCAGGGTTAAGTATTGTGTTCAGTTATGGTCACCCATTTCAAAAATGATATAGTAGAACCAGAAAATGTTCAGAGAAGGGCATCAAAACTGGTAAGGGGGATAGAATATTTCCTTTATGAGGAAAAGATCGAATGGTTAAAAAGAGGGAACATTTGTTTAACCTGTCAAGCAATGCAAAAACAAGAGAACAATTCATGAAAAATGATGAGGAAATTGATTATAGATTTTTTTTTCACATAACATATATTTACTCTGTGGAATATGTTGCAAGAGGGTGAGGTCAAATTGAGTAGCACAGCAGAATTTAAAAGAGATTTGAGCAAGTTCCTAAATGATTAGCCATGTTAACTTGGAAGAGGCATTCCTCATCCCTGGAATGAGCTATTAGAAATAGATCTCCTTTTTGAGACCTACCAGGTACTTGTGACTCAGACTGGACACTGTTGAAAGACAGGATACTGGGCATGAAGGACCTTGGTCTGACTCTGCGTGGATTTTCAATATGTTCTCATGATGTCCATCAAACAGTGAAAATGTTCTGCAATATGCTGATTCTTCCTAGTACTAAAGCACCTCCTCACTTCTACTTTTTCTACCATCCCTTTTCTTAGTCTTTTGATGATGCTGCATCTGCTACTGTGGCTAGAGTTAGATTGATAATGAGTTGAAAAGACAAGAGGCATCTCTTATGCTCTCAAATCTCTGTTCTTCCTGGGGGTGTTTTGGCCCTGGCAATGTTGGTTATTACCCCAATGGTTATGCTATCTGCCTGCTGCTGTTTGCATGGTATTATAGTATGAAAATAGCTTCTACTGATCCTCCTCAGTTACCAAATTTTCAACAGCATCTTCCTTTAACACTTCCTCTGAACCAGTACATTCTTGAAGGATGTGGGATGGCCAAGTGATGGCCTTATTTTTATCTGGAAGGTCGGTTGCAGTGAATATAAAGGATGATTGTCAAGGCTAGTAAATTTAGTATGGGATTCTGAAGGGCATTCTTTACATTTCTTATTTTTAATTTTTCATGCAACCATTAAGGAAATTGCTTCAAGCCTTGAACATACAAGGGCAGGGTCAGTGCTACCTTTTTTGCTTCCCGATGTGAATGATTACTGTGCTGCCTCCCGCCTGTCCCCACCCTCACCAACACCAACGGAGCCCTTCACAGGCCTCTCTTTTGTCCCAACATGTTGAAAATTCTGAGAGGGTAGCTGTGTTAGTCTGGAGCAGCAAAAATGACAGAGGCAGGTGGCACCTTGTACACTAATCAATTTATTGAAGTATGAACATTCCAGGATGAGAGTCCACATTAAAGTGAACTCTTGTCCTCAAACGTTCATGTCTCAATAAATTGGTTAGTCTATAAGGTTCATGTATGGGTGAGGTTATGAATGCAGCATGTCATCAATAATCCTGGGTTCTGTCTTAACTTTATAAATAAAATATGTCCCGTCCTATACTTCTGGTTGGTACAAAAAAGAAATGTGCCTGAGTGGGAAGATCATTTAAGCTTTAACGTCCTTCCATTCCATGGGAAAAGCCCCTCATTTACTTTCCCCATGTAATGACCCAGTGTTATAGATAAATTAGTTTTAAAAATGTCTATTCACAGTCTGCTTCTCGGCCTCATGATTCATTTTCCTAAATAAAATAGTGTGCCGGCTCAGACTCCCTCTCTGACCTACAAATGCATGTCGTTCCAGCAGCTCTATTGTGCTCATGCAGCTCTTTCCCA
Organism: Ichthyophis bannanicus; assembly: GCA_033557465.1. Lineage (NCBI taxonomy): Eukaryota > Metazoa > Chordata > Amphibia > Gymnophiona > Ichthyophiidae > Ichthyophis > Ichthyophis bannanicus. The sequence goes on along the minus strand of CM066032.1, from coordinate 1,378,298,739 downwards.
TATGCACTGTGTCGGTGTGTGTTCATACACCCTAGCCCCATATGTCTCAATGTTGTTTGTGTGGGTTAGATTTGTCACCCCAGCTGCCCAAAGATTCTGTGTATTATTACAATAAAACATCCCTTACTCTCTGAAGTAACCCTAACTTGGCGACTGCAATACCAATATGAGAAGAACATGAGAGATGGTGTTCTCAAGAGGAAAATGACCATAGTATTTTCCTCAAGTTAAATAGTACAAAACTCAATGGGAACTCTGCCTCAAGACTATATATATATATATATATACATGATTGTCAAAAGCTCAGCTCATACATCAATGGTCTAGAAAAAAACTCTTGGAATGATGAAAACAAAGTAAGATTTATTTATTTACATTCTCTTATACCGTGCTATTCTGCATCAGTGTGGTTTACATTGAACAGGGTATTATAACTTGGAGATAACTATTTTACAGGGAACATGGGCTATGGAGGGTTAAGTGGTTTGCCCAAGACCACAAGGAGCACCTGTGGGACTAGAAACCCCAGTCCTTCCAGCCCAAGGTTGCTGTCCTCTAGTGGGATTTGAGCCCCTGACCTTCTGGCCTGAAATACCTTGCCCCAACCACTAGGCTACTCCTCCACTCCACTTGATAATGTATCAAGCAGGTAACAATGTTGAAAACTATAGCAACGGTCCTAACTGGGTAACCAGTGATCTCAGCTGGGTTGTACAATATTAAATGTTCAATATTCAGATTCAGTATTCAGATTCAATGTTCAATGCTCAATACTCAGTAGTCAGAAATCATTGGTTACCCAGTGCAATGCCCATGGGGAAATCACGGATGTTGTTGCCAAATACCCTGGATTGTCCCATGACTCATACATCCTAAGCCAGTCTGGAATACATGTCTGCTTTGAGAGGGGCAAGATTGCTGGAGGGTGGCTACTAGATGAACTGTCATACTGTTACCCCCTACCCTGGCCATACAGTTCGAAACACGGGATGACATGAATGGGCAGGCAGTGAGGGGCAACTGGCCGTGCCTTACAGCTTACACATGTGTACAGTGCAGAGGACAGCTAGGCTTCATCTAAACACCTACCCCTAGATTGTGGTGAGGAACTGGATGCAAAGAACAGGCTGGATGCAAAGAACTCTTAATGAATGTGAAAAAATACAAGGTGTGACAAGAAAAAAACGAGACTGTCCCATAAATGTTTTATTACAAAATATATAGAGAAATTATGCATTGTCCCCTTCAAAAGTAATCCCCCCAGAGTTAATGCACTTCTGCATTCGCTTCTGACACATACAGAAGCACTCGGTAAAGTCCTCCTCCTTGAGGTCCCTCAGCTCCCTCGTCACAGTGGCCTTTATCTCTTCTACAGAGGCAAAATGAGTTCCTTTGAACACAGTCTTCAGCCTGGGGAAGAGCCAGAAGTTGCACGATGAGAGATCTGGGGAATAAGGAGGGTGGTCAAGAGCTGTGATCTGTTTGTTTGCCAAGAACTGCCTCACTCTGAGTGCGGTGTGTGTGGGTGCATTGTCGTGGTGGAGCAGCCACGACTTGTCTCTCCGCAGAGCCCGACTGCTGTGCCGAACCCGGTCATAGAGGCAATTGAGGACCTGCTGATAGAAGTGCTAGTTGACTTTCTGACCCTCAGGCACAAACTCATGATGGACCACTCCCTTCTGTTTGAAGAATGTGATCAGCAGGACCATAATCCTTGATTTGGATATGCACGCCTTCTTGGGTCTGGGTGACAGTCAAGTCTTCCACTGCAGGCTCTGTCTCTTGCTTTCAGGGTCATACTGGATGACCCAAGTCTTGTCTCCTGTAATAACTCAGCCACTGAACTCTGGATCTTCTCCGATCTTCTCTAGCAAGTCTCGAAAAACATTGACCCAGTGCTCCTTCTGGTCATCTGATAAAAGCTTGGGCACCATCTTGGCGCACACCTTCCACATCCCTAGCTCCTGCACCAAGATGGTCCACACTGACTCCCTGTTCAGGCTGAACTCCTCAGCTATCATCCGCACCGTCAATCTGTGATCACTCCGCACCATCTGGTTCACTCTGTCAATGTTCTCAGCCGTCTTTGTCGTGGAAGGTCGGCCTGACTTGGGGTCATCCTCCACCTCCTTGCAGCCAGTCTTGAAGCGTTTGTGCCACTTATTTATTTATTTATTTAACTGTATTTATATCCCGCTTTTCACCGGGTCAAAGTGGTGGGACATATAACAAAGGGGGGGGAATCAATGGTGGGGGGGCCCATCACCGGGGGTTCAACATTGATGATTTTGGGATGGACATAGAGACTGACAGGGTAGCATAGTTACTGGTCTGGAGCTTATGAGAAAAATAGGGGGGGTTCCTATTCAGAGATATTCTTGGAATAGGACGTTTTTTAGCTGCTTTTTGAATGATGGGAGATCACCGTTGTTCCTGATGTGGTTTGGTAGAGAGTTCCAGAGGGATGGGGCATAGAGTTCAAAGGCTCTGTTGCAGGTCCGTTGTGTTGCCTTGGTCCTTTTGTGGGGGACTGCAATGGACCTGTTGGAGGATTGTCTGGTCGTTCTGCTGTGGGTTGGTCGAGGTAGTAGGGAGCAGAGTGGGGTGCCCTGTGTTTGGTGGATGGTTTTGTGAGTGAGTAGAAGAGCTTTGTATTTGATTCTTGCTTCGATGGGGAGAATATGGAGGTCCCTCAGAATTGGGGTGATGTGGTCCCTTTTCTTTGCATTGTGAATTATTCTCGCCGTGGTGTTTAGGGCAATTCGGAGAGGATTGGTTTGTGTGGCAGGTAGGCCATGGTAGATTATGTTGCAGTAGTCTAGATGAGGGAGTGTCAGAGCTTGCATTACTGTCCTGAAGTCCTGTGGTTCGAGGAGAGGTCGGAGACGTTGTACCGTTTTTGCCTTGTGGAATACTGTTTGAGTGGTCTTGTTGATTTGCTGCTTAAGGGTTAGGGCTTGGTCAATGATAATGCTGAGATATCTTATGTGTGGTTGTATTTGGATTTGCGTGGTTCCCATGGTGATGTGAGTGGGTGGTTTGAAGTCTGGGTCTTTTGTCACTATAAGAGCCTCGGTCTTCTTTATGTTAATGGATAAGTTGTTCTCTTGTAGCCAGTTGGATACGTCAGTGAAGCAGGTTGACAGCTGGTCATTTGTCGGGTCTGTGGTTGTAATTGGGGCGTAGAGCATTATATTGTCGGCGTATATGTGGAAGTGGACATTGTGAGTGCGTATGACTGAACAGAGTGGATGGAGGTAGATGTTGAAAAGCATGGCTGATAATGTGGATCCTTGCGGTACTCCTTGATGTTGCTGGAAGGGGGGTGAGGTTGAGTTTTTGGTGCAGATTAGTTGCTGTCGGTTGGTTAGATAGGACTTGAACCACTGGAGTACAGTATCTTTGATCCCAATTGTTTGGAGTCTGTGGATAAGGGTGTTATGGGAGATGGTGTCGAAGGCCGCTGATATGTCCAGGAAGATTAGGATGAATCCTAATCCAATGTTCCCTCTAATTTTCTGTAGGCTGTGTGCACATAAAATATCAGCTGTGCAGCTTTTGAAGGAAGGTTCAATTTTTGTGCCCCACATAACACTCAGAGTTATATACTTTAAAATTTGACTACACGTCAGAATACAGTATGTACACCACATTGATTTTATCAAATTAAATGAAAATAGACGATTACTAAATTTCTAGCAATTACAATCACAACTTTTAAATTTTAAGACATCTGTGTTTTCTATCAGAATCAGAACCGTAATTTTTGTGCACTCGCTCGGCAAGGTGTGTGCGCGCGCACACGCGCACAGCTTAGAGGGAACAGTGCTCGCGACCTTGACATTGCATCTTCTCCATAAGCCTTTTGGAGAAGTTGGAGACACTCAGTTGGGCCCTTCTCCAACTTAACCAGAAATTTCAAGTTGATCCTTTGCTCCATATTTCTGCCACCTCCAGTTGCGTGACAAAGCGATGGAGCAGTGTGCTACAAAAAAACCTGAAAAAGAAAAGCAGAGTGAGAGATATGAAAAATATTATAGCATAATAGTGGCGAGATGTTGCACAATACAGTGACTAAGCGGTTAGCCAATTGTCATTGAGTCATGGCTGTGGCTGCCACAGTTTTGTTTCTTTTTTGTCACACCTTGTACAATAAATACACTTTGGTCTGTGTCCTCATTTATTTATTTATCTTATCCCCAGTTCATCTAGACATCTAGACTTTGAATGAATCTAGATATTTCAGATTTCTGAAAATTCCCAATATTCTTGAAACAAGGCTGTACCAAGGGTCGCCGCACAAGGTGCAGCTACATAAAGGGCACTGATAGCATCATTGGGTTTCCAGAAAGCTCAATAATAGTGGGTTCCTCCATGTGGTTGGGGTGGAGAGGGACACCAGATTTATTAGTCGCATGGCATGCATTTCTAGTTTGGTATGGTCCTGCCTTGAAATCTTGAGTGATGTTTCTGTGATAGAAAGTCAAAATTTAACTTTTTACTCTCAGAAAAAAAAGCACCATAAATGTTATTTTTTCACCCTGAGAATTGAAATTATGACATTTTCTTTCTGCTCTCATTAAATGTGTTATTTTATTTCTTACATACCATGCTGAATGGTAGCAACACATTAGCCATTGCTCAGTATTCCAGCCCTAAAAAAAACACCTACTATTACACAATTAATTTTCCAGTTTGACTGCAGGATACAATATCCTCTTAGACTGATTATCTCAAGAACAAAGATAATCACATGAGTCTGAATTTACTGAGATCATAGCAACTGTAAATGCAGAGATTTTCTGTTCTTTATTGTATAGTACGTTGATGGGAACTGAACATGAGGATCAAAGAACAAGATCTCAAAACAGAAAAAAGTACCACAATTCTGTTCAACTCCTCTTCATCTGAATGCTGTAGGTAAGCAAATGAATGAATTATTTCATGAATAATGTCAACAGCCCCTTATTTCCCCTAATATTTGTAGGCAGAATCCTGAGTTGATTCTTGTTGAAGCTGTTTTTTTTTTCTACTGTATATAAAAAATGTATTTGTTTGGGTACTGAGGGGTAAGGGAAAGATTTACTCTCTGAGTCTCACTTCTCCACTCTCATAACTCCTTGGGTGCAAACATCACCCCTTCTCGGGGCCTCTGTTTGTAGCAGATTTTTGCATAGGTGTTCCTCTCCCTTAGACACATCTACTCATCAACCACCTTAATGGATGTTGATTAAAAATATTAGTTTCTAGGTGAGATAAACCATATGTACAGATCATCTGTTACTTCACAACAAAAAGAACCTTGAAACTATGCCAGTTGCTACTCCTTATGCCTGGAACAAACTACCTGAGTCAGTATGTCAGGCTTCATCTCTAGCCTTTTACAAATTCATACTAAAATCTCACCTCTTCAAGGTCACCTTTGAATGCTGATTTGCATAGTCTCCTGTTCTCCAACAATGTGTTTCCCTATCATTCCCCTAGACATGTCCTTGTCCCCAGCTGCTGGGTTCTCTGTCTGGGTTACAGTAGAATGTAAGCTCTGATGAGCAGTGACTGTCTTTTACATGTCTCTGTACAGAGCTGTGTATTTCCTCTAACACATAAATATTCTTTATAATGAAAGCATTTAATAATCTTAGTAGTCACCCTCTGAACTGACTCCATCCTGTTTATACCCTTCTGAAGGTGCAGTCTCCAGAGATGCACAGAATACTCCAAATGTGGTTGCACTAGAGACTTATACAGAGGCACTATCATCTCCTTTTTTCTGCAGGCCATTCCTCTCCCTATGCACCCAAGCATCCTTCCAGCTTTTGCCATTGTCTTTTCTACCTGTTTAGCCACTTTCAAATCATCAGAAATAATCACGCCCAGGCCAGTCAGCAGTTCAGAAAAAACAAAAGCAGTTTTTTTGTTGTTTTTTTTTTATTCTTTCCCAGCTTGTTAAACCTCCACAAAGCAAAACCAGAAGAGATAGCAGTTCAGGGAGAACCAAATCCCCAGCTTGTTACTTCTACCCCAGCTTCTAAAACCTCCACAAGCTGGTTCTCCCAGCCCTTCCTCCAGCACCAGTTAAAGTTCCTACCTCAGAACTCCTTTGCAAGGCTTGCCTTGGAAGGACTTCTGGCTCCTTGGACCTCCCTCCCTCCTGCAGCCTGTTGGGTTCTTAATCTCTCCGTGTGAGCCCAGCCCTGAACTCTGGTCTGCAGACTCTCTTAAAGGGGCCTGTTGATAATCCCTTTGGAGAGGGATGGTTAACATTCTATAGAACCCATCACAGTCATTCACAAATTTGATCACCTCACTCATCACTCCTATCTCCCAATCATTTATAAATATGTTAAACAGCATAGGTTTCAGTATAGAACCCTAGGGCATTCCACCACTGACCATTTTCCAAATGGATAACTGACCTTTTAGACCTGCTATCTGTTTCCTGCTTTCTAACCAGTTTCAAAACAACAAAAAAGGCTTTGTTTCCTATGCTATCACTCAAGAGGGATTTTGTCAGCACCTTCTGAAAATCCAGATCATTATGAGGACCAGCTCACCTTTATCGACTTATCTGTTTATACTTTCAAAAAAATTATAATAAATCAGTAAATCAAGACTTACATTTAATGAACTCAGGCTGACTCATTCCCATCAAGTCATACTACTACTACTACTAATAATAATAATAAAAACATAATTTTTAAGCAAAATCTCAAGGCTATTTTTAATATTAATCCTAGTAGAGAAAAACAATGTGGTAGAGCAGCTAGGTGGCAGCATCTAGATTTGTACTAGCAACAATACAGCAGGGCATTGGCTCTGAGCGACGAGAGCAGGTTTGGAAATGGAAGGGCCTAGAGAAGGCTATCAGGTTAGACAGTGGCACAGAAGCACTACCAGAAGTACCGCATAAAGCAGTACCAGAAACAGAGAGATACTGGGGTGGTAGATGAAGAGTTTCTCTCTTTTTTTTTAGCTTTTGTATGAGGTGGTAGAAAACAAGTTTCTCTCTTTTCCAGCTTTCTTTGTGTGTGAGAACCTAACAGAACCCACTGCAACCGAGAGAGCATGCCAGCGGGGACAGCAGCAGGGCCTGGAACAGGGAAGCAGTGACACAGGCTGCAGAAGCACCAGAACAGAGAGGCACAGGGGTGGTGGAGGAAGAGTTTCTCTCCTTTTCAGTTTTGTATGTGGAGCTAACAGAAGCCACTGAAAAAAAAGAGAGTGGAGAGGGATAGGGAAAATCCACAATAAGACACTGAGGGCAAAGAGAAAAAACAAGGAAACGAAGATCTGTGTTTAGGAAAAAGCAGCCTTTCCATCGTTCTGGTGCTAGCTGTGAATGATGGGGTCTCATTGCCGCCAAGAACATCCATTCACTAGGCGTGTTGTTTGGTGAGCAGGATAGGAAATGATGGATAATCTTGGCCAGGTCTGGTCACACTGAAGGCTTGTATTGTGTATGCCAATGAGTCTGGTCATGGCCTCGATGGGTTCTGCAAGGTACCATGTCATAATAGTTCATGCAGGGGTCTCGGTTGCACTGATGCTGATCTCTGAAGCTATGGTGTTGTAATACCCACAGGGGACTGGCAGATAAAGCTGGGGAAGGAAGAGGTAACCGTCAGGTGCAGGTAGTGCTGCTAGTACTATTTGACAATGTGCCTGCTCTTTCCTCTGTCCCTCTGCCCTTGAGGCTTCCTTCTTCCACCTGAATCGCCAGTTTATCCACCTAGCACATAGAAAGTAATTAAATCCCACATTCTCAGCCACTTGCAGGTGCTGATCGTTCCCCTGATGCACTATGTCACCACCTATTTTATTTATTTATTTGACTGGGTGTTTTTGGTACCGCTTTTCACCAGGGCAAAGCGGTGTACATTTCAACAACAGATTGGCACAGAGAACAATGGAACTTATATACATAATGAATCACTTTTAACAATAGATTGCTTCAAAGAACCAAGGACTTATTTACATAACGTCACTAGAATGGCGGGAGTTGGAAGGATGGTAGGGAGCTAGGGATAATAAGCTATGTACATGATCCTTTCCTATCTATTTTATACAGTGGGAGGGGGTGTGGAGGAAAGTTAGAATGGTGGAGGGTGGGGGGGGCGGAGCCTGATGTCCAGCGGGTAAGACGCTTCGCGCTGAAGCTCCCGAGAGGCCTACTTAGAATCCTGACTTAATACCTATACAAACTTACTATTTCGCTCCGGGCTGACCGGGGTACCTCGGGGGGGATGGCGGCCCATAAACCAGCGCGCTTGGACTTCGGGTCTCCTTCTTCTTCTCACGGAAAACGCTCCAAAACAGAGGTGTCCTCCCCACAGAAGATGGTTCCATTTCGTGACAACCCCGAAATGCACCTGGAGATTTTGGAGGAACTGCGCGGCGTGAAGGAATTAGTGCAGTCCAATGGAGAAGCGCTTAGAGCCCTGCGAGAAGACTTTGGAGTGCTCCAGGACCGACTTGAAAGTCTCTCATTACGGCAGGACAATATGGCGGGGGTCCTCGACTCGCACGCGGTGCGCTTGGGCGCACTGGACAAGGCTGAGCGCCAGATACAGAATCTTCAAAAAGAATTAGAAGATAGCAATAATCGAGCCCGTCGCAACAATGTGAGGCTCATTGGAATACCGGAGGGGGTGGAAGCGGGAGATATGAGAGAATTCCTGCTCAAAACTCTTCCTTCCTTGCTGAAGATCACCTTTCACAAAGAATTGGAAATCGATCGTGCACACCGTGTTCCTACCCACATGGCGCTCAACCGAACGACCCCCCGGCCTATTATCTTTCGCTTGCTACGATATCAACAAGTGGAACAAATTTTAAATGCTGCCCGGGCGAACCATCATTTGGAATTTGAAGGTCACAAAGTCTCCTTCTTCCCTGATTTGGCAAAGCCTACCGTTGACCGACGGAAGAAACTCCTTGCTTTTCGCCCTCGACTTCAACAGCTACAGGCTCGCTTTGGCCTGTTGTATCCCGCGAAGCTCCGAGTGACTCTCCACAACCAAACCAGGACATTCGAAGATCCTGATCTACTATCAACATTTTTAGACTCCAAAGAAGCAGAGCAGATGCGCTAATCCAACGACGTGGACTTTTATTTGCCGGCTCTGTCCGCCATTTTGAAGGGCCCGATGCGGCGGTCATAGTCAAGCACAGGGACTACCTGGACTTTCTTTCTTTCTTTCTATGACTTTCGTTTTGTGGTCTCCTATCCCTCCATGATGTGTGCCTCGGTCGGATTCGGAGCACGCACAGTCCTACAGGTTATGTGTTTTTTTCAATTTTGGCCTTCTCTGGGGCTTCTCCCCGCAGACACATGGTCGCCAGTAATTTTTGGGGTTCTGCTTCTTCTCTACCGCGCTGCGGTTTTCTTTTTTTAATGTGGGGCGCTTCATTGTATTATCTAAGCTTATTTTCTTTTATGCCATATGTACAGCCAGCTACAGTCAATATGAGGGACATTGTGAAATTAGGTGCGCTATCATGCTCAGAATTTTTAACTTGTCTGAATGGCTTTATGTAAAATCTTATCACTCAATGTAAAGGGCATTAATAGTCCAATCAAAAGAAAGAAAATCCTTAGCTATCTTAGCCATGAGCATGCTGATTTAGCGTTTCTTCAGGAAACGCACTTAAACTCTGCTGAAACACTGAAACTCAATGTTAAGCCTTATATGGTGGCTGCCTATTCTCCCGCCGTTTCCAAACGGTGCGGGGTAGCCATTCTGGTTAAGAAATCTTTGCAAGCTACTGTAATTGATACTAGCGCTGACAAGGAGGGTAGATGGGCCCGAGTACATCTTAAGGTTGGAGATAGTGAATTTACATGTATTTGCATTTATGCCCCGAATGTGGACAACCCTGCTTACTATGCAAGTATTGCGCAGTTGGCACAGGCCTCTGCCAATACTCCATTAATACTTGGTGGTGACTTTAATCAAGTGTTAGACCCTCTGATAGATAGACAGCCGCCTAGAACGAGTAGTCCACCCAAGAGTCTTGCTACCCTTACAGCTCTGATGCAAGATCTTGCGCTGGTAGATATATGGAGGCTGCTTCACCCCTCCGACTTAGAGTTCACTTTCTTTTCTGCCCCCCATCACTCCCAATCTAGAATAGATTTCTTTCTCATTTCCAAAGCACTGATTTCTCAAGTAGACACGACTAGGACTCATCCTCTCCATATTTCAGATCATGCTGCCATATCTTTATCATTACGTGTCACTGCGCGGGACGATTCTCCCCGAGCTTGGTTTTTTGATAGATCCCTACTGGGTCAAAAAGATTTTCAGGTTGATATAAAGGCCGCTATCCAAGATTATTTTCATTTTAACTCACCCCATGACACAGCGGGCTGGGCTTGGTGGGAGGGTTTTAAAGCATCTATCCGTGCCACTATAACTAGCTATCAAATTTGGCAGGGGAAACAAAGAAAGCAGCATTTACTGATTCTAGAGCAGCAGATACAAGCTGGGGAGCGTCTCCTCACGTCCCGTACTGACCCATGTATTTTACTCCGTTTACAACGCTTGCGTTTTCAATACAATCAGCTTTTGTATACTGCTGCTGTTAAAAATATTGAATCACAACAAGGGCTATATTATCGGGAAAATAATCGTGCTGGCAAATTATTAGCAAATGCCCTAAAAGGTCGAAAAGAAGCCAAGCGTGTTACCGCCCTTCGTAATCCGTCGGGGGGGGGGGCTTGGTCACTAAAGATACCGAAATCTTAGAACTCTTTCGTGATTTTTATACTCGGCTTTATCAATCTGAATGTGATTTTGAGCCAGATGTATTTGAACGCTTACTTTCAGGGGTACAAAGACCGACCCTATCTGACGAAGATAGAGTGGCCTTGGACACACCATTTACTGTCTCAGAAATTCATTCTGCTATCAAGAAATGTGCCTCAGGTCGAGCCGCAGGCCCAGACGGTCTCCCTGCTGAATTCTACAAAACCTTTCACGCTGACTTAGCTCCAGTTTTGAAAATTTATTTTTCTGCTCTGGCCGAGGAGGGTTCTCCTTCTGGGTCCTTTTCAATGGCAAATGTAGTAGTTTTTGAGAAAGAGGGGAGAGACCCGCAACTAACAGCTAATTATCGTCCAATTTCCCTCCTAAACGCGGACTATAAAATCTTTGCCACCATTCTCTCTACCCGGCTCTCGGATAGGATGCCTACCTTAATACACCCAGATCAATGCGGTTTCATTCCTGGTAGATCAACTGCTGACAATGCTCGGACTCTATGCCATGTACTGACTACCGCAGTTAATCTTGATCGCCCATTTGTTGGCCTCTCACTTGATGCTGAGAAGGCCTTTGATCGCTTAGAGTGGCCCTTCCTGTTTGCAGTCCTCCGCTGGTACGGATTCGGGGAAGGTTTTCTCCGTTGTCTTCGCACCATGTACGCACAGCCTACAGCCAGTATATGTGCCAATGCTTTAAAGTCTCAGCCTTTTCCCCTTCAACGCGGCACTCGCCAGGGATGCCCACTGTCTCCACTTCTCTTCGATCTTGCACTCGAGCCCTTGGCTTTACTAATCCGGCAATCGGAGGAGATTCATGGAGTCCCCTTCACCCATAGGGAAATCAAAATTTCAGCATACGCTGATGATCTTATGCTTTTTGTCTCTATAGACTCAGTACCGGCTGTCCTAGAGCAAATTGGTAAATACTCACAACTGTCCGGTTATAAGATAAATTGGACCAAGTCGGTAGCCTTTCCATTAAATCCTTTGCTTCATCAGGCAGATATGCAACCCTTCCCCTTTTTATGGCAACCTCGCATGGTCAAATACCTTGGGGTTCACTATTGTTCTCCTTTGGAAGACACTATCTCCTTCAATGCCAAAGACTTAACCTCTAAAGTCCGGGCGCTTACTCACCGCTGGACTCCTTTAACACTTACCTGGTGGGGTCGATTGGAAACCATAAAAATGATGATTGTTCCGAAAGTGAATTATATCTTAGAAATGTTGCCCTGTCTCTTCCCTCGACGTATATATAAAGATATAGAGGGCCTTCTGACTAGATACCTGTGGCAAAACAAGACACCTAGGATAGCGAAACATAAGCTGCAAGCAGATAAGGAAAATGGGGGTGTCAGATTCCCTGATTTCCTGAAGTATCATCAATCTTTTCTTCTCAAACAAGGCGCTCGTTGGCTGGAAGATCCAGTACCGAGTAGACCTGTGTGGCTAGACATAGAAGAGGACCTTTGCAAACCGATTCCTCTTACTTTTCTCCCTGGTATGACTCTCCCATCAGACTCCCACTTTCCACCAATGCTTTTAGACACCTTAGGTGCCTTTAATAATCTCATGCAATCTTTAGACTCCCGACTCTGTCCGATAGACAAGCTCCCACTTTGGTACAACACTCGATTTCGAATACAAAATAAACCGATGGCGTGGAGCCCCTGGTACACTAGGGGCATTTGGATTCCTAGTCAGTTGTTCCATGAAGGTCGCTGGAAAACTTTTAGTGAATTGCAAATTGAATTTGGTCTCCCAGCGAAACACTACTTTCAGTTGGTGCAACTTCAGCATTGCCTTCGGAGTGCTAAGGTGCTCCCGCCATCGGCCTCCCCTACACAGGGTTGGTTGGAGACTATCCGATCTATCGGTAGTTCACCGGGTGTAGCATCCAATTTTTACAAAACCTTATGTAATGCTATAACTAGGGATACCCCTATAGCGCAGAAAGCATGGGAGAGAGAATTGCATGTGACTTTGACCCCGGAGCAATGGAGCCTTGTCTGGAGTAGAGTGACACGGGTCTCCCGATCCGCCTCACTCACTCAGACACTCTTCTTTCTGGCCCACCGGTGTTTTTACACTCCTGACAGATTAGCCAAATGGAACACTACTCAGGGCAATAGTTGTTGGACATGTCATGCGGCCATTGGTTCACTACCTCATGTTATGTATGAATGTCCCGCACTACAGTATTACTGGAGTCGGGTCTGGGGTCGTATCCAGTCTATTTTGCACTTTCAAGAGCCCCTTACTTGGAGGATAGTGGGACTTCGCTCAGCTGCGGGGATCCCCTCTCTTCCAAAAAAGGCTTACTTCCTTTTGGACTTTATGCTTGGCATTGCTATTTCCCTAATTACGAAATACTGGAAAAATAGCTCCCAGCTGAGCCCCAATGAATGGTGGAATCATGTCTGTCTTTACAGTAAATATGAACAAGTACCTCGTATGTTTGCTTCCCCCATTCAGACTCCTCATCATCGGTCTAAATGGAAGATGCTCAATGACTATGTACATTCTGCTCAATGCTCTCATCTGACTGTCTAAATATGTATATATCTTTGTCCCATGATTATTCTGTATCGCCGATACTCTTTTGATTGTTTTGATGTATAATCACTGTTGTTTGGAAGCGCTCACATACTGACATAATCAGCTAGAGAAGAAGCGTGGGGGTGGGGGGTAATTGGGTTTACTTTTCTTTATTGTATAATTGTTTTGTCTCCTTTGGTGTGTTGTTTCTTTTGTTTGTTGCAAAATGAAAATAAAAGTTTAAAAAAAAAAAGAAAAAAAAAAAAAAAGAATGGTGGAGGGTGGATTATGTGATAAAATCAAAGTGTTCATTGAATAAATGAGTTTTAAGAAGTTTCCTGAATGTTGACAGGTCATTGGTAGATCGGAGAGTTCCAGGTAGAGTGTTCCAGAGGGTTTGTGCATATAATTCAAATGCCCCATTGCAGATGTACTGGGAACATTTGGTTCTCATGAGATATGTTCAGCATATTTATTGCATTTTGTCTTCTCACCCTACTTGTGTCAGTGGGATGCAATAGTGTCTGTAGATTAGCTATTGATGTGTGAAGAATAGCTATTGATGATTTTAAAGGTCAGGAGTAGAACTTTGTAGTGTATACGACTAAGTAATGGGATCCAATGGAGCTGTTTTAGGATGGGGGTAACAGACATACTTTGATGCTCCTTGAATTATGCGTGCCACAGTATGCATTGCGGTGTATAGGCAATGAAGTGTGGATTTTGGCAAGTCTTAATAAATGGAATTACAGTAGTCACCTACAATGATGCTCAGTAACAATGATGCTGAATATCACCACATCTTCTCCTTGGTATTTACATAGATGGGTGTCAAGACAGTTTGCCTGCTCCCGAGGGAAGAGGATGAGGGCTCAACTTGGGAAATTAATTTCCTCTTTTGGAGTTTTCCTGCTACTGTGACCGCAGCCTAGTATCAGCATCCTCTCTTGATAATAGTTTGAAAGGAAGTTTTTCAGAAAATAGTAGAGTCCACTATTCGCAAGCTAGTCCATTAGCTTTTCTCTAACAATGAGTGACACAGGGTGTCTAGCATGTTAACATCCTCCTTAATGAAGGGTTTCAACCTATTTTCTAATTGCAGATGTAATGAGTCCACTAGCAACAACACTTCTGAGGCCAGTCTTTCTGGCTGTTAGAAACCCTTTAACTTTGCCTCCAGGATATCCACTATTGGCATTTAACTTAATTTAATTCAACATGGATATTTATAGCATACGTTTTCTAAAAATTTAGAATCAAGGCGGGTAACAAAACCATACCGAAACACCAACCATATTCATCAGTTTCTAATACAACAGAATACTATTTCCCTACAGTGGTCCTTCTTGAACATTTTTGGAGTTTTCCCGTTGCTTCTACCTTCAGTGCAGAATAGAGACGACAGCCTAGTATCATCCTCCCTTGATAGTAGCTTGAAGGATTGTTTTTTCAGCAAATAGTTCAGTCCACGGTTTGAAAGATAGGCCATTAGCATTCCTCTGTTAATGACCTTCCAACAGGGCAAGCATTCTGTATTACTTGTATCCTCAGGCACTTTGAAATGCTTCCACATCACTGATGCTTTGAGGGACTGTGATGCTGTTGATTTTGCTGATTCTAGAACTGAGGTTTGAGGCAGAGCAAAAGGTTAAAACCAAAGGTATCTTTCACACTCTCTACTACCTCCTCTACTGGCCGTATCGCGCCTACCACTTCTCATGCTTATAATTAGCAGATTAATATTTAAAAGGGAATTATCCAGATTAGGGCAGCTGTTAGCTGGATAATTACCTTAGATTGTACTATCCATGGCTTGTTCATGGTACTCTGCTGCCTCAGAGAATGTGCAGAGTGCTACACAGATAATTATCCTAATTTTACCCAGTTATCCAGAAAGCAGACTAAATAGCGCTGCTTTCTGGATAGCTCCAGCATTGACCATACTATGGGATTTTTTAGGAGCCTTACTGGGGAGTGGATCTTTGGTTTGGTAACTAAAAGACAAGAGTTCAATTCACACTAGCATTCCTTGAGGCCTTGGGCAAGTCACTTAATCCTCCGTTGCCTCCGAAGAAAGGCCTGGCAATCTACTTCAAGTCACACTGCCAAGAAAACCCAGGAGTTGCAAGGAATCAGCACTGACTCAAAGGTAAACCTTGTTGTTTTTTTGTTTATTCAAGATTTACATGTGTAAATACACCACCTATATGTGTAAATTCATCAAAGTGTAAATGGTGATTTTCAAAAAGGCTCATTTTACATATGCAAACAAAACAAATCCCTCCCCAGTAGTACTTAAATCCACCAACCAAAAAAATGCCAGGTCACATAACAACCCCTTCTTACTTATACATCTCTAATATACCCTTAGATGTAAGCAACCTTCTAACTGTACATAGTCACTCAGAGATGTAAGCGACTCTATTGTACTGTATATAGTTACAGTTCTGTGTTATAAATAATGTTATCTGCCTGTTCTGTTTATAAGATTTAACCGTTGCTTGTACACCTGTTTCATGTAATGCTGAACTTTGTTCCCAATAAATCGCACTGATTCTCAGAAATGCGGTATATAAGAAAATAAATACACATAAATTACAGCTCTAACAATCAACTAAAGTAAATTTTCAAGGTCAAATCTAATACCCCTAAACACTGAATAGCCACCTTAATTCAGTTTTTTTTTTTTTATCTTTTAAAACAGAGAGAAAAGGCCTCAGTAGTTCTATCATATTCCCTCCATACTGCAGAAACCTGCCCGAAGGGGATACGTTTGTTCACCATCACCAGCCAGAAAAACTCTCCAATATAATTTTTCTTATTAAATTTGGAGAGCAAATCTTTATCAAATATTTCCATGAAATAATTAAACTGCATCAAAATAAATTGTTTTCACAAAAAAAGAATGAACACCATCACTTCACCACCATTAAATGGTACCAATTTTCCTGCAGCAGAAAATAGCAAACTCAACTGGGGGGGCGGGGGGCAACAAATGGCCACAAACAATTGCTCAAAAGTACTTAGCTTGCAACAGTCAGCTCTTCAGGCAGAATGATCACCCAACAAACATCTCTGTTTCCCCATTCTCGTCTTCATCAGGGGTGATTCTCACAAAATGTTTGTTCTCAGCATTCACTCCAGCAGCAAGAAACTACCTCACTGCCACCATTTTTAAATCTTCAGATAGTCAATCAAGGAAAAGTAGGCGGAGCCACACCGTGTTTTTTTTTTTAATCCAAAGAAAGAGGAAAAAGAATAAGAAAAAAAGACCACTGCAAAAACAGTGCATTATAAAAATAAAATCTAAAAGATACTCCGATCTGTTTTCATATTTAAACCAACAGGTTCCATAGCATTTAAAAGAAAAATCCACCATTGTTCACACTGAAGCAGAATTTTCCCACGATCACCACCGCGCAAAGGGCATGGAACTTGACCAATTGCCAAGCAGTGCAGTTCTGTAACCGCATGCATATGCTGAATACAATGTTCAACCAGTGGTGCTTCTTTCTGCAGTTTCTATAAACTGTATTTATGCTCTGAAAGATGCATCTTCAAAGGTCTGGTAGTTTTACCAATATAGATTTTATCGCAGGGACAGTGTATCAAATAAATAACATGGTCTGATGTACATGATGTACTGTATTGTTCTTTAAAGAAAAGGTTTTGGCAGATACCGTAAATTTGCTGATCCCATCCATTATAGGGCAAAATGTTCAGTGCCCACATTGTCTATGTCCTCCCACACCCATCAAAGGCACCCTTGGAACAGCAGAGCGGTGAACATCCCTTCTGATAACCCTTTTGGCAGTCGAGTGGCAGTAGAAAGATTAATATGTTCTTTGCAAATAAAGTTGTTCTTTGAAGATACAATTTCTATATATGATCCTTCTGTGGTTTGTTTAAAATTGTCATGGACTCCACCAGGTCTTTTGGATCCAGCCAGGTGCGGCACAAGGAGCATGCGTGGCTTGTGCAGAGACTCATTGTGTGGCCTCATTTGCATAAATATTTGCATAATGTTAATGTGCACTAACTTTTAATAAACATGCCTCTTAATGAGTGTTTGCATAAAGAAAGACTACCAGATTTCCACATTACTACATTCCAGTGCCACCGCCAGGCACATTAGGAAGTACTATAAACACTGCCCATTTAAAACACATAGGGGGTTATTCTGAGGCGCGAATAGTGGGGATAGATGACCCATTGGGACGTCCATCCCCATTATTCATGCCTTTCCCCAGTCCCGTCTACCTTCCCCGTGTCTTGTACGGGGAAGGTAGACAGGGGTGGGAAAGTGGCAGATCGGGGGCAGCGTTAGGGCGGACAGTGGGCAGTTGTTGGCCCTGGACGTACAGGGCCGATTCTAATGTTGGTCCTGAACATCCGGGGCCGGTGACTTGCATAGGGAACTTATTGAACCTCCAAGGTGGAATAAGTTCCCCTAGTCACCAGGAATCGGCGGGCCTGGGGCGCGGATGGGGCAGGGGAGAACAAAGATGTTCCCCACAGCCCGATCCTGGCCTTAGGAGGCCAGATCAGGGATTGGGCTGCAGGGAATCATCTTCTGGAGCCAGCAGCCAGTGATCATGGCTCAATGGAACCGCAGTGCCATGGAAACCAGACGCCATGGCACCGTGGCTCCATTGAAGAGCCCTGACTGAGTTAGCCAGGGAAGGCCTGTACTTGCAGGACGGATGGGATCGGGGTCCCGGCCTGCATGTACAGGCCTGTTTGCAATTCTGATCCCACGGGGCTAGACGTGTCCTTCAGGATCAGAATCTCGACTCTCTCTATGTGTCCAGTTCCAGCTGGATGCCCAGAGGGCCCAGACGTGCAGGATGGAAACGGGCCCATAGCAAACCCACCGTATCATAATAGGACTACCAGGACTCACAAAGTGCCAAACCCTACCAATGAAAAGGTAACACTGCAAATATTAAACCAATACATCTCAGAGAATACCAATACATCTTTGACTGGGGAAAGACAACAAGTTTTTGTTTTTTTGTTTTTTTTAGTGTGCCTTTGAGTCAGTCCTGACTCCTGGCAACCCAAAAGCTCCTGGGTTTTCTTGGCAGTGTCACCGGAAGTAGATTGCCAGGCCTGACAACAAGTGGCAGTGTCAAATACAAAGTACATGAACTGAATACCTCAACTCAGTTACATATGCAGAACATAGACCGTTACCAAACAAAGAACAAGGGATCACAATTTAGAAATAGAAAGACAATAATTAAACTAGAAACCCCAAACTTGGAATATATGACAACACTGGAGAAATAAAACTACAAATTAATTTCCTCTTGTACTAAACAAAAACGCAAAGATGTTAGCAATGCACATTTCCCAGAGCTGACATATTCCAGTTAATAAATTCAAAATAAAAAGTATTTTTCTACCTTTTGTTGTTTGGACATTTTATTTTTCAGTTGCAATTGCTCCAATCACTTTCTTCTGGTTTCTTCATGCCTCCATTGTCTGCTGTTCATGTGTCCTTTCATCTAGTTTTTTTTTTCCCATTCTCTCTCTACATCTGACCTTTCCCCAATTCTTTATTTCTTTTTCATCCACTCAAATTTCATCCTTCTATCCTCAATCCCCACTTATTCTCCCAATACCTGGCCAATCGTAGATTTTTCTTCCCTCCCACACAGAATATCTTTTCCCCTCTCCATCCTCACTCCCCCAGCCCCATCCCCTTCTTCTCTTCCCCCAACATCAGCTACCTTCTAGTTCCAGTCCCACCCAGCATCCGCTCCCTTCTATTCCATTCTCCCCTCTCCCTGCATCAGCCATTTCCAGTCCTATTCCAGCCCCCCATCAGCCCATTTCCAGTCCAAGCTCCCCCATTGGCCCATTTCCAATTCTAGCCCCCATCTTTCCATTTCCATTCCTAGCCCCATTATCAGCCATTTCCAGTCCTATCATAGTCCCCCATCAGCCCATTTACAGTTGAAGCTCCTCCCATCAGTCCATTTCCATTCCTAGACCCTCATCAACCATTTCCAGTCCTATACCAGCTCCCATCAGCCGTTTTCAGTCCTATCCTAGCCCCCATCAGCTCATTTAAGTCAACCCCCCCCCCTCATCAGCCATTTTCAGTCCTATCCTGGCCTCCTCATCAGCCCATTTCCATTTCTAGCCCCCCCATCAGCCCATTTTCAGTCCTATCCCAGTCCCTCATCAGTCCATTTCCATTCCTAGACCCCCATTAGCCATTTCCAGTCCTATCCCAGCTCCCCATCAGCCCATTTCCAGTTCAAGCCTCATATCAGCCCATTTCCAATCCTATCCTGCTCCCATCAGCCCATTTTCATTCCTAACCCCATCATCTATTTCCAGTCCTATCCTAGCCCCCCATCAGCCCATTTCCAGTCCATGCTCCCCCATCAGCCCATTTCAAATCCTAGCCTCCCCCATAAGCCATTTGCAGTCCTACCTCAGCCCCCATCAGCCCATTTCCATTCCTAGCCCCCCATCCGCCCATTTTCAGTCCTATCCCAGTCCCCCATCAGCCCATTTCCATTCCTAGCCCCCCATCAGCCATTTCCAGTCTTATCCTTGCCCCCCCCATCAGCCCATTTCCATTCCTAGCCCCCCATCAGTCATTTCCAGTCCTGTTCTAGCCCCCACCCCAAAGCCCCATTCCTATCTGAGTGGCTTCCAAGGTAGCCTAGGACACCAGAGGCCCTGGCTTGCCTCTGCACAGCACTGGAGTGAAGAGTAGTGTGCTCCATCACTCACGCTGTGTTCACGTGAAGCCTGCTTAGTGCCAGGAAAAGTTAAAGGTCATTTCCTGTTTCCCAACACTCAGCGGGTTTCAAGTGAACACAGCATGAGTGAAGGAGCATGCTGATCTTCACTCCAGAATTGTGTAGAGGCAAGCCGGGGCCTCTAGTGTCCCTGGCTCCCTCTGAAGCTGGCCCTGCAAATCCTGCAGAATGAAGTTCACGTGAGGCCCCCTGAAACACGGGGACCTGTGTGAACAACATTGTTGCTCAATGGACGGGCCGGCCCTGGTTCCAGCATTACTGACTTTTAAGAATCTGTTGTTGAAAGATATAGCTGATTTTCAACAGATGCATTGTGCCCCTATATCCAATCTGTCAAAAATAGAATGGGATGCTTTGAGGCAATTACAGAATCATGCTCAGCTCATCATTGCTCATCAGGAGTGGAGGAGTGGCCTAGTGGTTGGGGCAAGGTACTTCAGGCTGGAAGGTCGGGGGTTCAAATCCCACTAGAGGACAGCAACCTTGGGCTGGAAGGACTGGGGTTTCTAGTCCCACAGGTGCTCCTTGTGGTCTTGGGCAAGCCACTTAACCCTCCATAGCCCATGTTCCCTGTAAATATATGTGTAAATAGTTAATATGGTTATCCAAGTTGAGATCCCTGTTATTTGTAATTACGGTGTAATCCCCCACCGTAAAATACCTTGATGTTCCATGTAAACCGCACTGATATCGAATAGCGCGGTATATAAGAAAAATAAATAAATAAAATAAATAAAAAATCATTAAATGGGCAGATAAGGGAGAACAATACTGGTGATGGATCTATCTATGTATGATTTGGAGGACCAGCATCAATTGACCAATACAGTACACTATATGACCTTGGAAGTGGATCTTACTGTTTCTTTACAAAATGATATCACAAGTTTGTCAAAGAAAGCACTTGAATGTGGCTTTGTAACACAAAAGGAGTTTTCTTTTTTCAATCCAAAGCATCCCAAGGTTCCGGTATTTTATCTTTTGCCAAAAATGCATAGGACACTGTTGAATCCACCTGGTCGACCTATACTTTCTAGTAATGATTCATTATTGGAATATGTGGGAAGATATTTAGATCAATTTTTTGAAATTTGTGGTTCCTAAAATCCTTTCTTATATTTATTTATTTATTTTCAGTCTCTTTTATACCGCGCTATTCGACATCAGTGCGGTTTACAATGAACATAAGAGTTGCACATCTCAATTTCGTGATTTGTGCTTACAGTGAAACAGGTATAATAACTTGGGTATACATTAAACAGGAAAATTAAACTTGGGTATGCATTAAGCAGGTATAACAGGTAAAATAGGGTATAAATAACCAGTCCCTTAACAAGGAGACACGATGAATAAATACAGTCTACTTTATGCAACAATATAATGAGTTACGCGGCACTGCATAAGTTTCTCATGGTGGTTGGAGGGGAAGGTGTGATTGCGAGTGATCAGTCTGGGAATGTGACGTGCATGAGTTTGAGGTGCTGCATTGAGATGTGAGAGTGGGTGAGTGTGGGGAGAAGACTGCATCATCGTAGTGATGAAGAAAGAGGTGCCGTTTCAGTGCCTTCCTAAATTGGGAGAGTTCACTGATGGTTCTGATAGTTGCTGGTAGTGCGTTCCAGCAGGATGGAGCAAAGAAGGAGAAGGCTCTGGATCTAGTGAATTGAGAACACTTCGTGCTTGCCTTAGGTAATATGAGAGTATTTGCGGCATTCGATCTCCTTGCTCGATTGGGAGGTGTGATTGAAATTAGATCAGTAATGGCAGTAGCAGGGTATTTATTGATGGCTTTATGGGTCATAATTAGGATCTTGAATGAGATCCTGGCTTGTATGGGTAGCCAGTGCAATTGTTTTAGTATTGGGGTAATATGAGAACTTCTTGAGGCTCCATGAAGGATTCTTGCAGCTGAATTCATTGCAAGTTGTAAGGGGTTAGTCGTGCACTTAGGTAGACCATACAAGATCGCATTGGCATAGTCAAAGTGAGGCATTATTAGGGCCTGAAAGACAGTTCGGAAGTCATCAGGTTATAACAGTTGACGCAGATTGCGGAGGGTCCGGATTTTATGGTACATCGACTTTGTTATGTTTTTGATATGAGCCTTCATATTAAGTTGCTGATCAAGCGTTACACCTAGGTATCTTACTGTAGTCTTGCATATGATCTCTGCGTCGCGAACCTTGATAGACAGGGGTGGAGTAAAAGCCGGATTCCTGGTTACGAAGAGGGCTTCTGTCTTTTTGAAATTTAACTTAAGCATTTGTGCATTTAGCCAGTCTGTGACAGCGTCAAAGCACCTGATAAGTGGGGATAGTTCAAGATGTTCTGTCGAAATTGGCATGTACATCAAGACGTCGTCAGCATAGACCAGGCAGTTGATATTAAATGATTGGATGAGATCACAAATGGGTTGCATATAGACATTGAATAGCAAGGCGGATAGAGATGAGCCCTGTGGAACACCTTTAGTTTGGGGGAAGGAATCGGAGTTGGAGGGGCCAGAACGGACATGTTGCCAGCGATCAGTGAGGTATGAAGCGCACCATGACAAAGCCGAAGCTTGAACTCCCTTCTCTCTGAGGCGTAGCAGGAGAACTTCGTGGTCTACGGTGGCGAATGCGGCAGCAATGTCCATGAAGATCAGTGCAAAGCCTTGTCTGATGTTATCGAGACCTAAGGTTATGGTGTTGAATAAGGTTGTGAGTAATGTTTCAACACCATGTGTTTCGCGAAATCCATGCTGGCAGGGATGCAGGGGTGCATTAGTATCTATGTGATCTTGTAATTGGCGTTGGGTAATCTTTTCAATGATTTTCGATAGGAGAGGTATGCTGGAGATAGGCCTGTAGGATTCCATCATCGAAGGGTCCAACTTACTGTTTTTTAGGAGTGGTCTGATAGCCATCTGTTTCAGGCTTCGAGGAAATGTTCCAGTAGAGAACGATACATCAATCAATTTGGATAGGAATGGGCTGAGCTCGGCCCGCAGGGCCTTTATCCAGGGAGCTGGACACGGATCGGAGGGCGCTGTTGTAGTGTTTATGTTTAGGATAGTGTCTTGAATGACTCTGTCAGATGGAGTAGAAAATGATGTGATAGTGTGTTGGGACCCACTCAAGAAATGACCAAGAGGAGGTTGTGGGATGGAGAAAGGTAGGCTGGCTGGTATGGGGGGCTTAGCAGTGTGGGCAAGCTGATTACTTTTCTTACGCAAGTAATAAGCATATTCTTGTGAGTCTGGGTAGGGTAAGTTCTCTTGAGATGGCTCCTTTGCTAGAGATTTCACAATTTGGAAAAGCTCGTGGGGTTTGTTCAAGGAGCGTTGTAGTCTTTTTGCATGATATTGTTTCATACTTGATGCTACAGATAACCGATGTTTTCCTAATTGTGCTGTAAATGCCTCATGGCTCTCAGCTGTTCTTGATCATCGCCAGCGTCTCTCAAGTCGTCTGAGTTGAAGGAGTGAATTACGTAGTTCTTGGGAGTACCATGGGGCATTCTTTTTCTTATGTGGTGCTTTGTTCGTGGTAGGTGAGTGGATCACGGCATCTAGGCTTGAGTTCCAAGCGGCGACCATGTCATCGAGGCTTTGAAGAGGAGGGTCAAATAGATTCTGTGTCCTCTTTAGAATATCTTCTCTGTTAAAAGGGTGGAAGCGCTTTAAATGTTCTGATATGGGTTTATCTTCAGGTATGGATTTAAAAACACATCTCATTTTTTGCAGATTTTACAGCAGGTACAGAATGTTTCTTTGGTCCAATGGATGGTCACAATGGACTTGGTATCACTTTATACGTCGATACCACAAGATGAGGCCTTACAATTGCTTGAAGACATGTGGGAAGGGAGACCTCGCTCCCATAGAGTTCCAACAGACTTTTTAATGCAGTTAGCCAAAATAGCGCTTAAGAAAAATTATTTTCTATATAAAGATCAGTTTTTTTCAACAGATCACAGGGACAGTGATGGGAACAACTTTTGCCCCATCCCTGGCTAATCTGTATTTCCAAGGATTTGAGAACAGATATGTGTATCCATTTCAATACATGTCTTTTGTTATTGAGTAGAAGCGTTATATTGATGATGTTTTTCTTTTATGGGGAGGAATGAAAGAACATCTTCAAACGTTCTTTTCATTCCTGAATGGTTGTAATTCTGCAATTAAATTTGATATGCATTGTGTTGAAAGAGTTATACATTTTTTAGATGTATCTATATGTAAGATGGAAGATACATTTGTAGCTACATTGTTCTCAAATCCTACCGATAAGAATATGTTGTTACAGTATAACAGTTTCCATCCAGTATTTTTAAGAAATAGTTTGACTTTTTCTCAGCTGTTAAGTTGCCGGAGAATATGTTCTACTAAAGAAGAGTTTCAAAAGCGAGCATCTTTAATGGCAAATAAATTTGTAGATAGGGGTTACCCTCAAGCAGTGGTAAAGAGGGCATATAAACTAGCTTCCCATAATCATTGGAAAAGGCTTTTGGCCCATTCCTCTAGATTGAAGCCTAGTGCCCAGTCTGAACATTTTACTTGTGTGTTGCAATACTCTGCCTTGTCTTCGAAGATCACCGCATCGATACAGCAACATTGGCCAGTACTGTCAGTACATTCAAATTTTGCCCATTCGTGCCCTAGAATTCAGTATCAAAGAGGTTGACACTTAAGAGATTTTCTCCGCCCTACTGTTCCAAGGATGCCTTTGATGAGTGTGGGAGGACATAGATAATGTGGGCATTGTACATTTTGCCCTATAATGGATGAGATCAGTACATTTATAGTATCTGCCAAAACCTTTACTTTAAAGTTCAATACATCATGTACATCAGACCATGTTATTTATTTGATACGCTGTCCCCACGATAAAATCTATATTGGTAAAACTACCAGACCTTTGAAAACGTGTCTTTCAGAGCATATATACAGTTTATTGAAACAGCAGAAAGAAGGACCACTGGTTGAGCATTGTATTCAGCATATGCATGCGGTTACAGAACTGCACTGCTTGACAATTGATCAAATTCCATGCCCTTTGCGCGGTGGTGATCATCAGAAAATTCTGCTTCAGAGTGAGCAGAGGTGGATTTTTCTTTTAAATGCTATGGAACCTGTTGATTTAAATAACAAAATAGAATGGAGCATTTTTTAGATTTTATTTTTATAATGTGATGTTTTTGCAATGGTCCTTTTTTCTTTTTCTTTTTCTTCTTTGGATTTAAAAAACACTGTGTGGCTCCACCTATTTTTCCTTGATTGGCTGTCTGAAGATTTAAAAATGGTGGCAGTGAGGCAGTTTCTTGCTGCTAGAGTGAATGCTGAGAACAAACATTTCGTGAGAATCACCCCTGATGAAGCCGAGAATGGCAAAACAAAGATCTTTTTTGAGTGACCATGGATGATCGATCTGCCTGAAGAGCTGACTGTTGCAAGCTAAGTACTTTTGAGCAATTGTTTGTGGCCATGTGTTGCCCCCTCCTGTTATGTTTGCTGTTTTATGTTGCAAGAAAATTGGTACCGTTGAGTGGTGGTGAAGTGATGGTGTTCACTCTTTTCTGTAGAATCGCTTTATTTTGATGTAGTTTACTTATTTTATTGAAATATAATTAATCAAGATTTGGTCTCCAAATTTAATAAGAAAAATTATATGGGAGAGTTTTTCTGGCTGGTGATGGTGAACAAGTGTATCCTCTTAGGGCACGTTTATGCCATATAGAGGGAATATGATAGAACTATTGAGGCCTTTTCTCTCCGTTTAAAAAGATTAATGATTTATTTTTAAAAAGTT
Source organism: Ichthyophis bannanicus (assembly GCA_033557465.1). Taxonomy (NCBI): domain Eukaryota; kingdom Metazoa; phylum Chordata; class Amphibia; order Gymnophiona; family Ichthyophiidae; genus Ichthyophis; species Ichthyophis bannanicus. The sequence goes on along the minus strand of CM066032.1, from coordinate 1,378,272,862 downwards.
AGTCATATATTTTGAATTAAGGTGGCTGTTCAGGCAGACCGATGAAGTTGCTTAGTGTTTAGGAGTATTAGGTTTTACCTTGATAATTTATTTAATTGATTGTTAGAGCTATAATTTATGTGCATGTGACTCAGGATTTTTTTGGTTGGTCATTTTACATATTGACATGTTACATCAAAATTGCAAGGGAGAATGTTGAGGTGTGTCAGGGACATGACCCGAGTAGGGCAAAAATCTACACATCCATTCCCCAGTTCATATAGGGAATGCATATATAAGCCCAAAATCATCCACATCCTCTTTTTGACACTTATAGGCAGTGGCGTAAATTCTGCCCAAGTAGCTCCTGAAGTGCAGGGGATTCATTTGCAGCTTCTCCTATATTTTCTGAAGTGGACTTCCCCCATTCTAAAGGCCCTTTAAAAATTGTAGCTCAGGGGCCCATAATTTGAATTTCTGCCACTGCTTATAGGTATTTAAAAAGTGCTTGTTTTGGCCTTCCTTTTACAGGGGGGATTAAGTGGGATATCAATCTCCATTGTTTATTTCCACAAACAAACTGAATGATAGTATCCTCTGTAGTTAATTATTAGCATCTACAGGTCTAGGTTTGCAAAATGGCTCAGATTCATTTGTAAGTGCCAACATTTACATGTGCACGTTGTAAAATGAGGGCACTGGCACATATAAGTTGACAGGTTTTCTAGGTTGATTTTGCCGATGTCTGTATTTGCAATGTAAGTCACCTACTATTCAAAGCCGTAGCTCTACTCACAGTTTCTCCGCAAATTAAATTTATCTCTGTCACAGTCAGCCAAACTAATCACTTTTGGCCACACTCAGAGTAGGTAAGCAACCTCATAAAATATATTTTACTTGGGATTGTTTCAAGGAATCTCTACTTGTAACATTTAAAATAAGGCAAGAACAAGAAAGATTGTGCAACTAAAAATTTAAATTTATTATAGCATAAATTAAATTCACACAAAAAAATGTTTCACAAAATAAAAATAGCAAGACATTTGGTAAATTCTCATTTAGATTGTAACATAACACATAGAGGCCAATTTCATACAGGCCATGCAGTCCCTGTGTGGCCAATCAAAAGTGGGGTGGATAGAGGTAGGCCCAATTCTGATCCCGTGGGGGATCAGAATCGGGTCTGTGGCTGGGCCCTGATTCTGATCAGCCTGCATGCCCAGCCACATACCCAGGAGCCGCAATCCCCTGCTGCAGAAAAGAAACCTCTTTCCCCGCAGCTTGACCCCCCTATCCAGCCTTCTATGGTCAGGGTTGGCTGCAGGGAACCCTCTGTGTCCCCACACCTGCTTCCAGTGGCCCAGATCAGGGATCCCATGACATCCCCTGAATAAGTCCCCTGTCTAGATTTGAAACCACAGACATACAAGTCCATTCTCTGAATCGGCCCTGTACATTCAGGGTTGCATCCCGCCCATGCCCCGTCCTCGCTCCACCTCTGGAACGCCCCCTTCCTGCCCCCATCTAGACCTCCCCATGCAAACCCACTGTTCATATGCGAAGGCTTTTGCTGAAGCCGACAGGGGGACGAATAGCGGGGATGGACATCCCAATGGGACATCCATTCGCACTATTCACGGAAAAAAAAAACATATTGTTTGTAATGGTTTATCTTTTCTGCAATAAATCAACTGAACTTCAGCTTATATAAGTGATGTGAGCCTCAAATATCAGATAAGTATTGTAAATTACTTTAATAACAACTTTTTTTACCAACATATTGGTTCTGATTTGTTTCTTTCCCTAAAATTGTCTCTTCTATTTCTAGGTTCTCCTCAGCTCCTGAACTTCAGATAAGTATTTTCTCTATGGGGCCCTTTCACTAAAGGTGCTGAGGTGTTGTACCAAATGTGATCATAATATGCAAATTCGCAGCCCATTAGGGCAACACCACAGAATTAAGTCAGGAGCATGGAAAGCATATTCCCAGCAGTTACTGTGGTACACACACCATTGCTATGGCAAAATAATAGAGTGAGTGTACTCAGTGCCTTCTGTGGAGGTAGCAGTGAGTTCACCTACAATAGTGGCCAAAAGAATAAGGCAGAGTCCAAAATATCAGAATTTTATTAGAAAAGTATGTGTTATTGTCACTTTCATGGTCAAAAGCTTTAAGAATCAAAGATATATATGTCATTCTCAAAGTTTTATTCAGGAAACAATATATGTGTCAATATATGATAGGGTGTCCATGATTTTTCAGCAGAGCCTGGATTCTTGTAGGCATACTGTTAACTAGCATTTTACAGTATGTCGGAGTGATTTTGTTGACCCATACATTCTTGAGTATGTCCTTTAAATCTACTTCTGAAGTTGGACAGTGTGCTGCCACCTTTTTCTTCATAAGATTCTCAATTACATTGAGATCCGGAGAGTTTGATGGCCAGCTTGGTAGCAGTTCGATCTTGTTATCCACGAACCATTTTTTGACTGTTTTTGCAGTGTGGCACGGTGCCGAGTCCGGCTGAAATATAGTTGTGCCAGAAACATTCATGTGTATTTTAACTTTACTATTGAGCATGGATATGTATTTTGCAGCATTTACTCTTTCACCTTTCTCAAAAATGTGCAGGCCACATCGTCCATTCGCCGAGAAGTCACCCCATACCATGACCGATGGTGGGTGTTTAACAGTCTTGATCGTGTACTTCGGATTTAGTCTCTCGCCTACTGGTCAACAGACATAGTTGTAACCACTCCCACGTACTTGTTGAAATGTACTTTCATCTGTGAACATTACCCTCTCCCACCATTCAGCAGATTTGTCTTTCATCTTGCTACAAAACTGTATGCGGGCAGCAATTTGTTTCCTGGTCATCATAGGCTTCTGGCCACATGTTTGAATTTGTCCACAAGCCATCGTTGGACAGATCTGGCACTTATCTTTATTCCTCAATCATTAGCTAACTGAGCCACAAGTTGAGATGAAGTATGTGGACTAGATGCAATAATGCTTTTGAGGAATTGGTCATCTCGTCCACTAGTTATCCATCTGCACCCACATTTCGAACATTCTGCACTGCACACCTTCATATATGCAAATGTTTTGCAATAGCACATTGTGAATATCCTTCAGCATGGAGTGTAACAACTTGTCCCTTTACAAAGTCATTAATATCACACTTTCTACCCATCTTGATTGCATGTTTAACATGTGGAGTGGAGGAGTGGCCTAGTGGTTGGGGCAAGGTACTTCAGGCTGGAAGGTCAGGGGTTCAAATCCCACTAGAGAACAGCAACCTTGGGCCGGAAGGACTGGGGTTTCTAGTTCCACAGGTGCTCCTTGTGGTCTTGGGCAAGCCACTTAACCTTCCATGGCCTGTGTTCCCTGTAAATAGTTATCTCCAAGTTATAATGCCCTGTTCAATGTAATTTCAGTTTGTTCAATGTAAACTGCACTGATGCAGAATAGTGCAGTATATAAGAGAATGTAAACAAATGTAACTTCCAGTCTTAACCTACTTGTAAAAATTCAAAACTTCATCCAAGAAACCTACTACAGAGTGTAAGGGGCATGTTTACTAAACTGTCATAATGTGCACCCAGTGTTAGTGTGCAGGATTCCATAAAAGGAGTGGGCATTCCAGTCTAAATGTAGCAATCATGTGATAATGTGCACCAAGCACATTAGCGCCCAAGAAAGGGATGTGTTAATCTTAAGTAGGCACCTTGACCTAAACATATAGCAACAGAGGTGTAGTACAATGGTTAATACACTGACTGATGGTACAGGGTCATGAGTTTGATTCCCAAGTGGGCCTGAAGAATAATAATACTTTTACCCAGTGCTGTCTGAGGCATTTTCCAGTTTAATTTAAATCTGTGCTGCAAGAAAATACACCCTCAAAGTGCCGTAACATAAGGTGCCACATCAGCCACCCTATAGGGCACGTCAGAGGGCATATTATAAAGTGCACTGTCCGCCCAGGCACCCTAGAATGTTGCCTATAGGGTGCCTTATAAGGCGCTTTATAGGGTGCCCTATGAGACACTGCAAGGTTACAGCACTGTTTTTGATGGCAGCACTGTGCATGTTAACACATGAAAATCTTAAGTAGGCACGCTGACATGCAAGCAGGAATAGCAGTGTAGCACAATGGTTAATACACTGACTGGTGGTACAGGGGTCATGAGTTTGATTCCCAAGTGGGCCTGATGAATTATAAAACTTTTACCCAGTGCTGTCTGAGGCATTTCCCAGTTTAATTTAAATCTGTGCTGCAAGCAAACACACCCTTAAAGTGCTGTAACATAAGGTGCCGCATCAGCCGCCCTTTAAGGCTCTCCAGAGGGCATATTATAAAGTGCACTGTCCGCCCAGGCACCCTAGAATGTTGCTTATAGGGCTCCTTATAAGGTGCTTTATAGGGTGCCCTATGAGGCACCGCAAGGTTACAGCACTGTTTTTGATGGCAGCACTGTGCATGTTAATGCATAGAAATCTTAAGTAGGTGCGCTGATATGCAAGTAGGAACAGCAGTGTAGCACAATAGTTAATGCACTGACTGATGGTGCAGAGGTCATGAGTTCAAATCCCCAGTGCACGTAATGAATAAGGTTGGCTGAGGTAATTCCATTTCTGCTTGCAACTGTACAACAATCTGTGCTGCCATCTAAAAAGAACTGCACCCTATTGCCATAAATTAATGCACCATTTAGGGTGCATCAGAAGGCACATTCTAAACAACCACGTCAGCGAAGGTGGGTGATAATGTGCCCCAGAGGCCATGTTGAAAGGTTACCAACTCCCAAGGCACCATAGTAGGCACCCCATAAGCTGCCTGAATCGAAAGTGTATGTGGCGTAAGATGCCTCAAGGATGTATAGGTGAACCCAAAAACGTTGGCCAAGAGCAGTAAGGTCCCCCAATTTGAAAAGAAAGAGAGGTATATGCCAAACACACATGTAACCCAAACACTGCACAGAGCAGCAAGGAACAACAATGCATAAGTAATGGAAGGACGTAGATCAGAGCTGATGGACCACACAAATCAGCTAGAAAAATGGACAAACATATCGGGGGCAGCTGTAGCTATGCACAGAGCGATGGTAATGTACCATGCAAAAATGACAGTGTGTGGCAGAGGATGGGAAGATGTGTGCAGCAGACGAGGCAGAAATGGCAGGATAGGTGGAATGTCAGGATGACAGTGGAGTAGCAGTGCTATGCAGAGCACACACAGGAGAGGCAACCAGGGAGAGCTGCAAAGCAGGAATGTGTAGGAGTGCAGGACGTGGGGTAGCAGCATGCACATCAGGGTAGGATGGCACACAGCTGCCAGACACACGTAGATGGACAGAAGGATGGTTCACAACTGTGATGAGGGTACAATGTGCTCACAGCACAGATCTGCACAGATATGACTGTCACAGGAATGAAAAGTAGTTCTGCAGGACAAGCATACAAATGAAAGAGAACAGAGAGGAATCACACCTATGACCACTACCACAAATGGCAATGCACAAACCAGTAGGCCTCACCACCAACGTGAGCTCAGTAGCAAAGCTGCATACAAAAATAGTGCAGGGCATCACACAAGACACCTGCTGGCTGTCAGGACAGGCAAACCCACAACAGTAACCATGACCAAATGCACATGCAGATCTGTTGTGTACAGATCAGATCACAGTCTGTAATTGGGACCAGAGCCACATAGAACTACATGCATACACACAAAGAAATGTTATGCAGTGGATACAGCATGCAAAAGAGGAAAGAATCTAAACCCCAAGGGCAGCAGAGGATGCTCTGTGGAGCTGGTGCAAAATCTGGAACAGGACAGGAGATAATTGAACATGCAAACAGGTGTACCACACACCAGCTGAACCACAGCAATACCAAACTCCCAAGCGCACTGCCATGCAAATACCATAAAGAAAGAGACCTATGTAACAGATAATATGTGATGGCTAGGCAGCACAGAGGGCACACCTTGGTGTACAGTGAAGAGAGGGAAGGGTGTGTGTAGAGGTGATGAACCTGCTGGTACCTAATGGTCATGTTAGCACAACAGAAAAGAAAAAAAATAAGCCACATGTGGGGATCAAACCTGCAACCTATGGCATTATAACACATGCTTGTAACCACTACCCCAAACAACCACAATGAACACACTGAGCACAATGCAAAAATACTACCCCAAAGGGAGGGTGTGTATGGGAACCTGTAATACCCAGTGATGTGGCAAATGGCTGGCAGATACACAGCTGCCACCGTACAAGGATGTGAGCACAGGTGGGCCATGTACATGACCAGCAAATCAGTAGATACAAGTGTCAATGTGATCAAAGAGTGGAGGAGTAGCCTAGTAGTTAGAAAACTGGCTTGGTCACCAAGCAACCAGAGTTCAATTCCCACTAGCAGTCCATGTGGCCTTGGGCAAGTCACGTAACCCTCCATTACCTTGGAAGAAAGACCTGACAATCTACTTCCAGTGATGCTGACAAGAAAACCCTGGAGTCTCTGGGTCACAAGGAGTCAGGACTGACTCAAAGGCACACATTGTATTGCATGTTTGTCACCATGATCAAGCAGCAGCAGAGACAAATGTATATCAAACACATATTTTTATTTGGGTTCATCTTCACAGATAGTGTAGGACCTCATAATATCAAGGTGAGTGGATCCCAGGTGAAAGACGGAAACACATTTAGCAGGGCAGCAACCCACATCCTACAGAAAAGTCACTGGCCCGTCTACAAATGAAGGGCAGGAGACATAATGTGCAGCACTATGCATTAGGCCCCCACCCCCCACATGCTGCTGCATGCCTCAAATGTGTTACTCACATATGAGTGCATGTAGACAGTAGGCGGTGCATGATGAGGGACCAACACACATCAATCATGATCTTTTCCCTAAAACATATCTATCTGGCAACACAGGAGGCACACAAATGAAAACAGCATATGTTCTTGAAACGTTGTAACTTTAAAAACACAGATTGAAAGCAATGTTTCAGCTATCATATAATGCCTGAGATAGGAATCCAAGCTGCAACAATGTAACCCTAAACAATCATCAAATGCACAATGAGGATATGCTAACAGGTAGCAGAGGAACATGAACACAGAGAGAATTCAAATGAAAACTACCTGCAGAAACATGCAGAGATAAACACCATGCAGGAGGTCCCCCTGCACTGGTTGGTGTGTAGACAGTGTCTGTACACATATATCATGGTACATGGAATGCACAATTGAAGGAAGACAACGGACACTCACACTGCGACACTCCAAATATAACGGGGCAATGTGAGTGTCGTTACCTCAGGAGATAAATAGGACTGTACAGACATGCAATGCAAGGTTTGTAAATCAATGCAGAGCGTCACATCTGTACAGTAAGCAAACACAAGAAACAGTATATAGAGATGGAAATTAAGGGCAAACATGTTACAGTAAACCACACAGAAGCCATATTGCCACGCTCTGTGTTTCCCCAACATAGTCAGTCATATGCACATGCACATCGACATTTCAACATGATTCAGTGATGCCACACATGCACGCAAAGACCCTTGGTGATTGAAAACATCAATCCAGGATGCTGGTGTGCATTAAAGCCGTCTTGTGGCAAAAGCTGAATCATGTCCAGGTGGAGAGTAGGTGGACATAGACAACAGGAGCTCTCCATCGCTACCCCTATGCCACACGCATGGCCGAATGCCTGTGTTGAAACAAACAGATGAGCATATACTGTGTTCCATGTCACACACATGGCCAAAACTCAACAACTGTGGAGGAATGTACAACATACAGTGACAATGTCAGTCCCTGCTGCACACGTGGGGACCAGTACACAGTGTGCAAAGTCCAAAGCGTATCTGCAATCCAACACGTCAGGTTAAGACTATCCTTGCAACCCTGGGCATGCATAGTCAAGTGTCACATCCCAATATGCCACAGTACATGAAAGGTCCTGCGTGTCTTCTGCAATGAGCACGACTCCCAACCAGAGCACGGCAGCAACAGTGTGTTGGACAGGTCTGTCATGGCCAAAGTAGTAATCCAAACATAATACTGTCCATCCTAGGCATGTGTCCCACTCGCAGAGGTCAAACATCCTATGGCACCATTTTCCAGGGAAAGTTCCATTGTATTGTGTCCCCCAACAGGTGGGTGATGGCGATGCCAGATGCACTGTAATAGATGTGTCTGGTTTGTTCTCTGCCCTGTGTCAGAAGAGGAGAAATAATGTATTGGTATGGGCCTTGCAACATCAGCACAAATTGCAGAGAATCAAACATTAAGAAACACATAATAAAGGGACACACAGGCAAACATGACATGATCACAACACAAAACACATTGCACGTTGGGGACATTTTGAATTGGAACCGTAGACACGGGTGTCACATGGATATGGTGCTGTCCATGCCCATGTTACACAGGCGTTTCACAGCTCCATCCTATGTGCATCAGCGTTCGTGAACAGAGAGCCAACATGAAATATATATGAGACAAACAGTAAATCATTAACATGTAAAGGCTGATGTCATCCCCAAAAGAACAAAGGTGCAAACTACCTTGTGCTTGCATCAGGTGTATGTCTCGCATCCCCTGAGCCACTCAAAGGCCATAACAGGTCACAGTGAAGGGAGACAATGTCAGCGAAATATGTAGAATCACCATGTCACGCCACTGTTGATGCATGTCCACATTATGGCGATATCTGTGATACAAAAAGCAGGTCAACAGTGGTATGTCAGAACACAAGACACAGTTCTGTTCCCAACACACAACACATGTCCACAGTGGTCACACGGTAAACAGCAGTAAGGTAGAGATAGCACAGTCACCACCTCCCCCCAGGTGTACAGACCCCTCACACCACATGATAATGTAAAAAGCCTGAACAATTTATCATCACAAAGCCAACCCAAGAACACACGCACACAAAATATGCTAAGGGCAGCATGCCAGCAGTAGCATACGGCCTGTATGTGCACAAGTGGAGATTTGTAGACATAAAGGCCCTGTGAATTGCAATGATACCCTGGTGTTGGCTGATGGTACAATGTCTGGGAAGGGTACATGTGTAGGCCACCACCCAATAACCTAGGACCTCCACACACATGCAGCTCTGTTGGACATGTCCCAGAGACAGTGTTGCAGAAGACATACTGGACAGGAACACATGGGGATATGTGTGCCAACAGCAAGATATGGGTTAGGGAGGTGCAGGGAAAAGAGGTGAACCACAACATCTGGACAATATGACAGATCACCGAGGACATGTGTTCCCCCTGACTGCTGGCACAGACAATATAGCTGTAGGTCCACCTACCCCAGACCACAGCATGTTGGCTGATGTACAGTCACCTGCCAATGCACCACAGCACCAGGAGCTTCAACAAGTATGTCCTGTGCATTGGGAAATACAAGGGAAACATACATATGTCATGTTCTAGCTGTGCAACACACACTGCACCTTCCTGTCCCCAGCTTCCACACCCCCAACATCCTTTACAGACTGACTGTTCACCATCACACTGTACACATCTCTCCCATGTGAAAGGCATCGATGACATGTCTTTGGAAAACTACAGGGGTCCGTACTCTGTCTGTCCCCTCCCTCACCTCTCTGTTGTCGTACACACTGGTGAACAGAAGTGTTTGCTCCCTACCGTGTTCCTGCTTCACTCCAAGGCTGCAATATTATCTTGGGTCCCCCATATTGCTCCCAATGCCCCTTCACTGTGTGTACTGGTGTCCCAATGTGGTCTGCTACCCCGCTGTCAATTGCTGTAACATACGGAAATATGCAGGGCCACCTCCGGTATCCTCTGTCCAAACACATTTCCTGGTGTGTATATCTCATATCTTGACTAACATTAACAGCTGTGTGCTAATGAGTTGCTAAACATATATCTCAATGTCTGCATTATGTCCACTAAACCACACCCCGATGTCTGCTTGTGACCTGACCTTGATGGCTGCATGTCATCCAACTGTGTGAAAGTGATAATGGCAAAGCATGGATAGCCTATATGTGCACCTAATAACCCCCCTCCCATCAGAGCCTCTTTGTGTATGTGGACATAACTTTCCTTCTCTAGGGTATGCAATGTAGTTGTTGTCTTGGACTGCACTCTCCTCCGCTACACACTTACACAGCCTGTAGTTGAGTCATGGGTTTATGTCGACATGTCATCAGCTAGATTTGCTCTGTCCTCCCTGAAAACACCCCTAAAACCCAATCCACTCCCACATTCATCTCTCTGCTTGCCTACTGTAACCTACACCTTGTTGATCTTGCCTGAATCACCTCTGTTTGTGTGTACATATGCAACACTGCACTGCATGGCTATTATACACTGAAAAAAAAGAGCAATTATACTCCCCCTTGCTGGACACTGCACAGGTTCCCTATCCTTCACCGCATCCATGTTAGGGCTACGTGATGACCTATATAGTCAGCCACACTGTGGCATTCCACTAACTCCCCTTAAGGATTTTAAATACCATTATGACAAATAGAACTGAGCATGGAAACAAAATTTGCTGTAGAATCTCTATGGATTGAAATTCCATGTAAAAAGGGGAAGGCGATGGCAGTGGGGGTGTACTATCAACTGCCTGGCCAGAATGAACAAATGGATGATGAAATGCTGAAAGAAATCAAGGAAGCTAACAAAAGTTACAGCACAGTAATAATAATGGGTGATTTCAATTACCCCGGTATTGACTGGGTCAGTGTCACGGCAGAACATGCTAGGGAGATAAAGTTCCTAGATGACAAAAATGACTGCTTCTTGGAGCAGCTGGTTCATGATAAAATGAGGAAAATAGTTAAGAAAAAACTAAAAGGAGCAGTTGCAAAGGTTAAAGACTTACATCAAGCTTGGGTGTTGTTGAAAAATACTATCTTGGAAGCCCAGACTAGCTGTATTCCACGCTTTAAGAAAAGTGGAAGGAAGTCCAAAAAACTGCCAGCATGGTTTAAAGGTGAGGTCAGAGAGGCTGTTGTTGCCAAAAAAGCATCATTCATGAAATGGAAAAAAGAGCCAAACGACGAAACCTGGAAACAGCACAAGCACTGGTAGGTCAAATGCAAGGCATTGATAAAGAAGGCAAAGGGAGAATTTGAGAAGAAGCTTGCTGCGGAAGCAAAAACGCAAAATAAAGATGTTTTCAAGTACATTCATAGCAAAAAACCTGTGAGAGAGTCGGCTGGACCATTAGATGATAGAGGAGTTAAAGGGGCACTAAGAGGTGACGAGGCGATAGCAGAGAGATTGAATGAATTCTTTGCTTCGGTCTTTACTGAGGAAGATGTAGGGATGTTACCCATGACTGAAGTGGTATTTAAAGGTGCAGAAGAATTGAAGGAAATATCGATACATCGGGAAGATGTATTACAACTATTAGATAAACGGAAGAGTAGCAAATCACCTGGGCCGGATGGTATACATCCAAGGATGTTGAAAGAACTGAAATATGAGATTGCAGACCTGCTATTAGTAATCTGTGAACTATCATTAAAATCATCTCTAATACCTGAAGATTGGAGGAACGCCAATGTAACACCAATTTTTAAAAAGGGTTCCAGGGGTGATCCGGGAAACTACAGACCGGTGAGCCTCACGTCAGTACCGGGAAAACTGGTAGAAACCATCATAAAGAATAAAATTACTCAGCATGTAGATAGTCATGGCCTAATGGGAGACAGCCAACATGGCTTTAGACAAGGAGGATCTTGTCTTACTAATCTGTTATGTTTTTTTGAAAGTGTGAATAAACAGGTGGACAAAGGTGAGTCAGTTGATATAGTGTATCTGGACTTTCAGAAAGCCTTTGACAAGGTCCCTCATCAGAGACTTTTGGCAAAACTAAAGAGTCATGGGATAGGAGGCAGTGTACTACTGTGCACCAGGAACTGGTTAAAAGATAGAAAGAAGAGTGTTGGGCTGAATGGCCAATTTTCCCAATGGAGAAAGGTGAATAGTGGTGTACCCCAGGGATCTGTGCTGGGTACGCTGCTTTTTGACATATTCATAAATGACCTGGAAAGTGGAATAACGAGTGAGGTTATCGAATTTGCAGATGACACAAAACTATTTAAAGTTGTTAAAACCCAAGAGGATTGTGAAAAATTTCAAGAGGATCTTGATAAATTGGAAGACTGGGCATCAAAATGGCAGATGAAATTTAATGTGGACAAGTGCAAAGTTATGCACCTAGGGAAGAACAATCCAAACTATGGTTACACAATGCAAGGTTCCACATTAGGAACCACCACCCAGGAAAAAGATTTAGGCATCATTGTGGATAACATGTTAAAACCCTCCGCCCAGTGTGCAGCGGCAGCCAAAAGAGCAAATAGAATGCTAGGTATCATAAGGAAAGGAATGCAAAATAAAACAAAAGATATTATAATGCCTCTATACCATTCCATGGTGAGATCGCACCTTGAATATTGTGTGCAGTTCTGGTCACCGTATCTTAAAAAGGATATAGCATTATTAGAAAAGGTTCAGAGAAGAGCCACCAAAATGGTAAAGGGGATGGAAGGATACTCCTATGAGGAAAGGCTAAAAAGGTTAGGGCTCTTTAACCTGGAAAAGAGACGGCTGAGGGGAGATATGATAGAAGTCTATAAATTAATGAACGGAGTGGAACGGGTAACATAGATCGATTGTTTACGTTATCAGAATATAGAAAGACTAGGGGACATGCAATGAAGCTACAGGGTAAACTATTTAAGACTAATACAAGAAAATATTTTTTCACTCAACGTGTAATCAAACTCTGGAATTTGTTACCTGAGGATGTAGTAAAGGCTGTTAGTGTAACTGGGTTTAAAAAAGGTTTGGACAAGTTCCTGGAGGAAAGGTCCATAAACCATTATTAAGAAGGGACCCAGGATATCAATGCTTGACCCAGTACAAGCATTGCGGAACCTGTGTCTTTTGGGAAACGTCTAGGTACGTATGACCTAGACTGGCCACTGTTGGAAACAGGATACTGGGCTTGATGGACCTTGGTCTGACCCAGTATGGCATATCTTATTTTGTTATGCTACATATCACATCTAGCGCTATACAAAAATTACACACACACAGATCCAGCTTACCAGGGCATACCACACACACAATCAGCTCAAAATACTAAATGAAGAACACGCACAGCGGGACAACTGGCCCCAAACATGGTCCTCTCTCCCACTGTGAAACCCACACCACATGCCTCTCACCTTGCTGCACCCAAAACATAACACCAACTAACTGTGGTTGCACAGCAGCCGCTATCACAATCATCCACAAACCAGGAATGTCACCCCAACACCTCCCACAGGCCTAAAACCACCCACCCACATCATCCACCTCGACCCACTGTTCTGCCCTGCCCACATCGTTTGGTTCTCAGTCATGCTTATATTTGACATTGGGATGGCCAGCCATTGTCTGTTACATGTCAGTGCAGTGTTGCATCCTACTGATATTGGTCTACAAATGTTAACTTGTATTAGCACTACACACATATACCAACAAATGTAGGTGGGAACATATGCAGTACGTACATGAGAAGAGCTCTGCAATCACCTGCCGCCTGACTGCTGTGCCCTCACATGTGTCACCACGGGCACGTACAGGTGGGCACGTCGGATTATCCTCCAGACCCTCATTAATCTCGGCAGGGATATTGTGCCTGAGAGCAATGCTGTTCAGGATGCAACAGGCTATGATGATTTCTGCCAGAGTCTGTGGAGTATATTGTAAGGCCCCGCCTGTCCTATCCAGACACCTGAAGCGACTCTTTAAAACGCCAAAGGTGCGCTCTATGACAGAGCGGCTGGTGGCATGGGCCTCATTGTACCTCTGCTCTGCACGTGTCCGTGGTTGACGCACAGGGGTCAGCAACCAGGGGCAACACCCATATCCTGCATCACCTGTAGAATGAAATGAGGTATGTTAAAGCAGGAGATCATGTCCCCCCAAATGGACACAGGTATATATGTGCAAAACAAATGCATGACACATCTTGACAGAAACATATGACATCACAACTATGCAGCATAGCAACATTGAAATATGATGACACAAAAGGACCACATGGCCTATCTAGTCTGTCCTTCCATATCAACAATTACAACAGTCCCCTTTTTACCTTTAGAGATCCTCTGTGTTTGTCCCATGCTGTTTGGAATGCAGTTACTGTCCTCATCTCTACCACCTACACTGTGAGACTATTCCACGGATCCACCACTTTTTCAGTAAACAAATATGTTGCCATTTCACATCTGAATCTATCTCCCTCCACCCTCATCTCATGTTCCCTCGTAGCAGAACTTGCTTACAATGTAAAGTGTCTCTCTCCCTCAACATATATGGCACGGAGGTATTTCTACATCTCCATCATATCACCTCTATCCCACCTTTTCAACCTGTTTAGCTACTTTGACATCAGCAGACACAACCACGCCTAGGTCCCGCTCTTCTGTAGTGGACAAGAGTACTTCCCCCCCCCCCCATACTATATTGCTCCCTTGGAGTGCTGCAGCCCACATGCATGACCTTGCATTTCCTTCCATGACAGCCCAGCTGGCAAATTCCAGATCATTCATCAAGCTTAGCTAGATCACTCCTCATGTTATCTACAGCTTCCTGGGTGTCTACCCTATTACAGATTGAGTGGGGGAACCTAAGAAACACAAGACAAGGGGTAGCTGTATGGATTGCCGACAATATAATCTGTAACATCCACACAAATGCTCGCATCCAATCAACCAGCATCACACAGCACCATAGCAGGGTGGATTTGAAGGGCACCAACCCCGCCCTCCCCCTATATCCTACACAGGCAGATGACACACACACACAATGAGGGATCTACTCCAAGACAGACATTTGCACATACGCGTAATCACATGAACACCATGTGCATGTCAGAAATGGGAAATACCCACCCAGCAATATACAGTCCTTATACTGTCCTGCCTCAAATTGTCTGAATAGTGCCGAGTGATGCAGGATATAGGCATCATGGGTGGACCCTGCAAACCTGGGGACCACATTCAGAATATGCATATTTGCATCACATACAACCTGAACATTCAGGGAATGATAGTGTTTGCGGTTACGGAACACTACCTCCCTGTCTCTAGGCGGGACCAGGGCAACATGTGTGCAATCAATAGCTCCCATCACGTGTGGTATCCCGGCTAATGCCTCAAAGGCCTGGTTCAGGGTCCACCACTGTTGCCTAGTGTGTGGAATGACAATAAAATTCCGCACCCGCTGACCATGGCACGCAGTACTTGGTGGAGACAGCGTGAGAAGGTGGGGCGGCTCATGCCACCCACTGCAGCCACAGATGACTGGAAACACCCAGAGGCAAAGAAATGTAGGGCAGCAAGGAGCTTGACCAAACCTGGTATGGCATGTGACCGATCAGTCAGGGGCTTGAGGTCAGGTCATAGATCCTCATAGAGCTCCCTAATAGCCCCTGTGCTCAGTCAGTAGAGGGAGGTGACCTGGTCCTCACACATTCCCTGGAGCTGGGCCCTGGGCCTGTAGAGACGGGGCTGGTGAGCCTGCACCTCAGCACGCCTCCTGCACCGTGCGGGCACAGCCCCTGCCTGGCCTGCCCCCACAGCTGCAGGTCTGATTTGCAGCGGGACTACACCCATGCCCTGTGCCTCAGCCCCATAGACACCATCTCCCTTGTCAGGCAACCGCACCACCTGCCCACCTCCCACTGTAGCTGCAGCAACCACAAAGGCCGCCATAAACTCCACCCGTCCTGCTCCTCTAACCCACTCAAACACAGACACCACTTCACTAACCAACACACACACACCTTACACACCACACAGAAACACAGCCACACAATACAACCAACACCAATCACAAACCTAGCCACACTCCACAATACACCTGATTCTGACTCGCTCCTTCCTTCACTGCCAACGCACGCCTTCTCTCCCTCGCCTACTAAAAAAACTTCAACGTGCACCATGTGTTCAGGTCTTTTTATAGGGTTTTTTACGTAGCACGTGTTGCTCATGCGCAGTTGCGCGAGCGTGACAGCTGCGCATGTGTAGTTGGCTGTGCGCATTGCATATGTGTCATGCACACGCGTGTGTGCATGTGTGTGCATTGTGCATGTGCCATGCCTCAAGCGCAAATGCATGCACACACGCACTTCCCGCATCTGTGTGGTGCATGCGCAATGCACACAGCCAACTACGTGTGTGTGGTGTGCGTGGTGGCTGTGTGCGCACTGCATAGTTGGCTGTGCCCATTTCGCATGCACCACACCTCACGTGCAAGCATGCACATACGCATGCATGCATTTCCCGCTTTTGCACGGCGCATGCGCAATGCACACAGCCAACTACGCATGCGCAACGCGCACAACGTAAAAAACCCTATAAATAGACCTGTACACATGCTGCACGTTGAGGAGTTTTTGGTAGTCGAGGGAGAGAGAAGGTGTGTGGTGTTGGTCAGAAAGAGAAGCAGGTGTCTAGTGTAGCAAAGTTAGTGTGTTGTGGTTCAGAGTGGTAGAGGCTGAGTTGTGGAGGAGAAGTGTGAGGTAGAGCAGGGGAGACAGAGAGGAGGGGAGGCAAGGAGCAGGTGAGTGAGAAAGGAGGTGATGTGAAGAGCAGATAGCAGGGAGAGGAGGGAGGTGTGAGGTGGAGTTGAGAAGGGCAAGAGCAGGAATGTCTGACAGGGAGGGAGAGGGCACAGAGGGCAGGAATATGGAGCCACAGGACAGGGCAGGAGTGGAGATGGAGAGGGAGAGGGAGGGAGGGGGGCCGCGTGTTGGGGAGGGCACAGATATGGCAGGGAGTGTGGTGGCGGATGCAGGCACATCGGCCCAGCCCATGCAGGGTCGTCTCAGTGCAAAACGTAGGCGTATACAGGTGCCAGCTCTGCAACGGAAGAGGGCTCAGAGATTCACCCAGCAGGAAAACCACATCCTGCTGGCGTGTGTCCTTGAGCATTATGAGGTCCTATACGGCCGGCTAAGCAACAGCACCACTGTTGCAACACGCACTCAGGTGTGGGAGGAGGTGCAAGAGGCAGTTGCACAGGCAGGGGGCCCACTCAGAAACCTGGACAGCCTCAGGAAGAGGTTCAATGATATAAAGCGGGGTGTGCATGCACACATGGTGGCAGAGCGGCAGCATGCCATGGGCACTGGTGGGGGAGGCCCCTTTACACCCTCCCTAACACCCCTGGAGCAGGAGTTGGCGGAGCGGCTAGGGCCCATCTACCTGTATGGACTGCCAGAGGCCCTGGACACTGCCCATCCCCAGGCAGGTAGGTACCCAACTCACACCTTGCTGCTCCCAACCCATAGAGTACATGCCCTTTGGATATGCATCAGGCATCTTATTAGCACCTCCTCATACCTGCTCCCCTGGATCATCTCCTACCCTCTGCCTTTGGCTCATGAGTGTGCTGTCCCCCATTCCACCCCCTTTTGCTCTGTGTGTTTCTGCCCTCCAACCACATGTTTCATTAACACCATCCCTTTTTATGTCTGGCCTGCACATGTGGCTACACATCTGCTACAAGCCCCCTCTCAGACCTGTCCTTGTTATGTCTGTGTCTAATCTAAGCACTGCTGAGCAGGGATGGTCCTTCTGTGGGATAATGCACACCAGGGGTCCTCAAACTTTCTAAACAGGGGGCCAGTTCACTGTCCCTCAGACCGTTGGAGGGCCTTACTATAGTTTAAATAAACACTATGAAAAAACTCCAAAGCACACTGTATAAATTCAAAATAAAGAGATATTTTTCTACCTTTTTTGCTTTTTTTTTCCAGTGGCAATTGCTCCAGCCACGTTCTTCTGGTTTCTTTGTGTCTTCTGCTAACTCTCCATCATCTGCTTTCCATTTGTCCTTTCTTCTCTCTTCTAGTATTTTTTCCATTCTCTCTCTACATCTGCTTTAACATACTAATCTTTCTCCTTTTGCTCTTTCCTCATTCCTATTTCATCCACTCAAATGTTTACCCCTCCATCCTCAATCCCCACTTACTCTCCCAATATCTGTCCAATTGTAGATTTGTCTTCCCTTCCACACAAAATATTTTTCCCTCACCATTTCACTCTCCCAGCTCCATCCCATTCTGATCCTCCCCCAACATCAGCTCCCTTCTAGTTCCAGGTCCACCCAGCATCCGCTCCCTTCTAGTCCCTGCATCAGCCCATTTCCAGTCCTATCCCCCCATCAGCCCATTTCCAATTCTATCCTAGCCCCACCATCAGGCCATTTCCAGTCCTAGCTCCCCATCCATTTCCAGTGATATACTAGTCGCTCCCTCAGCTCCTTTCCACCTCCCAGCCCCCCCAACAGCTCATTTATAGTCCTCTCCTAGCCCCACCATCAGCCCATTTCCAATCTTAGCACCCCCTAACAGCCCATTTCCAGTCCTATCCTAGCCCCTCCATCAGCCCACTTCCTGTCTTAGCCCCTCCACTCAGCCCATTTCCAGTCCTAAGCCCCCCATCAGTCCACTTCCAAACTTAGCACCCCCCGCATAGCCCATTACCTGTCCTAACCTCCTCCCCCCATCAGC
Source organism: Ichthyophis bannanicus (assembly GCA_033557465.1). Classification (NCBI taxonomy): domain Eukaryota; kingdom Metazoa; phylum Chordata; class Amphibia; order Gymnophiona; family Ichthyophiidae; genus Ichthyophis; species Ichthyophis bannanicus. The sequence goes on along the minus strand of CM066032.1, from coordinate 1,378,254,286 downwards.
CCACTTTCCAGTCTTAGCCCCCCCCCATAACCGAATACCAGTCTGAACCCCCTCCCCCCTCATCAGCCCAGCTAGGTTAAAAAAGAAACAAAACACGGCTACTGCTGCCGCTTCCGCCGTGGCAGTGGCAGAATAAAGCATTCCGCGGGGTCCCCCCTGCTCTGCAGTGTCCTCCATGTGGCTTCAGTGTGGGCTTTTCAGAGCCGCATGAAGGGAGAGTTAATCCATGGCGGGATTAACAGAGCCGCGAGAGGAGAAGCTCTCTCTCTTTGCGCGGCTCTGACAGCCAACACTGAGGCTGCAAGGAGGACACTGCAGAGCAGGGGGGGCCCCCGCGGGATGCTTGATTCTGCCACTGCCACGGCGGCAGCGGCAGCAGCCAGTTTGTAGTTTTTAAACCTAGCTGGGCTGCTGCTCAATGAACGGGCCGGCCCTGGGTATAGCTGCCCCTGAGGACTAGCAACGGCGGCAAAAACACCTGGCGGGCCGGATAAATGTCCTCGGTGGCCCGCATGTGGCCTGCGGGCCGTAGTTTGAGGACCCCTGATGTACACAGTGATGTGTGTGCTAGGTACTGGCCTATATATGCCTAATAGTGTTAGCAGGAGCTGTAGTGGTAGCTATGTAGCACATGTACGGGGCACGGCCAAACACACATTGATTGTGGGGTGGATGTATTACACAGTTGTATGCAGTTGCACCATGCAAACCTATCTGTGTGTGTATGGTCTTCCACAACCCAGGTGACTACACAACCATGGGCCCAGCTGAGGAGGAGGAAGTGCAATTGCCCCAGGATGTGCCAGAGCCCCAGCCCACAATGTCTGGGGGCAGCACCAGTGATGGGAAATGGACACCAGGGACACACATGGAGGCTGAGGCAGAGGACCAGACCCCAGACGTCACTGCCACAGAGGGCTCCGAGGTCAGCCAAACCCACCACCCCATGCATGTGCCAGGGACAGAAGAAACCCCTCTACCAGACCTGGACCCTATCCTTGCAGAGCTGCAGGAACACACTGCTGCAGGACGGCACAATGCCAAGGTGGGTAACAGCATACCCCACAATCCCCACGGGGTTGTCATAACATCCACAACAAAATTGCATGTTGACCACATAGCATAGCGTTCTGATGTTGGGGGGGTTGTCTTATGTCCTCTGTGTTTCTACCTCCTGTAGCATGGCTTGTCAGGTGTCAGCATTTGTGAGGGGCTCAGACACAGGCACACTGTGCTTGGCTATATACCCCACATAAGCGCAAAGAGGAAACCAATGATCGCAGGTCACCCAGACACCCTACGTGACAGACACCTCTCAATGGTTATTGGCAGGCAGCATCACTTGTCAACATTATCTGCAGTGTGCGCCAGCATTATAGAAATGGGGGCACCCCAGATAATGTGTATGTGTGTGTCATGCCCCCTCAGATCATCTGACCTATCCCAGACGAGCAGTGTGCAGACCAGGCATTGACATATTAAACTGTGGCAATGTGCCATGTGTGAGATCTGTGATTCTCATGACCCTAATCCAGACCTCTTCCAGACATGGGGAATGGCTCATGGGAGACACAGATCTAAACATGGTCATGCGTTGCTAGGTTTGGCAGGCATGACTGTTCTGCAGACTGATCTGGTGGGATATGCGTGACATGTGTATGTGTGACAGTTGGTTACTGGAGAGGTATCTCACATATCACCCTCTGTCCCACCCACAGGCACTTATCAGGCACTCCAGCGCATATACGTGGCTATGGGGGATAATACCATGGAGCTGTGGCTGCTCCGGGAGGAGATCTGGTTTGGGGGCGCTTGCCCGCATTGCGGATGCCATGGAGGATATCGTGGGCCTAATGCGGCAGCCAGCACCAGCACCAGCACCGTCACCTGAGGCGCCAGGACAAGGTGCAGCCACCGCAGGGGGTGTTGGGCTGTGGAGGCGTGGGCGGCCACGCAGGAGGTGACTGTGTGTCTAATAAACAGCCTTTAACCAGTACATACAGTGTGTGTTTTCCAATGTGTGTCCCTGTGTTCCCCTAAGTAGTGTGCAAACATATGTCGTGTCCCTGACCATATGAGCCGCACACAGGCCCCTTGCTGGTGGAGTGTCTGTACTGCCAGGTATCACTCCACAAACGCCATCACATGCCGTGTGTGCCATGCACTGTATCACGTCCCAGCCCCTGGGCCGCAGCGTGGCAGTTTATACATACTCCTGGGTTGCACAGGGGGAATGTCCTGAAGCTACATGTGCAGTGTTGGGATCCGTCACCATTTTCCTCCCCGCATACCCCCTACATTTTACGCACATGTGTGACCATTGTCCCTGCCTGCAACACTGCCTACGTGCCTGCCTCCCCACATAGGCATGCATGTGGCACAGGCAGACAAATGTATACGGTTACTCACCGGCCATCCCTGTCACATGTATTGTCCCAGGACGCACTCAACAGTTTTACTCCTGAGTAGGTCCTGGGCCTCAGCAGTACATATTACCCTGCCAGTGCAGAAGTAGTGGTTTGCCAGTTCTACTATTGGCACACAGGCATGTTGCATCAGAAACGGTTCTCACACATTGCACACAGCATGCATGTGGCTCAGTATCCTGGGACAGCCTCTACATTGCAACATCTCAGGGTCCACCCTGGTCTCACACACCTACACACATGGTCATCCCCCATAACTGCATGTGGAACCAGTCCACGTATGATACCCATGTCTACCTTTACTACACATACCTGTCTACACACATATCCTATGCTTGCATCCATAGTGGTGTTGGTAAGGGAGACACGTGACCATTGTGACTTATCAACAAATGTGTGTATATTTATCAAAAACAACAATAAAAAACAATATGAACACCCATCCCATGATGCATGCCCAGTGATGGAACACAGGACAGCACAGGGCACATGTGTGGACGTCACAGGCGCCATCAGACACTCCTGTGATGCCCTTCAGGGGATGGTCGCCGACAGGGCAGACACTCCATCTCGGCGGCCATCCGCTGAATGGCTCCCGTCAGCCACTGGTATGTGTGCACTAACAGATGGACGCGGGGCTTCACACACCATCCAGGGCCACATACAGGTCCTGCACACACCTGCCACCACCACACACACATAGTGCCAGGGATTTGTGTGGTGGCATGTGCATGCGACCTGTGTGTGGCCCTGGATGGTGTATCCACATGCAGTCCCCCATCCCGTGCAGCCACATGCTGTGGCTGGTGGGAGCCCACAGTGCCCTGTGCTGCTCTGTGTTCCCCATCACCCTCCCAGACCCAAACATTCCCCTCCTCCCCCCCTGCCACCTCCCACCCACCCTCCACACCCTCCTCCACCCCTCCCCCACCCCCACATCAGCCACACCCTCTCCCTCCCCTGCCACCCCGCTCCCCACCCCTTCCATGCCCCCATCAACCCCCTCTTCTGATGCTGTGTTGGCCGGCTCTTCCGCCTCCTCCTCTGCCTCGCCCTCCATCTCAGCCCCGTCCTCCACCACCACCACCTCCACCTCTGTGGCATGGTGGGCAGGGAGGCGCTTCAGGGCATATGCGGAAGTGGAGGGGTCCTCATCATTGTCATCACCCTCTGTGGAAGATGACAGTCATCATCACACCACTATCATGTGGTGTCACATAAACACATGTACATATGCAGGCACCACACAGGCTGGTGGGCCAATGTGACATGTGTTACTGGGCAGCAAGGTCGCCAATACTCACTGTCACGCTGTGACATGCCCCCCTCTGGAGGCAGGCAAGGTAGTCTCCCCCCTTCTTCCGGAGATCCTCTACCTGTGGATGTGAAAACAATGGGTGGGGGCATCAGTGGCCGTTTATCTCTGGTGGGTGGCCACATAAACAAACATCTGTGTGGGCAGCATCTTGCTGCTCCTGCTCCACTGCTGTGTGCTGTCATGTACAGCATAGTTACTCACCTGTAACAGGTGATCTCCGGGAACACCAGGAAATAGGTCTTCACATGTGGGTAGCATCGGTACCAACTGAGCCTGTTGTGGGAATGCTCACCAGCATCCTATAGGAAAGCTTTTGGGAGCATCCCACAGCGCCGGTGTGCTGCCTTCCCGCCTTTCCCCAACTGCCTCTCTCCAGTTGAGTTTAAAGCTGAGACAAAGAGAGAGAGAGAGATAGGGAAAGAGAGAGAGAGAGGGAGACCACTCCTAGGGGAGATGGGTGGGTTGTGAAGACTTATTCCTGCTGTTCCCGGAGATTTACCTGTTACAGGTGAGTAACTATGCTATCTCCAGGAACAAGCCAGAATTAGTCATCACATGTGAGAACACCCTAGATGTAGATTCCAGAGAAGGATCCCCAGAGTGGTGAGGCCCTGTGGAGGGGTTTCACTTCCTCCCATGGATCTCTGGCATCCTGTAAGAGAGGCGGCTAGGAGTTGATTAAGTATGGAAGAGGTTGTTGGAGAGCAGCCTGACCAACCATAGCATCCCTGTGGGAGCCTTTATCCAAGCAGTAGTGGGCCGTGAACTGAGGACAAGGTAGCTGCTCCACAAATGTCATTAATATAGACGGAATGGAGGTGAGCCCTAGAGGCTGCCATGGCTCTCACATTGTGAGCGGGTACATGGGCCTCCAGTGAAAGGTGTTTGCTATGATAGATGAAAGTAATACATTGAGCAATCCAGTTGGATAGAGATCTTTTGGAAACTGCTGTACCCAAATGGGAAGGCATCAGAGGCTATGAATAGCTGAGAGGACCTTCTCTGTTTCTGGATCCTCTGCAGATGAAAAGCCACAGCTCTTTTACAGTCCAAAGTATGAAGAGTCTTATCTGCATTTGAAGCATGAGGCTTGGAAAGACTACAGATAGCTAAAACCTCTTGGTTTAAATGAAAGGAGGAAACCACCTTAGGCATGAAGTGTGGATGTGTCCTTAGGACTACTTTATCATGGTGAAACTGTGTGCAAGGTGGATCAGCTACTAGAGCTTGCAATTCACTGATACACCTGCTGATGTGATTGCAATAAGGAATATTACTTTCCAGGACAGAGACTTTAAGGAAGTAGTGGCTTAGGGCTCAAGAGGCGGCAGCATAAGCTGGCCTAGAAGAAGATTGAGATCCCATGCCACTGGAGGTGGTTTAAGTGGAGGTTTCGTTAGAAGCAAGCCTCTCATGATTCTGGATATGAGAGGATGGGATGAAATGGTTTGTCCATTGATGGGTTCAGAAGAAGCAGCAATGGCACTTAAATGTACTCTGACTGACTTAGGTTTGAGACCAGTGTTTGATAAGTAAAGGAGTTATTCCAATAATGTTTCTATAGGGATGACAGAGGGTTGAAGCCCTTTTGTGATCACCAATGGAAACTCTCTTCCACTTGACAGCATAAGAATGCCTTGTGGAAGGTTTCCTGGAAGCATAACGGACATCTCACACTTCCTGAGTGAGGGGAAGGCCAAAGGAGTTTAAGCCTTCAGTAGCCAGGCTCTGAGGTTGCAGAGACTGGGGGTTTGGATTGCCATACTTTCCCCTCCTCCTGCGACAGTATGTCTGGAGCTGACCCTAACTCCATGGGTGGAACATGGGACAGATGTAGAATCAGAGGGTACCACACCTGTTGTTGCCATCATTGGGCTATGAGGATCATGTTGACTCTGTCCCTCATGATCTTGAATAGTGTCTTGGCAATCAAGGGAATGGGAGGAAAGGCATATAGGAATTCCTGCCCCCAGGTGAGGAGGAAAGCAGCCTCTGCTTGGCAGCCCTGAGCCGGAATCCGTGAATAGAACGGTAAGTTTGTCATATGATGGACTTGCAAAGAGGTCTATATCTTGAGTTCCCCAGAGTTAAAATACTCTGGAGAGGTGGTCCATGTGTAGAGACCATTTGTGTGGAAGCAGAACACTACTGAGTCTGTCTGGCCAAGGTTCTGATTGCAGGGAGATAGACTGCCAGGAGTGGGATCTGCTGCTCTCTGGCAAACACCCACAGTTTGAAGAGCTTCATTGCAAAGAGACGAGAGCCTGTTCCTCCTTGTTTGTTAACGTAGAACATGGCTACCTGATTGTCTGCGTGAATAATATTCTCTTGCCCTGTAGAAGGGAATGGAATACCTGAAGAGCCAGGCGAATTGCTCTGAGCTCCAACAGATTGATGTGAAAATGAAATCTCCTGACAATTCCAGGTGGCTTGGGTGGAGGTGTCCAGTAGATGTGCACCACACCCCACTTTGGAGGCATCTGTTGTTAATGTGATCTGAGGAGGGGGTTGCAGGAAAGTTGACCCCTCCAACAGGTTTTGTGCTGACCGCCACCAGTCCAGGGACAGGGTACGGCGGTTTGAGTTTACTATCAGATCTGAGAGACAGTCTGTTGCTTGAGTACACTGGACGAGAGGGCCCATTGGACTGGTCTCATGTGGAGATGACCAAAAAATACGATAATTACTCTATTATTAACAGCACTTAATATAAGTAAACATAGAACTATAGGTGCATCTCCATAAAATAGCACGGGGACGTCTCAGACTAATCGGCACAAAACTCAGACACAATGTATCTTTTCATAAGAACATAAGAACATAAAATAGGCCATACTGGGTCAGACCAAGGTCCATCAAGCCCAGTATTCTGTTTCCAACAAGTGGCCAATCTCGGTCATATGTACCTAACAGTTTCCCCAAGAGACACAAGTTCCACAATGTTTGTACTGGGTCAAGCATTGATATCTTCGGTCACTTCTTAATAACGATTTATGGCCTTTTCTCCAGAAACTTGTCCAAACCTTTTTTAAACCCAGCTACACTAACAGCCTTTACTACATCCTCCGGTAACAAATTCCAGAGTTTGATTACACGTTGAGTGAAAAAATATTTTCTTTTATTAGTCTTAAATAGTTTACCCTGTAGCTTCATCTGCATGTCCCCTAGTCTTTCTATATTCTGATAAGGTAAACAATCGATCTACGTTTACCCGTTCCACTCCGTTCATTAATTTATAGACTTCGATCATATCTCCCTCAGCTGTCTCTTTTCCAGTTTAAAGAGCCCTAACCTTTTTAGCCTTTCCTCATAGGAGATCCTTCCATCCCCTTTACCATTTTGGTGGCTCTTCTCTGAACCTTTTCTAAAATCGCTATATCCTTTTAAGATACGGCGACCGAATTGCACACAATATTCAAGGTGCGGTCTCACCATGGAACGATATAGAGGCATTATAATATCTTTTGTTTTATTTTCCATTCCTTTCCTTATCATACCTAGCATTCTATTTGCTCTCCTGACCGCCGCTGCACACTGGGCCGAGGGTTTTAACATGGTATCCACAATGATGCCTAAATCTTTTTCCTGGGTGGTGGTTCCTAATGTGGAACCTTGCATCGTGTAACCATAGTTTGGGTTGTTCTTCCCTAGGTGCATAACCTTGCACTTGTCCACATTAAATTTCATCTGCCATTTTGATGCCCAGGTCTTCCAATTTATCAAGATCCTCTTGCAATTTTTCACAATCCTCTTGGGTTTTAACAACTTTAAATAGTTTTGTGTCATCTGCAAATTTGATCACCTCACTCGTTATTCCACTTTCCAGGTCATTTATGAATATGTCAAAAGCAGCGGACCCAGCACAGATCCATGGGGGTACACCACTATTCACCTTTCTCCATTGGGAAAATTGGCCATTTAGCCCTAAACTCTGCCTTTCTATCTTTAACCAGTTCCTGATCCACCATAGTACCACTGCCTCTATCCCATGACTCTTTAGTTTTGCCAAAAGTCCTCTGATGAGGGACCTTGTACAAAGGCTTTCTGAAAGTCCAGATACACAATATCAACTGACTTCACCTTTGTCCACTGTTTATTCAATCACTCCTCAAAAAAACATAACAGATTAGTAAGACAAGATCTTCCCTTGTCTAAAGCCATGTTTGGCTGGTCTCCCATTAGGTTGTAACTAGCTACATGCTGATTAAGGTTATTCTTTAATGATGGTTTCTACCATTTTTTCCTGTGATTGACGTTACAGGCTCACCGGTCTGTATTTCCCGGATCAAAGACCCTGGAACCCTTTTTAAAACTTGGTGTTACATTGGCGATCCTCCAATCTTCAGGTATTAGAGATAATGTTAATGATAGTTCAACAGATTACTGATAGCAAGGTCTGCAATCTCATATTTCAGTTCTTTCAAACAAACCCTTGGATGATATACCATCCAGCCCAGAAGTGATTTGAGAACAGACTCTTCAGTTTATCTAATAGTTTGTAAGACATCTTCCCGATGTATCGATATTTCCTTCAATTCTTCCGCACCTTTAAAATACCACTATCAGTGCCTCAAATAAGCATCAATGACAGTCCAACTGGCCCCCCCCAAACAGTCTCTTTTTAATCACTTTTATATATATATATATATAGTGTCTCCAATACACCCACAGTCTGTAGCCAAAATATTTAAGAGATCAAGTTGGCACTTAACTTCACTGTATATGACCCCACCTCCAGACTGTCACGGCTCCATTTTGTTGCGTTTTTTCACGCAATAGTGTTGAGTTTCTTCAGGGGGATTGTTACTAAAAATAGACAAAAAGTCACCACAGTCAAAGATAAAAAGCAATCACCATAATACCTTTATCCTCATATTAGTGGCCTCAGAAAAAAATTGTATCATACTGCAATGGACACAGCTAACAGCACCATACCTGATGATGCCCTCGCATTGTTGAAGTAGGCAAAATATATCTTACAAAGACTCAAGTGCTCAAACAAAACACAAAATCCCCCTGAAGAAACTCAAACACTATTGAGTGACTACGACAACAAATGGCGCCAAGACAACTGGCGTTGGGAAGTATATACAGTGAAGTTAAGTGCAACTGATATCTTTAATATTTTGCTACAGACTGTGGGTGGTGTTAATTGGAGACACTATATATATAATATATATATATATAAAAAGTGATAAAAAAGAGACTGTTTGGGCCGTTGGACTGTCATTGATGCTAATTGAGGCACTGAAAGATTACATTGTGTCCTGAGTTTTTGTGCCAATCAGTCATCCCTGAGACGTCCCCGTGCTATTTTATGGAGATGCACCTATAGTTTCCCCATGTTTACTTATTATTTAAGTTGCTGTTAATAATAGAGTAATTATCGTATTTTTGGGTCACTTTTATTAATCTGAAACATTGACCTACTGATACCTTGCGCATGTGGAGATGAGCATAGGGACCACATGCCACCGTAACGATGCCATGGTGACCCAGCAGCTGAAAGTTATTCTTCTCGGCGACGACAGAGAAGTGATTCTTATTGTAGTGCTGAAGAGAAAAACCAGTTGCACAATGCTCGAGGACGAGCGAGGCTGAGGCAGGTAGCGTCTTTGGCAAGTCTGGTATCTAGCCCTTGCCTCCTATGAACTCCAGTGATTTGTGTTGGGAGTCAGAAAGGAATTCCTGAAGACTCTATGCCAAGGCCCGGGATATTGGAGTACACGAGCATTGCTGTACGAAGAGAGGAGGCCTGGGTTTGTGTTTGTGACTCTGCCCGGATTGAGGCAAATCCCGTCCAAGTATGGGCAGACAAATATTCCCCTGGTACGGTAGAAAATCTGCTAACCACAGCCATGCACTTTGTGAATACTCTGGGTGCTGAGGCAAGGCCGAAGGGAAAACTTTGTTTTTGATAGTGCTTTCCTTGATGGAGGAACCAAAGGAAAACTTTCGGTGGTGATTCGGTGGCTGAGAACATGGGTTCTTGTATTCATCCTTGAGATGCTAGAGAACAAAAGCAAGTTCTGCTGCCTGTGGAGGTCAGGAAGTCACGTTTCCTAGAGAAATCATTTAGAATTTCTCTTGGAACAGGAACTTGTTCAGTTCTCTGAGATCTAAAATGGGTCTGTCGCCCTCCTGTTTTCTTTGGTTATGAAGAAAATAGGGGAGTAGGTCGAGAACCCGAAAACCCTGTTGAAGATGCACTCGGGTACCTCTTCATATTGCTCCTTGAGGTAAGAGACGTTTTACCTACTTGGAATTCATTTGGGTTGGGAATTTTGAGAACTATGAACAGTCCTTTACTAAAAAAAAAAAAAAAAAAAAAAAAAAAAAAATTTTAGGAGGAGGCAGGCTTTGGGTAATGAAGCCTGTACCCTCTTCTATGATGGAACAGCGTCACAGGGTTCTGATGTTATTTGCTCTCCATCTGTGGATGAAAGTGACCTAACCTTCCTGGGATTGGGGCTTGGGGAAGGTTGTTTCTCTGGAGTGCCAGGAAAGGCAGGTACTCTATCACGGAGTCAAAGGCCCTGTGGGGGCTGAGGCTGCTGGGTCTGCCTGAGGCCGAATAGCTCCACATCCGGCTTTCTCTGCTTACGGAAAGATTGTTGGACCCCTTTCTAGCAGTTTTGTCCTGCAGGTTGTCCTTGCCTGAGCATTAAGACTGATAGTTATCCTTTTCTTTTTGGAGGAGGAAAGGCTCTTCTAAGGCTCCTCATTCTTTGCCAGGCTCTACAATTTTTGAAAGCATGGTCAAGGTAGAATTGTCAGCATCCAAATCTTTGGCTTTTTCCTGCCTGGGTTTCTTCACAAAAAAGGTTTTCAACCAGTTTTCAGGGATGTTGCCCAGTTTATCCTGTACCCAGTGTTCCAGGTGAGAGGCTTGCAGCCAGCCTAAGTCTCCTGCTCCCAATAGCAATGGCAGAGACCTCTGGCCTATGCCCTCAAAACAGTCAAAAGCTGCCCTGTTCACAACTTAGAAATGTGCTGGGCATGCTTTGACACAGTTCCTAAATAGTCCCGTGTCCTCTGTTCATCTGGGAGATGTGGACCCCACTTACCAGTTCTAGATCTCCCTCGACCCCTCCTTCAGTAACATTCCCCATGTTACAGGATATAGGAACCTATTCCTGCCTGTAAAGCATGGATGCTTGGAAGGACACGGCGACCCAAAAGGCATCCTAAGGTCTTACACTCCCTACCAGGAAGGGTTGGTGGAATGTTGTTATGTAACTTTTAATTCTCCTCCATAGCAGACTCCACCACGATTGGAGTGATGAGGGGAGCTGTGTTTTCTGAAAAACCAGGGACAGAGGGCACACGATACATAGTATGCCAGTCTGTGAGAATGTGGAGAGGTGTCTCCGCACATTCTCAAAAGAAGATCCTGTAGATCTGATGTATTGGCAGGGTGGGCCGACTCCTTTGGAGCTTGGGGATATTGGTGGAACATGCTGGCCGGATTTACCTCATAACGCCATGTACGCCAATGGCGTAGGGCCCACAGCTGGCAAGGGCCCACCCGGGGCCGGCCCACTACACCGCAAGGGCTTCAGAGGTAGTCGGGGTAAGCTCATTGCGAGGCCCCGGCTCCCTCTGTACAGTCACCAGCGTGAAGAGCCTTTTCCTTCACGCTGGCGGATGTAAATCTGTAAAGCTGCGATTGCTGGGAAAGGGTTAAAAGGCAATGCCCTTTAACCTTTCCCAGCATTCGCGGCTTCACGAGATTACAGGTCCGCCACGCGTGAAAGGAAAAGGCTCTTCACGCTGGCGGCTGTCACAGGAGGGCCCAGCCAGGGCCTCGCGCGAGGCTCTACACGGCTTTACACTCTGAAGCCTCTCAGACAAGCCGCGGTGCTGGTCGGGGGGGACCAAGGACTGCATGGTCTGTCGATTGTGGGGGGGGGGGACCTGGACTCGGAAAAGGGCTATGGGGGGGACTTGACTGGAAAAGAAATAGGCTGTGATATGGGGGTGGGGGGAACCTGAACTGTAAAAGGGCTATGGGTGGGAGGGGGACTTGGACTGGATATGGCCGTTGTTATTGGGGGGGGACCTGGACCGGAAAAGGGATTATGGGGGGGGGGGGACTTGGACTGGAAAGAAATGGGCTGTGATGGGGGGGGGACCTGAACGTAAAAGGGCTAATGGGGGGGGGACCTTGGACTGGAAATGGGTTGTGAAGGGCGCGGGGGACCCTGGACCGGAAAAGGGCCTATGTGGGGGGGGGACTTACCATGGACTGGAAAGAAATGGGGCTGTGATGGGGGGGGGGGACCTGAACTGTAAAAGGGCTATGGGGGGGGACATGGCCTGGAAATGGGTTGTTGATGGGTGAGGGGGGACCTGGACGGAAAAAGGGCTATGGGGGGGGGGGGGGGGACTTGGACTGGAAAGAAATGGGCTGTGATGGGGGGACCTGAACTGGTAACAGGGCTATGGGGGGGGACATGGACTGGAAATGGGTTGTGATGGGGAGGGGGACCGGGACCGGAAAAAGAAAAGGGCTATGGGGGGGGCGGGCTTGGACTGGAAATGGGTTGTGATGTGGGGGGGGAACCGGACCGGGGAAAAAAGGGTTATGGGGGGGGTAACCTGGACTGCAAATGGGCCTGTGATGGT